>BMAO01035804.1:0-660121 GCA_019973975.1 Trichonephila clavata | reverse complement strand
CAGCCTCCTTGCTCCATGGAATCTCATTAGGGACTTTCTTTTTCGTGAGCTCCGTCAATGGTAGAGCAATTTTTGCAAAGTTTGGAATATACTGTCTATAAAAATTGCATAATCCTAATGCACTTCTCAGTTGCTTCTTGGTCGTTGGTGCCTCTAAGTTCTGAATCGCTTTTATTCTTCCTTTGTCAGGTGAATGTCTACCTGAACCAATGACATGTCCTAAGTATTTAACTTGTTGTCTTGCAAACTCACACTTTCCTAAATTCACTGAGAAGTTAAAATGCTCCAATCTTTTGAAAACTTCTTCCAGATGATCTAAATGTTCTTCCCATGTATCAGAGAATACGGCTAAATCGTCGATATACGCGCATGCAAAGCCAGATATAGTTTGGACCACTTTAGACATGGCTCTTTGGTAGGTTGCAGCAGCGTTTCTTAACCCAAATGGTAATACATTCCACTGGTACTGTCCTCGATGAGTACGGAACGCTGTTAGATGTTTGCTGCTGTCTTCCATTTTTATAGACCAATATCCTTTCAACATATCTAGAACAGTAATAAATTTTTTCTTCCCTACTAAGAAATTCAACTCCATCATATTCTGCATTGGATATGCGTCCGGTACGGTACGAGCATTCAAACTTCTGAAATCTATGCATAACCTAAGTGTTCCATCTTTTTTATGAACACATACTACTGGGTGTGCTATTTCACTTACAACAGGTTCAATCAGACCTAACTCTAACAATTCGTCTATCTGTGCGTCTACTTTCCTCTTTAAGTTTTCCGGTATCTTATAAGTTTTGGGTTTCATCGTCTCCTCCTCAGCCTTCAGTTTTATCACGTGTTCACCAACTTTAGCTCTTTTTATTTTTCCAGAAAACAACCTTCTGTGTCGATGCAAAAGATCTTTTAGTTGATTTTGTTGCTTCTTAGATAAGTAATCCAACTTCACTCTGTCCAATGCTTCATCATTCTTCTCAGCAGCAGGAACTGTTGGCGTTTCATGTATCTCACCAAATTCATCATCGATATCATAAACAACTCCAACCGTTTGAACTCTCGCTTTGTATTCTCTAATCTTGTTAACATGCAGTAATCTTAAGTTACCTTCAGGCATCCGCAAATAATATGAATTTGCTTTTACTCTTTTAACAACTTTAACTGGACCTGTCCATCTAGAATATAGTTTATTCGTTGAATCAGGTATCAAAACAAGCACTTGATCTCCTGGTGCAAATTCTCGATGTTTCTTTTGCCTGTTATAATACTTAGCGTAGTTACCTTGTTGCACATCACTTGTTAACTTTGCCTCGTGGATTGATACTTCTAACTTTTATTTTAATTTTTTTAATAACTCTCTACTGATCCCTTCATATTCAGAGGTAATAACGTGTTTCCAGTCCAAATTGACTTCAATATAGACAACGCACCTTTCGGCTCCCTTCCATACATTAGCAGAAAAGGTGGTACACCGGTAGTTGCATTGGGAACTTCCCGATAAGCCCATAGTAAAAACGGTATATGCCTATGCCAACTTCTTCCTTCCTCTCTAATAATGTGATGCAACATGTTCTTGAGAGTCTGGTTCCATCTCTCAACTAACCCGTTTCCTTCTGGATGGTATGGTGTCGAAAAACGTGGGCAAGCTCCTAAAATCTTCAAAAACTCTTGCGTTAAACTTGCAGTAAAATTTGTCGCATTGTCCATTACGATCACTTCTGGAATGCCTGTTCTACTGAATATTTCGAGCAGTGCTTCACATGTACTCTTAGGCGTTAGTGACTTGAGCGGGACTGCTTCCGGCCATCTAGAATGCTGATCCATCAAACAAAGTATATATCTATGTCCCTGTGACGATACTGGATCTACAGGACCAATTAGATCAACGTTTACCACTTGGAATGGCAATTCAGGACGAGACACAGGTGTTATTGGAATTTTGTCAACCGAACGAATTACTTTTCTGCACTGACAACCATGACAAGAACTACAATATGCTTTAATCTCCTTCACCATTCCTGGCCAATAAAAGGAAAACTTGATTCTCTGAGTTGTTTTATGAGCTCCTAGATGTGCTCCGAACACTGATTCATGTGCAATTCCTAGTATCTTCCTCTTCCTAATTTCCGGAATCACTAACTGTTTTATCCTATTTCCGCACAACAGCTCTTCATGGTACAGGATATCGTTTTCTATCACATATCCTCCTTTTTTTCGCTTAGCAAAATTCCATGCTTCTTGAAGAGTATCGCAACTCTTTTGCTGTTTCTTGAATTTCTCGGTGTTATTTTCATTCTCCTCATCATATTCTGTTATTGTTGTCTCCTGTTCTTCCTCCTCAGTATTTACACTTTCATCTAACAATTTTTTAGGGGAATCTGATCTTAAGTTTACAGCGGCTGTAAATCTGGGATTGTATATTCTCTCTTGTTCTAATAATGCTTCATAAGTTTCAGTATCTAATAATATATCAGCGTTCAGTCTGTCCACAGTTGCCACCACCGTTTTAATTACTGGCGTAATATACCCGTTCGTTACCAAACCAATATCTACTTCTTTTAGTTCAGCCTTTAAATAATCACCAAATGCAGGTTGCAACATTATATATCCTTTGTAATCGACTTCTTTCCCTACTACACTGCTTTTAAACACGCTAATTTGTGCACCTGAATCTACTACAGCTTCATATTCTACTCCACCATAAGAAATTTTCACTATTTTAAGATCAGACATTTTTAATTGAACTGCGCTGCATTTCTTATTTTCCATTAAAACTTCGCCATTGAATCTCGCTGTGACTACTTTGCTTTCATCCTCAACTACTTTGACTTCTACCACTTGCACTTCAGATACCTTTACCTCAGCAACTTTACCCTCTGTCTTTTCTCTCCCATCTTTCTTATCCCTGCAAAATCTCGCAAAATGTCCTACTCGCCCACAATTGAAACATGTAACTGGTTTTTGGAAAGAATTTCGCTTATCGTATCCAATGCGGTTGTTAGATTCTTGTCTATATCCTTCACTCAATGTATGACATCTTCTATTGAACGTGCCAGGCTTTTCCCGATAGGAATTTCTATACGGTTGAGACAAAGTAGCTTTAGTGGCCTGATTATATTGCCTTGCGTTTTCATAATCATCTAACTTCTCAGCAAGATCGTCAACTGTAACAATTCTACCCCAATCATCAATAAAATGTTGTTGTATATCCCTGGATACTTGTTCCTTCATCTGTTCTACAATGACAAGTTGTTTCAGACTGTCAAAATCGTAGATATTTAGTCCCGAAATCCACTCATTAAAATAGTTCACCAACTCAAATCCAAAATCTCGCCAAGTGTACTCGGTCGATTTACAATGCCTCTTAAATTTTATTTTAAATGCTTCTGGGCTCAATTTAAATCTTTTTAATAACATACTTTTTATATGCTCATAGTCATTTGCCTTTTCCTCAGGTTCCCTGGCAATCAAATTCGCCATTTCTAACGGCAATAGTCCAACAAGATTCGTAACCCAGTCTTCTTCTTTAATATGAACTCTTCGTGCTTGTCTTTCAAACAGTATTAAGTAAAAACTTATATCACCTTCTTTAGGGTCAAAAGTACGCATTAATTTTTGCAATCCAACTGGTACGTGCTCTTGTATTCCTTCATTCTGAGAGTCCATCTCTCTCCTAAAACCATTATTCCTTATCGAAGCTTCTATCCTCAACTTTTCTAATTCATATTCTCTTTCTTGACGCTTAATTTCATCTTCTCTTTCTTGACGCTTTATTTCATCTTCTCTTTCTTGACGCTTTATTTAATTTTCTCTTTCTTGGCACTTTATTGCTTCTCTTTCACTTACTATTCTGTGCAGTAATTCTTTCGCGAACGCCTCTTCATACTCTTCACTTGCTAATATCATATTTTTTAAAGCAGAAGCTCTCATTTCTTCCCGTTACAGTTTCTCCTAATTCTTCCGCCAAACACTTCAAATCTACCTTCAAAGCTCTTCCTAAAAACGCCATTTTATCAACCGTTGGATATAACTGGAATTCACAATCTTCAAAACAGTTTCGATGTCGCCAAGCTTCACAACAGTTCGCAATTCTTATTCTTGGACCAATTCGAAATCCTCAATCTTCAAAACAGTTTTAAATCCTTAATCTTTGAAACGATTCGAAATCCATTTCGGTTTCCCCGCACAAATGTCAGCCGTGAACCCAATTCATACTAAAGAAAAACTAAACTCATCAGAGCAACATCAATTCACCATTTTATTCGAGAGAAATCTATCTACTACATTCTTTTGGCTCCTTGCCAAAGACAAGATACACAAGCAGCTCGTTTAAACCATTACATCATTACGTCACCAATGAGTAATATAATAAATTTACCGCGTGACCCTGACATTCACTTTAATTTTAAAATAAAGGAATAAAAATTAAAAAACAAATTCAGTTATTACAAACATTATAAAAAGACCTTTTTTGACACATTAATTACATTTCATAAAAATGATCAGTAACTTCAAATTTCAATATTATTTAAATTCGTAGCAAAAAGATTTTTTTAAATGCTTAAATTAATAGTTTTCTATACTTTGTGTAAAGTTAAAGTAGTAAAAAAGATTTTGAGTTATTCAAAAACCATTCTAACTATTTAATTAGAACTAATGGTGTGAAAACCTAACGGAAAATCAGATTTTCGACAGAATTCAATTATAAGATTGATAAATAATCCAGAGGATATTAAAGTGATTGCCTCATTCAGGGAATTTCCATAATGAGCTTTGCTTCTATTTAAAGGTCAGTAGACTGTTTATGTATATTGATCTTCGATGGAATAAAACTGAGTTCCCTGAACTCTTACAAAATTCATTAACCGTCCAAAAAGATCACTAGATCTAATGAATCTGCACATAGATCTTGCATCTTATACGACTCAGAAAAAGTTGCAAGAATAAGAGAAAAATATAGTAATTATATGTTACCGACAAAGTATGAAATCCGGCCTTCTATACAATGTCTAGGCATTGTATAGAATGCCTGAAACTGGCCGGCAATGTATGAAAAATGGTTCGTATTTCACACATCGCCTAGGCATTCTATAGAATGCCTAGAGTGAGAAACCTCCAAAGCATGAAATACATCTCCGATTCGTTTCAAATATTGCGCGGCAAGACACGAGACTTTTAACGCGTGTCTCGGGCTCAGAATTTGTCAATTGAACATTGCGGTTTGTTCGGCAGTGCCAAAATACTCAATTTTACTTAAACTATTTCAACAAAAATGTGGTTTTTTCCTGTGCTGCGTGAAAATGGAAGAGCAAGCTGTGGTGTAGGAGAAGGAGTCATATGGTCTATAGCAGGGGTAGGTAACCTATGGCACATGTGGCACGTGGTGCAATTCTCATTAAAACTTTGCATTACTCAACAAATTTGCCAATTTGTTTCAGAAACGCTCCACTGTGTGATATGCTGAATCATAATGATGTGAGACACGTCACAGCTAAAAGGTTCCCGACCCCTGGTCTATAGACATGAAACAACTATTCGGTGACAAGGTGGGCAAAACTCAAGTTAATGCTAAAAAAAGGGGGTAATTGAAATTACTTACTAGAAGTTAATAACTGATGTACAAAATGCCAAAATGACTACTAAGAAGGAAACCAGGGACTATTGTTTGTTGAATAGCTATGATGTGATGTTTGTAGAAAATAAAAGTACACTTACACTTAACCTATTAAAGAAGCCGTCAGTACCATACAGCAGTCCGTGGATCAAATGGCCACTCACAAGGAGCATTAAATTATTTTCATTTTATTTAATGGGGTGTATTTCTCTTCCATAGAAATCACTTTATATTCATCTTTGGGTGCAACTGAATTGTGTTCTGTAGGCATGTTTAAATACAATTAAATTACACTAGGTAAAATCAAAATTGTTTCGGGCTCAAAAATAGTTCATTAGGAAGTATTTGGGTCTGCTAAACACGAAAATCATCATAAAAACTTCAGATTAGCTCTTGTTTTCACGAATCAGAACTCGCTATTCATAAATAGCTGTATTTTTACTCATCTTTACTTTCTGTGTATAATCTTTTTAAAGTTCATTTGAGCGGGTAGAGGGAAGCTCTTGCCTCAGGATCGATTTTTATTTCAACGAAAGGCGTGTAACCGTGTCACCTTTCTTCAGGTGTGTTTTGAAACTAACCTAAAACATCAGTGGAATAAAAAACAGGCAATATATAGTACACGATTCAAGTGATATTCGCTGTTCTTCGTCTTACAACTCAAGGTAAATCAATTGAATTAGATTTAGGTCTCAAAGATGAGTGTGGTATAAGGATTTTTAGACAGCAAAAAGGATGAGAACTATCAACAGTTGGGGAAAGAACTCCTACAAAATTTTCATGACCCAGGATGCAATGTCTCTAAAGATCCATTTTTTACATTCCCATCTTGATTTTTTCACTAAAAACCGTGGAACCGTGAACACGGTGAAAGGTTTCATCAAAATATCACAGCAATGGAGCTTATAAATCAGGGTCATCGGGATGAATCAATGCTCGTATATATATATATATATATATATATATATATATATATATATAAACTACTTCTAGACAGTTATAAGCGAGACTCGGGCTTCGATATACAAGATGCAATTCAAAAGGAAATGTTCACAGGAAATAAACTGAAAAATTTTACTGATTTCTGATATGAACACGGTTTCTTGAAACATGACTTATTGGACTGCATGTATTAGTTAGTAATGTTTTATTCTTCAAATTTACCAATAAATCGATGGATGGGCTGTGGTGTATCTTAAAAACAAGAGCTAATAAATAAATTTCCTTTACATTTTCGTTTTTTTCAACCCAAAATTAGTAAGAATAGGCTACATAAAACTAGGAAACAGACAAAAAGTTGTTTTTTGTTGCCTAGTGTTATTAAATCAAAACATTCTAAAATATAAATAATCAACGTCCCACCGTCAGCGGGCCGCGGTAAAATTATGAAACGTTGACCGGCTAGGAAGATAAAAAGGTTGGGAACCATTGCTATATGCAGTATTACGTCACGGATTTTGAGGACGTGATAGTTCGTGCCTAATATCGCTGAAAACCCGCCGTGTAGGGAAGCGATGCACGTTCAATCTGACAAGAGTTCAAACGGCCTTCCGTTGGTGTGGTGTTTGGAGAGGGGTGCCAGCTCAGGTGTCATCCTCGTCACTTGATCATGGTTCAAAATGACGAGGTCCGTCTCCAAAAACTCTCGAGTAGCTGAACAATGCAACGTAAATGTTGACTCACTCACTTAAGGACGTGATAGAATTCTGAAAAAACTTTCAACCTAATACAAAAATGTTGCACGTTATGATATTGAACTGTACATCCACCTTTGTGAACCTTGCCAGAAAAAACAGAAAATTATTTTTAAAAAAGGTATTGTTGTGTGAAACCTGTGATTTTTTTCCGAATGTCAATGTAATTGGCACTTGTAATGAGTGTGAAAATAATTCCTATCGACTTGCAACTTCTGAAGGAATTTTAAAATAAGTATATGCTAAATCGCAACTTATACTTTGTGCCCTAAGAACTTTCTTAGAATTAAAGATATTCCTGACCACGAAATTTCTCTCCTGTCAGTTGCAATTGCTCTGTCCAATGGAAGTGGCCAATGATTCGTTAAATGTATGTGTAGAATAAAGTATCAACATATAACAATGGTTTTTGCATGCAAAATGTAATAAAATTTAATTCAAAATGTCATTAAGCCTACCATATTACAACAAGTAGGTTATTTTTTTATATGAAAATTTTGTTTTCCTTAATAAGAGAAACATAAATTTTTTTGTTACGAATTACATTTTTCTTTATGTATTTTGAATAATTTCTTTAATGTGTCTCTCATTATTTTCTCAGAATAACATTTGTTTTTTAGGAAAGTACTTCATTGATATAATATAGCTTTATCATTACCTTTTTTCATACTTTGCCAAAATGGCTTCGGTCATTGTATAGAATGCCTTGGTCGAAGTATATAATAAATCTCCCATTTCATACTTTGCCTAAAAACGTCAGGCATTCTTTACAATGCCGACATTTCATACTTTGCCGGTAACATATATATTACTTACGTTTATCAAGTGATTACAAAAAAACAATGTGAAAAATTTTCAAATAGGATTTAATTGAATATGCTGCATTGTAAAACGGGTTTACATAAATTTGATTTTTGCTGGAGCTAAGCAGAAGAATTCTCTGTTTTTTTTCTTTTCTTTTACTATTCTAGTGGTTCATGTTCTACATACTTTAATATACGTTGCTGAAAACATTTATTCTGAAATATATGTTGATTTAAAGATGTTTCATTGATTTATTTAACAATGATTTATAATTTAATTTATAAATTAGCTGCGAGTAATAAATTGTATTTCTTAATTTTATTTCTTTGCGTCACAACGTTTTAGATGCCGGTAAGTTCAGACATTTTGGTTGCCGCTTCGAAAAAAAAATACTGAATATAAATTGATGAAATAATCTCGTAGTGGTTTAATAGTTTTCGAAAATCTAAATATTATCTCCGAATTTCACTAAATTTTTACTCTTTCCATCCTGAACTCTGGAGGACTTTTTAGAAACTGTTTGGTGTAGTTGGAAAACTCGACAAAAATCATCTGAAATGAAATTCTGTAATATTAAAGCGACAAAATTTTGGCCCCACTCAAGGTCATGTATGGTAATGAAGGCGGCAGCAGAAACGAGCACAAAATGAAGAAAAGCTTTTCTACCAAGTAAAATCTTTAAATCCGTATATAAAAAATTGAGCGAGTCCAATAGAACTCGAAAAGGATATTTCTAGGTTCTTCCAAACATATGATTTTAGTAATTAAAAAGGCCTTTTAAAATTACGAGATCCCACAAAAGGAACATTATTATACAATTTAAAACTGTAATGATTTTTAGTATGCTCACTTCCTAGAACAGGGCATGGGCAAACTATACGGCTCACTTAGAGTTTCCATCCATTCCATCTATCCAACTGCAGATTTTAAAAAACAATAGTGAAGAGATTTTCAAATATATATATATATATATATATATAGGGCGATGGACTTCGAAATTTTAAGCCACGGTCAAGTGATGAGGACGACACCTGAGCTTTCACCCATCTCTCCTAATTACCACACCACACCAACTTAAGAACAAATTTCGAAAAAGGGAGTTTTTATGACATAGTTAAAGAAATCACTCACATCGAGCGCATACACACACACACACATAAGTGCTATCGTTCTAAGGGAAACAGGAAATTCCCATGGGGATGAAGTTATTCACTCGGTAAAAGCCCGTGCAACCCCAGGGTAAGCGGAGAAGAAAGAAACAAAGAAGTCAAAGTAATTTCGAAAAATAATATTGGAAGTGCTGATTTTGTCAAGAGAAGGGAAAATGTTAAACGAGAAAGCCATGATACACACTCACGGGCCATGCACTCACATCGTACGTGTCACACCCACACAGAAGTGCTGGCGTCAGAAATAAAGGAGGAAGTTAACATGGGGATTAAGTTATACCCTCAGTAAAAGCCTGTGCAACGCCGGGCTGGGTCAGCTAGTATATATATATATATATCATGTTAAAGAAATTTGAAAATCTGCCTAATACTTTTGTAGATGAGAAAATTTCTGTAGAAATTAGAATACTTTTTTTCAAATGTGTATAATGTAAAAACTCATAGAAATTGACTTAAGAACTAATAAATATCTATTTATTAGTTTCCCCTTTGTTAATATCGTTATAAATCTATAGATATAATAGAGCTTCTATAGGAAATTGAGAACAAATTAATCGTACTAAACTCATTAATCTCACATATTCGGACTCAAAAGTGTAATTTCCTAGATGATATAATAATAAGATTTTACAAAATAGGACTTCAAAAGCTTATCAGTCTCCTTGAAAAAAAAACTATTGAGCAAACAAAAAATTCAATCGATATTTCTATAAGCTTACCTTCACATAAAGAACAGACAAGCTATTGATTGATATTTTTAGGTAATATTTTCATACGTTATTTTTGTTAAAAAAAAATTTATAAAATGTGTTATTTTAGCAAAATAATCATTACTTATTTATTTCGACAAAAATAGAAAAGTGTGTTTGCTTCCAAAACCTCTTATTCGAAAAATACATCACCTGAATCTGATACGTTGTTTTTTGAATCAATACTTGCGTTCATTATCTGTGATTGCTATTTGTCATAACATTTCCCTAACAGTTTAGATTTTGAGTGATCCATTTCGGGTTGACTGAGCTAATAAATCGAGATCAGTGGGTCAATAACCCTTGTTCACAACAAGCTGAGCGCAAAAACGTTGCAACTTCCTTTATATAATAAGTAGTAACATAGAACGCAGCACACACCGGAGAGTTGACCTCCCGTTGCCGTCAGTGGCTTCTTCCTTTTGTAGATTCTTTTCATTATTTTTTACTTTTATTTATCCTTTTTTGTTTTGTTTTGTTATTATTTACGAAAATGCCGGAGCTTTCACTAGAGTGAGAATAACGAACTTTCCTTCCTGAAAAAAAAGTGAGGGGGAATGAAAGAAAATACGAAAACAGGATCTTTTTTTTTCTCGAATGACAGGTTTGTGCGACAACTTTTGCTATTTAAAAAGTAAGGTTCTTGGGACTTACGTCAATTTCATGTAGAGTTAAATGGAGAAGAATGAAAAGAGGAATCGGAGAAAAGGAGAGAGAAAGAAGAAAAATAATCAAAAGATATTGAATGTGTCTGAATATTACTTTTACTTTCTGATCTCGAAAATAAAGAGACTGGTAATTGTCTCGTGAACTTGATTGCTATTATGCACAGAGAAATGCTGTGTGACATTAGAGGAAACTTTTTTCTTTTCTAGAATATAAAGAACTACATAATTGGAATCTAAATTTGATTTGACCGTCGCACGCAATCTACAGATGTGCTACTAGCAAAGCTCTGGAATTGTATTAAACGAGAATATTTCAGGGGTACCTGAGCAGTATCAACTGAAAAACACTTTTTTTAGGGGATTTTTACTTAGTTTAACTAGATTAATAATACATTATCGCCCACGACCTTTAGTCAAAGAATCTTCATCCCAAATGATAATCACATCTGAGCTCTCTTATTTTATACTCTCTTAATTTTCAAAATATATCGTTTTCGCCAGCTGATCGGTATGCAAAATTAAAGGATACGTCGAATATTGACCGTTACGTGGACTTCTACTCTCTAGTGTACCTTTAACTGAAACAATTAAAACTTTCTACAGAAATGAAAATGTTGAGAATCTAACAGATTTATGTGATTAGGAGACCCTTTATTATTTATACTATGGGTTTAAAACTGAGTCAAATTTTAAATTTCTGCTACCTTGCATTATCAAGGCCCAATTAATGGATACAAGTTTCAAGTACCCAAAGTTTTTGAAATTTGGAATAAAAGCTATATAAAAATATTTTACTGCTATTTTTACTTTTAAGTTTAAATTTTTCATTATCTTTTTGTGAGATTTTATCAGCATTCTCCTACGGATATAACTCAATCACTATTTAGAAATTTCCTATACATTCTATAGCAGAGGTTGGCAACCTTTTACCTCTGGCAATCTGACAATATCATTTAGCTGTAGAAAATGTTTGAAACATTTCTATTCCCACATTAATGCACGTTGAGTCAATAATATAGATTGACATTTTTATTATATATTAATTTTGCATCATTTAAAGATATTTCTTAACATAAAAATAAGCAGCACAAAATACACAAAAAAATTTTAAAATCAAAATTGTACATATATTAAGTACTTTTAAACATATTTATTAAAATAAGAAATAGACAACATAAAATATAAGTATTTCTCTTCATTATAGTTAAATAAAAACATGTAACGGGTCTATACGCATACCTCCTAATAATCCCCTTGGGGAAAATTTTTCTTTAAATATTATTCAATTGAAAACTTCTCCCGAAGAAGAAGACACGGTTTATGCAAATTATGTTGTGTATTTAAGCATTAACTTATGGGTTCGACGAGACAAAGATAGGTTAGAAACTTAGGGATAGCAGTGAGGATTAACGTAATAGAAAGCTAGACGAAAGTGTTCAGTAGATTATCTGCTTAATATTTAAGATTGACGATTTGTCAGTTAGATAATTAAATCGGATTAGCGTTGGTTTGAAGCAGATCAACTTAGACGTATCTTAGATTATGGGAATGTGTACGACTAAGACGTTAATAAGTGAGTGAGTGAGTGAATATTAACGTCGCACTGATAAGCAACACGAAGGCTTTTGGCAACGGTCTGCGTAATTTTGAACCATGGTCAAGTGACGCGGACGACACCTGAGCTGGCACCCCCCTCTCCTAACTACCACACCACACCAACGGGAGGACGTTTGAGCTCTCGACAGATTTAACGTGCATCGCTCCCCTATACGGAAGACGTTCCTAAAGTAAGCTATTAAAATTATAATCAAATGTACTTATTTCGTCTTCCTCGCTCTTGCTCCTATAATTAGTTTAATGTGCATTTCCTAATCTTGGGTTAATCAAGTTTGTTAGGTTGTTGAGACTTGTAAATAAAGTGTATTTGTTTTGACTACGCGGGGCTAATCTTCCTTCTAACTCTCGTACATTGATGGTTGGGACAGACCAACCATCACAAACATAAATAAAAAATTTAATGCGAACCTAATGCGCTTTTTTTGTACCGCTCCCCCTCCCTCTCTCTCTCTCTCTCTCTTCGTATATACACTGCTGGCCACACACAATGCCACACTCTGAAGGAAGCATGCAAACCATTTGAAATTTACATCATGCGATGGTGGCGATGAAATATGCAAATCATTAGCATTATAAAACAGACTCACATCACAGGCGACCGTGGCGCCACACCCAAACGCTCTTGAAGGAGAAAACCAATAGGTGATTTGAAGTACGGCAATTGGGGGGGGGGGTTCGTGCGGTTTATCCGTAACCTAAGGGACTGCGGATAATCCTTCAGAGAAATCGACCAACGCTTAGGATGAAACCAAGCAACTGTGATGCGTATCTCTAATCGCTGAATGTAGGAGGAAACGATGGACCTACGGGGCCGATCACACCCACCTCGTTGCACCACTTACCATGATGACTGGCGGAATGTGCACATAACAGTGATGGATCGCGCAACCACATCACGAACCATACCACAACAGATTCAGTCTGTAACGCATCATTCGGTGTCCGCTCGTACCATTTGGCGCCGTTTGCAGCAGAGTGGAATGTCCGCAAGACGTCGATTGCTTCGTTTATTCTTGACTGGAAACTACAAACGTTTGTGTCGTCAATGGTGCGATGAATGGTGGACATGGACAACGAAATGGAACGATATTGTGTTTGCTGACGATTCCCGCTTCTGCTTGCAACATCACGATGGTCGGATTCGAGTTTGGAGACACTATGATGAGCGGCTGATGAACTGTCGCGTTATGCATCACCACATTGGTCCTGCACCCTGTATCATGGCTTGAGGTGGTATTGGATTTCACTGCCGCACCCCTTTAGTACGCATTGGTGGTACACTGAACAGCCAGCACTATATCTCTGAAGTTTTGGAGTCCGTGGTACTCCCATACATTCAGCTATTGCCATCAACTATATTCCAACATGCTAATGGACGACCACACATGACACGCAATGTTCAAGAGTTCTTCTGTACCCATCAGATTGGTTTGCTTTTTTGGCCTGCTTGTTCTCCCGATCTGTCGCTAATCGAAGACATGTGGTCCATGCTTGCACAACGACTGGTAAGGGCAAGGACGGATCTACGTATGGGCTAAATGGGCTACAGCCCAGGGCCCCCGGGTTCTAGGGGCCCCGTTCCCTGTTGAAGATGACAAACAGAAAACGTGCTTACAATTGAAACAGTACAATAATAAAACAGTAAAAAAATACACACAAATCAAAAATAAAATACTCGAAATACCATATCAAATTTATTTTCGAGAGCAAGAGCAATTTATTTTTGTTCTTCCGTCCTACCATCGAATACGCGGAAATTTATAATTATCAGTTTCAAAAATCGTCTATATATTTTATGTGTAAATACCTTAATAAAAACAAATTAAAATAGTATGCTGGTGATTTTCTTTTAAAAAACACACCATAATTAGATGTAAAATGTTTAAACTCCAAGGGAATTTCTTGTTTTTCTCATGACCAGAGATAACTTGGGAGGTCTAGTAACAATGGTTTTCATCTGATTGTTAGTGGTCAAGGTAACGGACTCATGGCAGGCACGTCATGAGTTCGAGACTAGTGTTGCTGAAGACCCTCCGTGTAGGGGCGTGATGCATGTTAAATCTGTCGAGAACTCAAACGTTCTCCCGTACGTGTGGTGTGATAGTTAGGATAAGGGGTGCCAGCTCAGGTGTCGCCCTCCTCACTTGACAAAGGTTCAAAATTACGAGGTCCAGCACCAAAATCTCTCGTGTAGCTGAACAGTATGACGTTCATATTCACTCACTCGCTATTCATCTAATTGCTGAGAAATTAATTTACCTCATCAAGAAACAATATTTACAAAGATTTAACTGGATAAAAACCACTGTTGCCAAATTTCCCAGGCTAAATTATTTTAGAGAGAATTCCTTTTTAAATAGGGTTTTAGCAAAAATATCGATTTTACAAAGAATCCTGATGTGATGGGGGGGAAATGTAGGTCATTTTCGAAATCAGCACACTAAATAATATAAAAATCCCTGAAAACCTCTTTTGTACTTTTCCAAAACTTTAGTTTTAAAATCTTGTGTAATTAATAGACGGAGACTCTATCATAGAGCGGCGCTAGGGAGCATAGAGCATTTATACAAACATAGTGGCACTATTTCTGTTGCCACTTATTTGTGTGTAATAATAATTCTAAGTTACAACATTATACTGATTTGGTGCTGTGTCCTATGCATAATATCTGAAATTAAAAGATACTTACGCACCCGTTTATTGGTTTCAGGTAAAAAGTAAGTACAAATACACATTCCTAAATTATTTAAGTATGAAGACACGGAGTAAAAAGATTAGGATTATTCATGTAAGTTCGTGACCTAAATTGCTAAGTAATAATTTTATTGATTATATCCCTTCACATGAAATGAGTTATTTTCAAAATAAAGATCCAAACAATATATATTCTGTTTCCCTAAGAGAATACAAAGAACAAAATAGATCATTTTCTAATAATCATTTCATTAAAAAAACTTAAAAATGGCCAAGTGCTGGAAAGATCTTTTTTTTTTTTTGGCTTTTTTATTCAACTAGTATTGGTAGTGTTTTTTGTTTGACCTGCAAACTTTTTCTAAAACAAATTCTTACACAACCGTCTTTTCTTATTGGAAACAAGTAACAAGCTGTTTAGAAAATCATGAAAATTCTATTGAACACATTCAATGTTAGTTTGGTTGACACGAAAAGATAATAAGACTGTTTTAGATAAAAAGTTACAGGAGCAACTAAGAAAAGATACAGAATATTACCACAATGCCGAATTTTTCTATTTCCGTTAATCAATGATCCTAAGCCCCTTGTCTGCATTCTACTATCATAAAAATAAAGCTGCCAAGAACTTGGATAATTTTATTTGTTTCTTTTTACAAAGCCTTACATATTTTTATTTCAAATATTAATTTATCAAACGCAGGATGTGGTACAAAAGAGTTTTTATTGAATTACACAGACTGAAGTCAGTATTATCTGTTTAAACTGTTTGTCTTATTGCGCATTTTTGTTTCAAAATTATTCAAATATTTTTTGATATTATTAAAAATATCTGAACAAATAACTGAATTCATCAAGAGTACATCGGGAGCATTTAAGAAGCACTCTAACATTTTCTGTGATGATTCTTAAGTTTATCATTAACAATTTCAAATATTTGGCAATATATATAATGTATTAAATTTTATAGGAGGCTTTTGTTACCTCTGCGTTTTTGGGACATTAAGACCTGCAAAATATTTATTAATGTTTCAAAGGTTTTTTTTTAAGAAAACTAATTTATCTCGTCTTTAAATGGATCCTCAAAAATAAGAGCCATTGAAAGATTTGTGTTTAGTAGTATAGTTACGAGCAAAATTATATTTTTTATATACAACATTTTCACGACGAATCAAACAAGTTGTTGATTCATGTTTGTTTTTTTCTACGAAATAGTCAAGATCCCAATCGTCTTGAAACAGCAAATATTTTTCCTACATGAGGGTTAGTTAAAAATTAGTTACACCTATAAAAAGGTCACTACTGCATTGTTATTTGTTATCACTAACCATTACAATTACAAAAAGAAAAAAATTATTTCACAATTCGTACCAGCACGACGTCGATAGCAAAATTGATAGATTTTATTGCTTGATTGATAGAATTCCTCGCTAAATTTTTAATACATTATTCTTAAATAATTGAATTTGTTATTTTAACGGACCTAGACCTGGTCAATCAGAATGGTCCGGTGGGCCACAGGTTGAGTATCGCTGATTTGGAGGTACCGAGGAAGTTTTTGGTTCTCCTCATAATGGTAATTTAATGGGTACCCTGAAACTGGTAGCAGAATTCGACTCATTCATTCGTGAACATATTGAACAGCGAGAATTTCGACCCAAATCGTTAATATCGTACTTATCAAAAACAATGTATGAGCAAATAGTTGAGAACAAGGGCAAGTAAATCATTAAACAAATTATAACTCAAATAAATAACAATGACACAAAGCTCTATTCAATATTGATGGATTCAACAGCAGATTTTTCCCACAATGACTAACTTGCTATTATACTACGATATTGTTTTCGGGGGAAAGTATATGAAAGATGTCTCATTAATTAAGATTATTAATCACACAGGTTTAATTATCTGCTAGAATTTTTAGAAACAAATGGACTGCTATTGAATAAGTGTAGGGGACAGTCATTTGACAACTTTCCAATATGTCCGGTCCATATAATGGTGTGCATGCTCTTCTAAAAGAAAAATAATCAATTCGCTAATTATATGCCGTGTGCTGCAGATTCTCTGAATCTAGTTGTGCAGAATCAGTTAAGGTTGCTACTGAAATCGTGAGCTTCTTTGGTTTAGTGCAACAAATATATGTTTGCTTTTCTACTTCGACCTATAGGTAGAAACTTTGAAATCATGAAATTAAACTGAAATTTACCTTAAAAAGTTCAAGCCAGACCAAATGGTCTTGTCACTACGATAGTTTTGAAACCTCAAGTGATAAATATTGTACTATCATGAATATTCTTAAGACATTTAGTGACAATGAAAATAATAAAATGGATTTTCAAAAAGAGGCAGTAAACCTCGAAACTGTCATTTTAATTATATTTTGTGAACAAGTTTTAGAAAGATTTAATTCAGTTAACAAAGAATTACAGATTTTTGGGGTTTGGACATCTGTGAAGGGAATAAGTTATTTGTCATTAAAAAAATCTATAAGCAATGTACGACATGTGAATCAGATCAAAAACTAAAGGAGTATCAAGAAGTAGCCAAAAAATTAAATCCTAGTGTAGAAACAGAATATAGCGATGTGAACTAGTGACGGGTTATTTCAAAATTTGCAGATAAATTCACAGAAAAAGCTGTGTATGGGGCAGAAAAATTTAAGAGAGAGACGCTTATTGTAGCGTTAGATAAGCTAATCCTTTATTTAAATAGAAGAAGTCAAGTATATACATGCAGACTATAGTAAGAAATTAAATTTTTGATGAATTTGCAAGATCAAAGTAAGGAGAAGGTCGATCTGGAGAGTGAACGCGTTATTACTGATTACTATTCAGATGATATAGACTAGGGGTCGGCAACCTATGGCACGCGGAGCAATTTCCAGTGGCACGCCACCACTCTACAAAATTATGAGATATATACTATATATAAAGATAAATCGTTTTGTCTCTCCTTTCATCCCCTCGTACATTTTTATATAAAGATTATTTTTCATTTTCGATTTTTTGCCTAAAACGATTCTGCTGAATCAGCTTGCTTGTAGTTTGTATGCTTTATGTAAAAGAAAACATCTTCTTTTTAAAATGTGACTTACTTTTAGCATTAAATAATCAAAACAAATAAAAATTATTGAGTAATACTTGCAAAATTGAGAATCATTCATCACGGCTATGTAAATAAAAAAGTAATTAGTTTGTCTTTTACCCACCAAAAGTTTGGGCATCGACGGAAAAAGAAAAAACAAACGTCTTAGGTATAAATCAAAATTCTGTTTAACAGTCGTTTCCATCGGAAATATATTAAACAAAAATAGTTATTCCATCAACATATTTAACTTGGATTGGAAATAAATTCAGTGAAAAGAAAGCACACAATGATGTGGGTTAATTAGGCAAGTGAATCAGATTTCACAACAAAGGTCCTTTTTATCTAAATATTAAGAGAAAATGTAATTTTTTGAGTGTTATGCCAAAGAAGTCATAATTATTTTATGTTTTACTTTTGAAGCGAATGAGCTAATAGAAATAGATATTAGAAGACATTTTTTATGTTTTCTATTAGTCACGCCGATATACGAATACCGAGTATGAATTCAGTCGAAAGTTAAATTTAGTTTAATGCATGACGTGATTTGTTGGTCACTTTTAACTTTGTCAAGTTGTGTTAGTTTTATTGTGAAAATTTGTATATTGTTTGTTTCATCATTGTACCAGTTCATAGTTACACATTGAATCAAATGGGGACTAAAAAAAGAAAGCTTGATGTTCGCGATTTCCAAGATTCTTGGACTAACGAATTTGGATTCATGCAACAAAAAGATCGCGCTGTATGAGTGCTATGTCGCGAAAGTGTCGTATGTCGTACGTCAAGTGTACAAAGACATTTTCAAACTAAACAACAGACCACATTTAAAAATTCTGATGAGAAATGTGAAGTTTTAGAAAGAGCTATTTCTGGATATAGAAAGGAAATTACATTTTTGTGTCAAACAATTGGAGTCAAACCAAAAGCGCAGAATGTAGTTTCGTCATTGCTCATTGTTTAGCAGCCAAAGGAAACCCTTTTACAGATGGCGAACATATAAAGGACACATTTTTAAAAAGTGCTGAAATATTGTTTAGTGATTTACCTAACTTGCAAACAATATTATCACGAATTCAAGAAATACCTGCTTCTGCGCGAACTGTTGAAAGAAGAACAACATAAATGGCAGAAAAAAACTGCAAACAATATTCAGATTTACAAGAAACTGTTGCATTTAGCATTGCTCTTGATGAAAGTAAAGACGTGAATATGATGTTGCACGCCTTGCAGTAATTGCACGATATTGTGATAAAAATCGAATTTATGAAGAATTATGCAGTATGATTCCTCTGTCTGTGATACAACTAAAAGGCAGGATATTCTTTTTTCATTTATAAATCATTTTGAAAGAAAAATATTAAAATAAATAAAATGTTTTGTGTAACTACTGATGGCGCTCCTGCAATGGTTGGCAAGGAAAAAGGATTTGTCAAACTTCTTGAAAATCACATTGGACATAAAATATGGAACTTCCATTGCATAATAAATAAGGAAAGTTTTGTTGCCAAAATTTTGTCTCAGCGCTTAATTTCTGTAATGAATACTGTTGTTAAAATAGTTAATTTTATAGTGTCTCGATCTTCATTAGTACACAGACAATTTAAATATCTTTTAGAAGAAATGGAAAGTGAATATGGAGATCTTCCCTTGTACAGTCATGTCCGTTGGCTTAGTCGTGGTAACGTATTGAATAAGTTTGAGTCATGCATGGAGCACATTAAAATTTTTCTTAATGATAAGGGACAACATTTTCCCGAATTAGACGACAAGGAATGGTTATGTAAATTGATGTTTCTGACAGATATAACTAAACATCTCAATGAACTAAACTTAGGATTGCAAGCAAAAAGTCAAACAGTACTTGAACTTTTTGAATATTGGATGGGCTTTACTACAAAATTAAATCTATTTTCCCGTGATATTAATACTAGTACCTACAAATACTTCCCAAATGTTAAAGCGCTTGCAAATACATCAACCGTAGACAAAGATGAACTTCAAACTTACGTTGAAGCACTTAAGGAGGAGTTTTCTAAAAGATGCAAAGACTTTGAAGCTTGCATGCCCATATTTTCTTTTCTAATGAAACCTGATTTAATTAGATCCATTAATAATCCCATTCGATTTGTCAATTTTTGAGTGGATGGAAACTGATAATTTTGAAGTGGAACTTATTGAATTAATATCTTCAGATTTATGGAAAACAAAATTTAAGGAGTTACGGAAAAATTTGGAAGATAACTGTAGCAGTAAATCGACAGCTATTTTAAATTGCTGGATGTCATTGCCAGAAAGATTTAATTGTTTGAAAAAAATAGCTTGTGTGCCCTTCTTTCCGCTTTGGGTTCCACATATCTATGTGAACAAAGTTTTTCTCATATGAAATATATTTTGAGTCCACTAAGAAATTGTTTAACTGCTGAACATTCTGAATCATGTGTCAAATTGAAAGTAACGAACTATACCCCTGATATTGCGACATTAAGTAGATCTCTGCAGGGACAAGGTTGTCATTAAAATTTTAATTTTTTATTTAACTTTGCTGCATGAACACTTATACTTTATGTTGTTTGTTTCTAGTTTCATAAATATTTTGAAGAATGCATAATATGTATACAATTTTAATTTTTGATTTATATTGAAGAACAGTCATATTTTAAGTTTTCCTTAAAAATTGTAAAAATATACATATTTATGTGCACAGTTTTAATATTTGTATTTATATTGAAGTAATAGTTGTATTTTATGTAATAAATATCTTTAAATGATGCATAATTAGCATATAAGTAAATTTGTATTTTTGGCCTCTATTTTTCCTAATTCTGCATGTATTGTCGTGGGAATCAAATTGTTTCAATATTTGCTATTGCTTGGCACGCTGAATCATGTTCGTAGGTTGGTTTGGCACGCCACAGCTGAAAGGTTCCCGACCCCTGATGTAGACCAACATTTAGTAAATGAAGGTGTTCAATTAAAAACTTATATAAAATTGAGCTAGAGTCCTATACTTGTAGTGATATATTCAATTTAATTTTTGAAAAGAAACTAGTTGAGGTTTTTCCAAATTTGTATATCATTTTAAAGATTTTTCTAACGCTCCGTATTACTAGCAGTGAATAACGTCCTCCCATTGGTGTGGTGTGGTACTTAGGAGAGGGGTGGCCAGCTCAGGTGTCGTCCGCGTCACTTGACCATGGTTCAAAATTTCGCAGACCGTCCCCAAAAGCCCTCGTGTAGCTGAACAGTGGGACGTTAATATTCACTCACTTACTAGCAGTGAAGCGGAGCGTGTGTTCTCTAAAATGCCCTACATAGAAAACAAATATAAGACAACAATGACAAATTCTAGGCTTAATTATTAATCACTTCTCTTTATTAATACTGATCTCACTAAAGACTTAAATTGTAATGAGCAAATAAAAGTGTAAAAAAGGGTTTTTTTTTTTTTTTTTTTTTTTTTTTTTTGTAAATTATGTTATTCTTTATAACGTATTTAAATTGTTTGGGAAGAAAAAACTATATAAATTTAAAAAATTTTCGCACAACAATTTTTAGGTAAAAGGCAAAATTTTTAATTATATAGGGGGGCCCCAGATATCGTTAGCCCAGGGCTCCCAAAGGTCGCTGTCCGGCCCTGGGTAAGGGATACACGACCCGCGTCTACACCAGATCGACTTTGGCAATATGTTGAAGCCGCATGGATTGTTGTACCAAAGGATACATCCAAAGCCTTTTTGATTCTATGCCAAGGCGTGTGGCTGCGGTTAAAGCCAACAATGACGGCTTAACTAACTATTGATTTTGTCATCATCCATACGTCACAAGAAGCTGTAATTTTAATCGTTTGATCTTTGTACGAGGGTGACTCTGAAATTGTTGAGATACACGCAGGCGAGAAGTTACAAAAAAAAATTTTAACGATTTAATTTGAAAATACAGAGTATTTTAACCCAGAAGACGACTTTTTACTGACTTACTTCAAGTTCTTTAGATTAGAATAAATTTTAGATAGAAGAGAAAATAGAGTTGATGTGAGAACATTATCGTGCTATGATTTTAAAGCTGGATTAAATCAAGAGGAATGGTTTCAACGGCTGTAATTTGCATTTTGTGATGAATCTTCATATCGTACTACTCTATTCAGGTAGTTAAAAGAATTTTGCAGTGGTCTCAATTGTCTTCAGGATGAAGAACACACAGGAAGACCGCGGTTGACAGTAATCCCGTATAATGTGTCTACCATACGAAAAGTGTTAATGGATGATAATCGCTGTTCCTACTAGATGATACAGAAAGAACTTAACATTAAATCTGCAGCCATAAACAAAATTATTCATGAAGAATTACGTATGAAGAAAGTAATTTGCCGTTGGGTTCCCCATAACCTAACTGAGCACCAAAAAGAGTAGCGTGTCAGAATCACTAAAGAAACCCTTATATTGCTAAATGATGGTAGTCACCTCATTATTTCTAAAATTGTAATGGGTGATGAAGCGTACATGCAGATTTTGACATTCCAATACGTCAAAAAAGCAAAAGTATGGGTCTTTGAAGATGATCCCACACTAACAATAGTAAAAAGACAATAAAGGATTGGAAAAAAAAGCCGTTTTCTTCAGAAGTGCGGAATTGATGAAAGCCATCAAGTTGGAAGGACAGAAGACAGTAACAGTAAACTGGTATCACTAAATGTCTTCTAGAAATTCTCCAAGAAGTTAATGTTAAGGGACCAATGCTTCACCATGTCAACGCATCTTCCCATACAGCCGGATGAAAAATTGAGTTTCTTAAACGGAAACAAATTAAATTGATAGAACATCCACCTTATTCTCCGGATATATATAGCTATGTGTTAAATATATATATATATACTTTTGGGGGGGTATCTCTTAAGCTAAAAAAGAACTTACGTGGACGTCGTTTTCATTCAGAAGAAGAGATTGATGTGGCTATAAATGCATTTTTTTCATCAATTCCAAGAAATGAATGGTTTGAGGCATTTAATCTGTGGAAAATTCATCTACAAAAGTGAATTGATGTTGGAGCCACTCCTAAAATTTTGTAAATATAACTTTAAAAATCTAGTAGTATCTCAAAAATTTCAGGGTGACCCTCGTATAACATGTTATAACTGCCAAATAAATTTCGCAGTGATATGACTGGTCCTTCTTGGCGTTGCATTTTGTATGGCCAGCAATGTATATATATATAGATATGAAATATATATTTCATTTCATGAAAGATTTTTTACCTAGATATATAGAACGAAAAGCACACAGAATAGTACAAGTCAAATATCGAGTAATTTTTTTAACGAAAATTACATGTAAATATATTATGCAAGTTAATGAGTTAATTATTTGTAAGATTCTTATGAATTGTAAATTTTATTTGGGATGGTGTGACGAATAGTATTTATTGGGGAAATTATATATTTTTCCCGACTTCAATGTTGTCAGAAACAGTTCAGTTTTAAAAAAAATCTTCGTTAATAGAAAGATAAATGTTCTTTTATTCAATCCCCTCATCTTGTCTTCTTTTCAAAGCCTCTTTGATTTGGAGCTCAAGTGATAAACTATCCATAATAGTGCTATAAATTCATTTCTGTTTACTGTTATTATGACAGTAGCCTTCGTCCAATTAATAAAATTAGAAATTAATTAAACATCACATTGCTGCTCGTGGCGTATGTACCTTCTCTAATACAGAAATGCTTAGGCAGTGGTCAGAGTAGAAATATGAAATGGCTGTTATCAAAAACGAAGCATTTACTTTCACCTTGATTAGGAAAAAATGGCTGATAAACAAGTTCTCACAGAATTTCTTTTCTTGTGTATCCAATATCAGTTTATTATTTTTTTAAAAATCCATTTCTGTCAGCAGGCAAAAAAAAAACCATCATTTATTAGTTTCACAAATAAGCAATTGACTGGGATCTGTGGATATTTATAAACTGAGAAGTAAAGCTTTGAAATTATAGAAATTCTTTGCATATCTATTAAAAAAATTCATTGTAACCTTCAGTTCAACAACAAAGATCTTCATAATTCAAACAATAGTCTTTTGATTTGATTTTTAGTGTGTTTGAATACGTAGAGTCAATTGAATAAATTTCTTATACAGTATCACTTTTTTCACAGTTTATTGTTTGAAAAATACAGGGAATCTCAAAAAAAAAAAAAAAACAACAACAAAAAACCACCACGTTTATTATAATTTGGTGGAATAGGGCATAAAATTATTTTGGAAGCGGGGAAATAGTTTTATTCATTCTGATAATTATTATATAGTTAAGAATATAATCTCTCATAAATTAATGACATGTATTTATTTATTTATGAATTTCTTTTTTATTAATTAATTCGATTTAATTGCACAGGTTAATTTAATAGGATTTATGATTTAATTACATAAAAAAAATTATTTTTAAGAATTTTGTATGCATAATTACTTAACACACATATTTATAAATAATAATAAAAATTAACTAAAATAGCTTGAAACGTAAAATCATGTTATAGCATTATATCTGTTGAGGAAATAAAAAGTAAATTGCTTATATTTTAAGGAGCATTTATATTTAGCAATTAGCATACTTAGGAGAATGTGCTAGTTCTATACAGAAAGCTTTTGGATTAATCACGACTTACGTCATGAATGACTTTCCGGGGGGATATTATTTCTCTAATGAGAACAAAAAAAATTCCAAGAGCAATAAATTTTTCTTCATGTAAAATAAAAGATTTTCTCTAACTTTTGGAGGTAAGATGTCTGATATTCAAAGTAAACACTAGGCAAGCCATTGACATTGTAAAAATGCAATACGCATCAAACTTACGCGTATAATATTGAAACTTTCAAATACTTTGTTCAAAATAAAGATACAAAAGAAGAAAAATAATACCATTTCCCTCCCCTCAAAAAATATTTCTTTTTAAATAAGCCTTAGCATGATTTTTTTTAAAACCGTAATATATTTATAAATGCGTATTGTGGTCCGTTATAAGCCATTCAATGTACAAAATCAAAATTTGAAACACATTTTAGGATAAAATATTCAGATGTGTGTGTGTGTGTGTGGTGTGTGTGTGTGTGTGTGTGTGTGTGTGTGGTGTGTGTGTGTGTGTGTGTGGTGTGTGTGTGTGTGTGTGTGTGTGTGGTGTGTGTGTGTGTGTGAATATATATATTCATTTAAATATCTCCTCACTGAGTTTTTAAACCTTAAAAACATTTTATAAATGCACAATTTTTTTCAACGTTCAATATTTAAAGTTAAAAATTCATTTAATATTACGATATAAAAAACATACATGGAAATATTTCTACTAATCTATATATACTAATCTAATAACATTTGAAAGAAACCTTAAAATTTTCAAACAGACATGCGTGCTTCGTATATCCGTTGCAGCACTCAAAGGATTATTGAAAAATAAAAATGATAGTTATGTGTAATATTAAAGATAACAATATAAATGGGAAGGGTTACATATAGAGATAGAATAAAATAAATTAATGATGTGACTCTTCATTGTTGTTATTATTTTAAGAAAAACAAGTCAAGCATATGATCCCAGGAACGGACATGTAATACTTAAATTCCACACAACTCCAAAGGACACAGAAACATAGTATAACAATCATTACAGAACACAGGAACAGAATATTAAAAAGGGAAATTTCTCGTAGTTTTGCGGAGTGTCATCTGCCAATCGTTCAGGTAGAGAGTTCGATTCACATCACACTATAAAGCAACACAAGGACTTTGGTGACGGACCTCGTCATTTTGAGCCTCGACCAAGTTATAAGAACGACACATGAGCTGGCACCCCACTCTCTAAACTACCACACCACGCCAAGAGAGACTTTGAACTTGAGCATCAGCCAGATTTGACTATTGTCACAAGTAGACATATAAGCAGTGGATTTTGCAACGACTAAAAGAGACCCATTGGAGGCAGTGGATACTTGCCATTTAACTAACGATAATTTATACACAATCAAATAATTGCATTAGACTTGAAAATTTTAAATTACTGGTGTGTATATTGTGATGCACACTCTTTTGTAATATTATTGGCCAAAAGGTCATTTCTTCCCTTAAAAGTTTTCCCCTGTTCGGAGATAGTCTATAAAGGGAAGCTGTAACTGGTGAGTGGTCATTTGAGTTGATAAACTATTTTATATGTGGAGTTATTTTCCCCCAAACACACCAATCGGAAAAGATCTATTTTCTTTAAACAGGGCACAGTTGAGTCATTTTTTTTTCTGTAAGAAGGTTCTATCCTTCTTGTTTAAGCAAACAAGGTTTATTGGCTTCGGTTTCATCAAAAGGATTGCTTTACAATGGAATACCACTTGGAATTGAATTTGTGGGACAAGATCTACTATTAACTTCAACAGGGCTGCCATTCACAAGCAAGGGACTTTCTTTTGTGAAAGGTATTCTGTAGTTTGGTTTGCCACCAGAAATATCAACAATTGCGGTGCATGTTAATTACAATTCCTGATGTCCTTAAAAAGTCAATATCTGTAAAAGTCCTTTGCATGTGGCAGAAAATTAAATTTATACGGATAATCCGGCTACGTATGGTGATTAACACTGTAGTTTTTTTGAACAAATGATGTAGGTTGTTGATTATTAGTAAGACACGAAGCAAGATGAAATGCTGTTAATTTTTGTACACGCGATTCCTTAAAAAATTAAACATTAATTCTCCATCCA
The DNA here is from genome assembly GCA_019973975.1 of Trichonephila clavata. Taxonomy (NCBI): domain Eukaryota; kingdom Metazoa; phylum Arthropoda; class Arachnida; order Araneae; family Nephilidae; genus Trichonephila; species Trichonephila clavata. Next base: position 633,297 of record BMAO01035804.1, on the reverse strand, counting down.
CTCAGATGCTAGATCTTGTTTCAGCACAAACTGTTCCTGTACCTTCATAAACAGTTTCAAGAAAGCTACTGAAGAGAATTACGAAAAAACGTACAACATTTATTACAGGATCACATGAACGGAATCTTAAAAGTGGTGGTGGTGGGGGGGGGGATTTTCCTCGAATTCACGAAGAGCGTCAACTGACTGTCGTTCAATTGTTTTATGGAAAGTAGCTGTAAGTATGTCGGTTAAGATAAATAAATACACACACAAACCATTTAGAAATTATAAAGTAACTTAAATTTTGAGAATTATGAAATAAAGATTTTGATTATGATATAAATACATAAAATATATTACAGCATATTAATTGCTTGATTGCAATTAGATTCAAATAATTTTGACCAATGTAATAAAATGATTAAGTTAATAAAATATTAGAAGAGTAAATGAAAATACACTTTTAATAAATTACAGGATCACTTGTTTAAAAATCAAAAAAGTAAGAAAATTAATATTGAGGTCTATTTTTCGTGATCACGTGTCTCCTCCTGATGATTCTGTTTTTAATGGAAATGGTGGTTAAGTTCAAAATTTTGGACTTACTGTGACATTTTTTTATAATGACTACTTTTAGTTCATAGCTGATGAAAACTGTGTTTATATTCACCAAACACTTCGTGGTATAATATAAACTGTGTACAAGTCTGGATTTGGACATGACCCTGATAAAACTTTACCTTTTTTTTCTTTTTAAAACTTTCCTGGGCGGATTTAGATGTGGGACAAGTAGCATTTTTTTTCCTGAAACATTATGTTACAACATATAATTTATAAGCCAAAACACACACACACACAGTATTAGATTATTACAATAGTATAGCTTGATAATCAGCAGAGTCCATGCGCTTCGCAATTTACTGTAAATCACATAATGATTAAACATTCCCCCAACTATTACTGATCCTCCTCTCATTTGTTGACTGAAGCACTCTTTCGGTTCTTTCCTTAAGTCATTCCAATAGTATTTGTAGCCAGTCAAGGTTAAATTTCATTTGATCAGAAAATAGAACTTGTCCTTCCATGACAGGACATTCTTAGCCCACTTTCTTTTTCATATTGATTCCACAACTTTGGTGTTTCTTTTAATTTCATAATTACGTATTAGTGTTTAAGGCTCTTCCAAATTGTGACACGGGAAGTTTTTTGGTGAAAGGTTTCAAAATATCTTGATTTGAAAAAATCTTTTTTTAATTGATGGTCGAAATGTTTATCGATGTCATTATCTTCACTAATTATGACATTGTGTGAATGGCAGTTTTTCTTTAATATATATATAGTCGCAATTTCGTAACAAACAACTTTTTTAATTTTAGATAAAAGATATTTTAATAAAGTTTCAGTTAATTTTTAAAACTGAAAACTAATACAGAAAGCATTTCACGATCAATTTTAAATACAAACTCTCAAATTTGCATAGAATTTCTTCGAAAATGCATGAATTCATTTATGGTTTAATAACACACTGTGTACGTGCTTGTGTTACAAGTTGTACAAATGTGAACAAATAAGCCTACATAAGCTTTAATGCGCTTTTGGAATCAAAAAAATCATGAAAAACTAGTCTGTTAATCTTAGACTACATTATCGAACTAAGAAAAGAAAATTATTTCATTCAATTGGTATCAGTGAAAAATTTTAGAAATAACTTGCAGGAAAACTTTTTATTATTATGTCATCGTTTTAACAATCATATGGATTAAAGTATTAAAAAGTAAAATATGAGTGATTATAAAAAATAAATAACTTTGAAACGTATTTTTATTACATCCATAATCTATCATCATAAGCTATCATACGCGCCAGCTTAAATATACATTTGAAGTGCTAAACATTCTACACCCGTCCGAGAACTTTGATTCTATGTTAGATATTTAGTAAATTGTTAGTGTTTCAGAGCGATAAAAGGGACTGTTATCTAAAACTTACACGCGTTCCCTCGTTTCGGATTTTGACCGCGCATATCAAGGGGTTAAGGATAACACGGAGCAAAATAAAATTGATAAAAGTTTTTGTGTTATATTTTTCTCCAATTTTTATCTGATGGCAAAAAAATTTCGAATCTGAGAACTTTGAAAAATGTATTGCTTCTAGGAATGATATTTCATATACAATGTATACTTTAAACTATATATATATATATATATATATATATATGTATCAGACTTTTCATGCCAATGAATTTTTAATGTTTGTTTTACTTATACAGAGGTGGCCAAAATAGTAGACACATTTTAAAATTGTTATAATTTTGAAGTTTGCGTGCTTATAGAAAATGTTATGTTGCGCAAAATACAAAGTCTTTTCTATCATTCTAAAGATAATTTGATACTGAATTCAAAATAAAAAACAAAATTCAAATATTTACAACAAAAATAAGTTATGCTTTTATAACTACCAATATACATTAGATACTGATGATAGCAATGAGTTATCAGTGCTTAGTGGGGTAGCCTTTGTTTTTTATTACAGTTTCACATCGATACTTCATTGAGCTGAAAATATTTTTAGTCTATTCCTTCGTTATTACAGATGCCAGGAAACACACAATTATATCCTCAATTAGTTTCTTTTTATTTCATGGGTTCCTTATTCGGACAAGATTTTTCAAACGGTGCCACAAGTTTTCGATAGGATTGAGGTCAGGGCTATTTCCTGGCCAGGACAACAAAAATATTTAATCAAGAAGCAATGGCATCAAATAAAAGAGTAGATTGGTCACCTAGAAAGAGATGTGTGGCCAGAAAATAATATTTCCTATGTTAAAATTGCAAGACAGGTGGAGGGTTCAGTGACTACATCTGGAGACTGAAAGTTTTGTTTAAGATGTCAGGAGATAAATTTAATAAAAAACAAAGCAGGAAAAATCAACAAAAAAAAAGTGCACCAGATTTGTTGATGACAGAAAAACAAAAATACTATGTCTCCAACATAAAATAATGTGATCAACGGTCATCAGAAATTATCTAAAAGATGCTGGTGTTTCTGTCAGTTCAAAAACAATCAGAAGATTAGCAAATGTTAGACTAAGAGGTAGAATTGCACGAAAAAAGCCTTTTCATTTTACAGTAGCGCTAAAAAAGACCATATTGGTCAAAGGAACACATTAATTGGACAAATAATTAGTGGTCATTAGTTATATGGAGGGATGAAACTAAGATATCACTCTTCGGTAGTGAGCCAAAAATATGTAAAACGTAGATTAGAAGAAATGCTACACCCTGACTGCAACAAAGCAACTATGAAGTACCCACATAGTTGTATGATTTGGTCATGCATATCAGCGGATGGTATATCGGTCGCCTTCATATCGATAGGGCACTGAATGTCAGAAAATATATTGAAACCATTCTAGAACCTAAACTTCTACCTTCCACCTGGGATCTATGTACCAACAATCTTCAGTCATTTTTCAGCAAGATTCTGTTCCTTGACACACAGTAAAGTAATCGAAAGATTGATATTGTTCTAAGATCGTTGAGTTGCTGTCTTCGCCAGGAAATAGTCCTGACCTCTATTATATTGAAGACTTGTAGCTGTTTGAAAACTCATGTCCGAATGAGGTACCCATGAAATGAAAAGGAACTGATTAAGGATATAATTGCTTCCTGGCATCATGTAATAACGAAGGAAGAGCTTAAAACTATTTTTAGCTCAATCAAACATCAATGTGAAGATGCAATAAAAAATAAAGGCTACCCCACTAAGCACTGACTGCTATATCAGCAGTATATCGATAATTATTGTAGCATAACATTTTTTTTCATTTTCAGATACTTGAATTTTGTTTTTTGTATTGAATGCAGCATTAAATTATCTTTAAAATGATATAAAAGACTTTGTATCTTGTGCAATGTAACATTTTCTATAAGCATACAAACTTAAGAAACATAACAGTTTTAAAAAGTGTCCACAATTTTGGCCTCCCCTGTATATGTTTAAATGAAATCAGCGGTAGTTCTTGATTCTTGCTGTGTTAATTAATTGTGAGCATTCCAAGAAAAGTCAAGGAAATAAAGATGAGTGTTCAAAGAGAGAATAATTGAGTAAAGAAAAACATTTTTATAAAAATGAATATCGCATTCCTTTTCTAAGAATTAATCTAAAAAAATTATAAAGGTACATTTCTATAAAAATGTAAAAAAATATTTAAAAAATTATCTTACAGATATTAAATTTACAATAATTCTATTTTTTTATGAAGTAAAAGACAGGATTTATATTTTTAAACCTTAATGTAAGATAAATTTTAATGTTTTCTGAAGAAAAAAAAATTATAAATTGTTTCGTTTAACTAGATTTATATAAAATCGATAAGCTTACAGAAAATTTCGGGAAATACAAAGGAAAAGAAAGGGAAAACTATTTCTTTGTTAACTTTAAATTTAAATAAAAAGAATGCATAAATACTCACCAGTGTTTAAAATAATATTTGAATTTCACTAGATGAGAGACATTACCCTTGATATTTTTGATAAAATAAATAACTTTCCTGTAGCAAAACAAGATTGTAACAATTCAAACCTACCCTCGGACCCGCCTAGAGGTGTGGGAAGAAGTAAAGAACGACTTAATACTCGACATAAAGGACGACTCGACTATTTATTCAGCATACTAGTTATCACAGACACAATTCAATTAATCAAATAAGATGAGATGTTCCCAGAAAGAGCATGGGGATTTTGCTACGAGAGTCTTGAAATCTGAGAAGACCTCTATTAAATTGACCCACCTTTTATGGATCAATCCACTACTCTAATATTTAATTTACAATGTAGCTATGTGACCAATCGTCACTTAAATATCTTTAATAATTTAAAGCCCGAAACGCGCTATCAATATAACTAATACCTGGTCAGTAGATAGCTTTTTTTATCGATAGCTTCTTTGGTATTTCAATCTCCATTCATCTATTCTCCTCTAACCTACTCACTAGCTAGAAAACCTATACTATATATAACTGACCTAATCTGCATATTACGGTTCCTTCATCCAAAGGGGTTGGTTGTGATGGATAGCCCAAAGATTTCCCAAAAGGATTAGTAGAAGGACGCGTATAGATCCGTCATAAGATAAAGAAGATTCTAAGAGAAAAATATGTAACTCACTAGCTAGAAAACCTATACTATATATAACTGACCTAATCTGCATATTACGGTTCCTTCATCCAAAAGGGTTGGTTGTGATGGATAGAAAAAAAAAAAAAAAAAAAAAAAAAAAAAAAAAAAAAAAAAAAAAAAAAAAAAAAAAAAAAAAAAGGATAGCCCAAAGATTTCCCAAAAGGATTAGTAGAAGGACGCGTATAGATCCGTCATAAGATAAAGAAGATTCTAAGAGAAAAATATGTAACTCACTAGCTAGAAAACCTATACTATATATAACTGACCTAATCTGCATATCACGGTTTCTTCATCCAAAAGGGTTGGTTGTGATGGATAGCCCAAAGATTTCCCAAAAGGATCAGTAGAAGAACGCGTATAGATCCGTCATAAGATAAAGAAGATTCTAAGAGAAAAATATGTAATGTTTAAGAAAATTTTAAACATTGAACTTAACATACTTCAGTTTTCAGAATATTAAAGTAGTATTCAGAAATTAAACAATTTCAAAGCACAAGGTCTCCGCAGGGAAAATTGCTTCCAACTTGACGTGTGAGCTCATAGCAATTAGGACAGCCCTAGATATTTAACTTACATGGACAGATATCGCTAATTCCGACGGCATCATTGTTCTCTCCGATTGTAGATCTGCTCTTGAGGCCATCAAGAAAGGAAAAATGGGACTCACCCAAGAAATTAATTCCCTTTTACTTTCCATTGGTTACTTCCACTTGAACCTGTAACTTCTTCGACTACGGTCTTTGATGCCAACGCAGTCGCAAAACAAAAGCTCTGCTCAAACCCACGAAAAAAATTCTCGCTTCCAGAATTAAATTACAGCCAAGAAATTACAACAACAATAACCAGACTAAGGACAAAACATTTTAAGGGCATGAAGATTCTGCCTAATGGATCCAGATCATATGTGGAATGCAGGCACTGCCCAGGCAAGCAACTGGATCCCAAACACCTTTTTAGCTGCCCTTCCATTGTTGGTGCCCTTTTTAAAATAGACAATGACTACAGCATGGACATCCTATACTCGGATCGGGCCATGGATGTTGCCACGGCAGTGATTCACGCCTTTGGCAATATTTGACTCTCATTTCTATATCTTTATTTCGTTACATACACCTTTACACTTTGTCATACACGACAACAACACAAACATTGTTTTAGGCAACTTATAATGGTTGTTTTAAAAAACTGGCAAACATTAAGATTTTTAAAATTTCAAAAACACATAATTTAAAAAAAAATTTTTTTTTGCTACGGTATCAATACCAGAAAAAGTGTTCTTCCTGCGGTCATGGTAGGCGAGTGATCATGGAGGAAAACTCATAAGCGGCGTCGTTTCTGCCGTTTCGTTAGTTCGAAACCAAATGATATTAAAGAAACCCTCGGGTAGTGATGCAAAAGCCCGTTCAATTTTTCGAGGTTCAAAGTCCACACGTTGTCGTGGTGTGGAAGTTTGACTATAGCTGGCCAGTTCAAGTGTCTTTTTCATCCCTTGTCCGTGGTTCAAACTTAAGAAATTCGTCGCTAATAGTCTCGTGTTGCTTCGAAGGGTGACGTTAATAAAAAATCAATCCATCTCAACCACGACCCATCGGCTACCACGATCAGTCCTCTTGATGGAATTTGGTTATTAAGCAGCAATATGCCTTAAACTTTTAACTCTCGTGCCCGGTATTATCTTGGGCACAGCTCCAAAAATTCACTCAAACTCAAACTCAGTGGCGCAACAGCCCATGAGGGCCTAGGCCTACTGTGCCCATCTCAGTATACGTGACCATTGGGCGCTGGGGTGCATGGGCAGATGTTCCGATCAGGTGGTCAGCCTGAAGCGAAACCCCCAGTGTTGGGTCCCCAAGTAAGCTTGGTTCTCATTTTATCGACCCACTGATGGGATGAAAGGCTGAGTCAACCTTGCCCAGCCCGGGGTTTGAACCTCGGACCTGTGGTGTGGAAGTGCGATGCACTAATCATTCAGCCACTGGGCTTCCCAAAAATTCACACTCGCCTATTATACGGGGTAATTTTTTTTGAATGCATCTTATTGTTATACCTGAACACCAGCTCTTGGGAATGTACTAGGTCTGCAATGGTAAAAATACCAATCCGCAGCCCTACTAGATAAAAAAAAAACGATTACTGGACAAGTAATCTAGAACTCACTTTTGCTCTATAAATATGCAGTTGGGAAACGTAAGTAGATAAGAAAAGCCGATTCTGCTGTAAAGGCGCAAGGAGCAGGCGCGGAGTTGAGTTGTTTTCCTCCTGTGGAGGCTGCGTGGAGTTGAGTTGTTTCCCTCCTGTTATGGTTTTGGTTTTCGAGTTGATGGGGGGAGTTGAGTTGTTTTCCTCCTCCTGCTAAGTTGAGTTGTCTTTTAAATGTGTAAAAAAATTGTATAGGAATGTTTAAAGTGCTCATGGCGCCACCTATTGGTTAAACTATACACTAATTATTAGATTTTAAAAAGATTGAAAAAATAACGCTCAAATAAAAAAAATAATAAATCCAGATTCAAACTCACAGCCCCAGAACAAAATGTCTCCGTAGGACAATAGTTTTTCAGTTACGCTAACCATTGTCCTATGAAGGCATGCAGACCTGAAGAAAACTTAAGTTTATAATCTCATGAATTTAATTTTGCAGGCGAAGCAGATGGCGACATTTTCTTAATTAAAATGAAATAAAAAAAATATTTCATTTATATTATTTTAATAATTTGTAAATTTTAATTCGGTATAATGATTACTCATACACAGTAAAAATGTGACGTAGAATTTTTTTTTTATAAATATGGTTATATTGTTAATTTTTTTTCATACTGCTTTCTAGTTTAATTTATGTTGAAATAGTTTCATTTTAAAAGATAAATATCAATATACGTCTTTCAAACAAATTATCTAAGTATGCTAAGCATAACTGATATTTTAAATATATTTTGTATAAAAGTAAGGAAAAATTTATGTTTATGTGTTTAAAGCAAACTCTTTGCCTTTTCCAAAGAGTTTAAATTGTATAACTATTCATTGCAATAACCATTTACTTAAATTATTTTTTTCTTAATTGAATAGAAATAAAAAAATTTAAATAGCTTTCTTGAGTGTTTTTTATAATAATCTTTTTTTGAAAAAAAAATTGAGCACTTTTTATTATTGGAACTTACAAATTATGTAGCTGAAGAATTTTTGGAAAATCTTTGCTTAGATAATATTTTAAGAGAAGTAAGAGAAATGTTATATCCACCTGATTATTTTGAATATCATGAGAATCTGAATACAATGATTTTTTAAATGTTTAATTTGAGTTAATTTTATTTATATTGTTTGTTAGTTTAATTTATGTTTGAGATACTTTCTTTTTAAAAATAAGTGTGAGTATATTTTAAAAAAAATTATCTCAGAATGTTTAAGCGTAAATGATATTTTAAATACATCTCAAACAAAAGTAAGAAAAAAAAATACTGTATAAATATTTTGTACAAGTTTCCGACAAGATTTGGCTTTAAAAAAGTTTATTTTTATAAATCTGAAAAAATTGGGGGGATTTTTTATACGGTTATATTGTTAATTTTTTTTTCATACTGCTTTCTAGTTTAATTTATGTTGAAATAGTTTCATTTTAAAAGATAAATATCAGTATACGTCTTTCAAACAAATTATCTTAGTATGTTAAGCATAAGTGATATTTTAAATATATTTTGTATAAAAGTAAGGAAAAATTTATGTTTATGTGTTTAAAGCAAACTCTTTGCCTTTTCCAAAGAGTATAAATTGTGTAGCTATTCATTGCAATAACCATTTAGTTAAATTATTTTTTTCTCAATTGAATATAAAAAAAAAAAAACATTTATTATACATTGCTTTAATAACAAATTGTAAATTTTAATACGGTATAATGATTACACATACACAGTAAAGATACAAAGTAAATTGTTTATTCAGAAATCAACATCTTGTATTGCGTTTTACATTACAATCGCATATATATATATATATACATTACAGGAGAACAACAAATTGTAAATTTGATTTCAGTATAAGGATTACACAAAAAGATATAAAGTAAGTTGTTTATTTAAAAATGCAGCATTCCGTTTCACATTACAATCTTTTATTTACATTACAAAAATCACATTATTGTGTCATCATTGGATTTTATATCTTACTGCTTATTGAATAGGTCTAAATTCATCAATGACCAATGTCCATGGGCAAGCGTTGTAATGCCATCATCATTAATAAACCTTTTGTCATATTTATAGGACAGAGCAAGTTTGTTTTGCTTTATGGAGTGTATTGAATGAAATTTGGATCTATATATATATATATAAGTCGATGTCAACATATTTTAATTTTTGATTAAAAAGACAGACTTTCTAGTCCTCAAATGTTATTTTATTTTTTAAAGTTTGTTTTTTAATTCCTTTTAACCGCTTTTCAATCTTATGGTTTGTTTTGTAGGCATACATTTTCGATTTTAATCCTACATATTCTGTCATAATATTTCCTTTGTTTTCATCTTTTATTTTCCCGAAGACATTTTTGTTAACTAGAGGTAAATTAAGGTATCCTTACACGTTGAAAATGACCAAATTCAGTCAAGACAGATATTTTTGTTTTTTATTTTATTGAATATAGAGCTATCTTTCGACTTTACGAAATATACTTTATTTTGTTTCTACACTACCTAGAGGCCAAGTTACAATCAATTTTATAAAGTTAGAAAAACCGGAAGTGTGGGTTTTTGATCTGCCAGAAGTGGGCATTTAAATTGCTCAAAATCTATCATGGCGAGTCCGATAACTCAAAATATTACGAATGTATTTCTATAAAACTTTTTAAACCTGATATTTACGTTATTTTCTAGGGAATGTACTAAAATATGTCTTATTATATGAATACATTTGAGTTATTGCTTGTTATTTAAATAATGGTCTCATAAAAAATGTAATATTTCTTATAATGTTTACTCAATCATCTCTAAAATTTTCAAATATTAATAAAAAATTAAAATGTTAGTACATTTTCTAGATAAATGCATCTAGTTTGTTTTCGTAAAATTTTTACTAATATATGTTTATTACTTTTTTCTCTAACTGCTTTGAATTTTTTCAAAAATATTGCTAAAATTTAATTTATAATTGTGATTTTTGCAAAATTCAGATAGTTTATATTAAATTTTGATAGTTAAATAGAGTAATATTTATTAATATTGAGTCCTAAAAGAGCATTTATAATGTTTTTGTATGCTATTTTGTTAAAAAGTACTCCGAACGTGTTCGGATACCTTAAAATGTCATTTTTGTCATATTCTGAAGTGTCTTATAAGTTAACTTTTCTGATTCGGTAAGAGGTAATAACGGTTTTGGTTTATTATAAGTATTATCAATTTCTATGGCATCTTTTTCTAACTTTTCAATAAAAAATTTTAGGGCAACTCTGTATACTACTGGGTCTTTGTAATGCCCCCCTTGACAACTGATAAAATAACAAAAACATATTGGGACATGTTTTTCATAAATATTACTTATACTTGTTGTCCTGATCCAAACCTTTCCTTTACCCATATTTATGAAAAACTTGTCTCGATAGGTTTTTGTTATTTTATCAGTTGTCAAGGGGGCATTACAAAGACCCAGTAGTATACAGATGTGCCCCAAAATTTTTTATTGAAAAGCTAGAAAATGTTTATAAAAACGCAAAACCGTTATTACCTCTTACCGAATCAGAAAAGCAATTGTATGATAATGCTAAAAATTGTTATGTTTGTGATCAAACTTTCACGAAAACAATATCAAGGTTAGGGATCATAACCATGTTACTCAAAAATTTAATGGCCCTTGTTGTAATAGTTGTAATTTAGCAATGAAAACCCCTAAATTTTTGCCTTTTTTCTTCCATAATCTTTCTGGGTATGATGCCCATATTTTTATTAAGGAGTTAGGATATGATAAAAAGCAAAATAGTTTAATTACGAACACCGAAGAAAAATATATTTCCTTCAGCAAAAATATTTCAAATGTTTTTCAGTTAAGATTTTTAGATTCTTTCAAATTCATGTCTTCTAGTTTGGAAAATTTGATAAAAACACTAAAAAAAGATGAATTTAAATATATGAAACATTATTTTGATTCAGAAAAAATAGATTTACTTTTAAGAAAAGAAGTTTTTCCGTATGATTATTTTGATAGCTTTGAAAAGTGTAAAGTTTCTTGTTTACCACCTATTAGCAAATTTTACAATAAACTAAATGAGGAGCCTATAAGTGTAGAGGATTATAATCATGCATGTAAAGTATTTAATGAATTTCATTTAAATAATCTTGGTGTGAATACTAGGATCTATATGTAAAAGCAGATGCCTATTGTTAACAGATCTCTTTGAAAACTTTCGGAAAATATGCATGCAAACTTATAAACTTGAACCCTGTTGGTATTTTACCACCCCAGCTTTATCATGGGATGCTATGTTATTACAACCTAAAGTAGCTATCAAACTGTTCACAGATTACGACATGCTTCTTTTTATAGAAAAAGGTGTAAGAGGAGGTATAAGTCAGTGTTGCAATCGTTATGCTATAGCTAACAACAAACATATGCCTAACTTTAATCCAGATGATGTGAGATAAAATATTTAATGTACCTTGACGCAAATAATTTGTACGGTTACGCGATGAGTAAATATCTACCCTTAAAAGATTTTGTTTGGAGTGATGGCAACTTAACTGAACAGGATATTTTCAATTTATCAGATGACTCAGATGTAGGTTACATCTTGGAAGTGGATCTTGACTACCCTTCCGATTTGCATGACAAACATTCAGATTTTCCCCTTGCCCCTGAAAATAAACCCCCACCTAATTGTAGAGAACCTAGACTTTTAACTACTTTGGAACCAAAAACAAAATATATTCTCCATTATTCAAATTTAAAGCTTTATTTAAAATTAGGGTTAGTCTTGAAAAAAATTCATCGTGGTTCAAAGTTTTTTCAGTCGCCTTGGCTTAAAAATTACACAGATTACAATACAGAATTAAGAACTAAAGCTGTAAATGACTTTCAAAAAGATTTTTACAAACTAAGGAATAATAGCATATTTGGGAAAAAGATGGAAAATGTAAGAAGAGTAGATATACGTTTATGCTCAACAGAAGAGCAAGATCGAAAGTTAATAAAGAAACCAAATTTTAATTGTCGTACAACATTTTCTGAAAACTTAATGGCCGTTCATCTTAAAGAAAAACCCATATCAAATTCCTGAAACCAATACAGGTAGGAATGGCGATTTTAGACTTATCAAAAGTCCTAATGTATTCTTTTCACTATGAGTACATGAAGCATCGTTACGACTCAAAAGTAAGGCTCATGTATACAGACACCGATTCCTTTATATATGAAATAAAGACTGATGATTTTTATAGTGACATGAAAGACGATATTAACTTATATGACACTCCAGAATATGACAAAAATAACATTTTAAGATATCCGAACACATTCGGAGTACTTTTTAACAAAATAGCATACAAAAACATTATAAATGCTCTTTTAGGACTCAATACTAATAAATATTACTCTCTCTCTATTTAACTATCAAAATTTAATATAAATTATCTGAATTTTCCAAAAATCACAATTATAAATTAAATTTTAGCAATATTTTTGAAAAATTTCAAAGCAGTTAGAGAAAAAAGTAATAAACATATATTAGTAAAAATTTTTTACGAAATCAAACTAGATGCATTTATCTAGAAAATGTGCTAAAACTTTAATTTTTTATTAAAATTTGAAAATTTTAGAGATGATTGAGTAAACATTATAAGAAATATTACATTTTTTATGAGACCATTATTTAAATAACAAGCAATAACTCAAAAAGTATTCATATAATAAGACATATTTTAGTACATTCTCTAGAAAATAACGTAAATATCAGGTTTAAAAAGTTTTATAGAAATACATTCGTAATATTTTGAGTTATCGGACTCGCCATGATATATTTTGAGCAATTTAAACGCCCACTTCTGGCAGATCAAAAACCCACACTTCCGGTTTTTCTAACTTTATAAAATTCATTGTAACTTGGCCTCTAGGTAGTGTAGAAACAAAATAAAGTATATTTCGTAAAGTCAAAAGATAGCTCTATATTCAATAAAATAAAAAACAAAAATATCTGTCTTGACTGAATTTGGTCATTTTCAACGTGTAAGGATACCTTAATTTACCTCTAGTTAACAAAAATGTCTTCGGGAAAATAAAAGATGAAAACAAAGGAAATATTATGACAGAATATGTAGGATTAAAATCGAAAATGTATGCCTACAAAACAAACCATAAGATTGAAAAGCGGTTAAAAGGAATTAAAAAACAAACTTTAAAAAATAAAATAACATTTGAGGACTAGAAAGTCTGTCTTTTTAATCAAAAATTAAAATATGTTGACATCGACTTATTTATATATATATAGATCCAAATTTCATTCAATACACTCCATAAAGCAAAACAAACTTGCTCTGTCCTATAAATATGACAAAAGGTTTATTAATGATGATGACATTACAACGCTTGCCCATGGACATTGGTCATTGATGAATTTAGACCTATTCAATGAGCAGTAAGACATAAAATCCAATGATGACACAATAATGTGATTTTTGTAATGTAAATAAAAGATTGTAATGTGAAACGGAATGCTGCTTTTGTAAATAAACAACTTACTTTATATCTTTTTGTGTAATCCTTATACTGAAATCAAATTTACAATTTGTTGTTCTCCTGTAATGTATATATATATATATATATGCGATTGTAATGTAAAACGCAATACAAGATGTTGATTTCTGAATAAACAATTTACTTTGTATCTTTACTGTGTATGTGTAATCATTATACCGTATTAAAATTTACAATTTGTTATTAAAGCAATGTATAATAAATGTTTTTTTTTTATATTCAATTGAGAAAAAAATAATTTAACTAAATGGTTATTGCAATGAATAGTTATACAATTTATACTCTTTGGAAAAGGCAAAGAGTTTGCTTTAAACACATAAACATAAATTTTTCCTTACTTTTATACAAAACATATTTAAAATATCACTTATGCTTAACATACTTAGTTAATTTGTTTGAAAGACGTATATTGATATTTATCTTTTAAAATGAAACTATTTCAACATAAATTAAACTAGAAAGCAGTATGAAAAAAAAATTAACAATATAACCGTATAAAAAAAAAACCCAATTTTTTCAGATTTATAAAAATAAACTTTTTTAAAGCCAAATCTTGTCAGAAACTTATACAAAATATTTATACAGTATTTTTTTTCTTACTTTTGTTTGAAATGTATTTAAAATATCATTTACGCTTAAATATTCTGAGATAATTTTTTTTTAAATATACTCACACTTATTTTTAAAAAGAAAGTATCTCAACATAAATTAAACTAACAAACAATATAAATCAAATTAACTCAAATTAAACATTTAAAAAATCATTGTATTCAGAATCTCATAATATTCAAAATAATCAGGTGGATATAACATTTCTCTTACTTCTCTTAAAATATTATCTAAGCAAAGATTTTCCAAAAATTCTTCAGCTACATAATTTGTAAGTTCCAATAATAAAAAGTGCTCCTTTTTTTTTCAAAAAAAGATTATTATAAAAAACATTCAAGAAAGCGATTTAAATTTTTTTTTATTTCTAATCAATTAAGAAAAAAATAATTTAACTAAATGGTTATTGCAATGAATAGTTATACAATTTAAACTCTTTGGAAAAGTCAAAGAGTTTGCTTTAAACACATAAACATAAATTTTTCCTTACTTTTATACAAAATATATTTAAAATATCAGTTATGCTTAACATACTTAGATAATTTGTTTGAAAGATGTATACTGATATTTATCTTTTAAAATGAAACTATTTCAACATAAATTAAACAAGAAAGCAGTATGAAAAAAAATTAACAATATAACCATATTTATAATAAAAAAATTCTACGTCACATTTTTACTGTTTATGTGTAATCATTATACCGAATTAAAATTTACAAATTATTAAAATAATATAAATGAAATATTTTTTTTATTTCATTTTAATTAAGAAAATGTCGCCATCTGCTTCGCCTGCAAAATTAAATTCTTGAGATTATAAACCTAAGTTTTCTTCAGGTCTGCATGCCTTCATAGGACAATGGTTAGCGTAACTGAAAAACTATTGTCCTATGGAGACATTTTGTTCTGGGGCTGTGAGTTTGAATCTGGATTTATTATTTTTTTTATTTGAGCGTTATCTTTTCAATCATTTTAAAATCTAATAATTAGTGTATATTTTAACCAATAGGTGGTGCCATGAGCACTTTAAACATTCCTATACAATGTTTTACACATTTAAAAAACAACTCAACTTAGCAGGAGGAGGAAAACACCTCAACTCCCCCCCATCAACTCGAAAACCAAAACCATAACAGGAGGGAGACAACTCAACTCCATGCAGCCTCCACAGGAGGAAAACAACTCAACTTCACGCCTCCTCTGCGCCTGTGCCTCCTCCGTGCCTGCGCCTTTACAGCAGAATCGGCTTTTCTTATCTACTAACGTATTACATTTTTAAAATTTTGAGTCCAACTTATAGATGAGCTTTTATATAAATATGCTGAAATTACTTCTGGACAAAAGAATCCTGACAGACCACTTACAGCAGATAACCCAGCCCATCTTAGTGAATAACATTTTATATCCCATATTCCCCCTTCTTCTGCAAAACGTGAGCCTACAAGACAGGGCAAAGTTTGTTGTTCAAAAAATTATGCGAATGGACAGAAACAAGATTCTATGTAATGACAGGGGTGTAACGTACACCCCCGCATCACGGAGGGGAGAGATTATAGGGGGGGGGCAAAGTCTGACTGACGCCAAGTACATATTTAACTAATTTTTAATATTTAAGAGAAAACCTGACTTTGCAGGGGGAGGGGGGCACTGATGTTCTTCGTTACGCCACTCTGTATTGATGGCGGCATTGGTTTGTGCATAGAAAAATATTTCCAGTAATAACATAAAACTGAGTAACTAAGCTACTACAATAGGTATTCATTTTTATTTATTTATTTTTTTAGAGAATAATGCTCCACTAGAAACGAACTTTATCACTACCACTCTGTGTGGCAGCCACCTCAAAAAAATATGCAGTTGCTATAGAATCTAAAGATTTTTATGCATGTGTGTGTAATTCAAAATATCAATTTTTAACTACTAAGTATATATTTTATTTTGTACTAACATTTGATTTTTACAATAAAAAATTTTGACAATGTAAGTACCCAAATCATCAAAATAACTTGATAGTTAAAGGGTTAATATCTGTTGGGAATACAATTTTTCTTTTGTGTGTTATATTTGTTGTTAAACGCATTGTATCTTCCTCCGTTTCATGCAATATTTTTCAGTATAATCTTTAAATATCGAAATAAGGAATTAAATGAAAAAGAAATATTTTCCTTATTAATAAAGCTGCTAAAAAATACAAAACTTTTAAGGTAAATTCTAATATATTTTTATTTTTGCTATAATTTTACATTTCGTTTAACGCACTCATACGTATGTATATGTCAAAAAGTTTTAGCATAATTCATTTAAAATCGCTTAACATATCTCATTTTAAAAAACAAGGCTCTCGTAATATTTATGTGTTAGAATATGCGCTCATACAGTGAAAATATAAAATGAAAGGGAAAAAAATTAGAAAAAAAGCTTCTTAATAATATTTCTTCAAATACTATATGAAATCAAAAATCCAGTCAACTTATCAGAAATGGGTTGCTAACTCACAAACACACACGACAATAAATCATTTTTAAAAATATGAATAACAAATTAACTCTTTATTATGTCTACATCTGCAACTATCACCTGCTCGCGCGAATGGCGCGAAATCAGTCCTCGCCACCCATATGGACAGTTTTATCGGTTTCGCCCATCTCTGAAGATTCATATACAAACGGCGATTTTTATATTTTCTGGCAACCTTCCGTGGTGTCCTAACGCCGCTTCGAGGTGAAGGCCCTACAAAAGAAGAGGGTCTTGGGATTATGGTAAGAATCCCAAATGAATGCTAAAATAACTATTGTACGCAGAATGACTATCTGAGCGATTTGGCGTCGAGGCAATCTTACACAAGAAATGGAAATTGTTTTACTCAGTAAATGATACGGTTCGGAAAAAAGACTTAAACACAGTGTCTATATGGTATGCTCTGCTTGAAACAATTGTGGCAAGTATAATGATTCTTTTAATGTAATACGTTTTTAAAGAAAGGGGAAACGCAGCTATATTTATTTTTTTTCTCCGCTGGATAAATGCCTGACTTAATAACTCGTATTATGATATTGCTTTCTGGAATGAGTTGAACGTATCGTTAAATGATTTTGTTAAAAATGCTCTGATGTTAAATTTTCTGAATATTTAAGCATTATTTTTTTATACATCAAACATACTTAATTTATGTATCAAACATATTTTTATACAAGAAATACGAATTCAAAATATTAAATTTAGTAACGATAATAATTTCAATAATTATTTTCTTTATGAATGGAAGAAGAGTTCAATATTTTAAGACAAAAATATTTTCCTTACTGCTAAACACATTTGTAGATTAAATGTCTGTTACATTTATTTGAGATAAAATGCAAATAACTGTAAAAAACCATTCATCAAAATTGTATCCAATTTTTTATAACGTATAAATAATTAGAAAGATTAATATATCTATACTAATATTGCCTAATAGTGTCTAAGAGGATTAAAATGAATTAAAACGGCAAAATTTTAGAAACTAGAGCCGTATCAAAGATTCAGTTTGGGATCTTTCTTAAGTAAGCTTCACTTAATGGTAAAGAATAGGACCCACAAAAGAACACATTTTAGATATATAAATGCGCCAATGTTGATACAAATTCATGCAGTTCTAGTAATATGAGCTTCATATATCCTGCAATTTATAAGTATGATGACCTCTATATACTTGTTAAAAAAAGATTATGATCTTGAACATTTTTTTATCTAAGAAAGTATTTTAACTTATTCTTTACCATTAATGTGGACGAGTCTCCAATAATAAATGGAGGCCTCTCATTTAGCGAATCGCTTCGCTACTGTCGAAAAGCGGAATTACTTTGATTGTTTATTTTTATTGTACTCGATTAGAGTGCAGTTTTTATTCAAGTTCAGAAAATAAAAAGTTCGACAAATTTAACGGTTGAAAAAAGCTGTGTTTTTAAGAAAGATATTATTTCATTTTATAAGTAATTTAAATAGCATAACAATATTAAAATTATAAAATCTCCTTCTTCGCATTGGAAAACTTCAAAAATATTCTGAGTAGATTTTAAAAGAGCTATACACATAAAGGTATATACCAAGAGACATGTGTGATGATATAAATTAGATTATATTTTAACTGAGGGTTAATTTTTTAATTTTCTTCTCTTGAAATTTCATCCTTTATAACTTTTTTCCCTTACACTCCTTTCTTTTCCTCTCAAACTTAAGATTTAAAAAATATTTTACATGTTGTACTACTGATATGAATTTCTTTGATATTCCTTAAATTCCGCGGGGATCATGTGTCTACTTCATTACTTAACAATGGTTTAAAATTATGAGCCCCACTGCTTACTGTGTAGTTTTAGTACAACATTAATTAATAAACAAGAACTTGAAATTCTATGACAGAAGTTTTCATCTTGACATTAATGAGTCTTCTTTTTTGAAGAATAATAACATTTATAGCGTATCGTACTTCACGCCACAGGTTCGGAGTTCAAAATTGGGGCTGGGAAAGGTCGGCTCAGCTTTTCATCCCTTCAGTGGGTCAATAAATACCGAGATCTTCCTTGGGAACTAAACACTGTTGGGTTTCGTGTCAGACTGACCACCTGAATGGAGAATCTGCTCATGCACCTCAGCATCCAAGGTCACACAAACTGAGTAGGTCTTGGCCCTCATGGACTGCTGATCCACTGAATTGTTTTTTAATAGCATTGAGTTTTTTAGGCATTGAACACTGGGATCAAGGTATGAAAATTGGACTAGAAAAAAAAAAAGAGAACTGTACATTTTTTTGTTTTAACTCTAAAGAAATGACAATAACTATGTTCATTTCCTTTTATTATTTTACTTTGTTTTGATCATTGTTTTAATTGTTAAACTCTATAAAATACAAAAATTGAATTTTAGTAGATAAAATTTATAATCATCCACAATTTTATAAAATTAATGAAAATGATTAGAATTCATGTATTTAAGAATATAAACTAATATACTACCATGATTAAATTTATTTTAAAAAGAAAACGTTTTACTCACACAAAAAAAAAAGGTTATGAAAGAGAAGGCCGTTTTATTAGAATGGGGGGAGGGGGTGATCTAATGGAACATTCTTTGATTGTGTACAATTACTAGTAAAATAAAATAAAATGTATTTAGTTATTATGAAAAATTTCCTTTACATTTATAGATGTTTCATTGAATATGTAATACTCGAGATTCGTATTCGACTTAGACCACATCTGACTTAAACGGACTATTTGAAAATCAGTACCTTTATAGATAAAGTTATGGATGTTTCATTTTACACAATTTATTTTTAATTTTGCGATAGTTAAATTTGATTTTATAATTTAACTTTTTTTTTTTTGGCTAAAGAATCTTCAATGTTTTTATCCTAGATGGAATTGAATTTACGACATTTTTTCTTTCTTTCACACACACACGACTGTTCTTTTTCCTTACTTTTTTTCAATATATTCCCTAACTTCAATAAAATGTTAGTCCCACTAGTTTTAAGTCAAATGACTATCGGTATATAAAATCACCAGTAATTTTGAACTTTCACATTTCACAAATCAATTTATTTTTTAAAAAATCGAAAGTAACTATACGCATTTCAGTGATTTTTCAAATTTTCATTTCTCAAATGTGACGACCTCGAGCGCTTGAAACTATTTTGAGAGTATTCCGTCCTATTCAGATGCAATAATTCAAATAATTTCAATTCTAAGAGAAAGCAGGTATTTTTAAAATAATTCGCATCCTTTAATCAACGGAATAAATTTTTCCTTACTTTATTCCGGTTGTCAGGGTAACACATTTTTACTTCCCATCGGTTTGAATATTACTTTCAGGAATTTAAAATATGCAGAATCGGAAGGTTGTACAAAAATTACTGGGAAAAAGAATAATTCTGGTCGAATTAAATTGCTGAGGAATAGAAAGTTATTGCTTTACACCATTCATCAATTTATTAAATAGAAAAACTTAGATTTTATTTTTTAACTAACTGGGGCCTTTTATTTTATGTATATATATCAAATAATAATATAATAAATATAAACAATTTATTCTATATAACTGAGAAAGTAAAAATTCTGAAATCGGAAACCAAGAACAACAAACCAATATATGTATAAAATTAATTGACCCATTTTCATGCACTTTTCCGTATAAATTTTCTGCTGAAGGGAAAAGTTTTGAGAATCCGTAAAGCAAGTTAAACCCTACTCCACCGTCCTAAACTGGCGACAGCCTCTAGAAAACATTATAGTTTTCCAATGGCGTAACAGAGAATATTAGCCCCCTCCCCTGCAAAGTCAGGTTTTTTGCCCCAAGCCGAACCTTACAAAGGGTACATACTTGGTGTGAGGCCAACCTTGGGCCTCCTACAGTCCTGCCCCCTCCAGCAATGCGGGGGTGTACGTTACGCCAATTTAGTTTTCCATTCCGGTCAATTGACTTTATGTATAGGATGTTGTTAAGTTCGACCGACAAATTCAGAGAGGTAGGTGATTGTAGGGAACATGGGGATGACAAATCAACAAAAAACATGGTATCGCAAACCACGTTTTGCCGGAGTAATTCACAAAAACGGTTAGGTAAGGTGTGATGTCGAGTGGAATGAAAAGGAGCAAAGAGAGGTAAGAAATACATTTGTCAAGCGTAAAGCATGCTTACAATGCGAACAATGCAACACAACTTGACGTCAGAAATGCAACAAGTGATTTTGTCACAGAAATTGTTCGAAGTTGCAGCCGCGTAAGTCATAGCACAGCCGACACCGACCGACGAAATATTATTGCACTCCTTCAAATAAATTTGGTGTGCTGACGATGTCAGCCGAAGCGACGATGATCCGTGCCACGAGATCCTCCACTGTAGTCACCGATGTCTCAAACAGCAAGCGATTTCAAGTGGCCCCAGAAGAGGGATTGAACTCCGGGAAGCATGGAGGCAAAACAACAGATCCATCGTGTCCAATCCACCTCTCAGGATATGTAGCATAAAGGTGAATCGAAAAGTGTGCTGGTGCACCATCGTGCGTGAACCACACGTTCTTGTGCGCAGTGATCACTACTCCCTGCAAAAACTCCAGAAGTGGAAAATTTGCATTTGTGTATATTTCTTCAACCCCACCACAGCCCTCTAAATCCCCTCATTCGGTTGGCCACTCCCCTCGTTTGGCTCATTGTTCTCCTGACGACTACTATTATCGCGATTTTTACCCACTAAACATAGTTTGAGACCCCATGTTCTGTGTCAATTTATCATTTTCATGCTGCCTACTATGACCCCTTTAAATTTGTCGCTCGTATTCGGCAACACCCTGCATATAAATATATGTTGCGTAGTCGAGGCCTATTTTTGTTGGTTACTGGTATGTAGATTTGTCGATGGTTATTTATGATGGTTGGTGTTCTATATTGATGGGATTCATGAGGCCTTCCTGTGTGGCAAGAAATCTTTATTAAACATGGTGAGACACACACACACAAACATTCACATCTTAAACAATAAACAGGGAATGGGTGACACTACACATAGCACTACACAAGCATCAGCAACACTCCACAGGATGAACACAAAGACAAAGAGGGATGAGCACAAAGAACTTTTGGTTTTATACCGACTGTGAAGATCGCGTGACCCCTTTGTAACAGGAGATATGATTAGTTAGAACGGGCGGGAACGAGATTTATGATGCAATGTTACTATTCGATTACGATTAAGATTAACGCATTATTTTGAACCAAAAAATTAGAAGTTATTTAAAGAAGATTATTTAAAAAGAGGTAATTAAAAAGATACTAGAGGGAATTATTACGTATAAATATATTTTATGCGGTACTGTTATACTTCTTTCTATCACGCGGGAAACATGGTTTAATGCTGTACACACGTAGTAAGTTCATCATCTAGTTTCATCTATTTTCATATACTCTAGTAATTAATAGTAGGCTATAATTTTATCGTTTTGTATTAATAGATCGTGTTTTTATTTGTAATAGTAAAATTTCTCTTGATACCTTACTTTCCTTATGACCCAGAGTGTTGGCAAATACAGGTGAAGGTTGGCTAGCGCAAAACTTTGTTTAAACCTGCAATCTTGGTTTTTAAGGCTTATAGTATTACTGTAGCTAAAATATACTTTTTACTATCATGATTAGTTATCTTAGGTTCTATAACTATTTTGTGTGTGTGTGTGTGTGTGTGTGTGTGTGTGTGTGTGTGTGTGTGTGTGTGTGTGTGTGTGTGTGTGTGTGTGTGTGTGTGTGTGTGTGTGTGTGTGTGTGTGTGTGATTATTCGAAATAATTTAATGTAAGTAAATAGTTCGAATTTTTAAGAAAGGAGACATGTGAACTAAATTGTGTTGATGTCTTTTTTTTATCAGGACAATATTTGGTAAAAATATGGAAAATAATAATATAAAACTTTAAAAAAATATGTGGAATTTTTAAAGATAAGATTTTATTAGATTTGCTTAAAATGAATATTAAAAAAAATTAATTTGTCATACCTATATAATACATATATCGTAATTTTTTAAATGGAGGAAATCGTATCGTATGAAAGAAGTCTTTGTACACTTATAATGTGTAAAAATATTTATACTAATTCGATTACATTGAGGTAAGATTTTATTTCTATTTTTCTGTTATATATGTTCATGTTATTGGTTACATTATTTATTTACTTTACATGTGTCGCATTAGAGTTGGGGGTCTACAAACCGTGGCCCGTGGACCACGAATGACCCGCTGAAGGCATTTTAGTGGCCCTTCATCTGAGTCAATTTCAGGAAAAATTGCCCTGTCTGCTTTTTGTCGTAAAAAACGCCAGTTTTTTTGTTGTTCTTGGTATTCAAAGCACTTTATTGATATACTTGATATCCATTAGAGGTGAAAAAAAATTTTAAATTACGAATTTTTCAAAAACTTCGTTGTATTTTAAATAATTTTCAACATAAAAAATTTATCTATGCATAAAATCTCAGAAGTTTTCAGAAGAAAAAGAGGACTCTTTTATTTTTAACCCACAAATTATTTTAATTCGACTTCCATTTAGCGTTTTTGAAAACAAAATATACCGTATTTACTTGAATCTAAGCCACCTTCGATTCTAAGCCGCACCCCCAATTCTCTACACGTGTTTGAGAAAAAAATAAAATATTCTATTAAATAGCCCATTGATATCCGATACTTAAGAATTTTTTTTAAAAAATTTTAATGGGAAATACAAGAAGTTAATAATTAATTTATATTTTATCAGTATTAAAATCTTTCAAATACATACATAAATCTAGGGACATCTTAAGGCATGGGCCAACTAGGCAGGGCCGAGAGCCTCACACTTTGTGGGGACCTCATTTCGGTCTTGTCTCTGTCTTAACATGATCACAATCCGAATAATTTTAGTAGTCAAATATTATTCCTGTACAAATTCTCCGAAAAACAAGGAATTTCCAATTGCATGCCAGTTGCATAGCCTTACTGGCAAATGTAGTAAGGCTATATTATTATGTGATGGTCGTTGTCCGTCTAGGCCTAAACCTAATACCATAAACAATCAATCCACTCATTTAGTTGAAATGTAAACATTGGGTGAGCCGATTGGTGAGATTGGGAGTAGTTCATATCTATTTGGTTTTCGCCATATACACGACAACGTAAACTTAACACATTTTCGGACAGAAAAAATGCCTCAATTTTTATAAAAATTGGCGACATGTTAACTCATGCATTTGTTTATAATATAGTTTTTTTAAAATTTCAAAATATTTCATAATTAATCAGTTTTTCTTCTTAACATGTAAAGGGATGGCTCATTTAGAATGACCGTGTAGGGGGAAAAATTTGAAACACATTTTATAAAAGAAAAAAATGTGTCAACTCGGATAAAAATGAGTTGGATAAAATAAGTGATTCTTTACAGGCTAGTGAAACCAGAAAATAATATATTAACGTTTCAGTATTTTTATATTTGAAAAAATTTGGGTCTATTCTTTAACATTAGCCGAAGACAGCTTTAACATTACCGTATGTGCAAGTACTTGATAATGCGTGCTAAAAACTGTATACTTTTAAAGATCTCGGGTAGGGCCTACTGTGTCATAGGGGCCCAGGGTCTCAAAAAGTCTTAAGACGTCCCTGCTTGAACCTATAATTACTCTAACCGTCAGTATCATATACGTTTCGAAAATGATTCGTCACTCTCATTGTGCTTCGGAAGTGGTGCCGGCGTCGCCATTTTCCCACATGATGTCGTCTTCCGTCAAAGCCACTTTGAAAGAATCAAGGCGACCTTGCCGCTACTTTGTTTCCTTTTTTTCTGCATATAAAATTGCCTTCCTATTCATTCTTGCATCATAATGAACTCTTCTCGATTCTATTACCGATATCTTTGCTGTTTAGATGATTAGAAGAAAGAGCGTATACAAAAAAATTTCCTAAATAAGAGCAAACGACAGTGTTTAGGATAGACTGAATACTGGGGATAAATTGTGGAATAGGACAAGTCATCCATGCCAAGTGACCAGAATGGACTTTTTCCTTTTGGAAGGGGTAGAAACTCAATTTTCCCCATCCAACAAATGCTTTTCATTTGATTCTAAGCCACACCCGATTTTCAGTAGCATTAACACTGGAAAAATAGTGCGGCTTAGATTCGAGTAAATACGGTATACATATACAAATCTGTAACACCATCTCTTCCCTTAGAATCAGTTGTAATTAGGGTTTAAAGCCCCGAGATCATGGTGGTTTTTTCCAATCCCGGGATTTAATTTTTGTCTGAATTATATATTAAAAAAAATTTTCAAAGCATTGTGAATCTGGTATTACATTTAATGTATCTTATTTACCTTTTTTCCTTCTGTATACGTTTAATGTCAGTTTTCTTACGTGTTGACCCTTGAAGGGTTGGAGGAGGGTGTGTATGTTAAACCGTGAAATTTGATGCTTGTTTTCTCTTTTTTTCTTCTTTAACTTTCTCCCCATCTCGAGTGGGGTCAGAAAACGGACATTTCTCCCACCCTCAGGATGTCCGGTGTCAGCTAACTTGGACAGAGGCAATTAGAATTTTTTGAAGATATCTAGTAGGGTTTTCAGTCCCGGAATTCCGAAAGCCCGGGATCCCGGTTTTCTTACCAATCCTGAAATCCCGGGATAAAAATAACTAATTCCGGGATTTAATTCTTGTCTAAATTATAATTAAAAATATTTTTTATTATAAAAAATTTTTAAGAATTTAATACTTCAAAAATTTATATTTTGTTTTTGAAATATGTACGTAGAATTTTTTTGTGCACAATTATAAGTGCTGTAGGTAAAATATATATATATATATATAAGCACAGCTCTCATCTCTCGTATGGGAGAACGTTGCACAGATCTAAGTGGCTCATTACAATATTTATACAATAATATAAGCAACAACTCAAGAATAGATTTTGTCACAAATATTAACGTCCCCCTGTTCAGCTACACGAGGGCTTTTGGGGAATAGATTTTGTCACAGTTCCTTCTTCAATTAAATGCCGTTAATTAATAGCAAACCTGCTTGGAAGACTTGAGACACTTCAAATCCCATTGTATTACTAACAGCTCATGCAACTGCATCTTCAATTTCAAATGAAATAACACTTGAAATTGATTCACATTCTGATTCAATAACTGGATCAATTTATAAACAAAAACCATTAGGTTTAGTAGAAAAATTAAATAAAGTTATCAAAGAGGTATGTGCACCAATGCAGTCTACTAGATTTGAGATACTGTCATCAAAAAAGTTCAAAAAGAATTGTTTCTATTTTGAAAATGGAGGGAGACGTGGTGACTACCTGAAAAAATCACACTCCTATGTAATGACGATAATTCCTACTAGTAAAGAATCCAAACGTGTATTTTGCAACGGCAGGACAATTTGTAACAAAAATAAGAAGCCGTTTCAACGATGACACGCTGGAGAAGCTGTGTTTTTATAAGCTTATTTACAAAAAGACAAGAAATGAAGGAATGCTTCTTTTTTTTTAATTTCATTATTTACTATTTTTATTTATTTTTTATGATCAATTAACTTTTTTTTGTTTCATTAAAATAATATTAAATCAATTTTTAATTATTTTTTCAATTTTATTATGCAATTTCAACTATGCTAATATGTAAGTATTTTAATAAATAGTCCAATCCTAATCCTGGGACCAGTCCCGGGATTTGGATAATGTAATCCCGGAATTGAAAATATGACACGGAATTGTAAACCCTAGTTGTAGTGTTGTGTGTAAAACAAATTTCTTTTTCTGATTTCAATTTCCTGACTACATTATTATTTTGACAGTCGTGTGAGATTTATTGATATGGCCCTCCAGCATTAAAGGTTGAAGACCCCTACATTGAATCATTCTAGTAGGCAGTAGAATTTGTAAAGTGGCGAAGAGGATATCTGAATTAGTACCTCTTTTGTCAAACTTCGAAAATATGCCGATTAAAGGCTGAAGCTCATATCGAGTTAACACTAAACACTCTTACACTTAATATCGGGTGGAATCAAGATTCGAAAGACGCTTTATATATACATAATTTAATGCTTATAAACTTATGTTGTTAACTTTTCTATCAATTTTTTAATAATACATCCAAAACTTTAATAAATCGTTTTTTATGGAAATGAATTATAAAAACCAAGAGATTTTTTTAAAAAATGTGCATAAATGTAATTTTTTGAAGAGACAAAAGGATTTCACAATGCAGACTACGCTGAAGCAAGTTGATTAGTATTGTAGATTGATTATTAAATGGCGTAATTTCGGTGAGGTACGGAATGATAAGACGATTTGATTGGTTAATTTTCTTACTCTTAAGAATTTACATATTATTCACGAATTATTTTTTTTTTAGTTAGAACTAGTAGAACAGCAACTTTTAAATGCTAGATGTCGTAGTCGGAAGTAAGAAAACTTTTTATTCATAATAATATTTTATATGAAAATGCAAGCTTAATATTTATAATGAATGGTTTCATTTTTCAGTAGCATCCTACTTTAAAGCTTCAAAAGGGCTAATGGCAACAGACCTCGTAATTTTAAGCCTCAGTTAAGTGACGAGGACGACACCCGTGGCACCGCACTCTTTAAACTTTAACTCCACTCCACTAGTTTGGCAGATTTAATGTGCATAGCCCATCTACTCGGTGGCTTTTCAGTGAACTCGACTCGATAACGTCGGTTACAAGTTCGCGATCATGACCCTTCAGCTCCTGAGATCAACTATTAATTGTATGCAGTGGTGCACATAAGGGGGGCAGTTCCAGACCCCCTTGTGTGTGTCAGTGATTGTATGTGACATCAATAGATTGAAACAGGGGAATCAAGCCTGATTCTTTCCAAGATAGTTGGATTTTCGACCAATGAATCGTTAGTAATGTTTTGTAAGATATGTATATTATATATTATCTCAGGATCATGAGAGTGTTTTCTGATTAAAGAGACCCCCTCAGGGGGCTCACCTTCTTTAGGTGAGTACGGGTGTCACAATCCAGAGGTGCCCTAGTGATCTTTTCTTTTTTCCCACGGGGTTTACTGTCTTTGGTAAAAACGGGCTTCACGAACCCGGGGTACCCTAGTGATCCTTCTCTATTTTCGACCCTCTTTCTTGTCATTCAATTCATTCTTTCTTTCTCTTCCAGTCTAGACCACAGATATTAAAACAAATGTTTGGCGCAGTATAGCCGAAATCGGCTCTTGCGCCAATAAACCCCAAAATCAATCAATCAATCTGATTAAAGAGACCAAATAATCACCCAAGAGTTTTATTTATTTTCAAAATCAATTGAAACTTCCTCTTGAAATAGGTAATACACAAAAAAAATTGGGAAACAGACCAGTTTTATTTGCTAATTGTCCATAATTATTTTAAATGCGTTGGATGTCTAGTAATGGCATTGTAGCTAATAACAAAAAGAAATTACCATCTTCATTTTCCTAGAATCGTCTGGTTAATTAGTAACCCTCTGTGAACTTCAAATATAACCAATATTGAATATCAAATAATGAGAGAAAGAATTCGATGAATACCAAAACCGCCATTTTGCGTTGCTGAAATTGTCGATCACATGACGTCGAGGTAAATTGGGATAATGGGACGTTTTTTCAAAGCAGTTGGTAAAATGAACTCATTTCTTCTTCCAACTTAATAGAAATTGGTTGAGATAAAGAAGGGAAAACTATCACACACTAATGTAGAACCTGGTTTTTCTCACAATTAAAGTACAAGTTGTCGTTTTTCTTAAAAGCTGCTTATAATACTTATGAGGGTTAACTTCTTTGTTTGCAACTTTTTGGTTTTCTTAATCTCGAAGTATCCTCAAGAAGTCATCTGGAAGTACATACACGTTTTTATTATCTAAAATTATCCTGACTGTTTTTTATATATTTACTTCTAATTTCCTGTGTCATTATAATAACTAACCACGTAAGCCATTTAAATAAGAATGGATTTTTGTTGAATGTGCTCTATTTGGTTTTTACTTGAAGAACCGCGTCCCCCGTTTAATTTATACAAATATTTCACGCTATACGTTACTATTTTACAATCAAATTTCAAAACATTTTAAAATAAATGTTAATATTACCGATGGAAAATTTAATTTTAAGAGCTTTTTAGTTTTACTTGCTTAAAAAGGGGAAAATTCTGATATGACTTAGTTTGATCCAGATTCTCATTACTGATTGAAATATAATTTGTATTCAATAATTATGTGAATCTATGAAATCAAATGGGTGACTTTTAAAAAATATGTATGTTACAATGTGTGTGCGTGAAGAAAGTTTTCTTTTAGCGATTAATTGAAGATGAAGTAAAAAAAATAAAGGAGATGTAAAATAGTATGACTTTGGATCAAGAATTACTTTTATATTTTGGGTCATGTAAAAAGTATTTACAAATGTAAACTTCCAAAATCTATAAATTAATGATGTAAAAATTTTAATTAATTTTATAAATACTTATTACAATTATAAAATAATTCACACTTTTAAGAAATTTAGCTGTACAAATTCAAACTTTAAAGAACATTTTATTTATTTTTTTTATTAAAGGAAAAGGATATTTTTGTGCTTTTATTTTAAATATCAAATAATGAGTACTTATAATTCCAATTATAAGTACGTGGAATTAAATCCTATTGAACTCAATACATATCTAGAGGGGGAAATTTGTCAAGTATGTGAATAAAAGAATAATATGTTGTAAATTAAATATTTTAAATTGAAATAAAATTTCTAAATTGCATTTGTAAGTTAAACTCGTATGATTAATGATTGATTTTATTTTGATATACAGCTTATATAACAAATGAAAAGATTGATCTTTATATAGTAGACTTAAAAATAAATAAAAACTCTAAAATATTTCTATATTTTTTTATTTGTTTTCATAAAACATTAATTTTACAAAGAAAAATACATAATGAATTCATATTTGAAAGTTACATATATTTTTATTTCAGTTTCTATTTTTTAAGAAAAGCAAAAGGGCTTATTTTTTTGTGTATGATTTAAACTGTTATCTCATAGAACTGGCGTAAAAAGACAGAAATTGAATTAAAGTGATAATGCATTTTTGATACATTGTAACATAATCTTTACCCAAGTCTCCTGAAAGTTCGTGTAATCCTTTTATCTTACGCATAAAAAGCTAAGCGTCTAGCCCCGAGTGAGAGAATATTAACGTCGCACTGATTAGCAACACGAGGGCTTTTGGCGACGGTCCGCGTCATTTTGAACCATGGTCAAGTGACGCGGACGACACCTGAGCTGGCACCCCCTCTCCTAACTACCACGCCACACCAACGGGAGGACGTTTGAGCTCTCGACAGATTTAACGTGCATCGCTCCCCTACACGGCGGATCTTTAGTGGTACTAGGATCGAACCCATGACACGCTAGCCATGATCCGATGCCTAGACCACTCGGCCACCGCGGCCGCGTCTAGCCCCGAAGTCCAAAGGTTGAGGGAAATGAACCAATAAAATGAAATTGAAAGTATTGCCATACGGTTTAACTATAACTTTTTAGTATAAAAATGAATGATTGAAGAAAAAATAATTTTTCTTATCAAATCTCAAATGCTTTTTTTTTGGGATACACATTTGAAGTTAATACATTATATGTGAAAGACTTCACAAATCTAACTTGTTCATAGGCGTTAGAATCTATAAAAATTAGCATTACTTCTGGTAGGTTTAGAGAACGAATTCTATTGCAGCTATTATAATCTTAAGTAAATCGTTGCGATACATTTGAAATTGAAAAATGCAAAATGTATTCACTTTTCGCATAAAAAAGCGATTGAGAATTGCTAAAATTCCTTATTTTTCAATATATTGCAATTCAAAGGATTTTTTACAAAAAAAAAGGCACGTTAAATATAGTGATGTTATGTAAAATAAATCCTATATGTGTTTGAGAGGTTGGGCATTAATATTTAAAAGGTGCATTTGATTAGTGAGAAATGTTAATAAAATGCTTCAAATTCTATACTGTAAAAAGAAACTACTATTTATAAAATTTTAATGCATAAATAATTCAAAGAGAATCCATAAAATTCAACATATTGCTTCAGAGGGACGTAAATCAAAATTCAAATCAAATTAATCAAGAAATTCATGGAAAAATTCCCTCCGGCTTACATGTTTCAAAATACAAAAAATCGGCTTCAAAGTTTTTGATGTTTGCCTTTCAATAAATATGTACTCTCAGATTTTTTTAAAAATAATCTGCACACATATATAACATACATTATCTGTTAAAGTTAACTACAGCGACTTGTATAGATGCGCGTACGAAATTTAAAAATTTCAAAAAAATTAGCGTAATTTCATTAAACATGAATCTTATTTAATTTATATTGTGCACTGAATTCATTTTTTTTATTGCACTTAATGGAAAAAGAGAGGAAAAATTTTTTTGTTCGGAATTTATGAACCAAAAATTTGACGAAAACATTCTTCAAGTCTCCCTCTTTGATTTCGCCTAAAAAAATTGTGAGACTAAGGGCGTAGTTTGTGAAAAAGTTTTTGAAGGTACAAAGTGTACGACGTACTAAATCATTTCCAGACTGACTAGGGGTCGTTGCTCTGTTGAAATTAGAACCTTTACGATTCTTCTACCACAGCTGTTTCTCGTCTCGGTATTCAAGGCAGTGGTTTCCTGGTGAAATTCGAATTTTTTTTTTCAATTTGTTGCATTGCAAGTAGAGATGTTTTGTGCCTTGAATAATTTAAGATGCTATGAAAAAATGCAATTCAATTTGTTTCAATGTATCAAACATATAGGCGGATCTAGAAACCCTGATAAGGGCACAAGTTCATGTTGACTCAATTACTACAACAACAGCATAGTTAAAGAAACTCGAGTTTTTAAAAAATGAATTACAATTTTTGGAATCACCATTCTTTAATAAAAATGTTTTTTACTGTAGCTTTTAATAAAATAAATTTCAAATAGAGCACATTGTGTAATTACAGTTCCGTCAAAAATAGACTACTGAGATATTGTGGTGTATTCCTGTATGTTAAATTCAGGGAACTTCTCGAACTTCACGAGGAGTGCTGTGAAAGCTTAGAAAGAGAAGAATTATCTCAGGTATTTTGGCCATCTGAAGGGGATTCAGAATGAATAGGTGCATAGCAAATAGGCCACTGTACGTTTCTACTACACAGGCAAATGCTCTGGCATTAATCAAATTAAATTACTTTAAGCTACAACAAATTAATAAACTCAGAATATAATCGAAGTAATTTATAGATATAATTGTTTAAATTAATTTATTTCAAACCCAAATTTAATTCTGTATAATATCAGCTATTAGAAAAATAAATATATTTTCTTCTCCAATAAAAATAATTTGTTCTTTTGGGAATATATCTTTGCCACACATGACAGAATGTATAGAAATTCATTCTCTTCTTATTTTGGGTTAATTAAAATGAAATGACCCGTAAAAAAATGGGGGGGGGGAGAGCCTACTTATACAACTGTCGATTGCTCCCTACAGGATATCTTAGATTTTCTGTACTCCAGAACGATGCATCGTCACACTTTCGCTTTTTTTTCCGAATTGAAAGCCACCCATGTAGTTTTCAGTAACTCGTTATGATGCAAGTGCTTAACACTTAACAGGGAATCCTAGTTGTCGGAATTTCTCTGTTGCAAATAGACACGGAGTTTGTCAATGGATAAAGTTCAAAATAATGATTTCTTTCAAAATTTTGTCATTAAAAAACATTATTCGAAAAATTCATATGATTGTTCTGGGATAATATTATAGTTTCGCTATTATTTATAATTCTCTTCAAATGAAACATACATTCGTTTTTGAAAAAGCTTCTCACGAAATAAATAAGAAACGTTCCAACAAATAGAAACATAAATGGAGAGTCCTAACAAAAACGTGCTCAAATTTCAAAAAATTAAACTTTGCTCATTTTGCAGCATTTTGCATAAAAATTCATTACGGTGTATTAACTAATTTGCTTAAAATTTAAAAAATAAGTAAGTTCCTAAATTTGAATGTAATACGCTCAAAGAGACGAAAGAAGAAATTTGAAACTTTCATTAATGAGATCGTAAAGATTGCGATGTATGTGTTTAAATATAATTTTAAAAAAATTTAATTCTTTGTAATTGTAATTAGTTTGTGTCTGGGCAAGAGTTTTCTCTCACTCGCTCTTACATTTGCCTTTAATGACAATTTTGTTGGCCTATTTCGATATACTTCGAAAAATTTACATATCACTTCCATTACGCTAAAACCATTCACTTTTTAAAAGATAGTAAGAAACAATTACTAATTTCTTTTGTCTCTACATGCCTATATATTTTTCATAAAATTTTAGTAAAATAAAGCAAAAATATTGCTGAAAATCGTTTAGCTTTTTATTATTTCACTCTCATTTCTTCTGTGTGACCTATATATAATCCCTTAAAAACATATTGAACAAATCCTTTTTAAAAAAGGTAAATATGCGGTGATGTAAAGTACCCTACCCACTTTCATTTTCTCAATAAGATTCTCAAAACCTAATTTCCGAAAACATAAATAAAACTCGCCCAACGCAGTTCCTAAAACGAGTTCACAAGCAACATTATAGGCAGATGGTTCAACCCGAAGAAGAATACAACCTAGATTCGAGGAAAGTTCGCAAATCAAATGTTCTCGTTCCATCGTTGAAAAGCAAACTCTATTGTGACAAGAGCATCAACCGATATGACACTACACATCGCACGTTAAGATGCAGCCGCCACATGAATTCGTAAAGGAGTAACACCAAAAGAATATCAAACCGCATGGACGTGTTTTGACATCGTTGGTGGAGCCTCTTCTTTTTCTTTACTCAACCTCGTCTGTCTGAGACAGTTCTTTGAAAAACTCGAAACGTGACTTTCTCTCCTACTTTGGAATCATTGAACAGGGCTTTTTTTCCCTTCGTCCACTCCCACTTGGCTTCTAACCATCCAACACCGAGAAAGACTCTTTTTCTTAATTTATCACTTTCTTTTATAGAATAGATGTACTGAGTGGTGGTTTGCGGAAAGTTCGGCTTGTAAAACATATGTTCCTTGAAATGTGTGAATTTTAGTTTCGTAATAACTCGTTTGGAAAATTGAACCGACTATACTTTGGTTTTGTATGCGAAATTTATGTACGGGAAAGAAAGTGCATTCAACTCGAATATTCAGCTGCTGACATTTTTTCATTGCATGTAACCGTTGAAAAGTGTATGTTTCAACATCGCTAACAGTTCATTGTGTAAGCCAAACATTATGTTAATAGATAAAGGCAAAGCCGATGCACAAATCAAATTCATTGTTAAAATATTATTGTTTTGTGTTGATGTCATTGTTGCTTTGCTCATATTACTGAGGTAGCCTAGTGGCCGGTAATTGCCGAGTAGCGGGTTCGAGTCTTGATGCTCCTGAAGTCCTGCCGAATAGAAGGACTGATGCACGTTAAATCTGTCAAATCTCAGTCCTCACGTTGACGTGGTGTGGAAATTAGGACAGTGGGGTGTCCGCCCAGGTGTCATCCTCGTTACTTGACCGTGGTTCAAAATAACGAGGTGCGTTGCCAATAGCTCTCGTGTTTAAGTGAAACGTTAATAAACACTCCCTCATATTATTACGAGAGTTAAGAGGCAGCTCTGAGTTAATATTTGAGCGTGTTACTATGGCCGCTGTAGCCAAGTGGTCTAGGCATCTGATCATGACTAGCGTGTCATGAGTTCGATCTCAGTACCACTGAAGACCCGCCGTGTAGGGGAGCGATACACGTCAAATCTGTCGAGAGCTCAAACGTCCTCCCGTTGGTGTGGTAGTTAGGAGAGTGTGGTGCCAGCTCAGGTGTCGTCTGCGTCACTTGACCATGGTTCAAAATGACGCGGACCGTCGCCAAAAGCCCTCGTGTATAGCTGAACAGTGCGACGTTAATATTCACTTACTCAAGTGTGTTACTATGTTAAAGGCTCTGTTGCAACAACACTTCTGCTCCTTTGAAAGCCGCCCATTTGGAATCCCATGCTAGATTTTTTTATTTTAAAAAAACCTTAATATTTTGCATTTTTCACTTGGAAGCCAAATTTTCATGAAAAACACGTTGGATGGATCTTAAACCTTACAGGTAGTTTGACGCTTTATATGAAATTCCATTTCAATATATGATTGCCAAAAATACATTGCTCTTTTTTTACTTTTTCATTTGGATATATGAACTTTAATTACGAAAAGTGAATTTGTATTTTAGAACTGAAAAATATATGAAATGAAAGATTTAAATCGCTCGTACTCTGTTCGTAATCAGACATTTTAAAGGAATATTTTGAACTTCTTATGCACATAAAAAATATGTAATTTTAAATTTAAATAGTATACCTTTAATTAGAGATCTTTAAATATATCAGCTACCTGTTAATATATACTTTCACAATTACTGAAGGTATATTTTCGGTTAATAATTATTCGAAGTTAAAAAAAAAAATTGTATGTTCTCATTACCCAATTCTGATCTAACTTAGAAGTAAAGGTTTCGAGAAAAATTCCACTGAAAATTTGTTAGCGTTATTTCCATCTTCGGTACAGTAATAATTAGTTTTTAAATTCCAAAATGCTTCTAGTGATGTTTTCCCCCCTTGTTATACAATTTTGTTTCACTTTTTTTGTTACTTTATTCGCAGTGGCGTACACAAGGGTGGGTAGCGTTTGGGGGCTTTAAACTCCTCCCATAGACCAACAGATTTTTAATTTTCAACTTAAAAAATCCGTTTCGGTGCTTTCAACGTTTTTTCCTTTTCAGATACAACCCCTTTAATATGTGTAAGCTTCTTTTTATTTGGGTTCGCACCATGTGTAATCTTTATAAGTCGTGATGAGTAATGGTATTACAAGTGGTAAGAGCAATGCATATATTTGTGTATATTTTAAAACTGTTAATTAATGCAAAGCATTTGATCGTACATTTGGTTAAATAATAAAATAACATAAAGTAGGAAAATTTATATGCATCTTATATTGTGCATTAAGTATAAACAAAGGCATTTCAAATTTTTTTTTAAAAAGTAGAAAAATGAATATCGACATTTATTTTTTAGCATATTTATTAAAATTCCATTGAAAAGTAAATTAAAAGCACGTATAAATAATTAATCTAAAATTTTGTTTACTCAAACGCATCGACGATACTTTAAAAAAAAAGCTAAGGATTTTTATCGCATGGCCAGAATATTTTAGGAATTACATTAAAAAAAAAAGCGCAATTATATATAATGAT
Organism: Trichonephila clavata; assembly: GCA_019973975.1. Taxonomy (NCBI): domain Eukaryota; kingdom Metazoa; phylum Arthropoda; class Arachnida; order Araneae; family Nephilidae; genus Trichonephila; species Trichonephila clavata. The sequence goes on along the minus strand of BMAO01035804.1, from coordinate 596,984 downwards.
CAAACTCAATTCACCATGACGTTTTTAAACATTATAAATTCCAATTTATGAATCAAAAATAATTGTAATTAAATCCACCTCAAATTACTATTAGATAAAATTCTATAGTAAAACTCATTCAAATGATTGTAAAGAATAATCAAAGGATCTATGTTCTGACACAATGTTTTATGTGAAATCTATCGCTATGTTACTGATCCAACTGCTCGAGAACTGGCTTTCCCTTCTCATTTGTATAAAGTGAATATAGACGATAGAAATATTAACATATCTTCTGATATTAATGACATTCCTACCTACATAACGATACGCTGAATCGATTCCCCACCACTAATAAATCACAACAATTCTCTTCATGAATATCAATCCAAATGTGATTTTTGATTAACGTGATTGTTATTCCTAGCAATTGATATTGTCATCCAAAGTCCTTTACATCTTTCCCCTTCATTTTATTACTCCGTATGGTTTCTTTGGAATCGAGTCCACCCCTCTAGCCCTTCAGAATGCTTAGACAGCAGATTCAATCCAATCGTTCTGTGGTTGGGTTAATGCTACCCAATTTGATATGCCCATCATTCTTGACTAGAACATTTTTCAACTATTTTCCTCTCAAGATATTATTTATTCAAATTACAAGTCATCAAAGCTTTTATTGCTCTGTGGGAACGAAATGCTTTTAGCCTGGGGAATTAACGAAGTAAAAAGTTAGTCAAGAATAGGGTCTAGTATTCAGTCAAGAAAGTAACGGTTTTTCCTTGTTTGAAAAATTTGGGGATCTTTTTCTGCTTTTTTTTTTCTTTCCATTTTCTTCTTTTCTTTCTCCCCCCCCCCTTGTCTTAAAAATTTAGTTGGATTGTTTCTAGAAAGGAAAATTCGTCGATATATATATAAATAGATTGGTAAATATGCATAAAAATTACGTAATATCCAAGATCTCGAAGGTTTTCTACATTCCAAATTGTACTATAATTTATTACAAATGAGTTCCAATAATAACTAGAGTAGCATCTTGTAATCAGTTTGGAAATAAAACGAGAACGTACTGCAAGAGGGGGGGGGGAGTACGTCTTAACCCTTTAAAAGGCGGTGATTTTATGGAGAAAAATACCTACTTATATTTCGTTTTCGTGGATAAAAATTAAACTATTTAATAAGAATTAGTCTGGAGATTTTTTTTGTAAAGATTAACATTACGGAAGTACTACCAAATTAAGGGTTTTGAGTTCACTTTATGTTACGGTCTTTTGTCGTTAAAACTGTTTGCAATTTAAGTTAGAAGTTTGCGTGTGAAAAATACTACACACACACAAAAAGGAACACAGTTAATATAAAAAAAAAACTTATTACTAGGGTCTTGAATAATTTCAAGATACTCTTCATTCTTTGGAAATCCGCTCAGAACTCTTAGATTTGCAACTTTTTCTGTAATTTCACTTTGAAACTATCGCCTTTCTGAGGTAGTTCTACCCAAGTTACTATGCCTTCAATCAGCTAGTTCTACGGATCACTTCCAGGATATTTTGGATGCCGGGGAAAATGTAAGAATGCTGTGAAGGGGATTGCTTATACAATAGAAAGAACGTCTCAAATGTAGATATAACGTGTAATAAAACTGAATATCATGTAACAATGAGTATCACATACAAACCACACAACCTTCGCAAAGCATATGTAAAATTCAAATAAGTCTCTGAAACTTTTCTTTCTCTCTTTAGCTTCCCTCAACGAACTTCTTATTTTCAATGCAACCATTATACATATCCTTGTTAAAATTATTTAATTCGATTTTTTGTAGTTTGATATTGTATGTTAATTTATTGATTTATACTACATTTACTCTTTATCGTATTTTATAATATTGTTTTTTTATAATTACATGTTATTTTAAATTATTGTGCATTCTATTCACAATACCAATATATATAATTTATGTAGTCATATACATTACCAGATTGATCAATATAATAAATGTTATTTAAAATTAGAGCTGTATAAAAATAGCTAACTTAAGCAGTTTTAACAAAATTTTATTTATTGTTTTGCAACACATTTTTATTGTATTCCTGTTGCAAAGAGATTGATAACAATATAAGAAATATTATTTCAAGTTCATGTCTAGGATTTATTTGTTAGAATTTGTAAGCTATTTCTATAGATTTAGGGTGGTGATGTTACCTCCAAAGCTTTTGAATGCATTTCCTAGAAGCACGAGTGATTTCATCTTTCAGTATCATATAGGGGCGAGGATTTGCTATGAAATACCCTCTCCAGACCCAATTTTTTTAATGCGTATAAGTAGTCCCCATGATCATAATAATGTATTCTAATTATAAAAATGTACCATCATAAAAAGTCTCCCCTAAACACAAAAAGTTAAGCTTTACTCTTAATTGCTAATTTTGAGGTCGTGACAGCCTAGTAATCATTGTCGCGGACGTGTCATGAGTTTGACTTAGGGTTTGCAATCCCGCGCTATATTTTCGATTTCGGGATTACATTATCCAAATCTCGGGATCCCAGGATTAGGACTGAGCTATTTATGAAAAATACTTGCACATTATCATGGTTGAAATTACATAAAACTGAAAACATAACTAAAAAATTGGTTTAATATTATTATTTATTGGGAAACAAATCAAAACAAAACTTAATTCGTTATAAAGAAACAAATAAAAATAGTACATAATGAATTCACTAAAAATAGTACATAATGAATTCACTAAAAATAGTACATAATGAATTCACTAAAAATAGTACATAATGAATTCACTAAAAATAGTACATAATGAATTCACTAAAAATAGTACATAATGAATTCACTAAAAATAGTACATAATGAATTCACTAAAAATAGTACATAATGAATTCACTAAAAATAGTACATAATGAATTCACTAAAAATAGTACATAATGAATTCACTAAAAATAGTACGTAATGAATTCACTAAAAATAGTACGTAATGAATTCACTAAAAATAGTACGTAATGAATTCACTAAAAACAGTACATCATGAATTCACTAAAAACTGACCTATTTGAATTAAAAATCGATATGTTTGAGATTTTCCAAAATGTTATTGTAAATTTTAAACAGAATAAAAAGCCCCTATTTTTTATTTTCATTGAAACACTATTTTTCATGTTTATTATATTTAGAGTTGATAACTGCATGGCAAGACATTTTAAGGAAGTAGATTTTTTTAAATTAAAATTATGAAAAGTCTGTAAACTGAGCCTTTTTTCCGACATGCTCACACAGCACGTACAAATGATAGAATGGATTTACATAAATGTAACCTAAAAAATTTTTCTACTTATACAACTCCCTTAGAAAAAATATTTACTTTCCTTTTTTTTAAAAATCTTATTAACATATAACACTAGAAATTAATCGTAACAACACTAAAATTAACTCTGATAAAAATACTCAAAAGACAGACTTCAATTTTTTAAATACTAATGATAAATACTGTATATTTCACAGTCCAATAAAATTCTGTTTTTTAGCTTCCTCAAAAAATATCTTTTCGAAATATTTTTAACATTAAAATATTAATACATGCAATCTAATTTGAAATATATTTATAATGATAACAAAATAATATTACTTAATTTATCTCTCTGTAAATTAAAAAAGAAGAAAACATTCAATAACTCACCTATAAATGAGTTAATTCACAAACTTTAAAATTTCAGAAAGAATTTTGAAGAAATACCTTTTCAATGGCTCCAAACAGCAATAACAGCTTATAAGAATTTACTTATAATAACAAAATAATATTAGTCTCAATTTATGTCTTGATATATAAAAAAAGATTTTATATTGACTTAAAATCATAATTCAGAAAAATGATTCCTAATAGATGATTCGGAAAAGAAAAATCAAAATTTATTATAAACACATCAAACAAATGAGTCCCATTTTTTTATTGCTAGGGAATAGCAATGAATGTTGCGCAATGTCTCGTTTCGGAAGTGGAAGCTCTCTATATAAATTTGAATGAGAAAAAATTTTCAAAACATAATTGAGGCAAAAATTAAATCACGGAATTTGAAGAAACACCAGGATCCCGGGACTGCAAACCGTAACTTAAATAGAAATTCCTTAAATGAGAGAAATTCCTTAACTCAATACATAAGGTCTCTATTCGAAGTGACTGGTACCAACATTAATTGTGCCTTCTTCCAATTGTATCTTACTGGAAGTACTACAGTATTTGTATATTAATTTATATCTTAAGAAATACATCCTAATTCAAAATTCTAAACATTGTTGCCATTTCATTCTTGCCTTTTGTTAATTAATAATACTAAAAATGTATAATAAACTTTTAATAAATTATAAAAATAATACTTTAAAAATAATAGATTGCATTCTATAAGTGCTTGAGAAAAATCACTTCCAAATCAGTGCAAGCACTGAAAATGAGAGTAGATTCAGAAGAGTCAAATAAAACATCTCCTCTGTATCTTCCAAAAATTCGAATGGCCTCTGTCCCCTTCAAGTGAGCTGACACCGAACATCCTGTGGGGGGGGGAGAATTAATTGTCTGTTTTCTCACTCCACTCGAGATGGGGAGAAAGTTACAGAAAGAAATAAGAGAAAACATATCAAATTTCACGGTTTAACATACGCACCCGCCTCGAACCTTTCAAGGCTCAACACATACAAAAAAACTGACATTAAACGTATACAGTACAAAATAAATAAATGTGATACATTAAATGTAATACCAGGTCCATAATACTTTGGAAAAAAAATTTTCAAAATTTAATTCAGACAAAAATTAAAGCCTGGAGTTAATATAACTAATCCCGGGATCTCGGGATTTGAAAGTGGCCGCGGTAGCCAAGTGGTCTAGGCATCGGATCATGGCTAGCGTGTCATGAGTTCGATCCCAGTACCACTAAAGCCCCCCGTGTAGGGGAGCGATGCACGCGTTAAATCTATCTAGAGCTCAAACGTCCTTCCGTTGCTGTGGTGTGGTAGTTAGGAGAGGGGGTGCCATCTCAGGTGTCGTCCGCGTCACTTGCCCATCGTTCAAAATGACGCGGACCCCGTCACCAAAAGCCCTCGTGTTGCTAAACAGTGCGACGTTAATATTCATTCATTCGGGCTTTGAAAAAATCACCGGGATCCCGGGGCTGCAAACCCTAGTTTGAGCTGTAGGGTACCATTGAAGACCCACCGTGCAGAGGAGCTTATGCTTATTAAATCTGTTGAATCTAAAAGCCCTTCCATTGGCGTGAAAAGGTCGTGCCATCTGTCCTTCACTTAAGTATAGTTCAAAATTACAAAGTCCGCAGCCAATAGAGCCTAGTTCTACGTTAAGGACCACATCCCCCACTAATTTTTAATTTCAATAAATGTACATTTATTGAGAATGAGCAAAGGAACTTATTTTATTGATTGAAGCTGATATTTTTCTCAACTGGGAAACTATTTTAAAAGATTAATATAAGTTCTAGATTAATTAAATATATACTGATACGAGAGAGAAATAGCATCACACAATTTAAACAACAGTTGGATTTGGATTGTGTTTACAAAAGGCTGTTAAAAAGTTAGCAATTTTAAGTGACAGCTAATTAAAGTTTATCACTAATTGCATTTCTTAGAAATGATAATCAACCAAATGCATTAATGGTGAATTATTTTAAGCATTTTTTTAAGTGCTTCAATTCATGTGAAGTAATTTTGGATTCTCTTATTCACAGCAAATTCGTACTAAGCATCACCATTTTTCTCTTTTTTTTAATACTTCCTTATAATTTTTGGTTGTTTTTTTCGTGATGTATATGATTTAAGGAATGCCAAAAATATATTTTATTTTGATGCGCTATCTAATGTTAGTCAGAATTTAGAAACGTCTATCAGAGTCAGATATTTTCAAAAAGAAAAGGAAGAACTTCACATGTTTTGGATATATTATGAAACAAAGATTTTATCTTGGCAATGTATAACTGAGAGGCCCCTAAAAGAGTGAAATTCTTTTTAAAAGACCTTGGTTTTTTCTTCTATAAAAATTAATCTGATTTACTTTTTTTGATTTCTTAAAATAATTTATTGTGGAATAAAAGTGCGCATTTAGATAAAAAATTAGTCTCGCGTAATTAGCCAATGTATCCGACGTATAAGCAAATTGAATATAGGCCACCAACCTGCACCCATCATATTGCACCCCCTCCACTGATGTGCCCCCTTTGAGAAACGGGACTGGTTTTCGTAACAAAAGAAACTGGCAGGAGGCTGTAGGAGGGGTCCGCAGACAATGTCACAAAAGAACCAACTCTGACGTCAACACATTCCTTGTTCTTGATATCTCACTGCACTATGAAACAGGTCACCTTTTAGCTAGGGGTCGACATAGCAAAATTTTCGCAATCAGAAATAGTTTAAATAATTCTTAATGCACATTCGGAAATGTTCGTCAAATAATTTGTTTGGATGTAAAAAGCGGCACAATAATTGCCCAACATTACCATATTTTTCCACTGGTTCATAATTTTACCTTCAAGGTTTTTAAGTTATTGCAATCCATTTATACCGAGTCAGTTCCGAAAGAATTATTTCAATAGTAATTATTCGTTAAAGTTAATGTGATTTTCAGATAAAGAATTTTGATATACAGAAATGAGAGGTGAACTTTATAAAATTTAATAGTTATACAAAATGCAAAATGTGCATTGTGCAATGTGTACTATTCATGCAAAATGTGCTGTTGATTAAACAAACAGTAATTCGGTTTTTTTATTTATTAACTTGATTTCTCACATTTATTTCTTAACTCTTTACTTTATTTAAAATATCTTTAACACAAGTTGTGCTAGGATATTGGTTTTTTGGGTGGGTGACGCACTTGCATAATTGAATGGGCCCTGTATCAAAATTTCTTGGGGGCCCTTTTTTGAAAATGAAAGCTCTGTTAATGGGACTATTGATAACATTTTACGAGTTTTGCTTACACATATTTTGGGGCCTCTGTAGCTTGGGGGGGGGGAGGTGTATCATTGATACGGCGGTAGCTACGTTCCTGGTGTGACGTACATCAAAATCTAATTAGTCTTGGATATAGTGCATGACAATATTTGTATTTGATATTCACTATTTTGAACAAAAAAAAATTTTTTTTGCATCAATTTCAATGACATAGACGAAGAAAGGAGAGAAGTCATTATACCTTTTACATTATTCATTATATCGGACTCCTATTGAACGAATTTTTCTTTCCCACTGATTAAAGGGAAGGCAAAGAATCCTATTTAACAGATAATAAACCCCGAAATAACGAATTATTTCAACAGCAGAAATTTGTTTTTATTAGTTTGGATTGGAAAAAATCGGGGATTTCTTTTCAAATGATATATCCTTCTTGTCCGGAGCAGAAAAAAAGCTTTTCTTGTGAGCAGCAAATTTCGACGAGAGAGTGTGCAGCCCATTATTAGATATTTCAGGTGCAGATAAGTCGCGAGTGACCTATTTCGTGAGTTTTGAATAGGACAGGAAATTCCTTTATCTCGCCACACTTCACAATGCAAGGAATATTTGAAGAGTTTTTGCCATTTGGGGGGGGGGTACTCTTTCTTGATAGAAGTGAGGTTCATTTTATGTACGGTTGTGCAGAAAATTCTATGTAACTGATGGGTTGAAGAAATGGTCGGAGCCAATGAATAGCGATTCTGGTGCAGAAATGGATAATGAAACTCTTATCAAAACTGCTACATTTTCTATTGCTTTAGATTGTTTTGAAACTGTGGGAAACTCTTTTTTTCTGCATAAAGTTATAAAAAGACTCTCTCGACAACCCCCGAATGAATGAATAAAATGCTCAGTCCCAATGAATTCTTATAATACAGGTCCAATTGTTTTATAATTAAGCAAAGTATGTGCAGCATATCGAACGCTTCTTATCTTTTTTTTTCTTTCTTCCTGGTTGTGTATACCAGTATAGAATCTAAATTCTTCTTCTATTAACACCAAATCATTGGCATAACAGGTTAAGAAATGACAAAGAGTTAGAATAGAATGTAAAAGTTTATAACAAAAAGGCTAAAATTCATAGCAAATATTTCTATTTCATTTATGCATTGACACTCCGTAAATGTGAAAAAATAATTGCAAAATTGCGTTTAATTTTAAACGTATACAAGGAGTATTATGAATGTAATATATGTGCCACTGGAGTAGCTAGTCTTGAGTGTGGGATTCCTTAAGAGCCCTTTTTTTTGGAAAATAAATAAGAATGATCGCATTAATAAGACATTTGAAAATATCAAGATCTTACTCATGTTGGGGCCCCGTATCCATGATACGGTGGTAGCTACGCCTCTGTATATAGCACAGTATCTATAGAATAATATCAAAATTAAAATATATTAAACTGAGCGAGAGATATAAATTTTACTATTCACAATTCAATCAAGATAATTTATTTAATGGATGAATTTAAAATTAAATCTACATATCAAATTGTGTGAGTATATATATGACTATTAAATATAGAGCTGTTATTAGGATTATTAGAGCCACACAATTTACAAAAAGAACATTTTTTGAAGATTTTATTGAATTTAGTTAACTATTTTGAGTGAGACTTTTAAATATGACTTTCAACGAAATATATTTCGCACAATGGGCTTATAATTTCCATAGATACAAGACTGCAAAGATTCCAGTTTAAGAAATTTTTTTTAAGAAAAAGTCACTAATATTGTCATACAGATTTTTTTTAATTCTATGACGTTTTATCTTCAATATTTGACTTGATAATGAATAAATTTTCCTTCCATTTTGGAAAAAGCATTGTATGAGTCAAAAAATAAAATGACTGAAATAATTTTTGAAAATTTGATTTTGAACTGATCTTGATTTTTGATTTATTAAACATACTTGAACTTTATTCTACTTCAATTAGACATGCAAATCCAACTCGACCTTCGAAAGCAAGTAATAAAAAGACGAGTTTTATTTTTTTCAAAAGCAATTGGATGCTTTAAATTGTACCTCACAAAATACTCGTAAGGTTTCGACTGTGAAACAAAAATGATAGTATTTTAACAACAGCGAATATTATCCTACATTTGAACCTTAACATAATTCTCGCCTTATCCAAAATAAACCCTTTCAGAATTGTGACACGAAAGGTGTATATGAAATTCAGTGTTATTTTAAGCCTGATTATATGCACTTCTCCTGGAGAAACTCAGCAGGCTTGTGGTGTTAATTAAGGTTCAAAAGAACGTCATCTGAAATTCAGTTTTAATGAGTTGTTTGCGCTCTTTTTTATTTATTCACCTTTCGAGAAAAAAGAATAATTGCCCCGTATACACTTTACCTAGTTTCACGTATTTTCACTCAAGTATTTCTTCTCACGATGAATTTTTCATGTTTCTCTGCATGCTACATCCTGTTGACGACTTTTATATGCTTTTTTAGCAAGTGATATACAGTCCCCCCACCCCTTTTTTTTACTATAAGTTATTCACAGTTCAATTACTCAAGACTTATTTCATAGTAACTACTTGATACTGAAGTCAAGTGTATGTCCAAACTATACTAAAGTTCTTTAACTATGTATATCGCACATGAAACTTAAATGTTTTTTTTTAGAAGTGGAAAATTTACGAGAGTGTGTGCCATTTTCATTTTTGTAACTCTTTGAGGTTTTATGAATTTAAAATCAGTCAACATGTATTTAATGCAACACTTCAAAATGTCTTGTATCACGATACTTAATGCCTTATAAATATCTGAATAAGTACATGTGTACTTACGTGTGGTCTCGTATTTTGTTTCTTTCGAAAGTTAGTCCTTCAGTCCTTGTCGTTTTGTCTCTTTTAAAAACTTACACAGTGCAAATATTACAATTTCCAAAAATAGTTTAAAGAATTTCATTTACTTGAATACTTAACAACTCTTATTTCATGACTCGATTTGATTCAAACTTAAAAATGGGAATCTTTATTAAAAGACACATGTCTATATTAAATATTTCTTCACTATATATGTACAGCTCAGTCAGATTTATATTCAAAACGCTTAATGTTTATTAAGCATAACTTCAAATAATAATTTAGGCCATATAACTGGTTTATTGTTTTCTTCTAGCGTTTGAAATAAAATGTATTAATTACTTACAGCCCAAAGAAAATTATAAAATGTTGCAGTATATTCTGAAAACTGTATAAGGGAATCTATGTTGAGTATTTTGTTATTGTTTAAAAGCTTGCTAATTAATACTTTAGAATTATTATTTTTCCTTGAACATGCTGTGATTTTATCCACTGAAGGTTACATCTGATATTACTGGCGTCTCAAAATGTTTAATTTGCTATTTAGCTATGAGTCCTATTTATGAAAAAGTCGATAAATAATATAAGAATCGAAGTTTTTTCTCCACTCTAGATTATTCTAAACGAATTATTTTCTATCATTTACTCCAAAAAGATTGTTTCGCATAGTAAATTTTAAACTATATAAATTCGAAGAACATTTCGCATTTTGAAATATGGAGTATGAAGGAAGTGGTCATAATTATTGATTATTGTTGCATTTTAATAAATAATTTTTCTTCATTTTGTTAGCACATATCTTAAAACAAAATAACATGTTTATGAATTAATTTTCAGTCAATTTTGTCAAATTATTTTATAAATGAAAATACTAAAATGTTTATTAAAAAAAGAATTTTACTACTAAAGTACATTGCATTCACCCAATTTCTTTTTATTTACAAATAAATCCATTGAAACCAAATTTGTCTACCTGGTAGTTCTCTTCAAATTAGTACAGCAAATCATTGTCCAAACTTATTTTTGAAAATGATTTCTAAAGCCCATCTTTTTTTTTTTATTACTATCAGTTTAATATCAACGTCAAATATTGATAGAGTGTTCGTTAAAGCTAAAACATTTCCAAAGAAAACTTTCTTGCGAATTCCTTAAATGCTCTCATTTATATTATAACCGTTCAATAGCTTTTGTGAATCTTGAAAAGATCGATTTAAAAATACTACAAATATAAAATTAGATTGCTCCTTTTTTAATCTTTTCTTATCTTTCTGAAATGATTTGCAAAGCCCTCGTGTTGCTAATCAGTGCGACGTTAATATTCACTCACTCACTGAAATGATTTGCGTTTTTCTCAAAATTGTTCTTGTAACAAAAAAGCTTTCTTGTTATTTTACTTCTCTCATTCATTTTTTGTACTCCCAATGACAATCATTGATTTAATTCTTTTCACCGATTTTCATTTTTGAGTTGAACTCCCCAAAATATCACTTTAAATATCATTTGAGCAACCCCCCCTCTGTGCTTCATTTGATATCTTTCAGTAGACCTCTCTTCTGAGGGGAAATGGCTACATTCTAAAAAACATGGAGACGAGAGTGCTAAGGGGTAATCTCTACAGAAAATTTAAAAATCCGTTGGTCTGTGGGGGTTAAGCCCCTCCCTTGTGTTTGCCAATGGATTGATTCATTTCATTCTTCAATGATAGCGCTAAACTTCATTTTGTGCTGCGCTGTAGGAGTCTATAAAACTTAAAATTCTAACATATGAAAGGCAAAATTGAACCACTATTGTAAAAATCACAATTTGTGGAACCTATTGAAGTTGCGATTGGGAATGGTTTGGTGCGGAAGTACGCGGGGGAGTGTTTATTAACTGTAAAGCAACACGAGAGTTATTGGTCACAAACCTCCTAGCTTTGAGCCCTAAGTAAGTGACGCAAATGACACCTGAGTCGGCACTCCTTCTTTGAACGTCTACTCCACGCTAACGGGAGGATTTCGAGCCTTGACAGATTTAATATTCATCTACCCCTCGACGCACAGTGAGTCTTCAGTGGCACAAACTCGGGACAGGCCGGCCACGTGGAAGCTCGTGGAGAGGTTTAGACGTCGCGACTGTATCTCACAATTTTGAGGTCTGTTGATAATAATCTTTGGGTAAGACTTCAGAAGGGGTTCTAACCTTATTCCCCGTCTGGGCACATCTGGCAAACAGGAAATTGCTGGTGGGCGCAGTTCCAAAAAGGATGACGATTCTCAATAGTTCTTTATTTTATTGCAATCATAAGCAATATCCTACGCTGAAAGGGTAGTAAAAAAATTCAAAATAGTTACATTTAATGCGATTTTTGGCATTGCATATTATCCACTAATTTTTCAAAGTCAAGCATATAAGATGATATTCCCAATCTTATAGCATCTTCGAGATTGCTGTTGGTAAGTCGAAATCTGATTCATTTTTGAAAACAACGATTCACATAAATATGTGGAACCGAAACAGAGGATTTTTTATTTGTAAGCTACTTTTTTCAAAAGAGGATATTTCTTTATCTTCGGTTAGATTCCAAATACTTTCATTGTCCGCACGATTTTAATACAATATCAGTCTGAATACTTAAAATCTCATCTTCAATTGAATATGCTTCTTCCTGAATAATTTTCCCCATGGACCCCCCTCCCCCTCCAACCCCTGACCGCTGAGCTATTTTTAGCTCAGTGAACCTCTCTTTTTAACTCACATTCTTACTCCCTCTCTTAGGATCACTACAGAACTGAAGTAGAAGCCTAGTTACCTCTAGGCTGGCACTATTGACACCCATATATTCCAAACCCATGGACTTTGCAACTTCAGAAATATTAATTTGAGGATTGAATGGGTTGATGAAAATGAAGCCACTGGCTCAATAATCAAAAATTGCTGGAATCTCTTTTTTCGAATTGTCCCAAAAGTTTTTGAAGGTGACTAATAAATAAGTTTGTGGGGGGGGGGGGGTCAAGCAAATTTTCACCTATATGGTATGCAGCAGACAGTCGCACAAAAATAGCTTCGCGGGCACAACGTTAACACTGTAGAACCCTGGTCACAGTGACATTAAAGCGAAGCAGAGATTCTTATGAATTCACGGTTTAGGTGATTTAAATAAAAAGAGAGCGAGATGTGCTTATTGATTATCAAATCATAATTATCGGGAAGCAACTAACACATTTTTCGAAAATTTAAAAGACATTTATTTTTTATGTGAAGATGGAATCGTTAGTTAAAGCGATGCATTAATTTTTGGACCTTTTCTTCACCTTAAGTTCAAGCAATTTGCTTTAATATTTGTTATAATGCGAACATTAGCTTATATCAAAAAATGTTGCGATGTTAAATCTCAACATTTTGAGCATGGAGATAAAATGTATAACTTTCGTTTTTTCCTCACATTTATAACCTTCCAATATCCCCGTTTCAAGAAAAACATCGTTTTTAAGTGCTTTTCTTAAGTTTCGCTCTAATAGCCATACATGCGTGTATATTTATACAGATTTTAAAAGCAAGTGGGCGGTACTTCGATGGATTATGGTCGAATGTTACAGACGGAAATGATATACTTATCACATTTCTTTCGTAGAAATATGTGTAAATATAAGTCATAAGTATCTAATTTTTTGTTATAAAGTTGTTTCAATGGCTTCAGTAAAGTGTCCGAGAGGGATATCTAAAGATATTTTACTACCCTGTAAATTCTTTATATTAACTTAAAATAGTTATATAGCTTGAAAATGGGATAAAAATTAATTCTATTGCTTGTATACATTTCATATGTGTAGTCTAATAATAACATTAATATATCACCGAAGATCAGATAATACTGGCTTAAGATTGAAGTTATTTAAAACTCCATTGAAAAATTTAACTAAACATGCTTAACAATGACCCCAAAAGGGCATATGTTTACAAATTCATAAACTATTATTAAAAACCTTTTTTTTTATTACCAATTTCCTGAAATACAGAAGGAAAAAAAGGAAGAAAGAAAAGAGAGGAGAGAGAAGAGAAAGAGAGGAGAGAGAGAGAAAAAGAAAAAAAAATGTTTCGTAAAGATTTTCGAGCTTGTAGTCGGCAATCTCAATTGATTTGGATGTTCAACTCCAAGGAGTCTTTTTTGGTAATTTGTAAAAATTGGTAAAATGGTATAAAAAGTTTTTGAATCAAAAATGCTTGAGAAATATCTCCAGAACTTAAAAATAAGACCCTCCCTCCCCAAAAAATGGTTAAGAAAATCCAGAAAATATAAATGTGCACCTTTTTTTATTCTAGCGACCGAGTTCAGTTACAATTCACAAATTAGTGGTATATGAACCACTAATTTGTGAATATATATAATACTTTTCAAAGCAAATTAATAAAGATTTCAAATACTTTGTTACAAAATCTGCAGTTAAAGATGGTAGTTTAAGTACAATATATTAAAAGACTTGATGAGATTTAATTATTATCCTAACTCTGAATTTACTTACAAATATGTAAAACAGATGATTTATGATTTACAAAAAATTTTATTATTGTTTACATTGACAAAGTGCCTGACAACTATGTTATAATTTGCGAATATGATTATAATAAAATGCTAAAGGAACACTTTTTGAACAGTGAATCTTTTAAAAGCTTGGACTTGATACATAAAGAAATAAGTAATCGTATTATGCTATATATGTAAAAATGGAGTATTTGCATTCCTAAAATTAAGTTTCTTTATATATTTTTAACACCTAAATTTTTCCATAAAAATCCTGTTAAATTTCACTCTAGGGTTTGCAATCCGGTATCATATTTTCAATCCCTGGATTACATTGTCAAAATCCCGGGGTCCCGGGATTAGGATTGGATTATTTATTAAAAATACTTACATATTAGCATATTTGAAATTGCATAATAAAACTGAAGATGTAATTAAAAATTGGTTTAATATTAATTTTATTACGACAAATAAAATAATTAATTCTTTATAAAAAAAAACAAATAAAAATAGTACATAATGAAATTTTTAAAAAAAGCCATTTCATGTGTTTTTGTAAATAAGCTTGTAAAAACACAGCTCCTCCATCATTTCATCGTTGAAACGGCTTTTTATTTTTGTTACAAATTGTCCTGACGAAGTAAATGTACGTTTGGATTCTTTACTAGTAGGTGCTATCGTCATTAAATAGGAATACATTCTTTTAAGGTAGTCAACATGACTCTCTCTCTCTCTCTCTCTCTACATTTTCAAAAAAGAGACATCTTTTTTTTTTTGAATTTTTGATGACAGTGTCTCAAATCTAATAGACTGTATTGGTGCATATACCTCTTTGATAACTTTATTTAGTTCTTCTGCTACACTAAATGGTTTTTGTATATAAATTGAACCAGTTATTAAATCAGAATGTGAATCAATTTCAAGCGTTCCCTCATTTGAAATTGAAGATCCAGTTGCATGAGCTGTTAGTAATGCAATGGGATTTGAAGTGTCTCGAGTCTATCAAGCAGTTCCGCTATTAATTAACGGCATTTAGTTGAAGAAGGAACTGTGACAAAATCTATTCTTGAGATGTTGCTTATACTATTGTGTAAGCATTGCAGAGTTACCCACTTAGATCTGTGCAACGTTCTCCCATACGAGAAATGAGAGTTGCATATATTTTTTTACTAAGAGCACCTTATAATTGCACCAAAAATTCTACGTACATATTTCATAAACAAAATGTAAATTTTCAAAGAATTAAATTCGTAGAAAATTTTTATGAGGAAAAATTTTTTAAATCCAATTTAGACAAATTAAATCCCGGAATCAGTTATTTTAATCCCGAAATTTCGGGCTGAGTCAACCTTGTCCAGCCCGGGGTTTGAACCTTGAACCTGTGGTGCGGAAGCGCGATGCACTAACCACTCAGCCACTGTGGGCTTAAATCTTACTACTAACTTTTACAAATTTAAAACTCTCCTAGACTTAGTTTTAAAAGAAAATCACATTAATTTTAATGGTTCATTGTATAAACAAACTAAAGGTTTGAATTATGGTGGCCCTGCTAGCAATAGTTTGGCTAATTTATATTTTTATGAATATAAATATATTATTTATAATGACTATTACATTTTTAGATATATAGATGGTTTAATTGTGTTTTTGATAAAGATTATAATTTTAACCCCCAATATTATATTTTATCCTGATTACTTAAACCTAGTTAAAATTAATAATATCAATTTAAAACTAATTACTTAGATGTGTGTGTGTGTTTCTTTGTTTATTGAACATTACAAATTACATAGTAATATTTATGATAAGAGATGATTTTGATTTTAACATTTTTTAAAGTGCCATATTGTAATTCTAATATATCAATTTCTATGCATAGAAATATTTTAAATTATATTTATCGTAATAGTGTATTAGTTAGCGATAAATCTAATATATTTTTAAATTTTAATAACTTTATTAGTCATTGTATTGAACATGGATATACTGCTAATTTTCTTTACAATTGTATTTTTATAGTTCTCAGTGAAATGACAAAATGTAATAATACTTGTATTAAGTGGTTTTTAAAAAATTTATTATGCAGTTAATCAAAAGATGACACTACATATTTAATAAATTTATTAATACTTTATTTTATTATAGTATCATTGTGTATATTTAGAAAGAGTCCTCTTTTATTTTTCAATAAATTTTATATCAATATTTAAGGTTTTTAAATATATATATAATATACACTCAAGAGCCAAAACATTATGACCACCTGTAAATAACGAGTTGGCCCACCTTTGGCGCGCAACACAGCTTCAACCCGCCTTGGCATGGATGCCACAAGTCCTTGGTAGATGGCCGGAGACAGATTGTACTAGATGTTTAAGCAACGGTCACGCAAATCCGAGATATTGCGAATTGGTGGTTTTTGAACTCTGAGCTGCCGTCCCATGACATCCCAAATGTGTTCTATCAGATTGAGATCCGGTGAGTTAGGCGGCCAGGACATTAACTGGAATTCAGCATCATGTTCCTGGAACCACTCCAACACAATTTTAGCCATGTGACATGGGGCGTTGTCCTGTTGGAACATTCCATTTCCAGCTAGAAAAACAGAGGCCATGTAAAGGTGCAACTGGTCCGCAATGATTTTCAGATACCCTGTAGCATTCATGGTCTGCTCTACTACAACCGCGGGTCCCAGAGACGCCCAAGAGAACGTCCCCCAAAGCATAATACCGCCACCACCGGCCTGTGTATGACCTACTGTACATCGAGGGAGCAACTGTTCGCCTAGAAGACGACGTATCCTGACACGGCCATCAGCGTGATGAATGACAAACCGTGATTCATGTGACCAGGCAACTCTCTCCCACTGAACCATGGACCAGTCGCGATGTTCCCGGGCCCAACGCAGGTGCAGTTGGCGATGACGCTTGGTCAGCAAAGGCTCACGAGTGGGACGTTTGCTGCGTAGCCCCATATCCAACAGTGTCCGCTGAACAGTGTGCTCCGATACTATTCTACTTGGCTCTGCATTGTATTGGGCTGTCAGCCGAGCCACTGTCTGGCTCCGGTTTTGCTTCTCCATGCGAGACAATCTCCGACGACTTTTTTCTTTGATAGCGTGTGGAAGTCCAACACCATGTCGTATACTGCTGGTATCACCGTCATTCCTCCACTTTGCATAAGTACTAACAGTTGTAGATCGCGAACAACCCACGAGTCGAACCACGAAAGAATGATTCTTTAGACTCTCCAGCAGCAGCAGTTAAATACTACTTCCACCTGATCACGTGCCTTCCACGTCATCCAGGCGAGAGTTCATTTCAAAATGTAAGGGTGGTCATAATGTTTTGGAGAGAGAGAGAGAGAGACTTTTATTTTGTCATAATTTATTATACATTTATGCGGTACTGCTAATACTGCCTTTGTATTCGGCGGGAAAAATTAACCTGATGCTGTGCTCACACACACACATGAAGTAAGTTTTATTTTCTAGTTTAATTACATCCATTTTAATTTAATAATATTAAGTAGTCTATTAAATTTTATCGTTATATATTAATAGCATAGTGTATTTTATTTAATAACTACATTTCTATAATATTTCTTCCTTTCCCTCTGGCCCCTGTGTATAGACAAATTACTTTTGAAGTTTGACGAGTCACAAAACTCTGTTTAAGCTGTGTCGGATCTATAATCGTCATTATTTCACTAATCCTCTGGGGGAAACTTTGTGGCCAGCATTCGCGTTAATTCACAGCCTCTCAAGAAGAAACCCTGATATTTAAATTAGTTTGACTATATAAAGTTTAGGTTTTGTAGATGCAAGATAGAAGGAGCAGGAGAGCTGTTGCGGTGATACGTAGGTGAGAATATTGGAATATTTCACTGAGTATTTCACAAATATAGCGCTAGTTAAGGAAGGAGTTGCTAAGATATTAAATTATTTGATTAAGGATCTAAGATAGATTGAATTAGATTTAGTAATCACATCACTAGCGCTTGTTCACTTTGTCTAGTTCAATTAGTCGTGTTTTGTTAATTCCCGGTGTGTGTTTATGGTTATAGGTTAACTTAGATTATACGCAACGTAACTAGCCAGTTTCAGAGAGAGCTATTCCGTTAGACAGGGATTTTGTTCGGTATACTAGTTGCATACAACATCGTGGCCGTGGAAAATTTCTAATTATGATCATGAACTCGTGACCGGAGTGTAGCGGGTTCGAGTCCTGGCGTCTCTGAGTGAAGAGGGTGCCGGATGCTCTTTAAGTTTGTCGAGGCTCAATGTCCTCCCGTTGGGGTGGTAGTTGGGAGAGGGGTGCCATCTCCAGTGTCACCCTTGTCACTTGACTGAGGTTGAAAAGGACAAAGTCTATCGCCAATAGCCCTCGTGTTGCTTTCTAGTGCGATGTTAATGGAACACACACTCATTCATTTAACACCAGCATCTAGAAATTAACTCTGAGTCCTTATTGGGGTAGTCGAGTGGTCATAGTCGTGGCTAGTAGAATGGAGTCATAGGTTCGATTTTTGGTGCGCCATGTAGATGGAGCCATGTAGAGGAGCAGATGGAATTTTGACTGCACGGTGCCAAGTCAACTGTTTCCTTCGTCACTTGTGTCCGTGGTTCAAACTAACTAAATCCGTCATTACTAGTCCTCCTTGTGTTACTTCATTAATAAAAAAATCAATCAATCGCAATCCTCTTCCACAGGCCATTTCTCTTAAGTTTGTTGTGGAACTGCAAAATGTATTAACATCAGTTATGAGTAGCATTTTTCTTTTGTCTCATTTTTAAATTATATGCATTGTATCCTCCTCCGTTTCATCAATTATTTATCAATCAAATTTTTTTTTAAATATATGATTGTAAGGAATCAAATGAAATGATATTTTACTAGATTAATAAATCTACTGTACAAGAATATAAATGGTAAATTTTACTATATTATTATTTTTCTATGATTGTAATTTTTATGTTTACGTGATTCTAGAAAACGCATCTCATTTAAAAAAGTGTGTCTTCGTAATATTTATATATTTTAGTATACAGAGTGATACACCCCCCCCCCTCCCGAACTACGCGATAGGGGGGATTGAGGGATGTAACCTCGAAGTCGAATTCGCGTAAGTCGGGGGCATCATTTTGTATATAAATACGTATGTTATTTTTAGTTGGGACCGGAGTAGGTAAGAAAAGCCGATTCTGCGGTAAAGGCGCAGGCGCAGAGTTGAGTTGTTTTCCTCCTGTGGATGCTGCGTGGAGTTGAGTTGTTTCCCTCCTGCTATGGTTTTGGTTTTCGAGTTGATAGGGGGAGTTGAGTTGTTTTCACCTGCTGTTGAGTTGTTTCCCTCCTGCTGCTAAGTTGAGTTGTTTTTAAATGTGTAAAAAAAGTTTATTGAAATGTTTAAAGTGCTCATGGCGCCACCTATTGGTTAAACTATATACTATATATTAGATTTTAAAATAATTGAAAAAATAACGCTCAAATAAAAAAAAAATAATAATAAATCCAGATTCAAACTCACAGACCCAGAACAAAATGTCTCCATAGGACAATAGTTTTTCAGTTACGCTAACCATTGTCCTATGAAGGCATGCAGACCTGAAGAAAACTTAGGTTTATAATCTCATGAATTTAATTTTGCAGGCGAAGCAGATGGCGACATTTTCTTAATTAAAATGAAATAAAAAAAAATATTTCATTTATATTATTTTAATAATTTGTAAATTTTAATTCGGTATAATGATTACACATACACAGTAAAAAAATGTGACGTAAAATACTCGTAATCAGCGTGTGAACGGTTTACGATTGAACTTGTCTTAGCTTGTCTGATCTTGATTCTACAAGACGGCGACTGAATTCTACGTCAGAAATTATCTCAATGCTTAGAGCGGATGGATACATTGTTGGCTTTAAAAAAGTTTATTTTTATAAATCTGAAGCAAAAAGAATAATTTTTTTTTTATAAATATGGTTATATTGTTAATTTTATTCATACTGCTTTCTAGTTTAATTTATGTTGAAATAGTTTCATTTTAAAAGATAAATATCAGTATACATCTTTCAAACAAATTATCTTAGTATGTTAAGCATAAGTGATATTTTAAATATATTTTGTATAAAAGAAAGGAAAAATTTATGTTTATGTGTTTAAAGCAAACTCTTTGCCTTTTCCAAAGAGTATAAATTGTATAACTATTCATTGCAATAACCATTTAGTTAAAATATTTTTTTAATTGAATAGAAATAAAAAAAAAATATTTATTATACATTGCTTTAATAACAAATTGTAAATTTTAATTCGGTATAATGATTACACATACACAGCAAAGATACAAAGTAAATTGTTTATTCAGAAATCAACATCTTGTATTGCGTTTTACATTACAATTGTATATATATATATATATATATATATACATTACAGGAGAACAACAAATTATAAAATTGATTTCAGTATAAGGATTACACAAAAAGATACAAAGTAAGTTGTTTATTTACAAAAGCAGCATTCCATTTCACATTACAATCTTTTATTTACATTACAAAAATCACATTATTGTGTCATCATTGGATTTTATGTCTTACTGCTCATCGAATAGGTCTAAATTCATCAATGACCAATGTCCATGGGCAAGCGTAGTAATGCCATCATCATTAATAAACCTTTTGTCATCTTTATAGGACAGAGCAAGTTTGTTTTGCTTTATGGAGTGTATTGAATGAAATTTGGATCTAATTAAGTTCATGTCAACATATTTTAATTTTTGATTAAAAAGACAGGCTTTGTAGTCCTCAAATGTTATTTTATTTTTATAGTTTGTTTTTTAATTCCTTTTAACCGCTTTTCAATCTTATGTTTGTTTTGTAGGCATACATTTTCGATTTTAATCCTACATATTCTGTCATAATATTTCCCTTGTTTTCATCCTTCATTTCCCGATGACTTTTTTGTTCACTAGAGGTAAATTGTAAATGTTGTTTTTATCATAATCTGAAGTATCATATAAGTTAATATCATTTTTCATGTCACTGTAAAAATCATCAGTTTTTATTTCATAGATAAAGGAATCGGTGTCTGTATACATGAGCCTTACTTTCGAGTCGTAACGGTGCTTCATGTACTTATAGTGAAAAGAATACATTAGAACTTTTGATAAGTCTAAAATTACCATTCCTACCTGTATTGGTTTCAAAAATTTGATTTGGGTTTTTTTTAGATGGACGGCTATTAAGTTTTCAGAAAATATTGTGCGTCGATTAAAATTTGATTTCGCTATTAACTTTCGAGCCTGCTCTTCTGTTGAGCATAAACGTATATCTACTCTTCTTCTTACATTTTCCATCGTTTTCCCGAATATGCTGTTATTCATTAGTTTGTAATAATCCTTCTGAAAGTCATTTACAGCTTTAGTTCTTAATTTAGTATTATAATCTATGTAATTTTTAAGCCAAGGAGATTGAAAAAATTTTAAAACTCGATGAGTTTTTTTCAAGACTAACCCTAATTTTAAATATAGCTTTAAATTAGAATAATGGAGAACATATTTTGTTTTGGATTCCAAAGTAGTTAAAAGTCTAGGTTCTTTACAATTAGGTGGGGGCTTATTTTCAGGGGCAAGGGGAAAGTCTGAATGTTTGTCATGCAAATCGGAGGGATATTCAAGATCTACTTCCAAGATGTAACCTACATCGGATTCATCTGATAAATTTAAAATATCCTGTTCGGTTAAATTGTTATCACTCCAAACAAAATCTTTTAAGGGTAGATATTTACTCATTGCATAACCGTACAAATTATTTGCGTCAAGGTACATTAAATATTTTATCTCATCATCTGGGTTAAAATTAGACATATATTTGTTGTTAGCTATAGCATAACGATTGCAGCACTGACTTATACCTCCTCTTACACCCTTTTCTATAAAAAGAAGCATGTCGTAATCAGTGAACAGTTCGATAGCTACTTTAGTATGTAATAACATAGCATCCTATGATAAAGCTGGGGTGGTAAAATACCAACAGGGGTCAAGTTTATAAGTTTGCATGCATATTTTCCGAAAGTTTTCAAAGAGATCTGTTAACAATAGGACATCTGTTTTTACATATAGATCACAGTATTCACCAAGATTATTTAAATGAAATTCATTAAATACTTTACATGCATGATTATAATCCTCTACACTTATAGGCTCCTCATTTAGTTTATTGTAAAATTTGCTAATAGGTGGTAAACAAGAATCTTTACACTTTTCAAAACTATCAAAATAATCATACGGAAAAACTCCTTTTCTTAAAAGTAAATCTATTTTTCTGAATCAAAATAATGTTTCATATATTTAAATTCATCTTTTTTTAGTGTTTTTATCAAATTTTCCAAACTAGAAGACATGAATTTGAAAGAATCTAAAAACCTTAACTGAAAATCATTTGAAATATTTTTACTGAAGGAAATATATTTTTCTTCGGTGTTCGGAATTAAATTAATTTGTTTTTTATCATATCCTAACTCCTTAATAAAAATATGGGCGTCATACCCAGAAAGATTATGGAAGAAAACAGGCAAAAATTTAGGGTTTCATTGCTAAATTACAACTATTACAACAAGGCCATTAAATTTTTGAGTCACATGGTTATGATCCCTAACCTTGATATTGTTTTCGCGAAAGGTTTGATCACAAACATAACAATTTTTAGCATTATCATACAATTGCTTTTCTGATTCAGTAAGAGGTAATAATGGTTTTAGTTTTTTATAAATATTATCCATTTCTATTGCATCTTTTTCTAACTTTTCAATAAAATTTTTGGGGCATCAATACCTCTATATACTACTGGATCTTTATAATACCCCCCTTGATAACTGATAAAATAACAAAAACCTATCGGGACATGTTTTTCATAAATATTAGTAAATGAAAAGTTTGGATTAGGACCACAAGGATCAGTTTTCCTAGTTACACACTCGAAATCCGCATATACAACAAAGGGTATTTTTAAACAATGTTGAAAATTTTTAAATTTTAAAAACTTACTTGTTTCTGACGCATTACTACTCTTGCAGGACTTTTATGTATACACATCTCATTGTGCTGAAGAAGTTTGTATTCTGTTTGCAAAGCACTTAAACATCTTTTACATATAAATGTTTTATGTTGATGTTTTGAGAGTTGTTTGGAAACAAGTCGAGATAAGCTTTTAATGAAACAATAATGTCCAAACTCTCCATTTTTTACGTAAAGCAAATCTATATGTTTATCACACACTATATCACTGATGAGGAGAGGAAATATTTTTAAATCTTCTTGAAAAGAATAAATATTTATTCCTATATCGTTCATTTTTGAAATTTTTTCACCTCGTTAAGC
Organism: Trichonephila clavata; assembly: GCA_019973975.1. Classification (NCBI taxonomy): domain Eukaryota; kingdom Metazoa; phylum Arthropoda; class Arachnida; order Araneae; family Nephilidae; genus Trichonephila; species Trichonephila clavata. The sequence goes on along the minus strand of BMAO01035804.1, from coordinate 573,315 downwards.
GGTGTTGGAAAGGATATTCCATCAAAGTTCAACTTATTTATGTGGGGACATAACTTGACGTTTTGTTGAGGTTGCTGGTGTTGGGTAAAGAGCTGCGAGAATAGACCACATGAAGCACTGAGAGTCCTCATTATTGATGACATTGATGATTGCCTTAGTTTCAGCGATCTGCTTCGGCACCTCGATGAAGGATGATGAACCTCTGAATGGAGAATAACGGTTTGTGCGGACTTCGAGTCTTAAGATTTCGTCCAGTGTCCAGCCCGAGTCTTTACCCTCGAAATCCTCACTTTCTTTCACTATTTTCTCAGACATGTTGTCATAAAGGCTGGCGAGATTAGTTCCTTGTAATACTTCATTATTCGGCGTTTTAAATTCAACGTTTTTTATCATTTTTCCGGCATCTGTCGCTTTTGAGTAAATGCAATGAACCCATTTACTCACTTTCAAGGATTTGTAAGTTTTGAGTTCATTGTGAAAAATTAAGAGTGTCTCTTCTTTCTCAAGAGTAGAAACTCTTTTATCCCAGTGAACTATCGTTATTATGGAGATCAAATGTTTTATAAGCTTTTTGAAAAGCACTCTCTCTTTCTTTTGGTGGTAAGGAGATATTTTCGGAACAGCAGCAGAATGTTCTGGACAGCTGTAGAATTTTCAGGAACGTCCGTAAAGGTTCAGGAACTGCATCAGAATGTTCTGGGAAGTCGTAGAGTTTTCAGGAACAGCCGTAGAGTTTTCAGCAGATGTGGACAACTGTGTTTTCTTTTCCTATTTGAAACAGACAAATCCACTCTCTTTCTTTTTCCCGCTTCATTCTCCAACTTTCTTTTGCAGCTTTTATTTTTCAAATGATTCAATAAGTTTCTTTACGGGTAAAGGATGTATCACAAAACTCACATACAATTTTCTCTGTTGAATGCACAGAGTCAATGTGTCGTTTTAAATCACTTTGCCGAACGAAGTTTTTTCCACAAATATTGCAAGTAGACATAATGAAGCCGTAGAAATTTTAGAACGTTGCTACTCACTACTAAATCTTCAAACAAATTTTGTGTTCTGCTACTCTGTGACGATCAGGCACTGTACATATATTCGACGGAGCGAATGGGCTATTTGAAACATGTTATCAACGCGGTCTCCTTTTAAACTCCTGGGGGTGGATAGTACACGCCCTCATCACTTCTCATTGGTTGGCGCAGTGGAAATCTGCACACGTCACGCTCCGACCCTTACCACCCGCCGTTTTCCGAGGCGTCAGTCTACAAAGTCAGACAGGGTATGTGAATAGATCAGCAGGGGTTTCGTCCTGCCCATTCAAACCACAGACCCACTGACGTCGAGACGAAACAATGAAAACCACGTGTTTGCCTCCAAGCTGCTCTAATCCATCAAACTAGACATAAATAGGGATCAATGCTACCTTGTTACAATACTATGAGAAAATACTATACTGAATGTCTCACTTTTATCTGATAATGAATCAAAACTGAAAATGCAGGACCAACATAATATGATTATGGACAGGATAAGAATTATGAATTTTCTTTTTGTTATCACGCAAAATAAAATTTATAGAATTAACTGTCTCGTAGTATAAATAGCAGCAGCATTGATAAAAATTATTAGTTTAATCATGGATTCTCTCAAATTGGTTCATCCATTTACTTTAATCTTGCTGGACCATCTGTAGCGTAAAAGTCAGTTCGTTAAAAAATAATTGAAAATAAAATGATTAAACCTTTTCCTAAAAAATAGTTGGTGTTATGGGTTTATCAAAATTATATGAAGAAATGTCGAATATTTCCTTCATGAAGGTATTCCATCTAATGTGCACCAGTATTCGATGCTTAATTGTTATAGATGATCTTATGGCGAGTTAGGAATATCCCCAATTAACAAAATTATTGTAAAATATCACATCACAGAAATTTGAGTATAATTTTGTGGTACAGAATATTTTCATAAAGGGAAAGAAATTAGAGAAATTCCTTAAACGCTCATTATCTTGTATTATTAAGAATCGAAGAGATCAATCCAAATTACACATTTAGGCGCCAATTATATCTCATAAAGTGAAATTTTTTCAAGAATGTTACACAGATACACATCAAAGCCGTACGGATACTTACTTATTGATTTAAAACCTGAAACTGATGAATCCTTGCGTGTGCGCACAGGTATGTTCCTGGAGATGTTTTTTATGTATATCAACCTCGATAACCATTACTTTGAAACAAATAAATAGATTCAATTGTTAGATGAATATTCATTAGTTCGCAAGATGCATGTGTTCTGAACAAACTTTAGAGCTCTAAAAATAATTTCTAAAACAAAAAACTCAAAATCTATTTTGAAAAAGTTCAAAGAAAGAAATAAAACTTTGTGTGATGCGTGCTGAATGTTTGTGGTAACATATCGTTGATAAAATTAAAAATCGCTATCTCTCATGAAAGAGCTAAAACCAAAACACCTCTTTACGAGAAAGAAAATTTATTAAAGGAGGATTCCTATCTATTTGTCAGCAGCTATTTCCGTTATCAAGCTTTAATTCAAAATAGATTTAGCAAAAATTTGTACTGGTACTTGAAGAAAATGGCAGACACTTATCGGACGATCAACATGAAAACATTCTCCATAGACAAAGTTTGCTGAAGAAAAGCAATACTCTATCTACAAGTTTACAAAATATGCATTTTCTATTTGAAAATCGAAAGAGTCAGATCAATTCAACTGAAACATCTGCATCGGAAAATCAGAAATGGAATCGTGTGAAAATCTAAGGTTCAATAATTGAGACAGAAGGGCAGAATGTGAAGACAGAAAAAGGGTGTTAGAGGATAAATTTTAGAATTGTTCCACTAGGTATAAAGAAAAAGCTAAAGATATTTTCCAGTTTTAAAGCTGAATCTTTCAGTTGGAATTCTGATGGTGAAATTATTTACAAAATACTGTTATTCAGGTAATATTGTATTCACTAAATAAGTAATTTTCTGAACCGAAAATCGGCACCTGAAGGAAGATGTATTTTTAAGTGCTTTTGGATGATGTAAATTTACGAAACACATCTAGATGTAAATAAAATTGTATAAGAATAACGAGTATCAAAACCAATAATCAAATATCGCAGAAGCTCATGGTTGAAGCTTTGAAATAAATGATAATCATTTGATTTAAAAATGTCTCTTTATAATTTGAACATTTTCTTTTGCAGGTGAAAATATACTTATTTAATAAATTTAAAAGTTTCAAATAGATGACAATTAAATAAAATTGTATTAATTTTGAAAAGATTGTATAGAAAAATATTAATTTTTAGAGACAAATATTTTATCATAGAAAAATATTAATTTTTAAGGGAAAATATTATAAAATTATATTAATTTTTGAGAAAAATTATCATAGAAAAATAAGTAATTTTTAGGAAAATAAGAATATAATGAAAAATAAAGACACAAATATTTAGTTTCATTCATTTTTATTTTTATTTTCAAACCTAAATCTTACATACATAATAGCTACAAATTGATACATAATAAAATGTTTATATACAATTGATTTAAAATATAATACATAGAATAACCTTGGCTGCGTTTGAATAAAAAGTAAATACATTGTCCACAAACATTGGATGTTGGAGTTGAAACACTTTAGATTCACTAATACATCTAATGGGTGGTAGTACTTAATGGTACATAGAATGCAGGAGGTTGTCCAAACAGTATAAAATTCTAATTCTCTTTATCATTCACAAATAATGCTAACCAGTGGGTTTCCAGTACGATGAGTCGTCAGAATTTACAATAGTACATCTTTTCTTGCAGAGGAGGGATTGTATCTCTAGAATAAACACCTTGGAAATAGGGGACGTGGCCTTCTCTTGAGATAAGACTGTAAACAGTTGCATTCCATCCATTCTTTAATTTCCGAAAATCATGCAAGATATTTCTCGATTTGTTTATTTCGATTAAATTTTCAAACTCGGCGAAAAACGATAACACATACGGTTGTTCTAAAGATTTGCTGAATTTAGTTCTAATCGCAAATTGCTATGTTTTATCAAACTTAAATGTTCTCCTGAGGAACATAATCTGGTGAGAGGTTAAATCCAAATAATGTATTTGAATCTTTATATTCTTTTCTAGAAATAAATATACCTCTGTCTTGAACCCATTCGATCTGTCCCAACGAATAGAGTTTGATAGGCACGTATGTATTGATCTTTAGAAAATCGAGTTCTAATGGATTGTGAGGCACCGGTTGTCCATCCACATACACTCCAACAAAATTTAAATTAAAATGTTTAAACTCATAGGGAGATTTTGAAAATGCGCCGTGAAAAGCTTCATTATCAACACATCCTACAAAAACTTTTTCGGCATTTGGCCTGAAAATATGTTATCTTGAATAAAAAGACATGCTTCCTTTAGGAATCGAATACACTTTGCACAGAACTCGGTTAATGGATATTTTGCACTTGTTTTTTCCAGCGCTTTCGCATGACCAAGAATAACTCCAGGATTCACGCGAACTTTTCGTATGAATAAAGAAACATGATCCAAAACAACTTTAAATCCTACAGATCCTTGCAAACAAAATTCGGGTTGCTTCGTATTAATTTTATTTTTAAATCCACTAAATTGAGTAAAAGACGATCTTGATGAAATAAATCTGAATGTACGCAACCAATCATGTCTACAGTTGCACTTTCTTTAAAAAATTCAGTTCTTTTCTTGAGACCATCATCAGAATCCTTGTAAAATAGTTCAGCCGTTAATTGGGAAGTTTTGCTGTCGTATCCATGGTTTAAGAGAGTTTCAATATAAGATCGGTAGGGATATGTATTACTGGAATTGGAAACCACGCGATCATTTAAGGATACATCTACTTGAGAAAATAATGAATGTAGAAATAAATTCACAGGTCCTATAGTATCATCTTTAGTAATAGGTGTATTGTCCACTTTTACTATTTTCGCTTTTACATATAATTGTGTTTGACTGAGATCTATGTAATCTTCTGCACTTCCAAAAATGTGAAATTCTACAGGTGCGTTATCGAAAACGTTAGAAAGAGGGTGAAATTGTTTCTACTGCCCATCTTGAATAACTGTTTGAGTACCAGGTAAGTTGAAAAGTTCCAATTCAGATTTAACACATTCAGGAGAATCTTTGAGAATAAATGCCATTTTTACGAATCGAAAATATCGCGTACACTCACTTTACGTGCTTTGGATGAAATGAATTTTTTCTGTTTCTTACACTTTCTTTTATACTGTCCTTTCCCCACCATAGATTGAACTCTATCAATAGCTATCTGAGCTAATTTTTTCCCACTTTCTCTGCTTCTTGTTTTTACGGCTTCTTTAAATTTTTCTCCTGACAATACATCAGAGGCAACACGACTCCCTGTCCTTAATACTTCTTTTCCAATAGTTTTACCTCCTTTTACTAAAAAAGGTAAGGTCGCTCTAAACAATCGGCGAAATATTCCTCCGATTCCATAACCCTTTTGAAAACTAATGCCCTTGTAATGAGTCAGACCCGAGCCGATCTGACCTGCATAATGGTCCTCAAATCTTTTAGTACAGCAGACGTATGGTAAGCTCATCTTGGCGCTTTTATCTTCAAATGAGGGTATGAGAAAAGCACTGCTTTATTTATAGTATTTGTCTCATGCGAAAATGAAGCACTATGATCACTTTACCTCTTTCAAAGGGAACAAAATCACCTGAATTGAGTCTCAGTTCAGCTTGAATCGTCTGAAACGAGTGTCTCACTAAAGGTAAATATTGAGGTCTATCATAATATTGACTAATCGTTTCCCTGTCTTCACCTTTAGTTCGAACGATTCGTAATAAAGGAGCTTGTGTATCTCCCACAATTTGAGGTGAAATTAGATCCGAGTAAACGTAAAAAACCGAAAAATTAGACCATGCATCAGCAACGAATTCGCTTTTCATATTACCCGTTATGATTGCATTGCGTTTGAACCCTAACAATTCTCCTAAGTTCTCTAAATGAAGACTGCTACCTTGAATCGCATTCATTTTCACCCGTTTCGATGCTTTATTGTAAGTTATTGTGAACCGACTAGGATTTTTTGGTAAAGCAAGCTGTATGGCTGATATAATATCAAACATTGTTTCATAACACCCCACATCAATTGTTTGCTTAACGGTTGAAGAAATATTACCGTCACCCACTTTGTATCGAAAATAATTGTTAGTTTCATTTACGTTAAGCCAAGAATGAGGGTAGATGATTTCAGACAATCCCACTTCCCATTCACCATTTAAATAAACGGGGGAGGGTAACTGAGTTTTGAAATGAGATATTTTGTTTTCTGGAAAGAAATGCATAGAGCTATCAGAAGGTAATGTTACGTAGAAAGACATTTTGAAAATGAGTCCGTAAGAAAAAAATTTAACTATTTATACTTTTTGAATATCAGTCACCCAATCATTAAACTTTTCAGGATAACCTAAAAATTTAACAAAATATTCAGTGATTCCTCGTCTTTTTCTTTGTTTGATGACGTTCTCTACAGGATAGAAACCAGAGTCGACAACTTTTTGTAATTCTGCTTCATAATAAGTACCTTTAATCTCTTCACCTTGTAAATCTCTTAATCTATAAACGATCGGAATTCTTTGCACGATTTCATAAACTGCGAAAAGTTCTCGACTCCAGTTTTGTTCATATCCTTTTTCAAAGAGAAGTTTTTGCTTATTAATGCGCACAACATCGCCAATTTTAAATTTAGGGGCTTTAGGTTTCTCATTTCTTAGATCACCATATAAATTATTTAATACTTGCTTCCTGTTATGCTACTTACAGAAGCAGGCTCCATTTTAATTGAACGGTGATACGAGTGATTATAACTGTGCATTAATTTATCAATGACGTCAATGTAATTTTTAGTATTAAATTCAGTGAAATATTTCCACATTTTTGTTTTTAACGTCCGATTAAACCTTTCAACTACGCTAGCTTTAGTTTCGTTATTTGTAGAAAAAATTTTACACTCATATTTTTCAAATAATTTTGAACTACTTTATTTAAAAACTCCTTACCGGCATCTGTTTGCAACACTTTAGGCTTCCTTTCTTTAAAAATAATTTCTAGCGCAGACTTTACACTTTTTCCAAATTTATCTTTCAGAGGAATTGCCCATGCAAATTTTGAAAATAAATCAATGCAAGTTAACAAATACTTATAACCCTTATTAAATTCTGCTAAAGATTGCATATCGACTAAATCCACTTGAAACTGACGATCAATATCACTTACAAATACTCGATTCCGCTGAAACTTATGCCGAACAGGTTTATGAAGAGTGTAAGCATCTTTCTGTGATAACCAATGCTTTACATCTTTTTTACTATATTTCCCTTTTAAAGAGCGATGTAATGCATCCACACCTCCGAAGCTACTTGGAACTTCGGGATTTTCGTAAAACGCTGCTAAATCTTGATACATTGTTACCGACGAACAGAACTTGATTGAATGACTATTACAATGAATAGTTATGCAATTTATACTTTTTGGGAAAGGCAAAGGGATTATGTTTAAGGGGTCTCAGGGTGTGTTTAAAAATGTTTCGAGAGCACAAAATACTGAACAATTTTCGACTAGAAATAATTCTTTGAGGTTAAAATGAAATAATTTGATTCTTTTACACATTTTTTATAAAGGAATAAAGTTTCAAAAAAGTATAAAATGTCTAAAATATAATCATAATTTTAAAAATAATAAGCACATAAATATAAGAAAAATTTTTGTAAGAAACAAATAGTAAGTTTTACGACGCGCATGATATTTTCTGAAATAATAATTCTAATTACTAGCAATAAGTTGATTTATAAAGTCAAATATATCCTTATTAGATGGTAGCGATTAGATATAAAAAGAATAAAAAATAATATTTTTAAAAAATAAAAAAGTACATTTTTAAAATTTTTACAAAAAATTTAATTTTTTTGAAATTTTTCAAAAAATTACAAATATGTAATACTATAAATAGCTAGGATTTAAAGATTATGATAGAGTTTATAATTCTGTAAAGTTTTATGCATCAAAGTATGATAGTTTTTGAAACGCAATGCGCGTAAGTGAAAAAAACAAACTGAGAAAAAAGGCTTTAAAGTTTTAAATTGAATTTGAGAAAATAAATTTTAAAACTTGCATGCTAAAATGCTCCAGGATCATAGGATATGCCTTCCTGTTGCTCAAACAGTTCAATTTCTGTACTCTTTTTAATTTTTTTATCTCTCCAAGCTTCAAACGATGACGTTGAGCTCCTCTTTCTTGACGTAAAGATTCGACGATTGTCACGTTCAGCCAGGGACACACAAACATTTTTGTTAATTTTTAAGCCAAATTTCTCTAAAATAGTAATAAGTATTTGATTTCCATCATTAAAAATGCTGGTTGCTAGATTTGCAGCAATCTCTGCAATCTGAAGGCTAGAATCAATCGTCTTCGAACAAAACTTCCAGATTAATGAATTTAAACTTTCATTAGGATTCTGTGTCTTACCTCCTAAGCATTTCTTCAGGAGTGCCAGATGAGATAAGTCTGCAAATACAGGCTTAATTACATCTCGAACAGCTTTCGCAACTGAGGGTTTGTGTTTATAATTTTGTAAATTATTATTAATTGCGGCATTATACTTACACTATGTATTTGGATTTGTAGGACAAAATCAGTGCATCGGTTCATCATCGGTGCTGCAAGAATGACCCCAAACAGCCCAAATGGCTTTCCGCATTTCCTTTACACTAGCAGAATTGTATCGAATAGCATTACCATAGTAATGCGCAAGCTTATCAATTAAACTATCAGTTAACCTACCTTTACCGCCTATAGTTTTACCATCAGATAATTTCTTCTTACCATATACTAATTTAAGCTTCCTAAGTCTTGTACCCATTCTCTTTTGCACATGGCCTACACATTCTATTTTCTGAATAAGATGGTCATCGCCGTATGGATTGTTTTCAGAAAGGGCATTGAATGTTTTTGTGTCGCCATCTCCTATGTAGTTCGAATATTTCAGGTTGTGAAGCTTTTCTGATCGATTAAAAATCCTCAACATCCCGTCAACCTCCATCTTACCAGCAGAGCCAGAATAATTTTTTCTATGTGAAATCTTATGCGCTCTTTTCCATTTATTGTACTTGATACCAAACTTTACCCCTTTATAACTGTCGCTTCATTTGCAAAATGAGGATAACACTTCCCTATCCAAAACCTTACCTGTTTCGGCCCCATTAGAGTACATACTCCAATCAACGATGAATGTCCTCTCGTCTTCCAGGTCCCATCACCACTTACCGTTAAAATGTTATCAGGTAACGAAGAATTTTCTTCGACAGCTGCCCTGTTCATGCTTTCTTCGGCGACTTCCTTCATAACAAGTGAAAGTTTATTATTAATAACATCATATGATTTTTGTTCAACAGTATTAGGAAGACTCATTACAGAACAAAAGGTTTTTAATGACTCTAAACCTTGACCTATGCATCTCATTGCTAAAATAGATCTTCTGTTAATTTCTGGAGCATTATTTTTTTATTCCCAATGTTTTCACAGCTTGAAAAAGTACAAATAGTCCCACAGTTTTTACAATGTATTTCAAAATTCGAACATAAACCACGAGTGGATTTTTCATTAATTGTTAATGGTTTATGACATTTTAAACAGCATGATACTGACAAAATAGAGCTAAAGGTTGAAATAAAATCAAAAATACGATATTCTTTGAAGTTTTCACTTACCTTAACAAGATTTGACTTTAATGAAGTCTGAATTCCTGAAAGTTTTTTACTAGAAGCATTTTTCATTTCGGCACACTTACTTGTACTTTTCATTTCTACACACTTCCTCGTATCTTTCATATCTGTAACATGTGAGTCACTTACCTTTAAATATTTATTTCCTCTAAATCTTTTCTGGGGCATTGCCCAACGATTTTTTCAGAATAAAACAACAAATATCTTCGATTTAGATAAGCGTTTTAAAAAAACGTGTACTAAAGTAAACACAACAGAATCAAAACACGGCAAAATGAATGTGTTGAGTTGCAGGCTTCCTTCTGATCAACTCAAGCGCTTAAAATATTTCATGAGGCTTATTAAAAACAGAAAAATGAAAGGTATGCATAAATTTAAAAATAAATGGGCGTGGCATCTGTCCATTTAAAAGTTGTTATGACTAAATTGCTGTTTGCAATTTTTTGAATAACTTTCGAAGTTTTTAGAGTATTGTCACGTGGTTAGTATCAAAATGTTCAGAAAAAAATGAAGAACAAGATATATTTTTTTCGAAAATTCGAAAAAAAAAATTGTTAACACCCTCAGACCCCTTAAAAGCATGAGCATAAAGTTTCCTTACTTTTATACAAAATACTCTTATTTGTTTTTTAAACGTGAAACTTATTTCAACACAAATATTAAACTAACAAACAACAAAAATGATATTAACTCAAATCAAGCATAAAAAAAAACATTTTATTCAGATTTATAGGAACAAAATACTGTGTAAAACTTATAAAGTCAGTATGCAATATTTTTTAAACAAATCCTCATAATATTCAAACAATCAGATGGACATAACATATTCTTACTTCTCTTAAAATAATATCTAAGCGAAGATTTTCCAAAAAATTTTCAGTTACATAATTTACAGGTTTTAACAGTAAAAAGTGTACATTATCAAAAAGATTATTATAAAAATAATCAGCTATCTCATTAGCTTCCAGTGACAAAACATGTGAATTAAATGTTTCTTCTCGGTTCCCCATAACTCCTCAGCGAGTTTCTGAGGTTGATTCAGTCCTTTTTCGTTCAGGAGGCTACAAATAGATTTTTTTCAAAATTTGCGTCAAGTATCGTTGACCCAGACTAACGTCCAAAGAAAAAGGTAATGCGTTTTCTATGGGACCTTCACAGAAGGTTTTATATGCAGTTAAAAAGTCCATACACAGAAATACATTGTCTATAACGGCATTTTCAATAGCACCATATTTTTCAATCATTTCAGCCCACTGCTCTCGGGATATGCTGATTTCTTTAAAAGTAGGCTCTTTATTCGGACCGTATTTAATGCGCTTAAAAGTAAAATTAGTGAAGTTCTCACTTGTTACTTGAATGTGTCGTTCAGGAGGGAAAAGTCCACTTGGTAATTCCTCCAGTGATTCCGGTACTTTCTTTTTACGCATGATATATTCGATCCACTGTGGGTCTAATGTTATTCCCTCAGGAGTTGGGTAGTAGGTTTTTCCATACTTCTTGAAACGCCTTATGTGTACTGATACGGAATCATAATAGATGCTTGCAAAGACAAAAACATCATCTCCAATTGGAAATACTCCATCTGGTATGCAATCCTCGGTAAATTTTCCATACTTCTGAAAATAATATATCAAAATTAATGAGGATTAGAAAAGTGTAAAAAACATTATAAACATTACATATCAAATTTATTTAATTTTGTTACTTACTTTTGAAACTTCTCTTCTTGCTTTCTTATTTGCAGAAGATTCCACGACCTTTCCAAGCTTTCGTTGTTCGCTATGTGTTTCAGACATTGTCAATTTTTTTTTTCCTTTTTGAATACAGTCCGTCGCAGTACTGACAAACGAAATGAATCTTGAACCTAAGATGTGACAAGGGTCTAAAGCATATTGACCGAATTACACTTGAACGGAGTTCGCTGAGTGGTTGAAAGCAATGTATCCATCCGCTCTAAGCATTGAGATAATTTCTGACGTAGAATTCAGTCGCCGTCTTGTAGAATCAAGATCAGACAAGCTAAGACAAGTTCAATCGTAAACCGTTCACACGCTGATTACGAGTATTCTACGTCACATTTTTTTTACTGTGTATGTGTAATCATTATACCGAATTAAAATTTACAAATTATTAAAATAATATAAATGAAATATTTTTTTATTTCATTTTAATTAAGAAAATGTCGCCATCTGCTTCACCTGCAAAATTAAATTCATGAGATTATAAACCTAAGTTTTCTTCAGGTCTGCATGCCTTCATAGGACAATGGTTAGCGTAACTGAAAAACTATTGTCCTATGGAGACATTTTGTTCTGGGTCTGTGAGTTTGAATCTGGATTTATTATTATTTTTTTTTTATTTGAGCGTTATTTTTTCAATTATTTTAAAATCTAATATATAGTATATAGTTTAACCAATAGGTGGCGCCATGAGCACTTTAAACATTTCAATAAACTTTTTTTACACATTTAAAAAACAACTCAACTTAGCAGCAGGAGGGAAACAACTCAACAGCAGGTGAAAACAACTCAACTCCCCCTATCAACTCGAAAACCAAAACCATAGCAGGAGGGAAACAACTCAACTCCACGCAGCGTCCACAGGAGGAAAACAACTCAACTCTGCGCCTGCGCCTTTACCGCAGAATCGGCTTTTCTTACCTACTGACCGGAGACGAAAGAAAATAATTTAGAACTAAAAATTTTTATTAAAATCTTAGATAACACAAATGCAGAATGGCAAGCCGAAGTTATTTTGACGTAGGTTTCATAAAATTTAACAAGTAGTCTGCCGGCTCACACACAAAAAAAAAGATTTTTTTTTCTCCAACAAAATGTCTTCGTAGGATGCTAATAATTGTTTTATTCCTTGTTTTATTGAAAAAATGCTTTATTCGTTGGAGTGTATATATTCAAAAATTCGTAACACTTTTTCTATTGAACTGAGGACTTCAGTCAAATTCGCAACTATCATTCGATTTTCTGAATGAACTGGGTCTAATGACTAAAAGTTCTTTAATGTCTTGCTCATGAACTCATCCATTGTCAGCTCCTCATTGTGGGAATCCACCAGTTCTTGAACGTCATCACTATCCACTTCGAAATTTATATACCTAGCAAGATCGACAATAACACAATAAAACTCCCAAAAATTAAGCACGGAGAGGAAAATGCTAATTTCCGGAAGTTAGTCAGAATTGAAGAGGATGCAATTCGCTGCAGAGGTAGATGGAAGTATGCAAATATGTTAGGTAACAGCCAATTGTACTTTCATGTCAAGAAATATGCAAAAAGAGCAGTCTTATAAGAAGCCAGCTTTATGAAGGGTTACAAAAGTTGATTGTAAGTGCTGATAGAAGGTTTTTAAAACTTTCGTACAATTTGTTTTCAAGGCATACGTGTTTCTATGACTTTCAGGAAACGAAAGGAAGATTCTGAGCGCTGGCGTGCTGTGGGGTGCATTGAAGCAGGACAGTCGATCACAGATGTTGCTCTTTTCTTCGGCGTTCATCATTCTGTAATTTCACGTTTATGGGAACAATTCCAAAACCCACAGACAGTTGTCCGAAGGCTCCTAGGCGGTCGCCCAAGGGTTACAACCCCCCGCGGAAGATCGATATATTGCTATTGTAGCCAAGCGGAATCGCAGATCCACCTCCACACGTGTGACATCTATGGTTACAGCGTCCATTGGTAAAGCTATATCTGCAGCTACTGTAAGCCAAATATTACATATGAAGGGACTGTATGCCCGGGTACCTCGAGTTTGTGTTCCTCTATCCGTCCAATCAAGAGGGGCACGATTAAAGAGGTGCCGGAAACATGGCAATTGGACTGTGTCTGACTGGAGCAATGTCATGTTTACTGATGAGTCAAGATTTTCTCTGGAGCCAGATGACAAGCGTATAAGGATATGGCGTAAACAAGGAACACGCAATCAGCCCCAAAACATCACTGAACATCACGCATTCCGAGGCGGAAGCATTATGGTGAGGGCAGGGATTTCATTAGGATACCGCACCGACCTGCACATCTTTAAACGGGGTTTTGTGACGGCTGTCCGGTATCGAGATGAAGTCCTAGAACCCTTTGTGAGATTGTACGCTGCAACAGTTGGCCCTACTTTTGTTTTAATGGATGATAACGCACGTCCCCATAGAGCTGACATCGTCGAGGACTATCTGGAGAGTGAAGGGATTGCGCGTATGGCGTGACCAGCATATTCTCCCTACCTTAATCCCATTGATAATCTTTGGGATGCTCTCGGCCGTGCTGTATCTTCACGTTTCCCACCTCCAGTCACTCTTATTAAGATGGAAAGCGCTCTACAAGAAGAATGGCGATTGCCTAATTCTGCGGTAGTTGACCACCTAATTGAAAGCATGGTTAGAAGGTGTAAACTTTGCATACAGATCAGGGGGGATCACAGACCCTATTAATGCCCTTTTTTTTTCATTTTATGCTGTTTATTTTCACTTTATACATAATTCTGTTTAAGGCGATATGGTACCATCTTCACAATTTTTTTTATTTTTAATATATATTTGGTTTTAATTGTATTTCATAAAGGTTACTATTAAATAATAATTCCATACAAAAAAAATTTAATTTGGTGCAAAATGTTTGTAAAATTTAAATTTTTTTAGCTTTTGTAAGGATTTTTTAAATCCCTAAGGCTTTTTTAAATATCTCTTTTTATTCAAAATTTTTTTTCCAAGTACCTTATACTATACTACATAAATTGTGCATAGGTTGTTTTCTGCTGCTGTTCTTTAATTTTTTATTAATTTTTTTGTAGTAAAACTCCCAAAAATTCTCAAAAAAACATTAATTTTGATTTTGAAATTTTTTAGAAAAAGTACTAAACATGTTAGAGCTAATTCCATGCACAGTTTTACAAAACATACATTTCAGAACATGTATAAAAAATTTTCAAACCCATGTACTTCAATTATCAAAAAAGCCTTAGGTAACAGTATATGTACAAAAATTCAACATGGAGAAATATGAGTTTGAAGTTTTCATTCCATGAATAGCATGATGTAATATTCATCGAATAGTCTTAAACTTTTATGAACTGTTAATTAGCTTATTTAAAACTACTTACCATAAAAAATTGCACAAATGTAGAACAATTAAACAGTATACTGCCATAATGAATTCATAGAAAAAAATAATGAAAGATCAATATTTCATAAAATTTATCTTAATAATAATAAAAAATAAATACACACACACTTCAGAGCAAATTCCATGCTCAGAGCTAATGCACAACATGTACAAAAGATGTTTATGCCTTTATTTTTTTATTTCCATAATTTTAAAAGCTTTCGCATGTTATATACTATACACGAATAAAAGCAAAATGAAATAACAATTTATAGGTAAAATACATCAAAATCTAAGAACTGTATATGTGCATTTGTTTAAATAAATACCTTAAAATATTTTAATAATAAAAGTGTTGAATCTCGCACACACATGGGATATATATATATCACCAAAAACAAATATATATAAAAATGGGAGAGTTTTTCTATTCTTGCGAATTAGATTTTTAATTATCTGAGTTATCAAAATGAGATTTAGTATTTGTGCTTTGGGAGAATCCGTTTTCAAGTTTTAATTTCATTCATAATAATATCATAAAAAGCACGCACACCTTTTAAATCTTGACCAAATCCATTTGATCTTCCCAGTAAATAATTCACAAACTACAATTTTTGCATGAATTGCACAATTCTTTCTTAAAAATGATTTATTACTGCATATATAATGTCAATCTCATTGATGCGCATTAGAAAAATAATTAATTCATTTTTTATCAGGCTCTTTTCTAGCAGATAATCTGAAATGTAGGCGTGGTAGTTGCTATTTAGCATCAAACATTGCTCCATTACTTAATGAAAATTGTAGCTAAAGCTTTGAAATTTTGCAGGCATATTTATAAAGGTTCGGGGTATCAAATAAGCCAATAAAATTTTTTTCGACAGTTTAATGATTTTTAGGGTACTCTATCGCCTTAAGTCTCCAATATGACATTATCTAATAACTTACAAAAATTTATTATTGTTTTCATTTCTGTATATAATTAGTGGTTTTGTTTTATGTATAAATATATATGGCTACTTTACAACCCAATTTTGTGTCAATCAAAGCAGTATTTGTTGATTTTTTTTGCATTTTAGATCTTCGTGCTTAACTTTTGGAAGTTAGTGTAAATTATTGTGGCTAAGCGTCGATTCCGCACGATACGTGCGAACATGTACATTAGCTAAACAGGAAGTGGGAGTGAGTAATCGAGTTGCGTAGCGCTCAAACAAAATCGCGTATGTTGAGGCATTACTGTTTTCACTTACAGTATAAATAGAAAATAAAATAGAGAAAAAAACCAGGAAAAGAAGTTAGCGATTATTACTTCAAATATGTTATCAAAAATTCAATAAGTAATGGATTGAAAACGCATTGAAGACAGAATACCCTTTTTACTGATATGAATAACTAATACATTAATGAGGTTAATAAACACAGTCAAATCAATCAAATGAAATCGAAGTCACAATCAAATTTGCTAATTAAGCATTTCTATATTTGGCGATATCTGTTCTACTAAAATGTCCCCTAAAACAGCCAGTACGCATCGTATTTCTGAAATGGGTCAAATGACAAGGCAGACATCTAAACAGCCATTACGCTCTACGAGTGCGCACTATTCAGCTACTCGAGGGACTTTGGAAAAGTCTAACGGGTGCTTTCTTTCTTCACACAAAGGAGTGGGATTTCGCTTTGTACATTCATGCTAAAACACATGGCCAGGTAAACATCCTCATTTATACAGGTTAAAGATGTGAAGCACAATACATATTTTTGTGACATAACTAGTGAAATATAATGCAGTAAACGTGTTTAATTAAAACTTCTTAGCTTAATTTTTATAAATTTTATTTATTCGTAATTATTTACAACGAGTGGAAACATTTACCAATGTAGTAAATTGAATGAATAAGGGCTGAGATTTCACTCCAATTGGTATATCTAGACTCGTATTTGTTCATCGGATTTTAATGCTCTGAAGACCCATGCATTAGTTTTCTTACATGTTTGGAAGAAATAATTTGCATATATATCACCACGAACGAAATCTTCCCCGAACAAAATTTAAACAGCAGATGATCACGAGGACGAAAATCAATATTTTACTGTTGTGTTCTTGTTCACATTTTTCTTTTCGAAATAAGCTTCAGTTTCGAAGTAGTTAAAAAATTAAGTAAAATTTTAATTCTATTTTTCGCGGTCCACGGATTTAAAGCTTATATATTTGAGTCTTGCTAGTCTTTGAGTTTAACATGCTTACTCGTGGTTGATTGATTGATTACTATACTATCGCACTTGAGAGAAATTAAGGCAAAAGGTGCAACCGTCAAATGACGAAGACGATACCCGAACCGGCATTCCACTCTCCAAGCTTCCGAACCATGCCTCGTGAGGGTTTTAAAGCCTTGGTAGTTTTCATATGCCTCATGACGCAACAGGACTTTTTTGTGTTCAATCTCGCATTTACGTCTTGACTACAACAACGCTATGGCCACTCGACCCCCGTGGCCGCATGCTTACTCTCGAAACTTCAACATCTCACTGATTTACATTTGTGCAACGGCATCTCCTTGCGCTCTACCAAACCAAGCTACCATAAAATTGGATATAAATAGCTCGCTACATAAAGACAGGTAACTTTGTAATTTTCTATTCAAATTTCTACTGTAAATTTGTTATGAGATCTATTTTATTAAATTTTAATTTTATTTAATATGGATTTTTTTTGTGATGAATTGGCGAGGAAGTTTGGATAGCGGGAATGAGCTCACATATGTCATCCTCGTCATTGTACCGGGTTTCAATATTACGAGGTCCATCGCCAATAGCTCTCGTGTTGCTCTTCGTAATAATAAACAATTAGTCAATCATGAACTGTAGAGTAAGAATTAATCTTTTTGAAATTTATGAAGAAAATGAAACGCACACACACACAGATTTATAAAAGCTTAGTTTGGTTTCGTTTTATTAAATCTGCACGGAAATAACACAACTCTTAGTGTGACGGGGCCGTAGTTGTTGAGTCGTCAGTGAGTAATAGCTGAGAGGGTTTTTGGCGACGGACCTCGTCATTATGAACCATGTTCAAGTGACACTTGAGCTTGCACCCACCCACCCCCATCCTTCCACGCCACACCAACGGGAAGACTTTTGAGCCATACTTAACGTGCATCGGCCCCCTTTGCAAGGTGGATTTTCACCGTACTAGATTCGAGCTCATGGTACGCCGACCACGAGTTCATTATC
Organism: Trichonephila clavata; assembly: GCA_019973975.1. NCBI lineage: Eukaryota > Metazoa > Arthropoda > Arachnida > Araneae > Nephilidae > Trichonephila > Trichonephila clavata. The sequence continues at coordinate 555,183 of BMAO01035804.1, read as the reverse complement.
TTGACCTCTAGGCTACCGCGGACACTGCTGAATGGTCAGAGCTTCGAGTTAGTGGCTGGCGTTGTTTTGGTCGAGTCGAAATGCCACTAAAGATTCGACGTGTAGTATAGTGCAGCTGATCACTCGTTAAATGTGCTGAGTCTCGCATTACCTTCACATTGGTGCGATATGAAAATTAGGAGAGAGAGAGATTGATGTGGCAACTCTCTGGTGTTTTCCTCGTTACTTGGCTGTGTTTTAAGAATGTGAGGTCCGTCGCCAAAAGTTGTCATATTGCTTCCAAGAGTTAAAAACTATTAAACAATTAATTATATATACAACATAATTATAATTCAACTTATACTTGAAATACATTATATCAAGCTTGACTATTATGTATGTATGTATGTATTTGTATTAAACATACATATTTGTTGTGCTATTAATTCCTTAGTAACAAGATAAGCAACTAGAGAATTACAATTCTTATCAGGAAGAATGCATTAAATAAAATAATTAATGTGTTTTTAAAGCTTCAATACAAATATATCATTTCAAATAATAAATTTAAAGAAATTAGAAAAAATTGATTAAATCTACGAAAGAGCTGTGTCCAATTTCTCTTTAGGATCATAAAGAAGGAAAAAAATTAGAACTCTCTTATTTCTTTACGCAACGTAAAAATAAAAGAATACAAAAACGGTTACCAATCCCTGTACAATACCGTTTTAATTAATTACGGAATTTAAAGAAACAAACAAATAAATAAAATCCTCCTTAGATTCCATAAGATTCAAGTTGATCTATGAAATCATAGATTTTTATCAAGGGACTGATCGTCCAATTAGATTGGAATCGCAAGAGCAATCCGGTCGAAATTGACGCAAGATTCCAGTTTTCGGTTTCTTCCAAAAAGCGTTATAAAATTCCACTACATTTTCTAACATCTTTTGAAAGTAAGGGGGAAAATGTTTTTTGTGAAAGTGATGAACGTCTTATGTGTAAATTCTTTGATAAAAAATAATTGTGTTCAGGATAAGATTGATACTTTCTGTATGTATTCTTTGAAAAATTGTTCTTCGCTCACTTTTCCACTCAATGTACCGTACCTCAATTACAAATCGACTACTCCGTAAGGAACCAAAGCGGAGAGACATACTGTCGCGCCATCTGGCGCGGTTTAGTCCACTCTTAGCGCCAAGAGAAACTTATTTGGCCGTTTATCGCCTTACGATGCAAATTGAAATAGGCCACTCGTCAAGAAGTTCTTTTAAATTATGTCCAGCTTTTGGCAACTTCATAGAGCGCGATGCGGTTCATTCCGGTGTCATTGTTCATTTTTTTCTTCTTTTCTATAGAGTCTACTAGATCTTCTCTGGCAATACAGACTTTTTTTGAGGTGGGTAGAATCGAATTTTTTCCCTCATATATATATATATATGTATGCTTCCTGACTTTTTAAAAATGTAAACTATATCTGCTATAGAGATTGATACTTTATTTCAAAGATGCGCACTGGCGCGTCTTTACGGAACATAAATTTTTCATAAACCAAGAAAAATATACTGAAATATTTAAAAGAAAGCAAACGCAGTTAAAATGCGTATTCTTTAGTTGACAGAAGTAATTTTAATTTTTAATATTTTACCAGCTCTTTTAAATCAATAATTACAGAACTTTTGAAGTGAAATGTTCTGGGCTCTGTTTTTAGTAATCAACCCCTTCTCACTAGAATTGCTTGTTTCAAAGTGAGTGTGCTTGATTTATTATAAATTTCGATATATTTCAGTTCATTATCTCGTTACATTTTGTTTAAACATAATAAATTATTCAATAACTTGGTTAAAAATTGTAAAATCAACTTTAAAAAAAAAAAAAAAAGAAGTGGTTCAAAATATAGAAAAGCATAATGCATTGAAGACTTTATCTGGAAAAGTGTGACAACCGAATTTCCGCGCTTCTTTCGCTTAATATATTATTAAATTCACTAATCTCCTCTTTCTTTTCGAAACTTTTTTTACTGCTGCTACATAAGAGCTATAAGGTTGTATGTATCACTTAACTTTTAAACTACATTAATTTTTTTAAAAACTGGGTTGATATTAATTTAAGGAAATCTCATAATTAGCTAAACTATAAAGATTTTTGGTTCCTCATCAGCAGTAAAACTTCATAAGCAGACATTCAGCAGTAAAACTTCACTATTCTATTCGGGAAAATGTTACTACCATTTTTTTAGGCAAGATTCAATGTTCATAATTTAATGGAAGTGTTAAAAATTATACGTACAAAACACATCCAGCCCTTTTTAAAGTTATATTACTTAATACTGTACTTAAGCAATACTAAGCTCTAATTCCGTGAATTATGTTTAAAGTATCGGGTATTTTAAAGAGGGCATTTCTTTCGCGCGAATTGCGGTTTTATATGAAAGATGCAATTTTCAGCTAGTATCGAGGGTTATTAGTGATAAAGGGCCCCGAGCGATAGGGCCCCCAACATGTGTAACATTTTGACACTTTCAAATAAGTTTTATTAAAGCGATATTTATTTTACAAAAAAAAAGGTGCTCCCAAGGAATTTTAATACAGCACCCACTCAAAATTAGCTATGCCAGTGGCTAGAATGCTTGATTTCGAGTCTTTGATTTTTATACTATTTCGATTACCCACACTCTTTGCATAATGATATAACGTCAATCTACTTTATATGAATAGTCGAAATTATATGTCGAGAATAGTATATTGTTGTATGGAGTCATTCGAATGGTTCTGTCGCACTGAAATGAAATTTTGTTGTCTTTTCTACGTATATGCCTTATAACAATTTTAAATCTCTGTGCGTATCGATGACATGATTACTATAAATGCTAAATAAAAAAAAGTAATTGCCTGCAATGAACACTTTTAAAAATCGGTTTTGTCGCTCCGAGATCTATGGTCGCATCTGATTTTGGTGAACTAAAACTCCTCACAAAGTAAGATTGTCCTCGTGCAGCTGTATAGTGCGATGTTAAAATAACAAAGTAAGTACGAACTTTTCTATTTCTTTCTTTTCGTTATTCATAAGAAAGTGCCACATTGATTTTTTTTTAAATTTTATTTTTGAATAAAGATTATTCTTCAGTGCCCAAAAAATATGGAGGAAATGTGTGAATTTTCTTCCTTGTATTCGAGATAAACATTCCAAATTCTTTGAAATTCTTGATAAAAGCTTTTCATTGTATACGGTAAATACAAAAATCTAAAACGAAACTATATTCGGAATAAAATTGTCACTCGTGATGCTTAAAAATAGCTTTAATTTTATATCGAAATGCAAAATTAAGCATGTATCAATTTTTATTTATTTTTATAGAGGTTTTAATCTATCCATAAATTGTTGTGTGTTTTTATTCTGGGATACATATGAAAGAACAGAAACATGTAATACAAACTGAAGAATATAGACATTTATTACAAACGATGATCCCAGCATATAACAGAAGGAGTGTGCTGCTGTCCATTTGAGACGGGAATCCATTGCATGCGAAAGTCCGACTTCTTTTCCCGAAGAAGATACAACCATGCGTTATTCGGGATTCGAACTCGAGCCCACTCAATTACAGGCCGAGGGTCATATCCACCCTACTGGCTGGTAGACATATCCATAAATTCCACAAAATTTCTGCCTTGCTTTTAAACAGGTCGCAAGTCTTCAACACAGCTGTTGAGTGTTACTGAATTTCAAATCCCTCGTATGGATCGTAGAAGGGGGATTAACGAAAGTTTCTGGTTTCCTGACTTTTTTTTTTTTCTTTCTGGGAAATCCCGGGATGAAAACGGCAATTCCCAGGAATGCTTCAAAATTTCGGAAAGACCTGAAAATCGTATTTCATAAATTCCAAAATTAATACATTGAGTTACAAAATAAAATTGCTTTTTTTTATATTATAGCTTTAGAAAACAAAAGCAATCTATACTTTTGTATCTCGGCTAGTTCTTAGCTTCGTTATGAACAACCTGACAATAGAAGCTCAGCTTCAGCTAATGTTGTAGGAATTGTTTACAAAACATCCAGTTTTCAATATTTGATCTATTTTCAGTTGAGTCAAATAGCTGCAATTTTTACTTCCCTATATATATATTTTACTCAAGCTAGAAATCTTGCTTGTTTGTAGGGCCTATGTCGTTGAGTGTGTTTGTGGATCGCTTTTCTAATTTTTCGTAGAACGTTCAAGATTTTCCCCAAAATTTCCATGCCCTCTTCTGAATGTCAAGAGAGGAATAGTGATTCCTTTTTCTCACAAAAAAAAAAGGCTTGTCACATTTTTTTTACTTTTCTGAAATAGTTATTTGATAAAAATGTGAAGAAGAAACAATAACTATAGTAGTATCATGCTTATCTGCAAGATTTAAATATTGCATTAATACAACTAAACTGAGTCTTACTAATTCCTTAGACCAGATAACATTTCATATTCTTAGCAAAATCTGCGTTTTATTGGCTCTCTCTCTCTCTCTCTCTCAACACTCCAGTAATGATAAAAATTACTTCGGCAATTAGTGTCACGGTTTGAACGCATAGTTTTTCTAGGATAAATTCACTTCTCTCAAGCCTGTTACAATATTAGTTTTGATTTCTGCATTAGCCAAAATTTGTAATCCTTTAATATCAAGAAACATTTTTGAAATTTTTAATTTTATCTATTGAAGATTTTTCAAGCATTGTCAACGAACTGTTCGTGCGTGTTTTAGTGTCAATGCGAACCATCTCTTCACATCTAAACACTGAATTAACATGTTTTTAAAATATCAGTCTTGTTTCCAAATAATTTTAAATCCCTAATGGTCTCATTTATATCAGTCGAAAGTTTTTTTTCTGCATGTACGAAACATAGCTTTTTTTTATTTATTTTTTTTTGTTGCTTAATTCTAAATTTGCTTCTATTTAACTTTAATCTTTTTTCTAAATCTTAAATTAGTTCCTCACTCTCAGCAATATTTTCGTGATATATTTTCTATCTCAGCGGTGATTTTTCCCAAATTCTCTCTTATGAAGAACATACCCGCTATATGGCGTGTATATAACGTTCATTAGGTGTGTGCTATACTCGCATTTCATATTTCCTATCTGAACTATCATACAGCCACCATCTGTAACATACGGAAATATGTTTTTCTGCTGTAAATTATTTGGTTTAACCTTTACCATTTTAATACAATTTTCTGCTGAACAAGATCCACTAATACTGAACTTAAAATAAAGAATTTTTCATTGAAATGAACATTTATGTTCAAATATCAGCTGATTTTGTGATGTGCGCGTTTCGAGCGTCAAGCTAAAACGCAGTCTTGCATTTAAATTTGATAAATTTCATTTGCAATTTGAATTTTAAACGGATCGTATTGCTTATAGTTAAACTCCCATGGGGTCACTAGGGTTTTTTGATACCTTCCCTAGAATACAAAAGTTCGTAAATTAATTAAATTGCCAGAAATTCAAGTATTAGCTCAAATATATATATATTATTTTTGTCATTTGAGCATAGCTCAGAATTATGTCAGTAATAACCGACGCGCTTTAATTCGACTTGAATGAAATCAAACTTTAGTCTGTATGAGTTTCAGAAATATTTGGTATTTTAAAATTTCAGGTTAAGAATTGATTTGAATTTTAATCAAGTATAAGATTTTATAAATCTATTATGATTCAAATTGTCTTCAATGGACTTAAACTGACTAAAATGTTTTTTCCTAGTATTTGACATCTATAAAAGTAAAAATTTATATCTTAATCTGATCAAATACTTGGTAGTTTCTTACTTAAATTCTCATTTTTCCACATCTTAAAATTGTAACCGGATTGCAAGTAAATTTATTATTTAATATTATATTGGGAATTTTATTTTTTACTATAATTAAATTTTTTTTTCAAAATTGGAAGAAATAATTTTTGTTTTTTCCTTTACATTTTTCTTTCAAATCAGTTGTTAAATAATTAAAACTAAAGCACATTTAAAATACTTTCAAAATTGTTTGTTTAAAAGTAATTTCCTACTAACTTTAAAAGTAATAACATTTGATTTTTCAATATTGTATTCTTTTCATCATCGTATTCTTCAATCATTATGCATGGGTGCAGTTCTTTACATTAAACAAGATTATCTTCATTTTAGTACATATTTCGTTACTTTTTCAAATTTGAGACTTAAGTTCAAAAACTGAAATAATTATTGAAAAAAACATTGCTAAATTATCATTATTTGAATTTTCCAAATACTGCTGTACAATTTTTTTTGTGATCTGATTTGTTTGTAATAAAATTATCAAACGTTTATCCGAAGATGAAAATTAAAGTTGGGCATATTAAAACTAATGTAGCTACGATAAATATTTTCAAAGTTGAAATCACAAAAATATAAAATTCAATTTGAATGCTTTTTTTTTGAAAGAGGACAAATGTAACTTAAAAATAGAAAATATATTTGCAGTGTTTCCTAAAAGTGTAAATATCTCTCAGTGCGAGTGGTATGCTTTCTAAATAATCCGCAAAAATGTATAATATGGTTCTGAAACAAATTTTAAACGCCAAATGTGTCTTATTTTTCAATACATTTAACACAATGTACTTCACATTAATGGTTAAATACTTAAAAGGTTTTCTTGAACCCAGTTTGTATTAAGAATTTGTCTTTCATCTGAACTGAATTAAATCAGACGAATTCTGTCTGAGGATATTTGAAAAGTCTTTGATACGATTATTTCATTTGTACCTTTGAAGTTGTGTACTAAGCACCAAATCGATGAGATCACAAAAAAAATTAAGATTCATTTTTAAAGATAGAATATTTGTTATACATGTAGAGTATTATTGTCGAAATTCTCCTTTTGAATTAATGTTTCAGTTATTGCAACAATTATTTAATATAAGCCAAACATTTATTAGGGATTATTTATATCCTTATTTCATCGGTTTATATGTATGAGTGATCTTTGGACAGTTAATCAACGGTGTTATCAATCAGTCTACAAATGTTTACATCGTTGAAAAATAAGATGGAAGAAGTATAGAGAAAAAAATATATACACAGAGATATAACAAATTTCTCAAAAATCAAGTAGTTTATTGGAATGTTGCAGTTTAAAACAAGAAACTGTTCATTTTTCCATTTTATTAAGGCAACTTAAGATTATTTAACCAAAATCATGAAATTGTTTTCATGTTTTCTAATTGGTAATTAGCAATTAAGTACTAAAACATCCAGAATTGGTATTATGCATTTATTTTCTCTAATTTTATAATTTCTCGAAGTAATATGAATCCAAAGATGAATTTATTACTAAAAAATTGGTTTTGTGTATTTCTAAACAAAACTCTTTTTCAAAAACAAAAAAAAATCGTGTGTTGAATTAGTTTTACGAAAGTGTCTAATGAACTGAAATATGATTAAAATATCCACTAAAATAACATCATAAAAGAAATAATATTTGATCTATAATGGGTCATGAGTAAAAAAGTATTAAACTATTAATCTCAATTCTTTATTGTAAATTAAATGCAAGATATTTCTGTCAATTTTTTTCCCTACTTTGCTACAACCCAAATCAATTAATATGAAATGTTCTAACTTTTTATATGGGGAAAAATGTGAGTCTAGTAAAATTACGCGTATCCTTGCTTATGAGTCGACGACTTGAGTCTCAAATTCATGAAAGATTGTCATAAGAATAATGGAGCTCTTGCAATTGGATCCAAACTGGGTCTCGAAAGGGTGGGGGTAATTAGGAAAGTGTAGTTCTGGCTCAGTTTCCGAATCAATGATAAAACGATGTAAGCTAAAATTAATCCAGAACTTAAAACATTGTAGAATGAGGAGGGCGTTTTAGGAGAGACTAAATTTCCAAGTGATGCAACACAGTGCAGTGTGATGCGTAAACTTAAAGAATAACGAACTGCCACAGAGGTGCCACATTTGTTATTGTTCAAAGCTTGAAATATTTTTTTATGAATAGCTTTTCTATAGCTCCACACATTGCGACTTTATTTGTAAGCCAAACTTTTTTAATTTAACACATTGTAATTTTTGAAATCAAGATCCCCAAAAATATAGAAATTGGTTGTAATTCTTAGGATTTAATCCTCGTAGGGGGGGGGGGAATATTGTACCAAACTTAGTAATGAAAAGTAGATGTTTATTTACTTGATTTCTAACTGTATACTTAAAAACTAGACAATTAGTAAAAAAGAATTTCATGTACTATGTCATGAAGATTGAAAGGATATCTAAGCGTGACTCACGTGGATGTCTCGTCAGAAGAAAGTGTGACCATGGGTCACTCATAAAAAAAAAATTCATTATTGCTGTTCTATTTTCCGAATCAGTATTCAATCAAACGGCACTTTTTTTTCAATTATCTACCTAATATTTTAACTGACATTCAGAATTATTTTTGACGTATTATTGACTTTCCACGGACCTCCTTTACTGTGTAAAACCATTTATCTAAGGCCTTAAAAATTTTGAATATTTTTTGTATTAATTATAGTAATGAAACCTGCGCTATACCTCACAAATTCTGTACATTTAAAAATGAAATTTAGAATTTTTAAGTCGACATGGCTGTTTAAAGAAAAATTATTACATTACAGGTATCGTAACTGAAATTTATATGCCGAAAGAGAAAGTTCCATTTAACCCCCCCCCCCCCATATCATGAATATACATTATACTTAAATCCAAACAAACATACTTCTTACCCGTAATGCACGTGGCGGGTGCGCCATGTGACCCACAGTGGGCATTACAGCAACCAACATGCTAAAGATCCGCTTACCCCTTTGCATTGAACAACACTTGGAGCCTGCGATCCCCCTTTTTTCTTTCTTTTTAATCTCGGCCCTTCTCCCCCTAACCCCCCCCCCCCATTCCTAAGTCTACTGATAACCTAACAACCATTCTAACATTAAGTCATTCCCTGAGGACCGGAAGCGACGCCATGCAATAGCCGTTAGGGTTTTTTTGGAGGTCTCTGTGCAATGTAGCATGATGATATTTCATTGTGTTAATTGGTTGAGAAGTTGGGGTTTTTTTCACGCGCGACTTTCGCTAGTCAACTTTCTTTAATTGTTGTGTTAAAGTTGAATTTCTGAAAGAATGTGATACATCATGTTAAAATTGTATTGAATGAATATAATGTATAGTTATTCTTGGTATTTTTAAAATGTATCTTTTAATTAGTATATGAGAATCAGGTGTAGAAATATTGTAAGTAAGAAAACTCTTAGCATTACATATTTTTTGAATAAACAAAAGTGTATTAAATAAAATGGAAAGTATATTAGTAAAAGTATCAAGTTAGCAAAATTTTACTGTAAGTAATATTAAGTGTTAATGTTTTAAAATTTCAGTCGGATATTTTTTAAAAAAAATATTGAAGTTAATTGGAAAACTCGAAAATAAAAACACCTATGAAAAAAGTATTATAAAAAAAATTTAAGTTAATTCCTACTTAGGTCAACAAAGAAATTTTATTTTAGTTACTTTTATTAAATAATTGCAATTGATATAAATGAGTACATACACATGACAGAATCACAATATTAAGTGGCAAAATAGAAAGCGATTTTCCTTTCTATATAGGGTGTTGAACTATTATTTTTGTTAACTATTTATCTATTAATTAAATTTAATTGTTCCAATAAAATAGTATAGTAAAAATAAATCACATTCTCAGAAGTTAGGCCATCCCAGGTGGGATTCGAACCCATGACCTTCAGATTAGAAGTCCAACGCGCTATCCATTGCGCTATAGGGACACAACGAGCGATTTTCCTTTTTATATATGGTGTGAACTATTTTTGTTTGTTACTATTTATTCATTAATTAAATAGAATTAATGAATTAATATTTGAAAAAAACTGTATTAACATCAAGTGTCATCCACTACAAGTTTAAAAAATGTATTTGAACTTGACTGGATGAATAAAAAGTATTTTATTAACGATTGAAAATTTGAATAAGATATATATATATATATATATAGGGATAGTGTGAGCTAATAGTAAAGATTGAAAAAGAATTATTTGTTTAGAGGTTCAAAGTTAAAAACTAATTCATATTTACGGAATTTTAATTTTTTAACTATTTTTAGTTAAAAAGGAGTCAATTCATTGAATTTTATTTATTTAATCGCATAATATTCGGTTTGAAAAAAATGGGTTGCTATATAATTGGAAAAACCGCACTATAAATCAGTTTTAGGATAAACTAGTTGAAGTCGACTGTTTATTATAAAGGTACTCTACATTTCATTTTGACGATAACATAGATTAAGTAATTTAGCAGATTCATGTTTTCAAGGATACCAGAGTACATAAATATTTTTGACTGCAGCCCCACTCACTAATGAAAAATTGTTAAAGGAAGTTAACTATCTATTGAACGGGGAAATTATTTCTTAAGTAAACTAAAATAATTTAGGAAAAAGCAATTTAAACGTAAGCATATTTTTATTAATTCATATATCATAGAGATGTATTAAAATGAAAATCGAATAAGAGTTCTATAAAAGAATCTTTATATCTCCCTCATCCCGAAAAATATGTGGCCGAGTGGTCTAGGCATCGGATCATGGCTAGCATGTCATGGGTTCGATCCTTGTACCACTAAAGAACCGCCGTGTAGGGGAGCGATGCACGTTAAATCTGTCGAGAGCTCAAACGTTCTCCCGTTGGTGTGGTGTGGTAGTTAGGAGAGGGGTGCCAGCTCAGGTGTCGTCCACGTCACTTGACCATGGTTCAAAATTACGCCGACCGTCGCCAAAAGCCTTTGTGTTGCTAATCAGTGCGACGTTAATATACTCACTCACCCGAAAAATATATAGTTAGTGAGAAAAAGTACAGTTATATATAATGTGTTATACTTAATGAGAAAATAATTCTACGACTGAAAATGAGACTCAAAGCTTAACATTTCGAAGCTTAGAAATGAATATTTTTTTTTTTAAAAAAGGGCTTGTAAAAACAATCCTCAGATTGGCGAATAGCTACAATTTTTTTCAAAAAGATAAATGACTCGAAAAAGATAGTTTTATCCGCCTTAGGACTAAATGTAGAAAAAAGGGCCTTAAAAAAACTGGTTAGTCGAATGCGTCTATTCAATACAGATATATATTTTCTCTGATTTATATAAAGTAGGTAAAACGAAATTAAGCTATAAATTGTATTCAAAATATGGAAAAATATGTGAAATTTATCTGAAACATTATGAAGATGTTTCATTAATAAACTATGTATTATTAGTTATTTTCAAGAAAATTATAAATTCATCCGGAATTTTAGGAAGGAATATTTTTATCAAAAACTAATATTGTCAAAATATATTTTTTAAAGAAAATGTAAATATTTCTATAATTTTACATTTGATAATTAAAACTTTATCATTTCACAAAATTTATTATTCGAGAGTCACAAACAACAGTTTAACTCTTATTAAAAAATTATTATTCTTTATAGTGTGATAAGAATCTGTTTAAGTGAGTCAGATATTCTGACCATACAAACTGCACAGAATCAAATATAAATATATAGGGAAAGACATATAAGCAAGTACATTTATTTGGTCAATGTAGAATAAGAAATATTTAATCTTATTCCACACTAAAATAGAAAAATTAGTTTCTAATCCCTTACAAAATATCCTATAAAAAGCAAGTACTTTTTCATTTGTTGTAAGTTTATACTTTAAAATAATAATTTTGACTCTATTTTTAAACCAATTTTCATGTACTGTTTTGCAGTCGCGTTACTTCATTTAATCTGTTAAAAATTCCATTTTTTTTTTTTTTTGGTAATACATTATTTCTAAATTAATAAAACGTAAGCAAGTTTTGTGCTTTTTATTAAAACAATCTTTTGTTATTGTTTTTATTAAACACATCAACGTATTTTTCTTGGAAATGTATTTATACTCTTGTTTATATCTTGTCTTCCATTTTTTTTTTTAAATTCTCTTAAATTAGGAAAAATATTCCAATATATGCTGATGCATTTTTTTACTTGTTAAAGATTTTCTTTTGTACTGTTATAACATGAATATTTATAATATGTTTTGTTTTATTAAATATAAGCGAACATAAATTTTTTATAAGATGATGCATTATTAAAGTATAAAGATAGAAATTAAATTTAACGAATTGAAATTTTATTTTTGATGCATAGAATTGTAATATCTTTTTGCACCGCTTTCATTTCCCTGTATGAGTGATACCTGGGTGTATTAATATATTGGGTTTTTATTCAATTGGAACGGCCTTAGTTATAGCGTGGCAGTTACGTAAGGTGCATTCAATAAACCCAATTCACAATGAGAAGAAATTCCAATATATATATGCGTACGCTATTCAGGAAATCAAAGGAAAGGCCTCTTCGAAGAAATAGGTCATTCGAGATCAAATATCCCTCTCATCAAACCAGGGTTAAAAAATAAAAAGGACTTAAAATTGTAACTGCTTCGATTTCTTGTACCACCACTAGTTTGCTTTCTTACTCAGCGACCTTCAAATTACAGTGGAAGGCGATCATCTCTGGCTGAACAATAGAACATGCCTCAGAAGTGTTCCTTTCGAGGTCGAGTGGTCACCGGGACTGTCTCACACGCACACACACAGTCCAAGCTGCTCATTCAATTTTTGAAGCGTGAGAAAAAGAATCGAGACATAGAAACGAACGCCTTAAATGCGTTTATTAATCAGGCAAAAAAAAAAAGTGTCATTTCAGTTCAACAGGTGACAGAAAAATTTGCTTTCTTTTAATTCATTTTTATTCATGGAATAATTTCATTTTTTAAGTCGTATATACAATAAAGAATTTTACTTTTTTCCAATGGTGCCTTTTCATTAAATACTAATTTAAAAAATGTAAAAATTGTGCAACTAACTGTCATTGTTTATCGTCCAATTGTTTGATAAATCATTATATTAAAATAAAGTAGTAGTTGTTTTAAGTTCAGTTCTCTTTCAGGTTGACAAAATTCTTTCGCAGGATTGTAACAAAAAACATCAATTCTTAACTACTTTTAGTAGCGAATGTGACAAAATTCCAAGTATATTGTCAACGAAATGTTAAAGCTTTGATAATTTTTACAACTGTTAAAATTATTAAATTATGAAAATATACTGCATATAATCATGTCTGCAGCAAACATTAATTAGTACAAAAAAGAATTCTATTTAAAGAAAACCAACCCCATGGACAGAGTTCACTTTTATTAAAGTTTTTGTCCCCCACTTTCCTGAAGCTTTTTTACTTTTTCTTTTTTTAACTTTTCCTTTTTTATTCCGTTTCCAACTGATTCTAAACAGCGATTTAATGATAGCTTCCACGAAACATGATACATGCTTCTAAATAAAATCGATCGGCAAACTGTTCAAATCATTTGTCTCATCTTTCGCATCATTAAAAAATAAGGTAAAAAAAAAATGTTCAGATCGAATTTCTTCCGATTCTATTCCTTTGGAAAGGAATGTGAGGTATGAAAAAAAAATCATTGTTGAATCGATCAACGTTTTTGACATTCTTATACATGAAAACCGATTGCTTAAAAATGTTTTGAGAAATTTAAAATTGTTCTAATATTTTGAAATTCGGTTATTTAAGCGTAGTTATAAAAGTCCTAAAAAAATAAGAAAGTTTTTTAAGTTAACTGTTTAAAATATGAAAGTGTCTTCACAAACAACATCATGCATCTGAAGTAGTTTAATTTTATTAATTTATCATTTTTGGTATAAACAGGTAATAACAGGCATTTTAAATGGAATCGTGTTTTTTTTATTTATTTTAACTGGAATATTATGAAGCCCAGGGGCTGAGCGATAGTGAATCGTGCTTCCACGCCACAGGTCCGGGGCTCAAATCCAGGGCTAGGCAAGGTCGACTCAGCCTTTCATCCCTTCACTGGGTTGATAAATGAGTACCAAACTTGCTTGGGAACTGAACACTGGGGGTTTTGCGTGAAACTGACCACTTGACCGAAGCATCTGCACTTGTACCCCAGCGCCTAAGGTCATGAAAACTGAGATAGGCACAGTAGGACTTGGCCCTCATGAGTTTTTGCACTACTGAGTTCAGCTCAGTTCAAATGGAGTATTATATACATTTTGTGATTTAATATTGTATTTTTATAATGGAATGGACGTATTTTAAATGTTTTTGACGTGAAATATCAAGAAAACGTAGAATTTTATCGTTAGATTCTGTATTTCAAAAATTCTTCAATTTTACAAGATTCAGAGCAATCTTATCCTACTAAGGAAATGAAAGAAAATGTGTGTATTTTAGAGGATACATGATAGATATTTTTTAAATGTAAAAATATATTTTGAAGGTCAAAGGTATTTCTTTGAGTTGTACGAATCTTAAGTAATATACACTTAGCATTGCCAGAACATGATATTTGATTCGATTTCATTTAACTTAAACTCCCTTTATAAAATTAATCACATAGATGTCATAGATATGTATGTTATTGAGAAATAAATCTAGCTTTTGTCAAACTCATAATTTCTCTAGATAAGAAAAGTGACCTAGTCATCACAAGATTTCCTTAGCTAGTAGATCCATGCACTTGAAATGGGGCAAGCAGAGTTATTTGTTGAGTAGATATCCGCTATAAACGGGTTTTTCGGAAATCGACTCCCTAGGGGTTTGCACGGGTGTTTTTGGCAAAATTTCCTGTTTTTTTTAAAACTGTTTTACCTACAAATTTGAAATTTAGCAAACACGTTTCTTTTGATGCGTGAGTGTAGAGATCCGCTCAGAACGAGTTTTGCGGAAATCGACTCCCATGAAGTGTTGCGGGGGATGTTATATCTCAAAATCCCATTTTTGAGATAAAAAATTCGCCACTCATGTCCGCTAAGAAAAGAGTTTGAGGAAACCGACTGCTAAAGGGCTTGCTGGAGGTGTTATACATTAATAAAATTTTCCCTTTTTTTTAATTAGACCTACAGATTTGAAATTCGGCAGCCATGCTTTTATTTGTTGTTTAGTAGAGATCCCTAAGAATGGAATTTGCGGAAATTATATTTCAGACGAGGAACTTGGAACCCAGTCTCGTATGCGATGCGTTGAAGTACGAACCTGATTTTTTGTTGTTCTATCCTAGTGGCTAGGTGAGTCCTTCTGATTGGCTGTTGCTGTGATGCGATAGGTGGTAAGGAGGAGGTCATCTTTTAGAGCGGTGTATTTATATAGTCAGACCCCAATTTACTGAACCTATGTTTTATAAATTTCACGATTTAACGAGTTTTTTCTTTTTCTCAATTAAAATTAAAAAATAAAGACTGTGAAAAAAAACACCTATTTAGAGAATAATGAGCCCCAAATTAGAGAATTATTTCAACAATAAAAGAAAAAATTTATTTTAGTTTGGATTAGAAAAAAATGGATTACTTTTCATATGTCATATCTTTTTTTCCCGAACAGAAAGACTTTTCTTATAAGCGGCAAATTTTGACGGGAAAGGGTACACCCTATTATTGACTTTACAGGTGCAGATGAGTCATGAATGTAACCCAGTAGCGCACACAAAAATGTTTGAAGGTGGGAATCTGTGGTCGAAAGCTCCCCAACTCGTATCATACCTCAAGACAACACCTATTGATTCGTCTGATTTGTTAACAAAAAAAGAGTAAAATATAAATTATTGAATTAATAATTAGCATTAATTAATAAAATAAATTGATAATTACAAGTACTTAATTAAATTTTACGTTATATATAAATAGGTTTATTATCAATCGAAAAAACTTCAAGGGCTTTGGGGGGGGGGGTTCGGACCCCCAGGACACCCCCTTTGTGTGCGCCACTGATGTAACCTGTTACGTGAGTTTTGAATAGGATAGAAATTCCTTTCTCAGCTCAATCCACTCCACAACGCAGGGGATATTTAAAGCTTTTTTATCATTTGGCTCTTCTTGAGAGAAGTGAGACCTACTGCTTTGCATAAAACTTCGGTTTTGAAAATTTGTGAAGCATGGCAGATTGTTGAAAACGAAAACGTGTTTCTTTGAGGGAAAAGCAAATTTGACAATAACGTTGGACCATAAATAAATAGCGATTCTGATGCAGAAACTGATGATGGAACTTCTATGAAAACTGTTACATTTTCTAATATTTTACATTGTCTGGAAACTGTGAAAAAACATAAGGACCTCAAACAGCAGGATGTAAATGACGCAATATTTTCTTCTGTGCATAAAGTGTAAAAAGGAACTCTTGAGAGAGAGTCGGAATCTAAAAGATGGTGTCAAATATCTATAGTCAATATTTTAGAACTTTCAATTAACTGCTGCGTAATAATTTGCTAACAGCATTTTTAGCTGTTGAATAAAAAGTGTGATTTTTGATTATGGAAATATAGTACTTATAATGTACTTAGAGAAATTTTGTGAAGTACTTATAATAAAATTTTTAAAAGGTAAAAAAAAAAAAAAATTGTTTTTTTTTTTGGATTTTGATATTATGGACATTCTCGAATCAACGAATAAAATGTTTGGTCCACTGAATTCGTTAAATAGGGATTCGACTGTATTTGACTTAGGTAATATTTATATATTAAATGATAGATGAGCCTGAAAAGTACCGGGAAATTCAGAAAAATTTGATCTCACTATTTTATTTTATTTTCTAAATCCTTCTTTCTTCGGAGTTTAATTTGAAATTTACTTATATAAAATTATTCAAAATATTAGCATTTGACCTCATTAATTTTTTTCATCCTTTCTCGATTGTTACATTTTTCAATTTACCCGTGCGGGAAGAACGAGAATATCTGCTAATATATAAGATACACCACATATTTTCAATTATTAACTTGAATGTTGGACTAATACTTAATTTCAACCACCTTAAAGGAAAAAGCCGTAGCTTCTTATTCGAAATTTTGTAACATTTGTATTATATCATTGCTTCCCTTTTTTTACCTATCATTTTCCTTTTCAAAAGTATGGCAAAGATATAATATAAAGATATATATATATATATATATTTAAAATGCGGCAGGGGCAGAATTATAATGTATTTCCGAAGGTCATTTGGGTTGGTCATCCCTGACCTAAGAAATTAGTTTTAGCATTCGGTATCGGAAAATCTGATGCCTCTATGGGACTTATTCATCATATATAGAACAATGATAGAATAGAAATATTTAGAAATTTCACAACTTATATTGGAAATTTTTGAAAATGTAAGTGAAATACGTTTTATTTGAATTCAAAAGTTTTAATGTTTTAGCACTAATCGTCAAAAGTATTCGGGGAAATGGGATTAGTCTGATGGCAGTAGATTATTTGATATTACGCAAGTTCTCTCTCTCCATTTTACCACTGTCTCGGGAATGATTTCTCGCTTTTTTATTTCTATTCGCTAATGGGAAAATTCTTGGCTTTTTTTTTTTTTTATTCAGAGAAATTCATTCGAATATTACATAATCTAAATCATGCGTGTAATTATTTCGCAGTATTCATAAGGGTTTTAATTATGAAGGAAGTCAATCACAATTAAATTTCAGCACAATAGTTTCTATAATCATATCTATATTTACATCATATATTAGAGGCATTATTTTGAGAATGGAAGTAATTTTCAAAATAAGCGTACACATTTTGGGAGTGTTTTTGGTTGGAAAAAAAACCTATAAAATGATTTATCATACATAAGTTAAGACAGTATTTTATACGAATTAAAAGGAATACTAATATGTCGATTTAACCCTTTTAATTTGAGAGCAAGGAATTATTCCCAAATTTTTCATGAAAGAGAACATACTTTCAGGGAAAAGTTAAACTTTTTGAATTCACAAAAACATATATCATTGTAAGATAATATAAACATTAGTGCGTTGTTACTCAATGTCCTGTTGTCATTAATAAAAAAAATGTGTTGGAGTTATTTGACTATTGTATAACCCCCCCGTTGTTTAGACTCCTCCATATTAACAGTAGAAAGACTTTCACGCCCTTTAGCGAGTAGAACAATCTTCAGTGTTGGCCAAGCTTCGAAACTGTAAGGACGTACGAGCATGTGATCCGATCCCTTTCAATTCTAATCTAAATCTTAGTTCTCTAGTTATGTATGCAAATGTTTTTTTTTTGTCTATATATATATATATAATAAACGTGTTTTAATTAACTAGTGGACTTAGTTAAGAACCCCTTCCCCGCGTGTCCCTTTATTACATTGGGTCACACCCCTTATACTATGAAATTGTGTTTGGAAGAAAAAAATTCATTCACAAAATGAGTTATAATTTTGAATGAGAAAAGTATTTTTTTAATTAAAATTAATGTTTTAATATTGAATAGATTTTATATAACAAATTAAAACTATTTAAAAGAAATAAAATTAAAAAATTTTTTAAAAAGGAATAAATTCTGAAATATATATATTTATGTGTGTGTGTGTGAAAATATGATATACTTTATTTATATCTTAACTTTTATGTTAAGTAGATATTTTTAGGCAACGATTAAAAACTGTTTCAGGAAACTTTTAAATGTGTGGGGATTTCTACATCGTAATTATATCAAGTCATGTAGCGTTGTGCGGCAGCTTGGAGATACTTTTTTTAAGTTGAGTGTCGTTCGTTAACTGATTTTGATAAGAAATTACGATATCCACCTTAAATTTTTTTTTATATATATATAGTACTAGCACACCACTTATCAAATTTAAATCCCCACCAGAAAAGTTTTGTACATTTTTTTGTTTTGTTTTTTGTATGGACTTTCCGCTAGGATTGACTTTGCAGAGACAGTTGAGAATGAATTTCATAATTTTTGAATCGTGGTTTGAAGGCAAGGACACTCCATCGCTAAACTATGCTGTATTGTGAGGAATTGGACATCCATTTCAATTTAACTTGTAGCAAACCCTACCTCATGTACTCAATTATCGTGCCTCAGGTGTTTGAAACGTTGTGGCTCTAAGTCCTCACATTGGCATGTTACGGAAGTATGGAGAGTAACGTGCCACCTAAGGTGCGTTCCCATAATTTGACCATAGTTCGAAATCATGAAGTCCGTTGGCTATAACCTTGAGATGCTTCAAAAGGATATATTAATAAGCAACCAAACCCTTCAGGGGCTTACCTTCTTTTGGAACGTACAAGATTTACTACACTGCCCCCCCCCCTTCCATTTGTGTAAAATGATCTGATGAGTAACGTATATGGGATGCTGTAGCTATCTATTTACGGCCCTTCTAATCGTCATTCTCTTCCTTTTTTCTTCCTTTATTACACTTACAGAATTCTGTCCAGATCATTGATATGTTTTTTTGTAAAATTGACGAAAGTTGGCTAAATTTGCTTCTTGTACCAAAAATACTAACCAATTTCTATCATTTTTTATCAAATCAGTATTTGAATCTACTATTTCTTTCAAATATTGTTGACAATTAAGATGGTGACATTTTTTTTCTTTACGAGAATGTTTTTAATATTTTTAAAGAAACACGTAGCTAGAGATTGGTAATTGAAGCCTTGATGCACCTGGAGTGATCTGAGAAATCAGGCAAGTCAAGTTCCTACTCCAGGTGTTGGCTGGCAGCGGCTCTTGGCATAGACATTTCCGTCTCTTTAGATATGTCTCTATGTATTATTAAAACATTTTGCTTTTCATTTTCCCTTCATAATTATCTATTACAATATTTACCTTTATTTTACCTCAGAAATCAAATTTTATTCATTGGAACAAATAGACAATTATGAAACCAACTGTCTAAAATAGAAACAATAATAGGAATAGTTTGGCTGAAATTTATGAAGAAAAAAAAACTAATATTTGCTCTTCTCGCAATATTTAGCTCTACTTATTCAAGCGAGCATTCTCTTCTAAATAACAAGCTGAGAGGCAATTATGCTTAGATAAATTTACAATTATGCCTATATAAAATAAAAAACAACTTTCTATTTGCCATTCATAACAAAGCTTTAAAAAGCAATGCAAGCTCATTGTTATAAGTATAAAACAGGGGTCGGCAACCTATGGCACGCGTGCCAGATGTGGCACGCGGAGCAATTTCCAGTGGCACGCCATCACTCAACAAAATTATAGGATATATACTATGTATAGAGCTAAATCTTTCTGTCTCTCCTCTTTCATCCCCTCGTATATATATAAAGGAGAAAAGCGACTCACTCACTGACTGACTGACTAATCACGAAATCTCTGGAACTATTCAACCTACAGACTTGAAATTTGTTAGCCATGTTCCTTTCATAGAGTAGACGTCAGCTAAGAACGGATTTTTTCCGAAATTCGAAACGCAAGGGGCGTTAAGGGGGTTAAGGGGCGTTATAAATAATTGCTTCCATGTTTAAACTACCTGATGTACAATCTTGAAATTGGGTAAGCAGATTCCTTTCAGAGAGTAGAGATCCGCTACAAAATCAGTTTGGTGAAAATCGACCCCCAAGTGGCGTTGCAGGGGCTTAGGGGGCGTTATAGATAATTATTTCCATTTTTAAACTATTTGACGCACTGTCTTTAAATTTGATAAATAGATTACTTTCGTAGAATAATGATCAGATACAAAACGGGTTTTGTGAAAACAGACTTCTAAGTGGCGTTGCGGGGGATTAAGGGGCGTAAAAGATAAATATATCCGTTTTTAAACTACTTCACCTACCTGCTTGAAAATTGGTAGGTAAGTTTCTTTCCTGGAGTAAATATCCGCTACAAAATGGGTTTTGGGAAAATTGACCCACAAGGGGTGTTGCGGGGGCGGGGGTTTAAGGGGCGTTATAAATTCCTATTTTTAAGTTATTAGACGTACAGTCTTGAAACTTAGTAAGCAGATTCCTCTCATAGGATAGAGATAAGCTAAAAATGGATTTCGTGAAAATTGCCCCCAAGTGGCGTTGAGGGGACTTAAGGGGCGTTATAGATAATTATTTTCATTTTTAAACTATTAGACGCACAGTTTTATATTTGATAAAGAGATTTCTTTCATAGAGTAGAGATCAGCTATAAGAAGGTTTTGTGAAAACAGACCTCTAAGTGGCATTGCAGGGGAATAAGTGGCGTAAGAGATAAATATTTTCGTTTTTAAACTATTTGACCTACCTGCTTGAAAATTGGTAGGAATGTTTCTTTCATGGAGTAAATATCCGCTACAAAACGGGTTTGGAGAAAATTGACCCCCAAGGGGTGTTGCGGGGGGTTAAGGGCAGATATAAATAATTATTTCTTTTTTTTAAACTATTAGACTCACAGTCTTGAAATTTGGTTAGCAGATTCCTCTCATAGGGTAGAAATACACTGCAAAATGTGTTTTGTGAAAATCGACCCCTAGGTGGTGTTGCGGGGGTTCAAGGGGCGTTATTGATAATTTTTTTGCATTTTTAATTAATTGGACGCACAGTCTTCAAATTTTGCTAAGCAGATTCCTTTCATAGAGTGCAATTCCCCTACAAAATGGGTTTTGTGAAAACAGACCAGAAGTGGCGTTGCGGGGGCTCAAGTGGCGTTATAGACAATTATCCCCATTTTTAAACTGTTAGACGTACAGTCTTGAAATTTGAGAAGCAGATTCCTTTCGTAAAGTAGAAAACCGCTATAAAATGGGTTTCGCGAATATCAACTACTAAGTTTAATTTCGGGAGATTAAGAGGCGTAATCGATAAATATTTCCATTTTTAAACTACTTGATCATCCTGCTTGAAAATTGGTAGGCATGTTCCTTTCATGAAATACAGTTCCTCTAACAAAGAGTAAAATGAAAATTGACCCCTAAAGATGTTTGCGAGGGGTCAAGAGGAGTTACAGAAAAAAATTCCTGTTTTTAATTGTTAGACCCATATACTTGAAATTTGTTAAGCATGTTTCTTTTGTTGAATAGGGATCCACTAAGAATAAATTTTAAGCAAATCAAGTTCTGGGGGGTTGCAGGGGGTTACTGGGACGTATTGACAAAAAAATTACTTTTTTCGAGCTACAAGGACTATAATAATGAAATTTGGTTTGCATTTTTCTTTTGTTGAATTGAAATCCGCTAAGAGCGGTAATTTTGGAAAACGGCTCTCAACGGGATTACGGGGATATTTATAGTAAAACTTTTGCTTTTTTCTGTTAGATTTAGACTTTTGAAATTTGGCTTGCATGTTCAATTTACGGAGTAGAGATTCACCGAAAATTGGTTTTGCGGGAATCCACTTGGTTTTTGAGTTACGAAAGAGCAAACATCATTCTATGCTTCAATTTTAGAGATTTTTAGAAAATACAAATTAGATGAGTTCTGCCCTTTTTTTTAATCAACAGGTGACAGTTACAGGTATAAGTATATTTTTCAAATCAATCGAATTCTTAATGCTAGGACTTAGATATCAATAATTTATACATATATATAAGCAGTAAAAATTTATAAAACGTCATGAAATACCCAGCGAAGCGCGCGGGTAACAGCTAGTAGTAAATAAAGTAAGAAAGGAAAATGTTTGATTTAAATTTATCTAAGTATCGCGTAAAAACCGCATCGATCGTCGTTTTATATTTTGTCTTACTGAATTTTCGATCATTGGGTTTATTTAAATTAAGTGTTTCCTTTAGAAATTCAATTAGTGGTAGATTTCTATCATCTACAAAGTTAACATTGAAGTCACTTAAAATCAACGGTACATTATCAAATTTTCCGCCAAATCTCTTTTAGAGTATTTCAGAACCTTCTTTTGAAAAATCATCAAATTTTCGAATAAAAATTGTTGTATCTGTCTGATAGAGTTTCCAGGCGAAATATAAACGATAACCATTAATATGTATTGTCCATTCTCGGAATCGCAACGAGCAATGCACAGTATACAAACATTGAACTTTTCCCTAAATCCATTCAATTTCACTTATAAGATATACACAGCATTATACGTCAGCTGTATAGCTACAGATAAACAACTATAATTATGTCGGTGACGCGAACGCACGAGATTTCACCCATCCAAAAAGTGTGTAAGGCGAACAGCACACTGCGCATGCGTCAGTCAGAGCATGTCGGTGACGCGAACCCATAAGATTTTCCCCTACCAAAAAGTGCCCAACGCCGCTAAAGAAGTTTTCTCTTCAAAAAAAAATTTTTTTTTCTCTTTATATTATAGAATTTAACTCATTGGTAGATATTCTATTGAGTTTCGAGCATGTGTTATAATTTTTCTGTGGTTTGATATTTACACTTAATCGGTCTGTTTAACATCAAAATCTCAAGAAGCTTCTTATTGAAAATTTTAAATGAAGGAATATTCGACTGCATGTAGCAACAAAGACTATCATCTCCCAGTTTTTTTAACCATTTTTCCTATTTCCAAATATAGTCTATTTTGGTTGATAATGACATGATTGTGGAAATTAGTAGCGATATTTTTTTAATGTTTGTTATAGCACAGTTTAATTCTCTATAGTTTTATTGGCTTCCTCTAGTCACATAAAGTGATTTTCCTATAAAAGTGTTTGGATATACTTAGGATTTAACATTTTTCAGTATTTCTCAAATCAATTTTTTTCGAACTTTTATCAGCTAAAAAAGTGTAATGGAATCCAAAAGTTAACTGCAAATAAAGTTTTAGTGTAAAGAAATTCTTTCTGCGTTGCTCATGTGATTATTTATTGGTCTGAAGTATTTTCTTTTATCTTAACATTAAAAAAAATGCATTGTTCGTAAGGAAAAATTTGCTTAAATTTTTGCGTGCATATCGAGCTATTTCAAACTTTTTGTTTCTTTTCATTGTTAATTAATATAAATTCCTGCATTCATTACTTTAATTTACAAATTGCTTTTCTAGAAAACAGGGAGTTTATTTCAAAAATATAACATGAAATTCAATATCATCAGAGTATTTTGAATTTTTGAATGAATCTCACTCCCTTTTTCGTCTAAATGTAAAATCTCTTTGAGCTTATTTTTAACCATGCATGTTAAAAACTAGCTAGATGACTTAAAATGTAAAGCTAAATTAAATTTCCAAAGATTCCCCAAAAATTAAAGAATGCATGCTGCATTAATTTAAAGTAAATGTGTTACAGATAAAATTTTATATTATTTATGAGCACATTCTTATTATTTTCTATCTCATAGCAATTGCAAAATACTGTTTTAGTTCAAAAATTCAAAAAGAAAGTAAAAATCTTATTTTTAAAACTATTTTAGAAACTAAGAACTTCGCATTATATAAAGTAAAAATTTGTCACAATAAATTTACTTTTAAATTCAGAGTGAAATTTTATCGGCTTCCCAGACGTATTAAAAAAAGATTTACTGTAGGATAAGCCTGGATGCGTTTATCAAATATTCAGGACGCAACCTTACTTGTGAAGAAATGTCAACGATCTTCCCTTACCTTTTGGGTGCTGCTTTTAAACTGCGTTCGCGCAAAGGTAGAATAGTCTTTAAATGGTTTTTATATGAGGAAGAAAGAGTAGACATATTTAAAAAGGACAGAAAAAAGAGCCTTGAGCTCATTGAGGTAATTAGAAATATAAAAAGCTAACTGAAATTTCAAAAAACTAGTTATTATATCACAAACGAGGTGGAGAGTATTCATTAGAAAGTTACAAACTTGGAAAATTCGATGGAAAATTAGCTGCCTTTTTTATCTTTTCGAAATCATTGTTAAAAATATCAAATCTACTTAGAACTACTCTCTCCTGCATTGTGTAAATATATCCCAGCAAAATCAATAGTCTGCAGCCAGTTGCTTTTATAATTAAGGTAGATCAGTGATTTAGACTGACGTTTTTTACAACGTTTTTTTGCTGACTAGTAAATTCCTTTAAACGATTAATAGTTGTTTTTGGACTTTATATGTTTTATGTAAATCGTGTACAAAAGGTCCATTAACACCAATAGTGGAAAAAGAGATATTAATATTCTTACTAACTCTAATTTTATATTTTCTGATACATAGGAATTCACATGACTTTAAGCTGTCGATTATGTGGCTTAAGAAAATTAAAATCACTAAACTTGTACTTTACACCCAAGGCTAGTCGAAAATAATATTTGTGTCTGTAAGAGGAGCAAGAACTAATATTTTGAAGCTCCCGTGCACACAGAATTTGCATAAATTACTTGAAATCCATTTGGTTCAAACTGATCTTAAAATGTTCAATGATTTTCCGATAGATCAAATCTATATAGAACTACTCTCCAAAAGTATTCCAAAAATCAAAGAGAATTCTTAAAACGACTAAGTCCAAATTTAAATAAACAAATAGTCAAAACTAATCAATACTCGAGTTTAAATTTTTAAGTATTTTAAGATTAAAAATGTCTTCTTTAAAACATTTATCAATTCTCACATTTGGAAAAATTGCAATTGTTTTAATTGTTTTGCTCACCAATTAAAAAATTGCAATTAATTGTCGTAAGGCATTTTGGATACAAATGAAAGATAAAAATTGTATTAATTAAAAGGACCGTCTGCACATTAAAACAATTGAGTTTAATCTTTCATTTGCCAAAGGCAATGATGAGTAATTTTACCTACTCAAAAATAATCAATCAGTTATTTAGTGTCAACCTGTGTAGATAAGTTTATATTTATTTAGATGGGTTTATTCATAATGCACTATAATAACTAAAATAATGATGAAAACTGAGCACATTTTGTTTTGTTAAACGGACTTATTTGAATGTGTATACAGTGTATCAATAATTCAAATTTTGCTTCAAAAAATAACTTTTATAAATTATTGTTTTGATTGTTTCGTACAAGAAAAAGAAGATAAAAGTTGATAAATTGAGTAACTTTTTTTCGATAATTCATTACGGTTACAAACAGCAAAATATATGTGTACTAAATTCAATTTATCGCTTTTGTAGAATATTTTCTCTTGTTAATGTCATTATAGTGTCACTGTTTTATTAATAGAATGTAATTGAACAACAGAATACACACACACACACATACAAAAAAGGTTTCTGTAATATTATTATCTTTAATTGAGCTTAACATTATATTTGAAAAATAAAGCTATTTATTATAAAATAAAATATTTTTTTTTCTTCCTGTAATCTGTTGAAATCCATTTAGAGTGTTTTTACAGTTTTATCTTCATTATCTATTTATTTATTTATCTAGGTGAATTAAAAGTGAGATCGAATCATGCTATGAGTAATTTTATATGCTCTAATTCTTTCCTCGAGAATTTTTCATTCAAAAAGATTTTTTTAAATTTATAGAGATTTAGGTGAATTATTGAGAAGAAAAAAACACTTATTTTAAAACTGATTGTAAATTAATTGAATACTTCATTCTATAATAAAAACTTACAATTTCATAAAATAAAATGAATATTTTTAGCAGCAAATTCGAAGAACAATAATGTAAGAAATTTATGAAAACATATTTCTGACTGGTGTTTTTCAATGCATAGCCACTTCAATTGAAAGATACTATACATAAATAGGGAATATATATTATCTTTCATAGTCAATGTATTTAGTTTATTGATTCACATTGTATAACAAATTTTTATGAAAATTTTTTGAATTAAATAGACTTAAACAATCCACTTATGTAACTATGTATCAATCCAGATTTCTCGAAATTCAAGTTCCGTACGAGTCGAACTTTTAACTATTTTTCATACAATAATGTTCGAGCTATCTATTTTGAGTGTATTTTTTGTGGATTAGATTGATATACCGGGGATTCGGAATTTCTGGAACTAATTTTATAAAAGTAGTTGAGTGACTACTTTTCTTTGTGTTTGTGCCTAGGAATGCATGAGTGCAAGTGTAATGTGTTGAGCTCTAAACACAAGAAATAGCTTAAAAGTAAACATGAATTACTTATATGCAACATCATTAGCAAATCCGTCTTTACACTATTTAAAATTGTATTCATTAACAGTAACGCGTGCTTTGTAGCTTCAATGGAATAATTGATTGAAGTACAGAGTTTGAAAGATACCAAGTATTTCTTGCTCACGGGTAGACACTAACGATATAATTTGCTTCACACACACATCTCTCTCTCTCTCTCTCTCTCTCTCTCCCTTTCATGTTTATTTTATGTAGTCTTCACACACACAAAAAAAACAGAAGTAAAACGTGCCTCCTGTCCCCATTGCATTCGAGAACAATATATATATATATATTATGTACTCTACTAGACCTTAAAGTTTGTCCCATAAGTGCTGACTCACCCTGTATGAGTGTAAAAAATATATCCATGAATTCCTTTCGATAAATGAATTGCAAAATTAAATTCAAATTTAAAATATTTTAAGCATTCATGTAAATTTCTTGATTTCTGAAGTTTGATTGAAATGCAAAATGCGATAGGTGCTTAAAAAACGTCACCAAACGGATTTTAGTTTATATTTAAGAAAGTGCAGATAAATTCTGCGAAATCTAAAATACAAATGAAATTCGAAAAGATAATTATTCTTTATAAAAAATTCTAAGACAAATTGGGATTAATATTTCAAGATTCTGTTTAAGTTTGAAATGAAGTAATTGTATTGCTATGATTCAGTTTTTTTTGTTTAAAAAAAGCCACACGATTTAATTTATTTTCTAAATGTAACATAACAATTTTAATTTCTTTTTTTAACTTACAAATTAGTACCTTCTATAAATTTTGAAGTCTTTTCTTTTGTCTGGTTTAGGTAAGAATTTTCTTTTAAATTTCTAAAGTGCTTTAATACAATGTATTTATTTGTGACATGTACATATATTTGCATTTTAGTCATGTAAATTCAAATTATTAACGTTATAAAATTTGTTTTTTGAAGAATGATAAATAGTTTTTAGTAATGTTATATAGTTGCTCGGAATGACACGATTCAAATACTTTAATGCAGTACTCATACATAATTAATTTTATCGCAAATTAGATCATAAATCTTGTTTATTTTTCTCAAAGCTTAAGTTAAAGTTATATATAGTATCCCCAAGAAAAAACAGATAAAAATCCTTCTTATAGTACCCTTAAAATAATTTGTTTTTTTTTCGTTTGAAAATGTATCTTTTATTTGTTACCTTATTAGTTTAACGTTGTATTTATTTTTTATTTTTAGTCAATTTATTATACAGTTGTATGCAACATGCTTTATGCTTTTGTTTGTTTATACCACTTTTTTCTTACTAAACAGAAATTATATCTAATAAATATAGCATTTAGATGAAGAAATAAAAGCATGTTCTTGCTTTTTTTGAAAGCATTAAACTTTTCTCGAAAGCATTAAACTTTTCATTCCCGTTTTGAACGGGACTGTCCCTTTTTAAAATTACGAGTCCCGGTGTCCCCGAAATGAACCCTGGGACGCAAAATTGCCCCGTTTTCGGAAACCGCGCGAAGCTTTTCGGAAAGCTGTATTGAAACTTGAAGGTGAGACTGTATCGGCAGTTGAAGCTGCAAAAGAAATCAATCAACTAAAAGACAATTTGACTCAGAAACCGTCCAATCAGTCTCTTCCATTTACGGACCGTCAATTAATGGTGAAATCAAAAGGTAATGGTATTTATATAGATGAAGAGTTTGTGAAAAGGACGGCTACAGAATTTTATAAATAAAGCCGTAAATATCTGGAGCAGTGGACTTGCTTTCTTACCAGAGTAAAGGAGATATTTTATTGGGCAGATTTAAAAAAGGTCCCCGCATGGGAAGACGTTCAAAAATACCTGGATGTATTAATTAAAAAGGAGTATATTGACTGTAATAAAAATACAGAAAGTTTCTGGCGAATTTTCATTAATTTCTAACTACATTAAATTGCAAAAAGTAACCGAATAAAAATGATCTAAATGTTTCCACGGAAACTCGTTGGGTGGAAGTATTCAAACGCTTTCACGCCAACAATCTACGGCATGAAAACTTTTCTATTTTATTTGAATATATTTTATGCTTGCCTGCTACAAATGGGGCTCCAGTAGTAAGAGTATTTTGTATGATGAACAAATTGTGGACATCTGAGAAGACCCAGTTATTAATTTCAGTTCTAAATGTCATCTTGATAATTAAGGTGGACATTAAAAAACGTTCCAAGAGTTTCATTCTTACTTAAAATCTTCACCAGCTACATTAAAGCAAATTTGTTCCTCTGATAAATATAAATATAACTAAACATTTTGGGTACATTTTTTAATTCGTAACTTTAAAGCTAACTAACTTTTTCTGAATAAATAACTTTAAAAAAGTGTTTTTTTCATTGCATATCTATTAATTCACCTAAACAAAACAACGTCCCGTTTTGAGTCAAAGAATAAATGGTCACTTTACGCATTATTAGCATTTCATTTGAGAAGTAATACTGCAAGAGAGTAAAATTAAAAAATAAGGATTCAATTTATTCTTAGAATTAAGTATTTTTCAATTTAGTTTTTAGAATTTTGCGTACTGGGTCCTATTCTGTCTCATCAGAGGAATTAGTTTCATGACACTTTTTTTAAAAGTAAACTACGCGTTGATCAGTTCATATATTGAAATCTATCAATAAAAATTTGATAAATACAACTAATATAGAAAAATGGTGAAATCTATGCAAAAGTAGTTGTTCACATATATCGCCAAATCAACTTGAAATATAGTCCAGAAGTTTTTTTCTTTGTAAGTAGCTAATTTGTTAGAAATAATTATTGTGCTCTTGACGTACAAAAGTGGATTAAAAAGAAAGGAATTACTGTTTTAAAACACACAAAGGCTTTGTCTAGATTTGAATTTTAGATTTGGAAGCATTTATATATATATATATAATGAATTAGAAAAAGTCTATATTGACCTTGATGTATTAATAATAATAGTAATAAATTTTGTAATAATTTAAGATGAGTCATAAAAAGTTAAAACTTCTTGGGGTTTTATTTGCAGAAAAAAAATGAATATGTGAGTGTTTAAATTCTATACGGTTGGAGAAGAGAGGGAGAAAAATAGTTTTGACGAGTTTTACGAGTATTTGAGCATACATTTGTACATATATGATGTTTAACGATACATTAAAATTTTATTGATTACGATTGATTGAAGATGAATGTTTCATAATTTTAACTCAACTTGTTTTAAAGCAAATTTAGAACGCCAATTTATGAATAATATTAATTTCTGTATGGCTATATTTGGTCTTATATGTAACATCCAAATGTAATAATTGCTACAGAGATTGTAAAAACTATCTTCTGTAAAAAATTCAATTAATGGGTAGAAGCAATGATTCACAATTTTAAAAATTTTGTAAGCAGAAGTAAGAAAATTTTTGAATACTGTTATTGGCCATCCAAAACAATTGTTTGTTAAAATAACATTCAATATTTCTTCCTATCTTCAGCTAACTTTGCTCATTTTCATAAATCAACAAATTTCCTTTTAAATCAATATTTGGATAGAGCACTTTTTAAAAATGTATTTAATTATATGAATGTTATTTTAAAATATATTTATTTATTTTATTTTATAATTTCATATATGTCATTACTTATTCGTTTGCTTACTATGGCCATAACTCGAAGTGAATTAATTGAATGAGATACAAATCACACAAAAAGGTGTGGAAGATCCCCCCTCCCTTTCTTATCCATTATTTCTCTAACCAATCTTGATCGCTGATTTTGATTCATTTTCTGCACCTCTGAAGAGTTGAGTCAACGTTGTATTAAAACACCTCGAGTCAGTTCTTCTCCTATATTGGCCCATTTATCATTTTCAAAATGAGCAAATGGAAATTTTCAAAACGGGCAATGTGTCAGCGACTTGCGAAATGATTGGGAGTTCATTTAAGATGAGCTTGCTCTTGAGTGAGGAGGTTGTTTCAAAACATCTAACCCGATTTTCAGAAATTGCTGCCGTGGGGAATTGATTCGTTTTGTTGTAAATAATGGTGGTACACTGTACATGATGAAATGAGCTTTAGCTTATTCGATTAGATTCTGCCGTACAGAAACTTAATGTGTAAACTTTTAAATTTTCTATGAGTAAATTACGATTTCTGACGTACAGATCTAAAGTTAGTCTTTTTTTTAAAAATGTATGATCGTTGTAATGGGCTTAAGGTATCATTTAAGGTTGTCAATAATCTTTTTCTATCGAAGAATATTCTTTTTTTAAAATTTTTTAAATTTTAGCACTGGATAGCTAGTTATCCTGAGTGGGCCCTGTATCAAAATTCCTTGGACGTCCGTTTTTGGGGCCCCTTAACATGTACAATTATTTCCATACATGTATTGAGGTCCCTGCGGCTTGGGGGCCCCGTATCATTGATACGGCGGTAGCTACACCCCTGAATTGTAGCTTTCTAAAGTTAATTTTATTTTTGGACATAGGATTTGAAATAAATTTAAAGCGTTTAAGGTATAAAACATCTAAGCATAAGCATTAAAAATACTGTTTTTCTGTTAAAATGTAATGTTTTTAGGGGGTTAGATTTTTTAAAAAATTTTCTTTTTTAGGGTATTTATGAAATTTTACGTTCTAACTTAAGTACAAATTTTAACGAAAACTAATATTTTCCTTTGCTCTCCGTACTCGAGGGTGGTTCAACATTGCAGGATCTGTTGCCAATAGCTCTCGTGTTGTTCTCAAGCGTGACGTGAATAGACAATCAATCATCTAATCGAATCGTTTTAAAGAATATTCTCTAATAGTAAAATTTGATAGGAATATAAGTTTAAATACACTGGTGTCCAAAAGTTAAGCATAAATCGTAAACTGCGAAAAACATGGAGTAAATATTTGTAAAATTACTCCAAATTTCTTGCGGATATTAATTGGGTTTATGCAAAACTTTTCAGTCGACTACGTCCTGCGCGAAACACCGGCGCATGTCGGAACACGGAGAAACTGATTCACGTAGCATAGGCAGTTCAGACAAGTTTCGTGCAACTGCTGTGCGAAGGAACGTTGTTAACCGTCAAACAAGGTGAATGATGGCACAAAGACGCCACTTGGACATGTTTACAAAAGGAAGAATCGTTGGAATGCTGGAATCCTCACGATCACAAACCGAAGTGTCTTGAATTCTGAAGTGGCCGCGGTAGCCGAGTGGTCTAGGCATAAGATCGTGGCTAGCATGTCATGAGTTCGATCCCAGTACCACTGAAGACCCGCCCTGTAGGGGAGCGATGCACGTACAATCTGTCGAGAGCTCAAACGTCCTCCCGTTGGTGTGGTGTGGTGTGGTGTGGTAGTTAAGAGGGGGGGAGGTGCCAGCTCAGGTGTCATCCACGTCACTTGACTATGGTTCAAAACTACGTGGACCGTCCCCAAAAGCCCTCGTGTAGATGAACAGGGGGACGTTAATATTCACTCACTCGAATTCTGAATGTGGACCAGTCTGTGATCTCAAGACTGTGGCAGAGGTTTCAAGGAACGGGAGATGTTACCCGACAACCAGTATCAGGTCGACAAAGAGTCACAAGCCTTCGCCAAGACCGATATCTGGTAATAAGTGCGTGACGTCAGAGGGGCAGTCCTGCCAGAGCACTGGGTTCGGCGCGCACAGTCGCCACAGGAATACGAATTTCGAGACAAACTGTTTACATGAGACTCAATCATGCTGGCCTGTATGCCGGAAGACCAGCAGTTTGCATTCCCCTCACGTCTGCGCATAAACGCGCTCGTTTGAACTGGAATTTGAAACATCAACATTGGAGTGTGGGAGAGTGGGCCAATGTAATGTTCAGTGACGAGTCCCGGTTTAGTCTGAGTAGTGATTCTTGGCGGGTAACGATATGTAGAGAACGTGGAACACGTTTTGAACCAAGAAACATAACGGAAAGACATCATTTTCCATCAAGGGGAGTAATGGTATGGGCAGGCATCATGATGGACGGCCGCACAGACCTCCATTTCTTTGACACGGGGTCTGTGACTGCTCAAAGATACAGAGACGAAGTTCTTGAGCTTTATATTCGCTTGTTTCGAGGTGCTGTCGGTCCTGACTTCATATTCATGGATGATAATGCACCATGTCACCGAGCGGTGCTGATTGATGACTTCCTTGAAACAGAAAACATCCAGCGCATGTTGTGGCCTGCGAACTCTCTAGATTTAAATCCTATCGAGCATGTATGGGATATGCTCGGGAGACAAATTGCAGTCCTTTCGCACCCACCAAGTTCCGTTACAGAACTGAAGAGAGCTCTCCAAGAAACTTGGAACCGTTTGAGCCCACAACTCATTCATCATCTCATAGCAAGTATGGTAAATCACTGTGCAGCGTGACTGGCTGTCAGAGGTGACCACACGCCTTATTAAACTGCAGCATCAGTATTTTATTTAATGTTTTCTTTCGTTTTTTCTTTAAAGTGTGAATCCTTGCTTTACTCAGTTTTCTTTCAAACTGCTACTTTGGATAATAAAATTAATTATTATCATTCTTTTGATTTGCTTCCTTATTTTATAACCATTTTTACACTCGCATATCATGTTTCCCGCCATTCTGATTTACAGTTCCTTCTTTATTCACACAATTATCAATTATGCTTAACTTTTGAACACCAATGTACTTGTATACTATATTTGTAAAATATTTTGTTTTGCTTGGTTAAGCTTAAAAATTTGGTGTAGCATATGCTGTTCCACATTTTTTTTACTTGCTGCGGTTGTGATACATCTGCTGCACCAAGCGATTCAGAGACAGTTTCTCCTCCCTTTTTTTCTGAGAATTTTTCCGACCCTTATTACGACTGTCTTGGTACAGCAATTACACCACATTATAAGATAAACGGGAAAAAATTTGTGGTACACATATACGTTTCACAGAAATTTAAATATTCATTTGCACAAGCGTAACTCTATACTAGGGATGTACAACCTATGGCCTGCGGGCCAATTTTGGCCCACGAACCGTTTAAAGTTGGCCCACGAATGACTATTATAAAAAAAGAGCAATCTAAAATGGAATTGACCATTGTCAATTAAACAGGGAAAAATCGTATACGAAAACAGTATTACAGCAAATAATTGTTTTACATTTGTTCATTAAGTTTTTTCCCTTCAATTTATTACGCGGCTTTTCAATATGTTTCCTTCATGGCTATCTACGAGTGCTAGTTTTCGTATAAGAGATGCTCGCAGATGTGATCACCGGAAGCCATTATTTCTTCCATCGCATGGTCTAGATGCAGAGAAGGGAGAAGGACAAATGCGTATCCACGCACGCGTGCCGGAACAGTCTCGATTGGAAATTATGCTGAGCCAATCAAATGTACCTATCGAACTAATGCTATTATTCGTGGTGAGTGTTACCAATAATAACTTTAACTTCTACTTAGCTGCAACGATCATTCTCTTAAACAACCCCATGGTTTTGCTAGCAGATCGGGAATGTTGAAATCACTGTCACAGAACGGATCTGATATTCTTTTTTGATTTCGCGTTTTTAGTGTAGTATGATTTATTTATAAAGTCATATAAAATATTTTAGATAATGAGAGAGAAAAAAGGTGGTTTTCAAAATCGGAAATTTCAAGATGCATGAACGGATAAATACTGTTTTATCTATTACAATGATACTGTGTCACATGCTTAATATGTAATTTGAAGATTGCAGTAGCAAAAGAGTATAAAGTATAGCGGCATTATGAAACAAAGCATAAACATTTTGCATCTATGAAAGTATAGGAACGATCGCAAAAAATCGAACAACTCAAAATAACGTTTAGTAGTCAAGCAAATTTTATTTTCAAAAATGAACAGTTAACTTTAATTTATATGTTGAAGTGAGCTTAGGTGTCGCTGAAATTATCGCTAAAGAAGGTCGGCCATTCACAGATGGTGATTTTGTTAAAAATTGTTTGTTAATTGCATCTGAAAAACTTTGTCCTGAAGCAAAAGGAAATTTGAAAATATAAGCTTAAATGGAACGACTATTCAAAGAAGAATTCAACAGTTGAATGAGGACATTGAAAATCAAGTAAAATCAGCCACTTCAAACTTTTTATGTATTTCTTTAGCTGTTGATGAATCTACAGATCGAACATCAGTTAGACAATCGCTTGTGTTTGTTCGTGGAATTGATAAACATTTTTGTGTTACGGAAGAACTTCTTGGAATGCTTCCTATGAAGGGGCAAACAACTGGAAGTGAACTTCTTTCAAGTTTGATACATTTGTGTGATGCAGCTTCCTTAAGCATGAACAATTGTGTTAGCTTTACCACAGATGGAGCAAAATCAATGATTGACACAAAAATTGGAATGGTTACGCTGCTAAAAGAATGCCTTGCCCATTTTGTGCTGTAGAACTGATAATTTCTAAGTGACTGTGGTAGAAATACTAGAAGGTTAAAAGAAGCAAGTTTCTAGTGTGATTTGGCTTTACTCACTGATATAACAGGCCATTTGAATGACTTAAACACAAAGCTACAAGGAAAGAATCAACTCATTTTTCAAATGATAAATAATGTTTAAATAAACAAAAATTATGTTTATTTCAAAAACAGTTGAAAACTAAAAATTTTGCACACTTTCTCTATTGCCAAAAAATGCATGAAAAATTTCCATTCATGAAGATGCAGTATGAGGAACGAATTCAAATCTTGCGCAATGCATTTGATGATCGGTTTTTAGATTTAAAAAAGTGCCAAACAAAAATTGATGTCTTTTCTTCTCCATTTTCTGATGATATATATTTAGTGGATGAGAGTATGCAGTTAGCCCTAATTGATTTACAGAACTCTGATGTTATCAAAAATCAATTCAAAGAAAAATCGACATTAGAATTTTATAAAAACTTACCCAAAGATTTTTCGTTCTTAAAGCAAAATGCAGCTGCATGTGCCTCTTTCTTTGACAGCACTTACATTTGTGAGCAAACTTTCTCACTAATGAATTTAAGCAAATCAAAAATAAGAAATAGAATAACAGAATGAGAACCTTTTTCTTCTATTCTACGTATTACCACAACAAGGCTTAAACCCGACGTAAAATCAATAACTTCAAATATTCAGTCCCAGCCATCTCATTAAATTTTACAAATTTTAAGCACTAATTATTTTTTCAAAATTTAAAAATTGTGTTCTCTGTATAATTAGCAAAACTTTTCTTATGTTATATAATTTCAAGTTTGCCACCTTCTTAGCAGGAATCTTTTCTCTTTTTTTTGAGCTAAAGCATTTTAATTATCTCGAAAGTGTTTGTGTTCCATCCATTTATCAACTGGTGTAATGTGAACATGAGTAAAATAAGTAAAGTAATAATTGTGATAAATGCGTTTTATCATAAAACAGTGTATTCACGTTTATAACATATTTGCCCCCGCATAATAATTTGGCCCTCGATATGATCCTATTAAACTTTATGACCCCTCATCCTAAATAGGTTGTGCACCTCTACTCTATACAGTGAACAATGAAAGTTATTTATTGGCAGCTTTCGTAATTTTTCGCCTCAACCAGATAACAGGTTAGTTACCCGAGTTGGTTTTCACTCTCCTAATGATCAAGATCATGGACTCGTAGCTGGCGTGTCATGAGTTCGAGCCTAGTACCTCTGAAGACCCGCCGTGTAGAGAAGGCCGATGAACGTTAAATATGTTGAGGCTCAAACGTGCTCCCGTTGGTGTGGTATGGAAGTTAAGAGAGGGGGTGCCAGCTCAGATGTCGTCCTCGTTTCTTGACAATGGCTCAAAATTTCGAGGTCCGTCGCCAAAAGCCCTCGTGTAGCTGAACAGTGCAACGTTACTATTCCAAATTTCGAAATTCTTTGCCAATAACCCTTGTGAAGCTTTATATTGTGATGTTAATCTCCTTTTTAAAATGACCGTTTTTCTTCTTTTTTTGATATTTTGCACCGGTACAATTGTTATAGTTATCTGAATAGAAAGTGTTAAAATGCTACAGTTTTTTTATTCCTAAAATTAGTTTATTATGGATTTTTGGAACACAAATAGAAATGATTTAAAATTATTTTTTAAAATTTAAATGTTTATCTTTAATTTAGATCTATTTATTCTGCAATATAGTGGGATTAAAACAATAAGTTTGCTCCTATACACTATTACTTAATTTCAAAAGTCATTTGATTAGATTTCTAAAAACAATGTAAATCTGACTGCGTAATATTTTTTATTAAGCAAGCGAGATGAGCAATTCTTACCGACTAATGAATTCATTAATCAAATTATTTTTATAATGACATTTATTACGGAAATGATTCAATCACTTTTTAATGAATTTTTAAATCAACGTGTATTTCATCATGTTCTCTCTACAGTGTAGTTTCTTCGTATTGTAAGGAATAATTTAAAGATTTAAAAACAAAAATATTTATCTGTTTTTTAATAACTATCATTCACGCATGCATAATGAATGTACTTGATAACATTACGTGAATTAATATGAATTTTTCCCCGTGTAATCATAAAACAATCAATATATTGAGTAATACAAACCTTATTTTCAAAATAGGGATGATACGTATCAAATAATTTTAATCATTAAAGTTTATTGTCTGGATTGAATGTCTGGACGCCTCTTTTTTTGGTCGCTGGGTAGATATATTCCTCGAAAAGTTATACAAAAAGTACGATTTGTATCGTAAAAAGATATATAGATTCCAAATGTTATTCAAGACCGTGTAAGATAAAATAAATGTATTCAATTTAAAAAACAGTAAAAATGTGATAAAAATAAATTGTACAAGCTTGAGGTATATGTATTTAATTAAAGTAATTGAGAAAAAATAAAAATTGTACATTAAAAATGTTAAAAATAATTATTCACCATAATTTATAGTCAAAATCAAGCGCATAGTTTACAATGAAATGAATGAAAATCGCTTTCCTCTAAATCAACCTCATCAGCTATACTTGAATCTCATCAAGAGTTTCATCCGGTACAGACGTTTTGAGATGAATTATTTTTCGAAATATTTAGCGATATTGGCTTTTTTAAAAAAAAAAAAAAAATTCAAATCTGTTGTTCATTCACTTAACTATTTTGGTTTGCAAGTTCTTTGTGCAATCCATAGTACTCAAATGAACAAATCTTCAGCTCTCGTTGGAATTTTAGGGTGCGTTCTACGCTTGAATCAATGTTTAAAAAATGATTTTGTAGATTTACACCAAGTTTAAGACCTTGGAAATTAAATTAGCAGTTATATATAATTGATGCATTTTTTGTCATTTTCTTTTCGGGGAACAATCAGAGATATTAAATTTGTTAGAGTAAATCAACCGTGAACAAATAAATAAAAGTGCATTCCCCCCCCCCTTTTTGGCTCACATCATTTTAAAACCACGCAAAAAAAAAAAAAAATTATAGGTGTACTTGTGTTTGGAGTTCCTTTATTTAGCGTAACGAAAGCAAAAACAGCTCTGTTTTACGTATTTAACTAGATCAGGGGTGGCCAACCTTTTTGGGAACAGTGCCACTATTTGATAAAATAAAGTTAGGCTTGCCATTTCCAGCTTTCCCAATAAGCAAAAAAATATGAAAATTTTAAAAAAAATATTACTTATAGGCTTATTATGAGATTTGTACTCAAATAATACATTTTTGTATGCTATTCTAAGTAGTGAAATTAAAAAAATAATAATAATTTAATTTATAAGACAAAAGTACTAACTCTTAAACTTTTTTAAAAGGGCATAAAATCAATCCATCAATCAGTTTTACAGACTTAACAACCAGTTAGGTTAAGTATAAACAAAAAATGAGTAACTTGAAAAAGTTATAAAAAATTATTAAACTGTTAGTACTTATCTAATGTGACTTTTGAATTTGTAGTTTTTTTACCAAGTTATCTATTAGACTTAGTTCTTGAAGATTCTAATAAAATTAGGTTGTTTTAGGTGTACATCAATGAACTTTGAGCGATATATTTTGATTTTATTATGTTCATAGTAGAAAACATTTTTTTCACTAACATACTGACCCAAACTTATAACAATATCTAGCAAACAAATGGTGTAAATTTGGAAAATTGCGTGTTGGTACGAATTTCAAAAATTCAATACCATTCGGTTCTGATTTGAGTTTCTTATATATTTTAATTTTAGAGTAGTATGGTGCTGTAGGCCAATAATTCCGATTTGGATTTTAGGTGGGTAATAATTAACGCCTTGCAGAGAGAAACTGGAAAAGGATTAATGAAAGGATAATTTTTTTATCGTCTTGAAAATCATCCAACCTAGCACTGAATGAATCCTGCAAAATGGACATTAAAATTTTAAATTTATCACACCTCGGAGCATTTATAGTTTTGGTCCCTGCACTAATGTAAAAGTTGTTCAACTAGGTGAGATCAACTATGTTAGAAAAAATATAATCTTTTCACCCTTTGATATTAAATTTCAATTATTTAAATATAGGAAAAGCAAAAAGCCAATCTTTATCCTTGAGAGTAGCAAGCACTCGCTTGACAGTTCATTGTTTTATTCCAAATATTTAAAAAAAACACGCTCCCTCGAATTCCAAAACCTCGCGACTGCACTTCCTTTGGAAAGACAACAATGGAGAATATTCTGAACAAGATAATTTTCCAATGGAGTTCAACTAAGTGTATTTAAAAAAAAATTGAGTGCTTTTTTTTCTGTCTGAGACAGCCGCATTTCAGTAAAGTTGTAAAAAATATATATACTATTTTTTTAAAATTTATTTTTTAAATTATACTTTCAAAAATGCTTTAATTTTTCAACAAGTCTCCGCGTGCCACAGCTACAACTCAGCCGTGCCTCGGGTGGGCCACCACGAACTAGATGATTCGTAAAACTCTAAGAAAATGGAATAATTGTATAAGACAAAAATAAGATTATGGTAAATAGTAATTCACAACGCCAGAAATTTAGCTCCAAAATCTTTGTATTCAAAGTTTAGCTCGTTTCAGCACCAACAATGGCGGTTAACGATAACCTTCTTTACTGTAAGCAGTGTAGCTCAAAGCATAAATCTCCTTTAAAATTGTTGCCCCCTCCCATTCAAAATGCAATTAATTATTAAAGTAGAAAATTCAGTTCACTTCAATTCTTTTCTGATCACTTTAAATTCGATTATTAGTTTTTGATAACCACCTATATTGTAATGATAAAAAAAAATGCACATATGAACAATTTTTTTGGCAATGTCATATTCATTTGCATTGTTGGTTTCGTTGTTTCTTCCTTAAAATTTCTTACGTAATAAAGGGTTCTTTTAAAAGACATTGGAAAGTTCTACTGCTATCTGTTCACAAAGGTACCTTAAATGTACTGGAAATTCTCCTTGAAACTAAATCGAAAATGGTTATCAATAAGAGATCGCATCTCTCCAGAATAGTAGCTTTGAAAGTGATACTATTTTAAAACCTTGTATGGTTGTTGTCTAGGTTTAAGCCGATTTTAAGATATAAAATTAAAAATACATATGAACACATGTGCATGCTCATAGTTTTAATGAAGGGTACAAAAGTAAACATGAGTGAATAGCACATAAAATCCAGTGGGTGATTATGCTTAAGGGTCTTAGATAGGAAATCCTTTTTAATAATGCCACTTTGAATAGCTAAGTTTCAAAATTCCTTTACACAAAATACCGTAAAATCCTAATCAAACTTCGAACGCGGTATCCGAATTATTATGACAGCGAGCTCTTTGTGGCTGGCGATGTTTCAGTCCAGTTGTATTCGGTATGTTCGAATTCGGTATTTCCCTAAAGTTTCGCAATATAACGGGATTAATGTACGTTAAATCTGTAAAAACGCAATCTTATTGGCATGGTGTAGAAGTTAGGAGAGTAGATGTCAGTTCAAAAGTCGTCCTTGTCATTTGACCGGGTTCAGAATTCTGAGGCTCATCGTCAAATAACCCTCGTGGAACTTCGAAATGAGTTACGTTAAGAAACAGTAAATCTACCAACCAAACTTCCTTTTGAGAACAAGATCTCTCTCTCTCTCTCTGACAAAAGCTCTTGCGTCTTCCATAATATATAATTCGCCCTAATTTTATCTTAAGAAACTTTCAATTTGTAATGGTCCTGACTCTCACATAAATAAGTAACTGTTGCTTATGCACCTAACGGGATTTAATCGTAATTTGAATATGTTAAAAATTATGTACTCAGCTTTTTATCAGTTATTCGTTATGTAATAACCTCCTACGATAGTTATCCACCAATCACAAGAGACATCCTTGGAAGTCGTGTGAGTTTTTGTACTTCCGGTGCCGTTTTGTATAAATACCGAAGATCTCAGGAAAATGTATACATATACTCCGTTTCTTGTCCTCGTCATGTGAACGCATGCAGCTAGTTTTTGCGTTTGCGTTCTTTGTTGTGCCTTGTAGCTTCTACTTTGTGTTTATACGTGAGTGTTTTCTCCATGTTAAATAAACCAAAATGTCAATGTATCCAGCCTCACCAATTGTACGAAATCGACTACCACTAAATCCTCAATATCTTAATTGAGATGGAAATACACTCAGTTAATTCGTTATGTATATGTTAAATTCCATATTATAATTTGATTGTTATACGAAATAATTAAATTTTTGTGGCAATTTTTTTAAACTTTCTCTTAATTAGAAAGCTCTTTTCAGTTGCTAATAAGTTAGAAGTTATAAAGTAACAGATTTTTCAAAAAGAAATCTGTTTTTATTCTCCATTAAGAGTCGTCATTCAAGTTATAGTTATCGTCATTCAAATTATAGTTCAAGTCATGATTCGCTAATTATAGTTATCGG
This sequence comes from Trichonephila clavata, assembly GCA_019973975.1. NCBI lineage: Eukaryota > Metazoa > Arthropoda > Arachnida > Araneae > Nephilidae > Trichonephila > Trichonephila clavata. The sequence continues at coordinate 513,585 of BMAO01035804.1, read as the reverse complement.
AAATTGCATTAAATTTTGAAATTTTCGGTTGATCTGTAATATTTTATTGGATTGCTGCTCGTAAAAAATGTTATGTGTATTTCTGTATTAAGAATCACGGCCTTAGAGCATTGAATAAGAAGTTTTTCAATAACTATAGACTATCTGCTAAATTTCTAGTTATTGTACATATATTTTTCAGTCAAAATATAAATTTTATAAAAATGAAATGAAAAATAAATTATAGATTTTTTTATAAGAGAGAATCGTCTTTTACGTTACCCTCGATTGGTCCCAGTTTCAAAAAGCTACGATATTTAAATTCTGATTATAATAGATGGGCAATTGTTATAGGTCTAAATATATATTTTGCCCTTTACTTTTAATTCTTAAAAAATGGATTATGTGATCGTGTTTCACGATTGAAAATTTACGAATAACTTCTTAACTATTTCCTTTAATCACGGTTGCATCATCTGCTTTTTAATTAATGTTACTTCTCAGCTGAACTGCTTATGATTTTCTTTGATAGTCTGTATCATTTAAACTTCTTAATGAGAGACAGAAGTTTCCCAAATTCTGTGTGACCTTTTTAAAGTGATTTATTGTGGTGTTTAATTCGGTATACTTATATTTTATTTAGCATGGCTCGTTTTTTTCAAAAGTGAGGTAAAAATGTGACACATTACTTTTGCTAACTTTCCGAGAAAACATCTATAAATATGTTCCCCAAGAATGAAAACATTTCTTTCTTTTTTGGAGAAAACCACTCATTGTTTGAATTTTTGTAAATTTACATACATATTCATTTAATCTCTTTTGACGCAACATTACTAAATTATTCTTAAAAGAAAAATTGAATGAATAAAAGTCCAGGGGGTGTATCATACGGATAAGTACGGTACATCCCCAATAATGATACAGTATTTTCATTATTGGGAAATAATGTAGTTATGCAGCTGCAACTCTCTCCTCATTTTGAAGAAAAAATTTGTCAATTTTTTTAACAGACGATAACTATTTTCGAATATCTTTTTTCTGGGTCGGAGGTTATTCCCTTTTGTATATAGCAATTTCATTTGAAATACTTATAAATGTTTATTTTCTTTTAGTAACAAGGATTAGGGGGAAGAGCCCCCAAAAGGGAATGAACGACTCCTTTCAATCTTTTATTTCATTTTAGCCCACTAAGCAAAAAGATTAACAGAAAAAAAAAATTCAAACAAACTCTGTGTGGAGTTTTATCACCTAATATTCTTTTTTTTTTTCATAAGTAAAGAATACTTTATGGAAATACGCGCAAAATATCACGTATCGCGGCACAGTTACTAGACTTGTGCGGCGTGGTTAACCATTTCATACCGTGCCACAGCAAGTAGTGAAAATTCGCGCATTGTTCCTTTGTTGAGTTATATTGTATTAATTAAATCTTGCATTATTAATTAAAATGTCATAAAAACTTTTATTAGTGCAGTGAAATTGGTTAACTGTAAACCTTTACTGCTCTGTCTGAATCTGTCAGAAAGCATTAAAAACTTAACCTTTCGTAGCTAAATTTTAAAAGGTTCTTGTTTACCCCTCACTTACGTTCTCACTCGTGAATCCCTTGCAAAGCCTTCAGTACACTGAATAGGGTACATATCACAGTTTGGGAGAAACACTGATTTATATTAATTCACTAAAGTAAATATATTTTCCGATGAAAAACGCTCTTTCCTGAATAACATGAGGTGTACGTATTTCTTGAATATATATATTCTGTAAATAATTGGATAACTCTTGTCCTAAGTATGAAAAATATTTGAAATAAAAATATACTACAGTAAGAGATATATTTCGTTAATTGTTCGCTTCTTTATATTGAAAATCAGCAGAAAAAAATGAGATCTGAAAGTATTAATGGAAATGTGTTGCAGATTATTTATATGCCTTAATATATTTTTAGATTAAGCGGCTATGTGGCCAATACAATAGTTAAATTCCTTTGGTATTGAACCACCTTTTGCAATGTGACAAGCAGCTGAATTTTGTTGGAAAATATGTGGAGTATTCGAAATAGAAGGCTGCAGCTTAAGTTCCATGATTGTATCTCTCGTATTCAGCATGCTTTCACAATTACCTGTAGAACACCTATACCAGGGGTAAGCAAATTGCGGCTCTTTCAGCAGACGATTGCGATTCTTCAGATTTTTGTCTTTATGCGTTTATAAAAAATAATTATGTCTTCTAAAAATTATTTCGCTTTCTCCTTTCTTTTTGTAATTATCTACTGAAAAAAATGTAATTGCATGTACATTTAAAGATGTGGTTGTCTTAAAACAGTTACCTTTGTATTAATTGTATTGAGAATTAGTGTAAATATTACAATTAGTTCGTCGGTATTCTCAACAGCCAGCGTTACATTCCTTTAAATCTTAAGGACGGTGGCTGTGCTCCATCTTCGAGGCCTCGTAGGGGCATTTGTATTGTCGTAGATCCCTTAAAATTACTTCATTACTTGGTAGCAAAAAGGGATAACGCAGTTATTAGCCCCAAAAGGCATTTTATTCCAAAATCATTAAACAAAACATTAAATTCAGTAGTGAAGTTTTGCTCCTCATGGCTTTTCGCTGGAGAAAAGTTCTAATCCCATGTAAGGTTAAAATATCTTGAAATGATCGGCTCCAGGCTGTGGCTGCCCCACAAACCCCTTCGCTGGTATGATCCAAAGTCAATTCATTTTCAAACGGTTGCTCCGCCGACTCTGGCACTCCGTCTCGAATTCCCTTTTAGGAGGGGTTTCCCCGCTTCTCTTATTACTTTTTTCATGTCTTTCCTGTCTCATTAGTTAGACAGCGTCGGTGTATGTGTTTGTGTTGTGTTGTGGGTTTTTTTTTTTGTATTTGCAATGTTATACAAAATTGTAAAGTTTTCCATCTGTGTTTTCCCCCCTTTTCTCGAGAATTTTGCCCTCCTTCGGGACCACTTTCTACACTTTTTTGTTTACCTTAATAAAGTTACATCTCGGAGGGTCGATTCACAGCTCGAAACCCCTTGGGTGGGCTTGATTCTCCCGAGTAAGTGAGTGAAAGGCCATCGATGTTCATTTCCCCTGTTCCTTGAGGTGTGGCTGCCCCCGCAATCTCTATCGAGTGTCCTTGAAGAAAAGAAACTGAAGTGGAAGATAACGCAGAAGATTGAATGAGATCAAGAAGGTCCTCGTCACCTTGCGAACAGACCTTTTAAACCTTTTTCACGCCCCCAGTCACCTCTGATTGGCGAATGTAGCGGATCTGCACATGACCCTCCTCGCCTTAGACCTAACTCTATTGGTGCTTGAAGACAATAGGTTAGGATGTCTAAAATCAACTTCGACTCCGTACCTAGTAAAACCTCTTGAAGGCTATAAATCACTCTGTCACTGAGGGTATATATCTTTATCACGACAGGCCGACATTCCTTTTCATTCAAATAATTCGCTGCCCACGTGTGCGTGGGTGACCCAATAAAGGATACCTTTCGTAGGAGCATTCTTTTAATAGATAGCTGAGGCTAAAATCGTCTGGGTGTTGGAGAAAGAAAAGGTGTGGCAAAACATCAAAGCAGGTTTCAGAATCGACTCTCATCTGTTTTCCCCCAGGCATGAGAGAAAAATACCTGATCTTTTTTGAAAGATACGATGTCCCATCTGGGGATTCCAGCCACCCTGTACACGTATTGCCGGGGAGTGTTTAGCTAATGAACCGACGTCACACATTGGGGGAAAAGGAAGACTCCCTTTTGGCCGTCGTTTTCTGTCCTACCTCGACACAGAGGGTGTTCGATTGTTGCCTTGGCCCGCACATTCTTCAGATCACTCACCCATTGAAAACATTTAGCCATGGATTGCTGAGAGACTGAGCCACCATGGCTTTGCCACTGTGCTACATGCGTACGATAAGTAAAGTTTTGTTTTTTGTTTTCCTTTCTGGTGTTGCAGTTTTAATGGCCAACAGGGTGTATATACAACTATACACACCCGTAGTTTTGCATTCCACTATTACTTTCTAAACTCATACAAACTTGTATTAAATGTATTTTAAATAAGAAATATAACTTATTTTTATAAATTGAAGGTATTTAAATTCCGTTTCATTATTTCGGCTCATCTAACATTAAATTATAAATAAAGATTTGTATTACGTAAAAGTGTTTTTATTCTATAAGCATATAAAATTGAAAAAAACATAAAAATTCCATAAAATACTCACAATTTTAGCCACCACGGTATGTCCTGAAGTCAGTTTACATTTAGTTAAGATTTTGAATGTAATCTTTATTGCTTGAAAATAAAACGCTTTTATTTGTTTTTGTTTATATGCGTTTTTAATTGTTTAAATACTTCCACAACATGCAATTTTTGTTTTCTTTTTCGATCAATATACATGACATGCTTTGAGTTTTCTATTTTCCCCCTATAGTTTTGCATGTGTGAATCAAAATAAGATCAAATTTTTTGTACTGACTAAAAATTCAGGTAATTTTGTTTCTTTTTAGGAAATGCAAATTACTTGTTTTACAAGTTTTAAAACTGCAATTACTTGTTTCATTCTAAAAATCGTAGAAATTTGATGTGACTAAATTTTCCTTACAGATTTTTTTTTTACTGTAAGAAAGCTCCAAGAAACTTTTAAAATATAATTAGCTCTTGGTATAGTAATGAGAATAGTGAGCTGTCATTGGTGTCTGGGGAAACCTTAGAATCTGTTCTTTTAGAGTCAACTTCTGTGCTATTAATTATTCATACGACCTGTTGTGGATTATTTTTGATGTCTTGCAGTAGTTGAAAATCTAAGCACATATGATATTTTAAATACGTTTATTTTTCCAATTCGATCACCTCCCAAAATTTTTAAGATTTGCAAACTTACCGCGCTTCCTTTTATACAGAACCGGCTCTAACTTTTGCTATCTTAGCATATTATTCTACTATTTAGGAGCACAGGTGAGATGAGCCCTCAGTAACTGGAAAATCTTGACCCCTAAATTTACACACAAAGACATTAACACTGAAAAAGTGTAGTTAGTATTTTTTTAAAAAAAATGATAATATTAAAATACTATCTTTTGAACAAACCGCGGCGTTTCAAATGGTTAACTGCATTTTTTTTCAAAATGATTATGTATTTTTTTGAGTAGAGGCTCTATTAGTTATGGACGTCGTGTGATTAGTATGTTACTATACCATATTACATGCGTGCAATACAATTTAATATAAATTTAGCATAACTTTTTTTAAGTGGATGTTCATTAAGTGCACTGAAATCATATACGTTTAAAAATAAATTGATAAGCAATTTTATGTATACAAATATTTGTAATTATGCCCATAATGCTTGTTCTTATGAAACAAAACTGGAAAACTCCTATGATAACTTTTATGTTACAGTTTCTGCTTTTCAAAATATTGTCTTAAAATTAAACATGCTTGATTACAATTTTAGAGCTTTTAATAAATGAAGATTCACAATGTAAGAGATAATAATATACAGATTTTTTTTTTAAAAAAATATTTTACGGCAACAGGAAAGATAAGCAACACTTCAACTGAAAATAATTTTTCTGACCGATAATTTTGCCTTATAATTTGAAATCAAGCGCAAAGCACAAATTCATCTTAGTACAGGGTAGTAAGTGGCGATAAATTCTAGTTGATAAATGGATTCGTTTTGTAAATTTAAAAATTTTATGTTCGCTACAGAAGGTAGTTTGTACTTCATACAAACAATTTTCTAATTCATTTTCTCGTTTGGATTTTGAGATAAAACTTTGGCAATTTCAGAATAATCATCTGCTAATATTTTCTTTTGATTGGAATGTAAAATAAAAATTTATTTTAAAAATGGCTCCTAAAATTGATATATAGCTAGAACAGGGGTCAGCAACCTTTTAGTTGTGGCGTGCCAAAACTAATCTACCATCTGATTCAGCGTGCCACACAGTAGGAGATTTTTGAAACAATTCGATTCCCGCGATAATACATGCAGAGTTAGAGAATAGATGCCAAATAATATATATTCATAGTTTGACTGTATATTAATTTTGCATCATTTAAAGATATTTCTTAGCATAAGAATAAACAGCAAAAAAAGTAAAACTAAATAAAACAAAAACAATTAATAAATTTAATTGAACTTAGGTTATGTATTTTTAAACATTTTTTAAAATAAGAAATAGAGAACACATAAAATATAACTATTTTCCTTCATTATAGTTAAATAAAAAAAATAATAATTTTAATGCAAACCTAGCGCTTGCACAGCTCTTCTTTCATATCACAAAATCAAGGGTATAGATATAGCTTTCTATTTGAGACGATTCTGAGCATTAAGTTGTTAAACAATTTATTTGTAGACTCGAAATATCTTTAATATGAGCAAAGATTTTTTACTTAGATATGTAGAACCAAAAGCGGGAAGCAGAGTGCGGGCAATTTTCTCTCTTCAAATAATTAAATCTCTCCAGCAATAACATTGAAAAATTTACAAAATAGCTGTAAATAATTCTGAAGATGTTTATCTCAAAAAGATCCATTACAAATTTATCAACTTCCATCCACTCAACAATTGACAAATTTGTGGATTAGTGCAGAGTGCCAATGAGAATTGTACAGAGTGCCGACCCCTGAGCTAGAAGATTACATAACTGCGCTTTCCGAAGAGAAATATTTGGATCAACAAATTATAAAGCGGTGTAAAAAATTTGCTTGCTGCATTTCAATAAAAGATATTTATAATATATTAAATATGAAACGGAAAAAAACGTCTAGCTAAAAGTAAAAATGAAAAAATGACCACGAAACTTCATCCTAAAACTGTTCAAATGCAGGCCACTATCAAGAAAGAGAAGTCTCTGATCCTAAAAAAAAAATCCACCGACTCAAAGATTCATTGTATCAAAATAAGGAATGTCTTCCGGCACTGTAATTAAAATCATTCATTAAATTTTATGTTTAAAAGATCAATTCTACAATTCGTTAGTTTAAACCTAAAATTCGTCTCCTTTTTTAAAACATATTGCTGAAAGAAAAGCAAATTGTAGAAAATTATATAAAAACACCTGGGTGCTAAAAAAGTGAAATTTGTGGAAACATTCGATGAGGCATGGGTATATTTAAGTGACTGTAATAAAAGATCAATTTTCTATTGCTCAATTGACGGAAATGACCGTACGAAATGGCTTCGTTAGTTAACAGAAAAGTTCCCAAAGGGATTTATGATAGTAGTAGAATTTTATTTTACAACGGCAAATTAAAAATAAAAAAAGCCTGAACTAGAGCTATAATCAAGAATCATGGCTATCAGATAGAAGCAATTTTCCCCAACAAATACTATATTTATTGATAAAAATTAATTATCAAAATCATTTCCAGAAAATGCGAACGGCCTTCTGTAATGAAAATAATTAATATTCATCCGTTTTCCCCCCTCACCCCCTTTTTTGTTACATCACACATATCGTAATTTGTAAGAAAAATTCTTAATACCTATAAAATATAATTATTATAATATTTTTTATTAAAGAAAAAATAAATATCTTGAAATCATTACATGAATGAAATTTATTATTATTGTTTCTTTCATAAATTATTCGAACCCTCTTGCTCTTTGTTAGTTTTTAAAATTTGTGAGTAAGTAATTTTTCTGAAAGAAAGTTTTAAATATCTCACAGTTATAAGCGCATGCATAAAAAGGCAGTAAATTAGCACTAAAAGTTATTTTTTAGAAAAAAATTGTACGTAAGGCATCTAAAATGCCTAAATACACTCCTTATAATGTAGATGAAATTTCTTTATTTTTGTTTGGTTGATCAATGAATTTTCGAGCGACAAAACTCCCCATTATAGAAAGAAAAAAATTAACCCCATTAGAAAAAAAATGTACTATAAGTTATAAAATATCTTAGTACTGTTAATTAAGAGTTAAAAAACTGTTACTGATGTGTACTGTTAAAGAGTTAAAAGAGTTCATTGTTCAGGAATATCTTAGTAATGTTATTTAAGAGTTAAAAATCTTTTTAAAAAAGTTTTTTTGATAACTGCGGTCCTTGTGTTACCATTAAAAATTATTACAAAATTCTCAATTTTTGTAAATTATAAAAATTAACAAGTTTGTACTTTTTTTGTAAGAAATCATTTCAGCTCTACACTTAAGCGTTTCTTTAGATCCTAAGTAATTTTTTAAATTTCTGAGTTTCTATCGAGCTTTAGTGAAGAAATAAGGGCATAGTTATTCTCACTAAGATGAACTTTATAATGCTTTACTATATTCGTTATTTTTTTTTATTTTTTTGCAAATATCACACACACTTCTTTTTCTCTTCAATGGAAAAAAACAGATTTTTTTTTTTCGGTATTCGCGATTGACTTTTAATTTTGGTTATGAGCATTTGTTGTGAATAAATTTATAAACAATTAGAACATTAACATTTGTACAGTATTGATGCTAGAATAAATGCAAACCTCGCATTTTCATTAGGCAACTGCATTACAATATTCCCACACACTGACACTATTACATTATAAGTAAAATATCCTAAAACTCTTAATATATTTTTAAAATATGAATACCACCTATCAAACACACAAATATTTCCTCTTGAGAATTATTGTATTACAAAGTAGGATATTGTATTACAAAGTAGGATCCCAAATTAGTTATAAATTATAAGGGTATAAATTGGGTTGTAAATTGGTTCTATGATATAATTTTTTTAAAAGGCCATTTTCACAATTTACATTGGGGAATTTTAAATATAATAATAATTAATTTGCGAAACACTTGTGTCAACGCTGTACTTCAAAGAAAATTTGCTTAGACAATGTAAAATTATTTCTTTTGTGTTCAGCATAATGAAACCCTTTTAGAAATGTCTTACAGTTTTGTTTTATTTAAATGTTTTTAAACAAATGTTTTTAACTATGCTTTGATGGGCTTTCATCTCAGTTTTAAACCTAAATATATAATTTATCATTAAAAAAGGCTATACATGCGTCATATTCAAAGGTCAGAAATTTCAATAAAGTTAAATAAATTTCCAAGCACATTGGTACTACTAAAAATCCAAGGCAACTTCCCTGAATTTTACCAATAGTTAATAGCATAACTTGAGCCACCCCACCCAGTATTGTGGTTCTGACACTCGGCTTGTAATCGAGTGAACTCGGGTTTGAATCCCGATAAAGGCATTGATGTATCATCTGGTAAAGAGGTTGGACTTTCGCCTGAAATGGATTCCCGTCTCGAATGGAAAGCAGCGCACCCCTTCTGCTGAGATCATTCTTTGTATAGTAAAGTCTATATTCTTCTGTGATTGTACTGTATATTTCTGTTCATCTATCTCCTGTCTTTCATATGTATCCTAGGATGAAACAAACAACAATAGTATACAACTTGAAGTTTTCTTCTCGAAATAATTATTTTGACTGTCTTATTACGGTGGCTATATTGTAAATAATTGTTTGTGAAAAACAAGTTTTTTTATTTACAATAGAGGGTTTTATGTGCAAAACCACAATTTAATGAATATGACCTTTTACTTGAAGACACTAATTTTTTACTGTATTTTTATAAAATATTTACAAATCGTAAAATCAAAAACGTAATAAAATAACAGATATTCCTTGTGTGTGGATTCTAAAGACACATACAACTAATAAACACCTGTTAGTAATAAAGAAACCGCGCTAAGGATAATTTCCTTTTCATATCTGTCATGTTTTTAAAGCAATCTGTGAATGACAGCATTCTCCATAGGTGGTCAGTGAGGATGGTCTATGGCAGGCATGTCAAACTCATTTGATATCAGGGGCCACATGAGCTATTTTATATTAAGTTGAGGGCCGCATGTTTTCAATGTTCAAAAAATTAATAAAACAGGACTTTTAGAATGATTAAAATTATTCTTTATAAAACTCAATGTATTATATAATGTCTTATAAAAAAGCAAAAATAAAAGTATTAGTACGAAATGCAATTTAATATTACTTTTAGAAGAGATATTTGACATCGTTTTTACCCCTCAAAGCAAGTCATCAAAATTTGGTAGAACGTGTTGAGCTGATGTAATTTTTTTAAGAAAATGTTGACAAATGTTGATCATTTAATCTTGACCTCTCTGAATTTTTGTTACTTTTCATAAAAGAAAAAAAAAATTTCGCATAAATAAATGCTTCTAAACATAGCCATTCATTATACGCGTAACAAAAAATAACACTTTAAGAAACCTATCTACAGATGAATATGTATAAAAATCTAGAGAGAGTCTCAAATTCCAAACATTTTTACTTCAACAAAGAATCACAATAGATTTCAATTAATTCCATTGTAAGTTTTCATCAACAACTTCAATATCGACAGCCGCCGTGTAGGGGAGCGATGCACGTTAAATCTGTCGAGAGCTCAAACGTCCTCCCGTTGGTGTGGTGTGGTAGTTAGGAGAGGGGGGTGCCAGCTCAGGTGTCGTCCGCGTCACTTGACCATGGTTCAAAATTACGCGGACCGTCCCCAAAAGCCCTCGTGTAGCTGAACAGTGGGACGTTAATATTCACTCAACTCAACTCAATATCGACAGATGGAGGTGATATTAAGAAACGAAATTGTAATTCAAAATTTTTAAAATTAGGAAATATTCGATCGAATTCCATTTTTAACAATTCATTTTGGTGAGAATATTCTGTAAATATTAATTTTAGTGATTTAATCAATAGATTTTGAAAGCTTTAAAAGTGAGACAAGTTTTCTCTTTCTGTTTGTAATAATTTTTGTTTGAAACTGTTAATATTATCAAATAGCATTGTAACAAAAGGATTTTTGCCTTGAAGCTTAAGTTAAATTGACCTGTTATATCAACTGGGATAGCCAGGATCTTTAAGTTCATATTACAAGTTCATCTTTTTATTCAGCGCATTCATATTTTTTTGTTTTCAAGAAAATAATGACTTCATCCAGCAATTTAAAAGATCGCTTTAACACTTTATGACACGAAATCCATTGAACTTTCATACAATATGGTTGACCGATCAATTCACATTCTATATCTTCCAGAAATGAAGCAAATCGACTATACCAAAGTCTACATGCTCGAATACAGTTACAATTTTACTGACTATTTTAAAACATGTCCAATATATCCAAGTACATGCCAAAAAACAGTATTTGCTGTGGAGTAATACAATGGAAATGCTTAAAATTAATTTTAATATGTTGTTTACTTGTTTCTTTTAATCTTGCAACTCCTTTAGTAATACTGATCATGGTAAGTGCAGTATCAGTTGCAGGACAAGTCAACTTTTCCAAGGAACACTTCCCATCTCAAAACATCTTTAAATGCATCAAAAATATGTATTATGCATAATATATGACTACTCGACTATATATCTCTACTATTTCATCATCTCTGCTGGTTACAGAATTTCGACTTAAACTTAATTTCAGAGTACTATGTCCAGCACAAAAAAAAAAACTTAAATTTTTTTTAATTTGTGTACTGGACATATAACCGTTTTTTTTTCGAATCTAAGCCGCCCTTGATTCAAGGCCGCACTCCAAATTCTCAAAAAGTTTTTTCTGAAAAATGAAAAATAGTGTAAAATGGTTTATCGGTATCAAATTTTACGAAATTAAAATTTAAAATAAGAACTAATAAGTGAAGAATTAGTTATTTTGCCATTATTATAAACTTTTAATTACATACATGAACCCGTAATTGCTCTTAATACCCTATTCAACAGATTTTTTTTTTTTTTTAGATTCTAAGCCACCCCGATTTTAAGTAGCATTAACATTGGTAAAAAGTGCGGCTTAGAATTGAGTAAATACGGTAATTTCGCAGCTATAGTTCAGTGTTCACTAATCTTGTTCAGTAAATGATCTGCTTGCGATTAAAAAAAGTGATAACTTATAACTAGTTTTAATATATATTAATAATAACTAGATAATATATAACTATAACCCTTGAGTAGCTGAACAGTGAAAAGTTTGTATTCACTCTCATTCAACAAATTTAGTGAATATTTTTTTCCCCATTTTTTAAGAATTATTTCTATTTTGACATCTCGTTTTCATAAAGATTCACAACAAATTTGTTTGTTTTTTGATTTTTGTCACAGTGCCTTAAAGTTAAATTCCTTAACAACTGAGTTACAGTTATTACAGTGTGAGGCACAATAAAATATATTTTTATATTTTATTTGTTTTGGGCGAAAAAGACATTGCAGTTACCATTTTTCTTGAAAATTAGGTTACTCATCTTCAGTTATCTTTTCGTACTCTGTTCTTGATTATGTTTTTATTAAAATAAATTTTTAGTTTAATATGAATAAAAAGCAAAATCCACTTTCTTTCACAAACGATTGAGTAAACACTACACTTTGTCTTGGTCTCATCTTGGCGTTTTTAAATTTTGAAAAATGAAACTTCAATTGCTTCCGACGTCCTGCTATTCGTTTCTCGCTGATTGGACATTTCAAAGAGAAATAAAAGTCGTACTCATGATGAATCCTAGTGTGATCTATAACAAAAAATATTCATAAATGCATTTAAGAAAACATATATTATAGTAAAATTAAATGAAAAAAAATTAATAAAATATTAAAAATAATTTTCATTTAAGGGCTATTTTGATGGTTAAATATGATTTTTTTAAAAATAAATTTCCAAAAAATAAAAAAAAACTCTTTGAAGATTGATATTTAAAATTTTGTAAAATATCTCCGGGGGCCGCAACCTATGTATTGGTGGCCCGCGGGCCGCGTGTTTGTCATGCCTGGTCTATGTGGGAATCTTGTAATTAAACATTTATGCGTGACATATTTCATGGGAGACATTTAATGAGAAAAACAGATTAAAAACGAGTCTTACAGTAGTCGCATATGATGTGTAACATCTGACTTGTTATCATAGTAAATACGCAATAGTGACTTTAATCCTGAAAGAAATGAATCAGTTATGACTGGAAATAATTTTCTATCAAATAATTATATCTTTAATGAAAATTTTATTTAATTGACACAATGAGTAATGCAGTTTTTTATCAAAAATATTTATTGTTCAATTTGGGGAAGAGAGGAGACAATAGAATTATGAAAACTAAAGTATGACACATATACTTGTGATTTCAAAGTATTTAAAAATCGTTGAAAAACGGCGTCAATAACAGTACCACTGTTAGTTATCGAAACATTTCGATTAGTGTTCATTTCGAGCTTGAGTTCATCTTTCAGAAAAGCTATGAGCGGCGCAGCTTCTGGCAAACTGAAGTTAACGTTAAAATCACCACTCACACAAAATCATGGGAAGCGAGTGATAGTTTTTTTTTTTTTAAAAGAGCAGAACCACTTTCGAACTGTTTGATTCGGAGAAATGTATGCAACCACCAAAATGACAAGACTTGCTGGTATGTGCGGTAGGCGGGCGTCTTAATTGCTATTACAGTTGGACCCCCAGACGAGGGTAGCGAAGAGACACCGTCAAGCGCATGCTTAAAAATTAGAAATATTAGAGAAAATCAAAAATACCCGTTTACTTAATTAGTTAGTTTTTTTAATCGAGAAATCTTTTTTTAATCACAATTAAAAATATTATATTGACAGCGATAGAAATTAACCTCAAAGTATGAAAATGATAAGCACTTAAATATTTTCAAATAATTCCATATTACTTACTCCTATTTTTTTTAAGAATGATGAGCTTTGTCAGACGCTTAACAAGAAATATAATATAGTTAATATATAGTTTACACATATATAAATATATTCTCAGATTTCACACACAACGAGCCCTGAGACTTTGACATTTGAGTGTAAGAATCACAAGTTTATTCTGGATGAAGTCTAATAAGACTTGCTGGTATGTACGGTAGGCGGGCGTCTTAATTTCTACTAGAGTTGGACCCCGAGACGAGGCTAGCGAAGAGACACCCCAAGGCGCTGAATTGGTCAAATCAAACAGCACGCGCTTCCCCCGACTTCCTGTTACGCATTTCCGTCCCTTTTCCCGAAATCACTCCAACAAATATCCAGCAACCGAGAGTAAAGATTTTACACATCAAAAAGCCCTCTTTCAAGTTAAAATGACTTAGCGACTGTAAGAAATTAAGTGAATTTATGCAATTAATTAACATTAATGTTATGAAAGACAATTTATTAATTGAAACAGGTTTATAATAAAAGTGTAATAACATCTCCGAGTTCTAGTTTTAAAACGCACCGTAAGAATTGTTATTTTTTTCTAATAGTTTGGTCATAATTCTACTGTTCTGTGAAATATCTCCAAATTTTTTTATGATTTGAGAGATTTCTCAAAAAAGCAATGGGACATTTTGTCTAACTAGAAAGGAATATAATTTAATGTCCCAAGTATAACTGAACAAAAGAAAGAAATTTAATACGTAATATAAAGAGGTAAAAGTTACATTGTTTTTACCCCATTAAAGATATTTCAACTGCGAAATTTGAGCCAACCAAAAAACTGTTTTATCATATTTTTCTTCTTATTGTAAGATTTTCATACTATTATGTGTTTTTATTCTTGGAAGTAATCGTTATATATATAAAAAATTGTTGGTAAATAAACTTTCTTACATTTTAGTTTAGACTTATCTGCTTTGAATTTTTCAGAGATATAGATAGTTACAAAGTTTTAAAATTTTCAACTCTTAAATAACATTTATTTTTATTCAATTTTTCTAAGCATTCAGAAGTAAAAAAAATTGGAATTGAAAAATTGAAGCTCAATTCTCTCTTAGTAACTCAGTAATTAAAATTAATCTTTGTTTAATACTTAAAAATAAAGATTTAAAGTAATCATGGATACTATATTAGCTTAATAACTGAATAAAAAATCGATACATGGGATATGAGTTTATTTTTAAAAACCCTCTATACCCCAACATGAGTAGAGTAAATCAGAATAAATTGCTTCACACAGTCTTGTTTACAATATTTCCGTCTGGAAAATAATTTTGCCACAGAGCTGGGGATGTTTTCATACATCCTTTTGCTCCATGTTTTAAGGAAAAAAACTGAATAGCATTCTTTATATATATATATATATATTATTATTATTATTATTATTATTGCAATGAAACTTGTACTGTGCATACTTGAATATTGCTGCCTCAACATTGTTTGGGGCTTCTAGCAACGGTATTTTTTGTCAGTCCTTTCCAAAATAATAGTAAAATGGCACGTAAAGATTGCTTGCTCGTTATATTAAAGAATAAGTGCCCAAATCCTAAAAAATTTTTTAAAAAAAAGAAAAATGTTCCGAAATTAATATTATATTCTGATTTCGTTATTGTACATCTAAAACAGCTAATAGCATTATAGTTCAATTATATTGATACACATAATTATTAATATTTTGCTCCTTTTGTTTGAATCAATCTATTTTTAGCTGTTTAAAATATGCTCTATATTTCATATGTCCGATTGTTAAATCAAATATGAATTTTTTAAATTGACGTGTTAAAAAATAACACACTTCCACATACACACACACATTAATATTTCTAAGTTTTAGAGATAAAGTATTAGTAATGGATGAATGCGTCACTTTAGAATGAATTTATAATTTTAAAAAAATCCCCTATCCCCAAAGCGTTCTGAATCTTTATCCAGTACATTATTAAGTGTATATAAAACCTTAATGATATCGAGTACTAAAAAAAGTATGTGTATGTGTTTTAGCATCAATACAATTTATTTATTAAAATTGATGAAAATCACTTGAAAAGTATTTCCAATGGAAATTTATAAATAACGTAATTTACACCCACATCATTTTTGATCCTTTTTCATTATTTCAATGAAAATGTTATCCTAATGTTGAATACAAACCATTTTAAAAATACATATTTATTGCCATTTTTTCCAGCAAATTCGCTCTTTGTTTTAAGAAATCCTTACAACACTGTTGAGATCATTATTTTAAAACAAGTGCTGTCAAGAGCCCAAAATGGGATTTTTAATCATGGAAGTAGGAACCCATGTGTCGAACTGGTGTCATTCATTAATTTTATCATAATTTCCTATTTCATAATTTTATCACTTGAATTTCAAGTTTTAACGAGATTTTTTTTTCATTATGAAAATAATAATTGGTCTTTCAGTTCAATTTAATAAAATCTGTTCCGTTAAGAAAAATTCAACAAAAAAAAGTTAAAAACGATGAAATATAGCTAAATTTTATGGGAAAAAAACCAAGTTAATAAATAAAACAGCATTTTAAATATAAAGTCACTAAATAAGAGATAAGAAACTCGCGTTTAGATAAGGGCTTTAGCCCATGCCACTCAGCCGGCTACGATCAACATTTTAAATGAAGAATGTAATCCGGGGTTGGGAAATTATAACTTATCTAAAGAGATTGTGTTCAGTTGAAATTGAAGAATATTTAAGATATTTTGACAAAATAGAATCTTTAAAAATATTACTGATTTCAATTCTATAAATCAGGAATAAAACGCGGGTGAAACTTAAGTCTGATGAGATCATACACTCATGTTTATTAACGAACACACACATAAAACACTTTTGACTTTTCTTCTCCTTCAATCTGTGGTATCTTGAGACCCAAACCAAGATGGATGACCTTTCATTGGATGATCTATCATGATGATTCCGTTTCAAGTTCGACGTCATAATTCTCAATCAACGATTATTGGGTGATTAGAAAGGTTTATGGGAGGTTTACCTAACAAATTTATATGACAATATCACGTCTGGAAAGCATTTAATACGAGGAAAAGCAGAGTGTTTATGATTAATTATAAGATTTATAAAATGTCGTGAAGCAAATGGGCAATAGCGATCTTTTGTTTCAAAAGATGAGAGATAGTTGAGCAAATGTATATGGGTGCAGTAATCGGCTCTGCAGATAAGAAAAATTCTTTATGAACAAAATTTATGAAACTAATGCAGTTTACTTAAATTAGCTGCCCTAAAATTTTGAAGAGGTTCAAACCCTTGGGATACATCGTTTATTCAAAAAGGGTGGTAAAATATAACATATAAATTGTAGAATGGTGAAGGTCGATTCGCCGTTTACTGGTTGAAGAATAAGAAATTTTGATACCCGATCCAAATCGAGAGACTGAGTTTAACAATGAGGATTATTTTTTTTTCTTTTGTATTTTCAATTTAACTCATCTTTTTAAACCCTTTCGTAAGGGTTACCAATAAAATTTCATTATTCAAGAGTGGCATTAATTTAAACTAATTAATATTTTGTACCACAGTGATGAGTTTCTTTGAGCTAAAGTAACATTGTGTAAACGCATTGCCAAGTTAAGTGTACAAGAACAACAAGAAATCAGACAATAAGAAAGCAAGATGAGAACTTTTCTTAAAACTAATTCAGTAGTTGATGAACTTTTACATAATTTGGGAAAGAAATACCTTAGCAGTTTCAATTGCTGGTCGTAAGAGTATCTTAAAGAATTACAAATGTCTTTTGAAATAAACATTTGTGCGTTTTGCATTTGCTACATAATTTTATTTTTCTTAGTATAGTCAAAGAGGAAAATTTTTGTACAAATGCACGTAGAACAACAAAAAGTGCTTGTATTGTACAATTATTTTCAAAAATATCCGCAATAGGAATTTCATTTAGGATTTGTTCCCTCGTATATATTGTAAATGTAGAAATGTGTTTCAATGGCTCCATTTTTTAAAGCAGATTATAAAAATAATTTAGTTTTTCTTTAAAAAAAATGTATTTCAGCCTGAAGCTGTCAAAATATTGACTCCTTTCGTCAATTATGAGAAGTACCAGTAAAATACACATTTTTGTTTTAATTTTGATTACCAATCTTTAAAGGAAAAAAAAAATTCAATTTTGAAAATTCTCCATCAATGTGATATATTAACAAAATCAATCAATAGCAGTAGCATTTCGTTTTATTAAAATTTTATGAATGTATTCTTAAATGCGTTTTTGTAAGTTATGAAAATGAAATCTAATTGAAATGATCGATGAAACAAAAAGGTGATTGCATTTTTATCGAGTCTTAATGATTGTTACAATTAACAAGGAGAGTTACATAAATGTATCAAAGAGCATTGAAAAGAAGTTTTCCCGCTAGACAAAAAAATTTGAAAACAGGAAAAATACCAAGCTTGGAAGTGTATTTTTATTTTAGCAGTAAAATGGCACATATTGAAAGAGAGCTAACAATTGCCATTTGTGCAACTTGGGGAAAAAATTAAATCAGAAAACGCGTTTTTTAAAAAATGTTAAAAATATTGCTTTTAAAAATTGATGAAGGAAAATAAGTTTAAAAATACCAACGCTTAAATTACATTTAAAAAAAATTTCCCCTCCAATTCCCTTCCTCTGCAAATAAAGCCGTTCGAGTATGACGAGCGCAAACGAGCTTCGCCACATTTGGCGACAATTAAGTTTCCAGTTTATGTCACTTACTGGCGGCAGTGTGCTGAGATTGGCAACCCTGGGACGAGCCGCCGTTCGAGCCGATTTCAAAACACGACGCCTCGTCTTTGTAAAGAGAAGTTTTAGTTCAGCGGACTTAGTTGTATGAAACGCGTTCCCTCGTGTTTCGTTGCTTGGTCACTCTCGCGCTGTACGCGCGCAGCCTTTCAAATTTCGAAATACCACTTCGTCATTATGTACGCGTAAAGAATAACGTTCTTTGTAAACATTTCGTCCATTTTTTAAAAATAGTTAATTGCAACATAAAAGTTTTAGCTTGGTTTTCTTAAGTTGCGAGCATTTTGCGGGACCATTGTGTTCGGCAGGGGGAAAGTTGATGGAAGTAACTATGTTATAGTAATTCACACGGGTGGAAATCAAGACTGTGCTGGAATGATAGCTCCACTGAGACGGTAATTTGTTTGCAAAGCTTGTAATGCGGCGACTATAATTTCAGTTCTTTTCTTTTTTCCCACGCTCCAGGAAAAAAGTTAACTTCGGCGTTTCTTTTCATTCTTTTTTTTTTTTTTGCAACAAAATATTTCTTTCATATCAAGAGTAAAAAGAACGCTTTCTTTCCGAATGGATGGGAAATTTGATTTCCTGTATACGGAAAAATTATTTACTGCGATTGTAATCATGTGAAAGTTTTTGAATTGACTTGAGATTGTTTTACGAAGAAAGATTTTACTGTTTCCAATGAAGTTATTTAATAATAATTACTATTGGAATGTATCAACATGGAATACTTGAGCATGTACAACTTTATTTTATTTTACAGGTAAGAATTTTATCCTATTTTAAATCAATGATTTTCTAATTTATAGTATGTATTGTTTTGTCATTCTTTCATGTTGAATTGCCGGTTTTTTCTTCGCTACATTGTTTTGATTCAAACGTTTTGTTTGTTTTGAATATGAGATATAGCCTAAATCTTCATTTCATTTGATTTATGCAATTTAGTGATATCTTAGTAATCGTCGGTTATTTATTTTTGGTTCAGTAATTGTATTTCTTAATTATATACTATGTAAACAAATCAATTCAAGATTTATTTATTTTTTTTAAATTCAGATCTTCATTTTATCTTCTGACGATTTTCTATACATAAAATTTCACACTTAAGTTTTCTGTCATTGGTTTTAATAGAAAAAAATGTATGCCACGTTCTTCATAAATGTTAAAGGAAGTATAAATAAATGATAGAGTAGTATATTAATTTTTTTATATTTACTAAGTTATTCCACTTGGTTAAATTATGGTATCCTCAATACTCTTCATATTTCACCTTTTCTCTCCTGTCTGTTCATGATCGAAATATTTTGTTTGATGTAGTTTTTAAAATTAATTGTAGCACAATTATTGAGAGACATAAATTATATTTTTTTTTGGTGATAAATATGAAATTAAACCGAGCCACATCATGCAAAAATATGCATTCCAAAAATAAATTTTGTAATTATTTTAAAGTGTGCTTAGCTTTAATAACACAATGATCTAGTTTTATGTGGTTGAAATTGAGATGAATATGCAAGTTTGTCGTAGTTTTTTTTTTTTTAAGTGTTGGAAACGAGGTTTTGTTGTACACTCTTTATCAAAAATATTTGAAAATAATAGTTAATAAAATATAGTAAATTTAAGTATGAGGACAAATAATTTTTGTGCATTGAAAAATGGATGGTTATTGATTTCTGAAACTTAAGATGTCCATCATTCCATTTGAAACAAAATATTGACATCGCTTTGACAAAGCTACCGTGTAATTTTCCAAAGTAACGAAATAGCTCAAGATCTCCAGATAAAGACCTATCTAATTGATCAATTGGATTAAAAACCTCGGCATCTTTTTATTCCTCCCGTACATAGCCTTGGTATTTCTTATTTTCTTTCAAAATCACGGGAACAAATTTATTTTTCAAATTTTTTTGTGTGTGTTAGTTTTGAGATTTTTTTCTCCGATGACACCAATAGAAATCTGTTTGCGCTTTATTTCAATGAATACGATTATTTTGTCTTAATAACTGTAGCTAGGTAATTCAGAAAGAGAGAAATATCAAAGTAAACAGTATATTTGTGTGGAAAAGTAATTGAATAATGGCTGTGTCAAGCAAATGAATGTGAATAGATTTCAAGAAATCAAAGAAGTATTTTAAAATCTGAATGCTTCGTAAAGAATTTATCTTGAAAATATTCTTTTTCTCTGAAGTGTTTTAGGTTGTCTTATGGGTTGAATTTGTTGTAAACTTTCATAGTGAAGTTTATTGCTGAGCAACGAAATCCCAAAATCCTGAACATTTTCTTTCCTCAGAATTGAAAATATTTTCTTTGTCATACCGTTATTTTCTTTACCTCATTCTTTGAATGCATTCCTGTTCTCATCAAAATTCGCATGTGTTGTTATGCTTGTCGCTTAAATATGTCTGGTTTTTTTTTAAAGAAAAGAATATAATTATATTAAATCGTAAGCGGTGTTTTTTTAAAAAAAAGTATGTATTGAAAGAAGAGTTAATTTCTCCTGATTCCAATCTGTGGATAAGGACATTTGTGGAACAGAAGCCGAGATGCAGACACAGTAATTCGAAAAGGACATGCACCTCAGAGAGTTAGATGAAACTTTACCGTAAATGCCGAACTGGAAACCTGCGTCCCTCATGAAACAGATGTCCAAGTTGGCCTGATGTTACAAATGCTAGTTTATCGCTCTTTCAAGGAGAACTTCAGTGGAGGAAAATCGTTGAGTTCGGATACACTGAACACAGACATGATGCTTATCTACTATTTACTTTTTATACTGTTGCTTTTCACGGGCTATTGCCTGCATTCACCCCATAATTTATATTTTTTCTTCAAGTGGTATTATTTACTATGATTAAAATTTTCTTTTGATATTCATTCATTTATTTACTCATTTATCTTACTATTTCAATGGTTTAAAAAGCTGTTAATTAGTTAAATTCTCTAACATAATTTTATAATTTCACATTGCTTGTTTGTGGTGATTTTTCGCAATCTATTTCGTCAGCGTGTTGGCATCTATGTTTGATATATGTGCAGATACATATTTACAAAACAATTTATTTTCAAGAGATTTTATAAACATTAAAATTCGCAACCAAGTTTAAGGTTTCTGTTCAGGATTTATTATATTCATCATTGTTTTTGAACTAGCATTTTTTGTTTTGTTTTTGTATTTTGATACAAAAACATCAAATATACTTTATTATAGTCTTTTATCTGTTAAACGAATCAATAGATTTTAGTTTCAGGACTTTGGTTTTATGAATTAATTTTAATTTTATTGAAGCCGAAAGAAAAAACTCCTTTTTAATTATTCAAAATGATTTGAGAATTTGATTGAACTTTAAAATAAGTTTTATAGGAGAAGTTTAAATCACACACACACATCGAATTTCTACTTCATGATCTTCCCTGGGCTTTTTAAAATAAAATGATTGTAAAAAAGAATTATGCATGCATAATTTTCTTAAGTTCCATATAAACGCACTCGCATATATTGTAAAATGAGATTTTTACGAACGAAACTTATGAATAATTTTTGCGGTTTTTATAAGAAA
The DNA here is from genome assembly GCA_019973975.1 of Trichonephila clavata. Lineage (NCBI taxonomy): Eukaryota > Metazoa > Arthropoda > Arachnida > Araneae > Nephilidae > Trichonephila > Trichonephila clavata. The sequence continues at coordinate 491,582 of BMAO01035804.1, read as the reverse complement.
GATGTAGTGTCATACCATTGCATCTTTCACATTAATGATAAGGGCTCACTTACTTTTACTGCAATTGTTTCTTAAGAAATTTTGAATAATAATAGAGAAAGCTGCGATTCTAGGCGTACAACTGAAGGTCAACCACTCTTAGAGCTAGTGTAGCTTGATAAATAAAAATAAACGTCGCTCATCTTGCCATGTAATCTTGTTGTCTGGTAAAATCTACTAAAGGGAAAAAAGTCTGAAGCGAATTGTTTTCTCGATTTTAACTTGCATCAGAGGAATGTTATTTATTCTGAATTAATTTTTTTTTCCTTCAAGTAAAATGAATAAAATTTTTAAATATTGTAGATAATTTCATGTACATTTTTTCTGATCATTTCATCTCGAACATTAACCACTTTCTGTGACACACACATACAAATACATACATACACACACACACACACACACACACACACATACATACACATGCACACACATCTTCTTTTTACGATGCACTGTCTGTTCCATAAATTTTGATTTTAATGTGAATTTATCTTTCGCTTTTATGCAGAATGAATATGTTTTCTCCATTACATTTTGTTATGTATCGAATTCATATAGTATTTGTTTTGAAAAGTTTAGATTAATGTAACTAAACAAATAATTTATGTCAGTAAAATCTGAGGTTTTGAGAAACTGAATGATTACCGCCACTAACCGTGTTATGATTATCGTTTAAAATTGAAATGCAAATTGCTGAAAGTAGTGCGAGATCATTGACTGTGAAATATCAACTCTTCGGATATATTTTTAATTGGAACTTTGGTATCACCTTTTATTCTCTATGTTATATCAAGTCTGTTTGAAACAGAAAATTTCGAGTTTTACTTCCGAGCTCTTTTACGGTGTTCCATTTCTTTTCATAGAAAATAAAAAGAAAATGGATTTAAAAAAAAATGAGATATCTAACTGTTGTGTCAGTTTTTTTAAAAAAAATACCTTATTATAAAGTTGGATGGAACCCTCCCCCCCCCCCCTGCACCTTTTCAAATTTATAATATATAAAATATATATATATACTTCGCTCTGAAGCACAAGGAAGACAGATCGTGTCTTCGTTATCGCAAAGAAGACATGCTCTAATTTTTGAATGTGTTTTTGTTGATTTTTTAAGGAGAAATATTTTTTTGAAGTGATAACTTCTTTTGCGGTGTTGGGCACTTTTTGGTAGGGGAAAATCTTATGGGTTCGCGTCACCGACATGCTCTGACAGGCGCATGCACAGTGTGCTCAGTGTGCTGTTCGCTTTAGACACTTTTTGGATGGGTGAAATCTCGTGCGTTCGCGTCACCGACATGCCTATAGCAGTATATCTGTAGCTATATAGCTGACGTATAGTGTTGTGTATATCTTATAAGTGAAATTGAATGAATTTAGAGTGAAAAGTTCAATGTGTACATACTGTGCATTGTTTAAATAGTGTTTTTGTTTGATTATTATTTGAATCGTTTAATTGAAGAATCATTGTACAGTACAATAGTGAAATAAATATACTAATATTTTTAAGATAAAAAAATAAATAACAGAAGATTATTTTAAATCTTCGTATTTATTCTGGAGTTTGAAAATTTTGCTTTACTTATTTTCTAATATTTAACCTCTGCAATGCATCACGCAATCCGGATTACTGTTTCACAGTGGCTTAGACGTTTTCTTACTACCGTGGTAAAACAGACATCTAGTTGTTCAATCATAATTTTATCGTGGATTTTAAAATTAAAAATTTTATATAATCTAATAATAATTCAAGATTAATGTGTTGAAGTTTAAAATATAGTTAAAAATGCAAAATTATAGTTTATTACCTTATATCATTAAAATCTTTAGTTTGAAATAATGAAAACGGTTGCGACTTTAATTTCATTAAATATTTTATTTTATTTAAAAATTTAATATTTCGAAATCATTATTTATTAATTTGAATTGTCAAAAATAAAATATATGCTCTTCTATTTTTTTCAAAATAATTATCTATAATTTTATATCATTCGATTTTATTATTAGAAATTTTCGAAAAAATATTGTCATCGAATTAGGGTTACTTTAAATATCCGTTTTTCATACTTATTAGATCCTAAACATTTTCCCCTAATTTCTGCTTTGGCAATAACTATTCACAAATCACAGGGAGGTACTTATGATGCCATTGTCTACGAGTACGATCGCAAACATCCTAGAGAATTAGTTTACGTAACTTTAACAAGAGTAACGAGGATTCAAGGTTTATTTTTGGTTACTCAAGAAAATATGAGCAGCAACTGGAAATTTTGGATTGGTAGAATAGGAACACCTCTAAATGCTTCAGAAACAGATAAACATCATAAAAGATCAACAAGTCATCGAGAGGATCTAACGTTAGAATTGAAAAGGTTACAAAACAATACACTACAAACGGTCACCAAAACTTTTCTAGAATTCATCTTCAACAAGAAAGGATTATCGATATTTTCATTCAATTGTCAAAGTTTGCATGCGCATGGAGCTGACCTAAAAATGCTATCGAAGAAAGTCAAATGTTCTGCTTTTGTCGGAAATTTGTATGAAAAACGAAGAACCACTTGATATTCCGAATTTCAACTTTGTTGTAAGTTATGAAAGACCCGAAGTTCCAGCAGCAGGCGTAGCTATTTATCACAATACTCAAGATACGTCGCACTTCATTACTTCACATATGGACATACATTCACTAGAAGCATTGGTGTTAATGTTTCTGATATAGGCGAAATATGCGTTGCTCGTTGCGATTTCGAGAATGGGCAATACATATTAATGTGGTTGCCGTTTATATTTCGCCTGGAAAATCTACGAGACAGATACTACAATTTTTATTCGAAAATTTGATTTATACAAAAGAAAGTTCTGAAATACTCGATAAAAGTTTTGGCGAAAAATATGATAATGTACCGATGATTTTAAGTGGAGACTTCAATATTAACTTTGCAGATGATAAAAATCTACCACTAATTGAATTTCTAAAGGAAACACTTAATTTAAATAAATCCAATGATCGAAAATTCAGTAATACAAAATATAAAACGACGATCGATGCGGTTTTTACGCGATACTTAGATAAATTTGAATAAAATATTTTCCTTTCTTAGTTTAGTTACCTTACGCCTATTGTATCTTTTTTAGCACAAAATGAAATGATTGAAAGTACAAAAAGTATAAGTATTGTTGAAATTAATGATGACAATGATACAAACAATTAAAATAAAGTTAAAAATCAAGTACATTGAAATTTAAGTAAATATAAATACTATCCATAAATAATATGATTGTATATTAATTGTTATTTCAATTGAATTTTATTTATATTTGTCATGATCTTGTACAGCACGTAATATATTTGAATGGTAAAAAACCATATAAACATGAATTTAGTTGTTGCTCGGAGTGTCACAAGATGTGAAAACCAGATTGATGTTGATAATTTTGATTCAAACATTATGAAATTTCAAATTTTAATTCTAAAAGTTCTAAGTTTTCACTTCTATCGGCAGTCTCTATAACTGCCAATATTTTTTAACCTTGCTATAATCTTGTTGACTTTCTTCCCATCCGGTATAGTTTTAAAGACTCGGAGCGCGGTGTAGTGAGTCAGCTGATAGATGCTATGTAGTGATTTTTGTTAAGAAAACATTTGTTTTGATAAGAATAACTCGTATCGTTTTAACCAGTTGGAACATTCCGGTATATGATTGGGTATTAAAAGATCATCGTATATTTTACAAGAAAGTATGGTATGGACAATAGGGAATTTTTTCAACAAAATAATGAATCATTTTGTCAGGTTACATGAAAGATTAGCTTGGATGGAATTTAAGGTTTTTTCATGTTAAATTTTATTCCAACTGAAAAAGGAATTTCGCGTTCTCTTGGCGTGTAAAAACTACCCGCAAAATTTAATTGCTGATTGTTTAAAATTACTTTTATATCGTGTAATAATGTATTTTTATGATAGATCAGTAAAATTCTTTTTAATGTTTGTAAAAATTGAGTACCTTTAATAAGTAATCTTTTGAGCAGTTTTTCTTCAGTTATAAATTAATCAACTTGGATTAATTTTAAATACATTAGTCGACTTAATAAGGAGTAATCCGTTGTTGGTACCTATGTGCGGATTTTTCAAATTCTGAATGGAAGTTTTTTAAGGTATTTTGAAACAATTTTAAACTACAGAATACACATTTGAGTTTCAATTTATATCTTCCACCCGTCTATTTATAATGTTGTGAATCAATTTTTTGGAGAAGAATGATATGCAATGTGCTTTTAAACACCATGGAGTACAACAAGGCAAATTCAGTTTTTGACTAGACCAGGAGTGGCCAACCCGCGTGCCACAGTTTAGCACGGTAGAGTTGTGACAGTGGTACGCGAAGACTTACTGAAAAAATTTTAAAATCTGGAAAAATAGTAATAAATTACAATTTTTTTTTTCAATTTTATTAAAATGTGTTTTTTTAAAACGAGAAAACTTCTTAAAAATTTCATTTAAATACACAATTAATTGAATTACAATAGAAAGTTATGGCTTAGAATACTTCTTTACTGTTATAGACGCTGATATTTTTCAAAAAGTGCTCTTGTAAGATTTGAGGGAGCATTCCTTAAAATATCTGGAGGAAAACAATGAACTGCTCATTGATTGCTTGCTACTGTAGAATGAAGTTTGGATACGGTATTTGGCTTTTCTTATTGATATTATGGTACATGTAAATAATTTAAACTTACGATTACTATCAAAAGATTGTACTTTTCCTATCCTAAGTGGTCATGCATCTTCTTTTGTGAACAAACTTTTGCTTTTTTGTCTCGATTTTGGAGAAAAAAAAGATTAGCACATTTCACAATAATGCAGGAACAGTCCACCAAAGTTTAGAATGCTCCTCGTTATTGTATATTTAAAAATCTAGCAACCATTTTGAAGGATTCATTCGATGCTAGGATGATTTTCAAGATGATAAAAAATGTTGATTTTTTTCACAAATCTTTTTTCAATTTCTCTGCAAGTCGTTAATTGTTATCAACCTAAAGTCCAAGCGAAATTATTAACCTGCAGTGCCATACTCTGCAATAAAACAAATTCTGGGAACTTATTTCAGCTGCAAGTGATCCGAATTATAATGAAAATTTATACCAACAAGCAATTCTCCAAATTTACATGATTTGATAGATATTGCTGTAGTTTGGGATCAATATATGTTTGTGAACAAATGTTACTTATTATGAGATGACTTGGTAAAAACTGCAGAAACATAAAAGCTACGTTAAGCAAGTATTGACTGTTTAATAATTATTTAGAATTCAATGTTTCAGGTTACTCGTTTTTATTTTATACCTAACCTAACTGATTATGAACATGTAAACCAGGGGTGTCAAACTCATGGGCCACGTGTTGCCTGTAACGAACATCTTTGCGGCCCGGCCAACAGACTCAAAGATTATACAATAACCTTTGCAATAATGCAACATGAGAATAAATCTTTAGAGATAATACTGTATCGTATGAAAAATGTACGCAGAAAAAATTCAAAGCTTAGATTTAAAGATTCTAATTCTTTGGAAGACAAATTTTGTTAGTTTTCTTCCATTTTTTCAATAAATATACCCAGCCATATGCAGATGGAGGTGATCAGGATTCATTGCTACTCACTCAAATTGGAAGCAAAATTCATTGAAGTAGGTGTGCCTGAATTTTACAAAAATTTACCAGCCACAGTTTGAAAATACTCGAAAATTCACATGTGAAATTATTTCCATATTTGGAAATACTTATCTGTTCAAGCAATTATTTTTAGTTATGAAAGGAAATAAGTCTCCTGTTAGGAAACGCATTAATGATGTTCACCTTGGGTCAGTTTTGAATAGGTTTTGCAGCCCCGGGATCCCGGTGGTTTTTTCAAATCCCGGAATTAAAATAACTAATCCCGGGATTTAATTTTTGTCTGAATTATAATTTGAAATTTTTTTCAAGGTATTGTGAATCTGGTATTACATTTAATGTATCTTATTTACCTTTTTTCCTTCTGTATACGTTTAATGTCAGTTTTCTTACGTGTTGACCCTTGAAGGGTTGGAGGCGGGTGTGTATGTTAAACCATGAAATTTGATGCTTGTTTTCTCTTTTTTTCTTCTTTAACTTTCTCCCCATCTCGAGTGGGGTCAGAAAACGGACATTTCTCCCATCCTCAGGATGCCGGGTGTCAGCTAACTCGGACAGAGGCAATTAGAATTTTTGGAAGATACCTAGTAGGATTTTCAGCCCCGGAATTCTGAAACCCCGGGATCTAAGTTTTTTTTCAATCCCGAAATCCCGGGATTAAAATTTTGTTTGAATTATATTAAAAAAAATTTTCTCATAAAATTTTTCAAAGAATTTAATTCTTTAAAAAAGTGTACTTTTTTTTAATGAAATATGTACGTAGAATTTTTTTGTGCAATTATAAGTGTGCTATAGGTAAAAAAAAAAACATATATGCACAGCTCTCATTTCTCGTATGGGAGAACGTCGTACACATCTAAGTGGCTCACTGCAATATTTACACAATTATATAAGCAACAACTCAAGAATAGATTTTGTCACAGTTCCTTCTTCAATTAAATGCCGTTAATTAATAGTGGGCCTACTTGGAAGACTTCGAGACATTTCAAATCTCATTGCATTACTAACAGCTCATGCAACTAACTATATCTTCAATTTCAAATGAGGTAACACTTGAAATTGATTCACATTCTGACTTAATTACTGGATCTATTTATATACAAAATCCATTAAGTGTAGCAAAAGAACTAAATAAAGTTATCAAAGAGGTATATGCACAACTGAAGTCTATTAGATTTAAGACACTTGTCATCAAAAATTCAAAAAAAAAAATGTCTCGTTTTTGAAAATGGAGGGAGACGTGGTGACTACCTGAAAAGATCACACTCCTATTTAATGACGATAATACCTATTAGTAAAGAATCCGAACGTGCATTTTCTTCGGCAGGACAATGTGTAACAAAAATAAGAAGCCGTTTCTACGATGACACACTGGAAGAGCTGTGTTTTTATAAGCTTATTTACAGAAACACAAGAAATGAAGAAATGCTTTTTTTAAAACTTCATTATGTACTATTTTGATTTGTTTTTTATGAGTTAATTTTTTTTGTTTCATTAAAATAATATTAAATCAATTATTAATTATATTTTCAATTTTATTATGAAATTTGAACTATGCTAATATGTAAGTATTTTTAATAAATAGATCAATCCTAATCCTGGGACCGATTCCGGGATTTGGATAATGCAATCCCGGGGTTGAAAATATGTCACGGGATTGCAAACCCTAGTTTTGAAAGTAATTGCTACGAACAAAATTTCTCTTGAAGTAGGAAAGATTGTAGTAGAGAAGAGATGTCAAGTGTCAGAACGTAAACATTAAATTTTTCTTACTCTTTTTTATGTGTTTATTATAATGTATTTTTTGAAATAACTCTATGTTTTTATAATTTTTTTTCTTTGCGGCCCGCCTAAATTTAAACCTTGTTTGTTTGGCTCAAGTTAGCCTTTGAGTTTTAACACCCTTGAGTAAACAGTTGATTAACAATAAAACCTGAGTTTTGTACTTTTGTTTACTTATATTATTTTCAAATTTCCATTACTTAGACTTGCATAAAAATGTACCATTTGCGTAACAATCCTATAATAAGTAAACATTTTTCAGCTTTACTAGTTTGTTAGAAAAGTTGGAAGTGGCACGTATAATGTTTTTTTGTCAGATAGTGGCACTTTTCCCAAAACGGTTTTCCACCCCTGGACTAGACATTCCAGTAATCCAATACTTCCTAGATTTCCGTCTTTTCAAAGTTCGAAAGAAATTTGAATCTTCAGAATTTTATAATAATCTCCGACTTATCTGAAAGCATGGTAAAGTAGGGATGACACTCAAAATACTAAAAATTTAAGAGGAAATTTCGTTTCAGTTGATAGGAACCATATTGTTGAGGTATTTCAAGGGAACTGGTTAAAAATTGCTGGTATTTGAAAGAGGAAATGATGATTAAGATGTTAATGGGTTCTTGTTAAATTCACTAATAAAGGGCTTTCGATTTTCAGTAAGAAAAAGGATATGCATTTTGTGTGTGTTGTAATCATTGTAGTTGCAAATTGATCATTTATAATCATTAAGAGAATGGAATCGAACACTTTCATTTTTTAATGTAATACTGTTTTTTAGCCAGTTTTTGAATTTATTCATCTAGCTGATATTTTACAATCTCAATTACATAGACGACAAAAGTGGATAGTTTGAATTCTGGTTTTCATTTCAGTATTTTTCTTTCAATAATGTTAAGTTTTTCAGTTGATTCTTAACGAAATTACTTTATCAGAGTAAACTATTTTCAGGTCTAAGTCGATAATAGTGACAGTAATCGAAAGTTGGATTTTGAGTATTTCAACTTCATCATACACTTTTAATTAATGGAACACTTCAATAGATTTAAATTATATGAGGGATTGAATTGATACTTATCTTTTGTTTGTTCGTAGATAACTATAAAAAATTAATAATCAAAATAGGAGGAAAATTCATTTTGCGAGATTATGACTTTAGTGCGACTTCTCTAAATTTCAGATATTATTTATCTACAGACTTGAACTTCGTCGAGTATGTAATGAATTAGAATTCTCTCACAATTCAATGAAAGAAAATGCTGGTTGAGTAAAAGAAAAACGGAGTAATTTTTTTTCTTTCTCTCTCTTACTCATTTACACGCACTAGACAAAAGATTGAATATATGCCAAAATGATTCAGAAGTATGTGGTTAAGGAAAAGGATACCCACTTTATAATGTTGAATATTAAATTTTTAAGTGAATTATTAATTACTTATTAGTTAAATTTTTGTTAATAATAGAATTGTTCGAATATTTTTACGCTTACATTTTTTTTCTCCTTTGGTACTAATAAGGTTTGGTTAAAAAATCCATTATATTTAAAAGTAGAAAAATTAAAGTGTGATCTAAAAAAAGTAATTTATAAATATTCAGACTCTCGGATTATTTTAAAATCTTAATCCAAGTAAACAGTTTCTTGTATAAAATCTTTTAAAGAATCCAAAAACTTCTGAATATTTGTGATGATTCCTGTATGGATTTTCGTAAATTATCTAAATTTACGTAATTTTTACTCATGTAAAATTATGTAAATTTAGATAAAATGTGTACCTAAATAACGTTAAGACAAGGCAGAATTTAGCCCTATTTTTATTTTTTTAAAAATATTTATTGTGTTTTTTTATTGTTTCTTTTTTATGGGCGTGTGTACTATGTAAAAGCTGTATATAGTCCAGAAAAAAAAAATACTTACAGTAACTTACGTATCTTGAATACCTTTGCTACATATTAAAATTATAGGATACCGTAGCAAGTTTTGATTCAATTTATCACCATCTGTCTGACAAGTGACGAAATTTTTCGCACTTATCTTTTTGTATTATAGATAAATACAATATTGGACCATTATACCCTGAAATTATTGAGTGAAACTACTTAAATTCAAATGCTTTTTTTGGAACATCGACATTAAAATTTATTAGAATCTCCATTAATCCAATTGAAAATTCTAAAGAAATAAAAAAGAAATAATAATTCCGAAATGAGGAATTGGAATGACTTAAATGGTAAATAAGTTGTCGAAATTAGGCAAAATTAAAAGATTTGTCAAAGTTCTTTAATATTCAGCTACGAGCCGTCGTAAAAAAAAAGTTTTGAGGAGAGAACAAGTGTGTCATTTTAGAGCCATTTGACATAGTTAGAATTATAATTTCTTTTTGTAAAATTATATTAAAAGATCGAGGCAGTGGTTCTGTAGCAGGGGGAAAAATATCTTCTCGAATGTTATGCACTTACGTGATTTTTTTAAAAAATAAATGTCTTATAAATTGTATACGGCATGGAAAATGCAGCCATTTTTTCAAGTATCAAGAAATACTCTACAGCAGGTAACGTTCATCTTATTATCGTTTTTTATTTCAACAAATTTTTGTTCTGAATATTCCTCTGAAAGACAATAACAAATATCAGATCTAAGTTTAAAAGATTTTTTTACGTTCAATACGATATAAATCATGAAAAGAATGATGTTAATTCATCTATCACTCTTTGAAAACTTAATTTTTGAAACAGACTTTGCAGGTCTTAAATAAATTTGGATGCAGCTCCTGTGTGGTATCTTGAGATGAAATCCCCAGAACTTGCCAGAAGTCAATCCATTGGCCAGCGGAGCTTCGTAATGCATCCATCATTATTGCCTCGAGACACTTAAGACATTGTCCATGGAAGTGGATATTAATCATAACAATTTATCTTATTCGAGAGGGTTATTTTAACATACATGACACGTTCCTTCTACTTGATGCTATTTGATATTGCAACATACTGATTTATTAATCAATAGGTTTCTTATTTTCAACTATTTTCTACGGAAGGAGCGATATTGTGGTATATTCAGAAAAGTGTTTCAGTAGGATTACTTGTGTGTGTGTGTGTGTGCATGCGAGTATTTTATTTACCTTTTAGCATTTCAGTCAAGACAACAGATACATTTGAATAAATACAATTAAAATTATTGCAAAAAATAATATCGCTTTTATTTGTCACATACTTTGGTTTTTTTTTTTTTTATATATATATATAAGCGTTCGATTCAGATGGTTTGAATGTTCATAAGAGTTCGTAAGAAAAAGCATTATAAGACTTTGTATTAGCATTGAAGCATAAGAAGTGAATTCACATTGCATTCCTCCAATCAGTTTTAAGAAATAACTTGTACACGAGATTTTATTTTCAGCCTATGAAATGCCTTTGGTACTTTGTAATAGTGCATAAAGTTATTCTGTGTGATATAAATTCTTATCATTTTCCTGCAATTATATGTATGAAATATTTCTTTAGTAAATCTTCCCCCGTTATCATATATCGGAAAGATTATTTTTTAAAGTTAATCTGTTAACTAGAAGTATTTTTAAAAGCATTGCAAATTTTTTTTTTTACGCGTCCCACGCCGGAAGGTATTGCAGAAATCTGTGTGAGGGCTAAATACTGAATAAATTAAAATTGCATTTTTAAATTAAAATTTGCGAAAGATCATTACATTAAAAAATACTTCCCTGAACGTATTCATGGTGTTTCAATTTACTATCATTTAATTTTTTTAAATATAGACTCAGTAATTATTGGAATTTTAAATTTTCTTGGCGAAATTACAAATATTTTGTTTGGGGATGAAAAGGACCCAAAAGTTAAATTTCCCTTCGGTCAAAATATAATTTTTTTTTAAAAAAAAAACTTTTTTAAAAGGCCCTTGTAGAGCAATATTTGAGTTAAAATTTGGATGTTGTTGACTACAAACTGAAAATGTTAACTAATAATTAACTATTTTATCTTAAAAATGTTGGCATTAAAATTATTTTTTGAAATTTTTTTCATTTGTCTTTTTGTGTTATCGTTTGATGAAATACATTTCTGGATACTAATTGTTAGATATGCGAATATATTAATGTTTTAAGTGTAATTCTTTTCCTTAGCAATTTCATAAGTATCGATTTTTAGTATTTTTATCTTATTTGCTAAAAAATTTTTAATAGCTTTCATTGTTTAAATGAACAGTGTGCTACAATATGTATGTTTAAATGTCCTGAACACATTTTGGATTTTTCCATGGAAGCGATTTGTTTGTAGACAAACTAGTTCTGTGAAAATGATGTTCTTCCTTTCTCGTTGCCTTTTATACTTGGAAGACATTCAAAGATTTATTAGATGCTATTAAGCCGTTCTTTCTGCCTGAACTGTCGTTTCGCAGCGCAATTTGTCGAGTCCATTGAGAGCTTATATTGGTAATATTTTTGCTTTGGTGAGAAATTTAATTGACTTTGAAGATTGCTCGTATTTATAGAGCAAAAGACAGTTATAAATTCAATCAGTCAAGAAATACATATAAAACGCAATGGGAATTGACTCGCAGATGTGAGATTTTTGAGTTCCATTTACTTGTGATTCTTGTGTATATCTCAAACAATAAAAATTGATTTTTATATTCCGTAAGAATTTCATCTTGATGGAGTCCTTTTTAGTAGATTTGGTGTACGTTTAAGAGTCTCCTTCCTGGAAAAGGCTTCATGGATTCTACTACTATTATCTTTTCAAATAAGCTAAAACTTCGGGGAGACTAAAACATGAACCGACTGCAGCCAAACGAGTTGAGGCGTCAGTCTGACTGAAACACTTTTTACCTCCTTACTGCCAGCGTGAGAATTTGCATTCCTTTTCGTTCGATTGTTACACATCAAAGGAATATCAGCTGAATCGCCACATTCCTTCCAAACCCACTAGGTCTGCAGAACTAACTCCATCAACTCATATCCGACAGGGTGTAGAAATCGTTTAATTTATTTCAGATACTCAGAAATGGTTTGTTAATTAGCTTAAGATGATGGAGAGAAAATCAATCACATATTACGCACTACTATAAAGAATTAAACTTGACTCATCTTGTACCAACCACAAAGGAATGCACAGGCCACTGCTAGAAACTCCTTAAACATCTGCAGATTCTCAAAGCAAGTTTAAAGGTTTTTTTTTTTTTTTTTTTTGAAAATGCTTTTTTTGTGTGAAGTAATACATGCATGACAGTTATGGCCCAAAAAATTACTATTCTTATACCTAGCTCCTCTTCACAAATCACTTTATACAGTACAACGCACCAGCGTATGACGTTTCCTTTGTAAGAAAGTGTGAGTTAAAAACTTTCGATAACCTGTAAGTTAGTTTTATGAAGGAACTAGTCTTTACACACTGAATTGTCGTTTTGTCTCTCCATTGACTTAGCTCCATGAACCTCGCCGCAAACATGAATGTCATATCTTACTAATAATGCTCTTCGCGTCTCATATTAGACCCTCATGGCTTCGAGTTCTAGTTTGACTCAAGTGAAACTGATGCACGTTAAATCTGTCGAGACTCAAAGTCCTTATGTTGGCGTGGTGGGCAAGTTTGGAGATTTGGATACTAGCCTTGGTGTTATCCTTGTCACTTAAACAATAGCCATCGTAGGTTCTGAGTACAACTGAATAAACTATCAATCAGTCCTCTCACTAGTCCTTACTAAGGAACGAAACTTACAGTCGTTTTTCAAAGAATCACTGCAGTAAGATTATTTTTTTTACTGAGAGAGCTATTTTTGTAGAATTTTACTCGTGGTTAAACGCGTGATACTTTGAAATGAAACTATTTGAATTGTTTCTTCAGTTTTGCTTACGTCTCTGTATTGTATTTGTTTTTGAAAATGGTTGGCTGGTGGCATTTTGCACATAAAAAATAGTATTTAGTTGACATATGATTAGATCGAACGAATTTCGATACTATTTTGTTGATAATCAAATTGAGAACATTATAGTGGGGTGAATGTTTATTGTTGATAATTTCTGTTTCTATACACGTTCTCAAAAGTATTGTATGAATTTTCATTTTAACTGGGGTTTTCCAATTATGTGTTAATTTATAGTAATTATTTGTTGTGGTACAATTTTCTTCCAGGTGTAAATGCATTATAATAAAATATAAATAAAAGAAGAAGAAAAAAATTTCTTCTTTGCTTACATTTTATTCAAGTTTCTTTTTGTAGCAATGAGTTGAGAAGAAAGATTTTTGCGATTTCACTTTTTTCACGATATTTTTCACTTTCATTTCTAACCGCGCTGGATATGAGAGCATGGTATATGTAAAAAAATGGCCTTGAAACTTCTTTCTAACTAGATAACCATCCAAAAAAAGTAAAAATGTAAATTTGTTTGAGTCTAAGAAATGTGCTAATGAACGAGATTTAAAAAGTTAACAATATTTTTAACTTCAGGCAGTCGATCCATTTGGTTTTGAAGTTAGAACATTGGAACGTATTATGCACACAGAAAAAAGCTTATCGAAAAAAAAGTAGCGTAGTAAAATGAATTGTTTTCTGTGCGTTATTGAAAAGAATAATAGAAAATGTTTCGAATTGGTAGAATATTTCCAGTTTTATGGATTATTGCTAAACAGGATAAGCCAGCTTAATTTTAACAAAATGCCCTTTTCTGTGACTTGAGATTTTTCTGGTGACCACTTCCTAAAGTGAGAAAGGCATGTTTATATTTTGAAAGTTCAAAACTGACTCATCCGTAGTCATCTTTAAAATGAGGTGAATTTTCCCTGCGCGCGAAAGAGAAAAATATTCTTATTTTTTCTTGTGTGCAGGTGACAGGTGCTTTTGAAAAGAATCCCTTCGTAGGGGGTATGCGATATGGGTTGAACGGATACTGGAATGGATTACTATCTATAGCAGACTGACCGGTTGTTCAAGTCGGCTTTTGTGTTTTGTTCGAAATTCTTTCCTGATAGTACATAGTAGATGCACAAAAGGGATTGAACATACTGGGGTTCTTATAAATACTGAAACTAAAGAAAAATCGCATTTTACTTGATGAGTTTGTGGCATTATTTTATACGATTTTTTCAAAGTGATATTAAAACAAAGTAACATTTCCTTTTTATAAAATATTTTTGAATAAGTAATTAAATATCAATGGCACAAATCATTGGATGTATTTATAAAAAGTTTTATGTAAGCAAAAATGAAAACTATTTTTGTTTCTTAATAATCTACTTTAGTCGAATTGCATTTTAGAATATATTGTCTCGTTCGCTTTTTTTCAACACATGGATCTATGAATTTGGGTTAGAGTGGCTGTGTGTGGAGTGCTTAAGCGCAATTTTTAGACATGCCAAAAGCGAATGCTTGAAAGCTATGTGTTTTTGATCATTATCAAATTCGAAAATTTTTCCGATGTCTCATTTTTTTCCTACTTTTACATTTAGTTCATTTAAATACTATAAAAAACAATGGTCTCTTATATATTTTCAATAACACAAATGTGTCAAATCTGGATCCGACATGCCATTTCAGCAGGAGCAACCTCTGACTTCAAACTTTAACATTCCGACTGGACGTAGGGTAGATTTTGCTCCTTCTATCTTTCCAATTCTATAACCATTGTTTGCTCATCGAAGCCAAAAATATGTATGTTGACTTTATTTTAACAGAGAAATAGAACTTTTAATCTGTTATGATATGGTTTTACTTATCATGGATTTTGAAAACGCCATTCTCGGTCTAATTTCGTCCCTCAAAATTCTCTTTTGCAGGAGTTCTCATTTAAACCTTCTAATTTTGTTACTCATTTAATAATTTTTAAAAAATGCGTTTTCCTGCAAAAAATTCTACGGCATTTAATTGAGTATTTGTGAAGGTTTTTCGGGGAGTTAATCTCTCATACCTTCGAGTAAGTTTTAATGGACAATCTCTTTTCATCCATTCCATTCATTATTTTTTCAGCCATATATGTGGAAGAAAACATGATTTGAGTTATTGTTCACCGATTCAGCAGTATTTCTTGATGAATTATTGCTTCTTTGACGCGAACTATAGTAAGTCTTTAAATATTGCTCAAAATTTCTTTGATAGCCATCCAAATGTCCTCAATTTTCGATTTCTTCCAAATTAAATTCTGAAATTAAAATTAAACTATTTTTAAAAACTTCGACATATTTTTAAAGATAACATCAAGCGATTTTTTAGTTCGTGATTTATTAGAGAGAGGGAAAAAACACAAAATCCAGTTTCACATGTGTGGAACTGGATTCCGATAGCTTTTACTATAAAACAATTTTCATAACTGATTGATTTACATTCTTAAAAGATTCGCATGTATGATTATATTCAGTATTTTGTAATGCGCGTTGAGACAGCTATTAAAAAATGCTTAAATTATAGCTGTAAACTAAAATATTTTCTCAAAAAAAAAAAAAAACGTGGATAATTTTTTTAAAGCTTTTTTTGAATATTATTTATGCTTATATAAGATGATCCGTATTCTTACTAACTCAAACTAACGAATAAACTTATTTGGAAAGAGAAACGTAGAAGGCTTCCAATTTTTCTTGACAAGTGAGGTAAGCAAAAGTAAATTGAGCTTTTCATTCTTTATCTTATTTGTGTGGTTTACATAATTTTTCGATACTCCGTTTTTTTTTCTTCTTTTTATTTTCTCAATGAGTTTTCTAAAGGTTGTTTTCACCATATGGTACGACAGTGAGGATTTAACGCGGAGCACATTTTCGGACAGAAAAAATGCCTCAATTTTTATAAAAATTTGTAACATTGTAACTCGTACATTTGTTTTTAACATATAGCGTTTTTAAATTTTCAAAATATTTCATAACTAATCAGTTTTTTCTTTTAATATGTAACGGGATTGCTCATTTAGCATTACGGTATAGGAGAAAAAAGGCGAAACACATTTTATAAAAGAAAAAAATGTCAACTTGCATAAAGATGAGTAGTATGATAAAATAAGTGATTCTGTATAGGGTAGTGAAGTCAGAATATAGTATTAATGTTGGAGTACTTTTATATCTGAAAAAATATTTCGAATTCGGGTCTTATTCTTTAACATTAGCCGAAGACAGCCTTAACGTGGCTGTATTTATTACACACTGAAGGAAGAAAAAATTTTCCGTTTCCAAATGAGCACGCGTTTTAGTTGGTTTCTTATACAGTATAGTGCATTTGCGCTTTTTAACGGGCATTTAAGAAATTTTATTTTTGTTTTATGTTCATAATGAATTTAATACTTGATAGTCTCTGAACGTTGACTGCAGAAATTGGTAAAAATCGACGAATGAAACATGTTTTTTTCGTTTAATATCTTAAAAATTGTCTGCTTTTAGAATGAAAAAAAATATTGATAATTCAAAGATCGAAATTCATTTGGTTAAATTGAAAAGAAGTCTGTGCCTTTTTTAGACTTTTTTTAAATGTATCATCTGTTTATTGGAACTATACATTTGATATTTAAATAAGATCTCATAAAATATTGGATTATAAGAAATTGAATTTTTATATATATATATATATATATATATATGATCGCTCTGTTTTGAAAAGTAAGAATTATTGCTGATAAGTTTAAAAATTTAACTGTAAATTTTAAATTTTATATTCGTGAAATCTGTTATATTACATGTTAACAAATGTATTCACATTCTATTGTTCGGAGTTACTGGAAAATTATATTATCTTGCATTTCTCGTGATATTTTTTATTCAAAAATATGAGATTAATTAATATATACAGGAAGAAAAGTCACGATATATAACTAATTTCTGCAGGAAAAAAGGAATACGCTGGAAACTTTTCTTGCAAAAATTATATTTTTTAAAAAAAGTTTTGGTATATACGCGCTTATAGAATTTTAGAAATTATAAATAACTATTATAACTTTACTTTTTCTACTTAAAATGAACTATTATATTTAACTCAGAAAAAGTAAGCTATTTTTTTTTAATATATGTAATGGCAATAAACTGTTTTGTGCTTCGAAGTACAGCATTTTTCGAACGAGCTCTAATTGAATTCTTAAGCTTGTTTGCAAATATTAAACCACCTCAAAAGAATGTAGATTTCTTTTTCTATATTTGCATTTGTTTCTCACTTTGAAAGTTTAAACGTTTATGATCATCCTCGCTGGGCGTGTTAGTTGTCACCTTCTATATTATAATTCCGTATTTTATCTTCTCTAATGCGCTCTCTATTGTGGGATTAAAATTGTAGGCCAGTATAATTTAAAATCATGTGGGATCGAATTTATAGAAGTGAAGCTACTTGGATTATATGCCAACATACCGGTTTTGGAAAGGTATCTTGCTGTCTTGAGTGTGAATATTGCTAGAAGTTCATACGTCACTAGAAAACTGAGTGATATCTTTCTGTAACTTTTCCTCCTGAATAGAAGTTGTTCTCTTAAATCGATTAAATGGTCTTATAAGCTTATGTCTGTATCTTTCATTTGGACATTCGGGTATACATTTAAAAAAATAATCTTGTAGCTTCGGATTTCCTAATAGGATTTTTTTTACCCATAGAAAAAGTATCATCTGGGGAGATTTCAAGAATTACATTTAGAAAAAAAAAGTTAAATTTCTTTCATTTGGTAAAAATAAATTTTAACTAGTATATTAATTGAAATTCTTTTTTTTTTTATTAAAAACAAACAGCTTAAGTCTGATTTCTTTTTCTCCATATGCAACGTTATAAACAAGATTTCTTTTCAACTCCTTGTACCATGTGATGATATGTAAGGGAAGGAAAAGAGCGCGTGTGTTATTTTTATCATTCTTATCTTTTAATTTCGAATATTTTCCATATTCTGTATATCTTATATTATATTCTACTGGAATATCCAGTTTTTCTTTGTCTTGTGAGTTATATCGTATTTCTGAAACTTTGCTGATTTATTTTTTGCAATGTTATTCATTTTAAAGGAACAGTTCCACCCATTATAAGTGGGATTTGGATCACTCATATTTACAATATTGGTTCTCGTATAGTTTTTTTAAAATCTTTAAAATGTGATAGTGTGACCGCGCGTGCGCGTTGAAAGTTTGTGTAAAATGTAATTATGTCTTACTTTCAAATGTGATTTATGTTAATTTTGAATGATGCTATTGTGTTTGGAATTTTTTTTTAAATGCAGTGTACATATATATAAAGAACGTGTCAAATATGCTGGAATGCCTCCACGTTTTTTATTGTGCATGCTAGTTTCCTTTTATGTCTTCTTTTAATAGTTGTTTATGTGTACCAAATGGGTTTTATTTTGATTGTTAGATGTTGGTATCTCATGAACCATTACTATGACATATATTATAGTTTTTCTATTATATATTTGTGTATATAAAATTCTTTGTCAAGGGTCTGTCACGTTTGGATTTTCTAACCTACGGTTGATCATTTTGCTGTAATTTCTTATTACTTTTTCATTCTGTTTCTTCTTTTTTTCTACATTTGATACGTATAGTAATTTTTCCCCTCTTGAGTGTTCAGAGCAATTTTCTGACGTAAAGGGTAGGGAAATGGACCTAATAGTAGAAATTCAGTGATTAAAATGTTTTCCGAAATTGTTCTCAAATATTTTTTTTAATTAAATATTTATATTGTTGTCATAATATGTGGCGCTATTTTTTAAAAGGATTCTTCAAGCTCAAATCTTATTTTTACGGAATTTTAATTGCATCTCTTACCAAATTTTTATTTTTGTAAATACAATCCAAACGCACTATTTACCTCTTGTTTTTGTACACGTCTGTTGTCAGTATTTCGCGGGCTGATTGAATAGTTCAGTAATTGCCACTTATATTGCATTAATTACTTTAGTTAATCGATTGTCAAACAAATGATTGTAAGATTTGGCTTTTTACACTTCCGTATTTAGTTTGGAAATATCTTGCGAGGGTGACTCACGTTCCTTTGTCTTATTTAGAGTCCAGTGTATTTATGGGTAAATCATTAGTTATAGAATGATTTAAACAGTTTACATTGTTTGCAGAAATTGTTTCTGATGAGTGAAATTTTTATTACAAAAATGAACTCATTTCATCCTCTCCTCTAAGTTTCGTTCATCGTTGAACAAACGCTATGTTGCTCTTAAAAAAATTGTTTCAACACTATAGTTCTCCTTTTTAAACTTAAAATTTTCTTTGTGATCAGAAAATTCAGCTCTACATTATTTTTCCGAATGCGACATGTTTGTGTTCTCCAGCTCCTTTCCCCCCATCATTCGTTATCGAAGTAAGATAATAAAAATGTCAAGAATATAAGATTAAACATTCAAGCATTATAAAATTATGTGCCTAAAGGGTACTAAAAGGATTGAAAAGTGTTCTTGATCCTGTTTTTGAGTTTATTTCTTTTGTTATGGTTTCTGTTTTTATATATATAATTGAGCCATTTAATTGGTTTTCATGATTTAAAAAAAACTTCACATAAATTATGTCCTTTTAAATTAATCTGAAGTAAAGTAATGAGTTTCGTGATGTTACCATCAAATCGTCGAGAATTCTTTTTCTAGACAGTTTCTTGCACGTTGCAGTAAGAAAAAAATTTTAGGACTGATTCCATTCAATTTTATGTTAGTTGCGTTTGTCTTTTTGTTGTTAAATCTTCTATTGAAGCTTGTACATTCTTACACTAATTCCAAACCATCTTAAATCTTATCTAAGGAAAAGTCCTTTTGAGGTAGAAACAAAATTCAATCTTTTGAAGGATTTATGGGAATTTTTTCAAACAGGCTACAAATATATGCGAGTATGGTAACTTAACTTTCTTTTCTGTTGATTACGTTCCCTGTATTTTTAAAAGTAGATTGAGTTGAAACGATTTTGTTATTCATTTTCTATGATAACAAGCGATGAATTTTAATAAAAATCCAAGGAAACACAGTAAATTTTAATATCTTTACATGACTGGCTGGTAAATTTCGATGAGACAGTATTTGATAAGCTGCTTACACAGTGAAAAAAAGAAAGTTGGCAATCGGTGCATTAGAAGTATACATGTGAATTAAAATTATTTCCTTTGATGTTTCATATAACTTTACTATTTTTTCTGGAAAAATTGAAAGTTCGAGTAATAGTTAATTTTTATGAACAAATTAGATTTTATAATTTAAATTTTATGCTTTAGATAATTTAAGAACGAATAAAACATGCATATTTAACTTTTAACAAAATTTTAAAAAATGAATTGTAGATTGTTTCTATTTGTTTTTTTAGCTGAAGATCTTCAGAAATTATTTGTATACTTTTCAATGCTTTCAATTTTTTAAAATATAATTTCAATAACCATTAGTTGTTTTTTAAGTCTTGTGTGTAAAGTTCTTGTTCTCGTGAAATATTTTTTTTAAGTAATTGGTGCGATGCCTCACCCCATTTTATAATCTCGTTAGAAGCGTGTCTGTTTCACTTAAAGTACTTTTAATTTGGATCAGATTGAATTGTGCCCCTGATAAAAATATCGAACTGGGAAGTGGTTGTACAATTATTCAACAAAAAAATTAAAATGTTGAAAACAATTATTTGTCAAATATTGGGAAGAAACTTTAAATAGTATTGCTAATTCCGTACTTTTTGCGTAAAAAAAAAAGTGTTTTTTTTTTTTTAAAGAATTTCATCTACGTGTAAATGAACATATTTATATTTTTCAAAAAATTTCAATTTTTATTTCAGAAACGTCAAATCTGATGTGGCTTTTTAAACGCGACTTGAAGTTTCGAATTAATAGATTCGAAAGAGACCAATGCGCATGTTATAAATTATATCATATACTAATATTAATATTCCATTAAGAATTTTCAGATGCAGAGTGCTTAGAATGAAGGGTCAGAAGGCGATAAAAAAATGACTATCACGTTAATAAATTAAATTTTCTCTACATAATAAAACAATTAAATATTTAGTCAGGTGTTAGTTGAACCATAGCTTATATATGTGTGTAGAATTGAAATGACATAAAGATATAAAAGTTAAAACTAGTATACTGCTTAACGTACGAACTGATTAAGTAGATTTTAACAATTAATAGTGTTAACTGTGTTGGAGTTTTAATCATGAATCTCAATTTATTTTTACTATTAAAATTTGAAAATTAATAATTTCATTTAATTGGAATCCAATTCATTTGGTTCGTCTGACTCAATATCTATTAAAGAGGGGAAATAACAACTATTTTAAAAAAATAAACTTGCAGTGTTTGTATCCGACTGCAAAGCAATCATTTATTTCTATGAGAGGAAACTATTTCGTGTGCAAAACCTTAAAATTTTGATTAATTTATTTCTGCGTGTTTCTTTCATCGAGAACAACACGTGAGACGTGAAGAATGTGTATCGAATGGCTAGCGAAATGAGTTGATTAGCTTTGTGAGACATTCGTCGACAGTAATTTGCGTCGCGATATCCTGTATGGTGGTAATTTGAGACCTAGTCATTTTGAAAGAAAACTCAACACGCGATAATATTCCCTTTTTTATATTATGATGATTTGTAATTTACTTTTTTTCTCAAAGAACATAATTTAATCCTACTGATTTTCCGTAATGTACATTAATTCATATGAATTTGCCAGAAGACTAGATAATGGAAATGCGTTTATTTATGCGGCATAATGTTAATGTAGTTTGAGCATGTTTAAGATGACAATTAACATCACGTACGAGTTTTATGCATGGATGAAAATAGCTTGTCAGACTACCATGGTGCTCTTTCGTGAACTCGTAGATTATTTGGAATGAGCTTTGAAATTCTTAAGTTATGAGATTAAACTTTAAATAGGCAACGTGAAAAATATTTGTCAAAAATGAGTCGTAGACACGAAAGTAGATTCATTATGTATTTATAACCTACTGACCTAAAAATGATTTTCGTTTATTTGCTTACTATTTTCATCTTATAAAGTACTAATTAAGTGCTTTTATAGCTAGAAAATCTGTGAAAAATAATTTAAAAACTTGGTTGAGAATTGTTTCTGGTATATATGTTTTGTAAGTAAGGGGAAAGAAATTTGCATGATATTAAAAATTTTTAGACGAAATGTTCCCCTTTTTTGAAACTGTTTGCACTTGCACTCTAACGTCATGCAGCATGCTTCTAATCGGGTCTTGTTCCTACAATAATACATATAGATGTGTTGCAAAACTGCATTCTCGCACGCAAAAAGTTGTTTTCTAATTAAAAAATTTTTTTTCTCTAATCAGCAATTTAAGGAATAAAGTTTTGAATGTTCCAAGCCATCTGAAGGGTGTAGGAGAAACAATTATTTTCACAATGTTATTGCCAAAATTAAGATCTTAAGGTTTGTTTTTTAGTAACAAGCCGTAACAGCAATTTATTTCAGCAAAATCTGAATGTTTTTCTGTTTTCATTAAATTTTCCACGTTTTCATTGCAGGTTTGTTGAGTTGTCGGACATTATGCAGAACAGATGCCAGGAATTGGGAGACATGCTTTGATTTTCTGTGAAACAAGTTGGAACGTGCCATTAGACGGGAAAAATTGCTCGCCACGAGATTCCCGATTGGTGTCAGCATCCCCAAAGGGGCTCACCTGCAGACATCTCCATTATTTATCCACACTGTTCCCCAAACGGCGAAGCAACGACGCTGGACGTAGCATGTTATCCGCCTCCTGGCGGACCGGTCAATGGTGGACCGG
Organism: Trichonephila clavata; assembly: GCA_019973975.1. Classification (NCBI taxonomy): domain Eukaryota; kingdom Metazoa; phylum Arthropoda; class Arachnida; order Araneae; family Nephilidae; genus Trichonephila; species Trichonephila clavata. Next base: position 468,421 of record BMAO01035804.1, on the reverse strand, counting down.
ACCCTTTGCCTCCGAAGCGGCAGACCGTGGTGGATAGGTTACGTCGTCGCCTGGAAGCCTATCGAAAACATCAAGGGTCATGCCAGCCACGTTACGATCAGTCTGCCAATGGACAGTATGACATTCAAAGGAAACAAACTTTGCATCTGCAGCAGAAGTACTTGGAAAATAAATCCAAGAAGACTCGGCGGAATGACCACCATGGTCGGACGGCCGCTGGATCTGCCAATGGCAATGAACAATCCCAGCGAAATACGAATACGGTGAGTACCAAAATGTTATGCATAATACATATCATGTTTTGAAACGATGATTTGATTCAAATGAACATCTGACGCAAGTTTTATAAGAACTAAGCTTAGCTATATATTATCGAAGTACTAGAGAATTTTCTAGATTGTACGTATTTGCATTTTTAAGTGAAAATCTTAAGTAAATATAAATATTTTCCTTGTTTAAAATGGTGCTTAGCAAAAGTAAAATTGAGCACCATTAATATAAGCTTAGCGAATTCAATAACGATAATAGTTTTTATTAAAATTCTGTTGGACGAGTACAAGTTGTTAGATCGATCTATGTATGAAATTTCAAATTCTTCGATTTTCGACATCCAATGGGAATATAATTGGTGCATATTTCAAGAGAAGCACATATATATTAATAAATTTAATATGATTCGAAATTAAAAACACGATCAATTTAACCTAAAGAAACTAAAATTGATTTCTTATTATAGAATGCCCAGTTGCAATGTTATTCGTATTAATTTCATTATGTTTTGAAAAGCATTCGATTTTGTTTCACTTTTTAACTAAACTATGTTAAATTATCGCTCTTTGCCAATACAGTTCTAGTACACTAATTCATGCAGAATACAATTAAGTAAATATGATGTTACATTTAGATCTTCTTATTCCATTAATATTTATAAACATAATCGGTAGACATAAACTAGATTTCTAAAGGATTTTTTTTTCTGTGAGAATATGGGTGGAAAATAAAACAAACTGTAATTTTTGTAAATGGCTTTCTCCTCTTGTGCATATAATGAAATATAAAAGCATTTACGGCTTTTTTAACGACGGAGGATATTTTTGTAATAACCACGAAAGTGAAATTAAAAATATGCTATTTTGTTCAAAAAAAAAAAAAATTAGCATACGATGTGTCGAAAAGGATGACGATACCAAATAAGGCAAGGCCAAGTTGTGTTCATAAGATTTGAGTCTGCTTAGTTGGGACATGCCTTACAATTTCTGAAATTCTTAAATACACCTTTTCAATGACTTCTACCTACTGTTTGAATTAAATTTTTGAACTAAATGAATAAGAATTTCTGAGATTATCAAAAAGTAATACATTTTTTCCATGCATATTTCTGTTTTAATTCTAGCGATAATTTTGGGAATAAAGTGGATCGTAGATCCCCCTGAAAGACACATAGGATGGATTCTATTCATAATTCGGCAATTCCAAGTCTTCTTTGGTACTCCTACATTTTTTATTAGTATTAAATTATGGGACGATTCAAATTTAGGTCTTCGTTTCTTTTCTTATTTTACTGAAGTACTTCGATTTGATTTTCCGTATTGTCACAATCTCTTCAAATCAGTATTCATTAAGAGCCAAGGAATGACTATATATCCCTATTTTTAGCCATGCACAAATTCCTTCACCGAATCTTCTAAACTGTTTGAGTTACTATTCAAAGCGGATTATTCCACAAAGTGCTGTTAGAATAAAATTGCGACGCTTCTTATCAAATCTCGGTGAAGAGACATTAGTGAGATAAAATCTTAGTCGGATCAAAGACAATTGCTTCCCTCGAATGATCAATCGTTTTTTCTCGATAATATTCTGTTCTTTTTTTTACCTCTTCCAAAATTAGCGTATCAGAAATGAGCCACTGATATGGACAAGCTAAAATTTTTAAACCTGTAAATGCACAAGAAGTGTAAACAAGTGTTGATATTTAATAAAGGAAGGAAGTGTCTTCTCTCCGAAGCCGATATCCGGATCCATTTAACAATAATAAACATCCAGCAAGAACCTGTTCCTCATGTGGTGTAGGACTCTTGGGGGGGGGGGACTAGACATAAGCGAGGTTGCTTTCCGCTTTTGCATTCATTGTTAATATTGTCATTTATTTTATTTTTCGTTCCTCTTTTGACCATCCTTGCATTTTCAAAGCTTTCTTCAGAACAACAACAAACAAACAAACAAAAAAAATTATAAAGCGAAATCGTTGTTTTTCTAAGCTACGAGAAAATTGTAGTCATTTTTTTCTTTTTTTTTTTTCTTTTGATCGTGGTTTTGTTGTGGATTTAAAAAGATTCTATTATTCTGAAAATAATTCACGTCCACTCGCTTTAGTCAAGTAATGATATTAATAGAAAATTATACACATTTTTTTTTACCAAGTTTCTCGGTCATTTTATTGCTGCATAATGAATGAATATTTTATTAAGAAATATTCTGTTTTTATATTTCTGGGGTTTTCTATCACGCGAATGTTTTATTTTCTTTACAGAAACAGAACCTCACACATTAAGAATTAATGTGTTTTTCTCACTAGTTGCATTAAGTTAAGGAATTGTAAATTTTATTATATATGTGTGTATTTAACTTCCTGAATATAATTAATCTAATCAATTTCAAAAAGAGTTTTTTCCCCCTCATTGAAATTAACTTAAAAATAAATCTGTTATGGTCAGTTATCCTTTTTAAGAAATGAAATTAGTCTTATTGTTTTTATCATTTCATCTTTTTATTCTCTCTTATATAAGTATAAGATCATATATATTTAAAAAAATTTCTAGAAATTAGACAGCTTTCTGTTTTTATCCCCTATTAAATCTAATCATTTGATACCCTGTACTGAAAATAAACATATTAGTGATTTTGGATGTATTAGTGTTTAACATTTCCTGCGTACTTCAATTATTTCGAAAATTTGGAAACGATATGAAATACTCAATTTTATATTACATTGCTGTAGATATTTGTGAATGTTCTGTGTTTAAATTAGTTTTCATTAAGAATCATGTTACTCAAAAATCTAGCATGTGTTTAGCTGTTAAAAAAAACTATTAAGTTTTTAAAGAATGATTTAAATGTTTCTTGCAAAGCATATAATTTTTCATTAAATTAATTTATGTACGTAGCAATATGTAATATATATTTTTTCTTTTATAAAGATCGACTTATCTTTTTGTAAATATCTTTTTTTAAAATTTTATCTCTCAAAAACTTTTTATTTGTAATTCTATTTAGAACTGTGTGTTAGTATAATATATGTATTTCTGTAGAGGGTAAATCATATACTTTTTCAATGATGAAAATTTCGTATGGGTATTTTTTATATTTAAATATTCATAAAGAGTGAACATCTTGCTTGCGTTTTTGTCATTCAAGATTCCGTAACTCTTGAGAAAATATTATTCACTTTTGCTTAATTAATGATTTCTTAAAATGATAACTGTTTGATATGTTTCTGTGGAAATATTCATGTTTAAAAATTCGCACCATCTTCTCGTCTCTTATTAAAATAATGGAAAATTCAGATCAAGAATGTGAAATTCTGCTAATTAGACAAAATTGAATCGTGTTAATCGTCGAGTAAGCAAAGCGTTGACTACAATTAATAATAAATGAAAAAAAATAAGAAAAACAGAACATTGAAATACCATTTATTTGTTTTATATTATATTTAAGACTAGCTGTGTTTACGGAAGTGTCTTGGAGAAATTTCCCATTTTTCTTAGTAGCAATGAAGATACCGACATCTCAAATGTAAATAAGCCATTACTTTTCCTCCTCGATTAAATGCAAGCATTGGAAGGAATCGCTGGTAAATCACGATTATCTTGCTTTTTATCGCGTGAATCTATAAACCACTTCTGTGCGGAACAAATCTTCTTAATTGATGGTTTTGCCTAAAAAGCAAGGAATTTGCGCGTTGCTTCGTCCTTCTAGCTATTAAATTTACTGAATATTTCGGTTGCACCTTCAGAAATAAGCGTAAAAAGGAAACGATAAATTATTTTTATACTTAAAATTCTTTTTTGTATTTGACAACCTGCGCGTTATAATTTATGCAGTGGTATGATTTTAAGTTGCAAAAATTAGCATTTTTCTTTCCAAGGCCCGTATTAATTTGACTGGATATTTTCTTTCAAGGAGTTCGAAATACGAAAAGAGAGACATTGTATTGTTCCATATTAAGAAACTAATATATGATAATAATAAAAAAAAGACCAATTAAATATACTCTTCTGTAGATGTCAAATACTTGAGAGTTTCGAATGATTGAAGCTTTACTGAAAATTATTAATATATCGCTACAGTTGTGCATTTTTATAAATCTTTGGAAATGAATATAATTCCTATATATATATATACGATTATTATCTATTGAAAGCAAGGCCGATCCTAGCAGGTGTGCAGTGCGGGCACTGCACGAGGGTGGCCAAAACAAGGGGCGGCCGCATATAGTTCTATCATTCACAAGCAAAATTTAGTATAATTTCTAAAAATAAAACTTATAATATGTCGAATAAATATGCTGAATTTTAAATAGTTATTGAAAAATCAAAATAAGTCTTGATTTCCCAATAACTTAGCATAGTTTAAGAAAAATAGTGTGTTGGTTCACACACGTTGTGCATTTACTATCCTTCATTTGATAGCAAAGTTCGTGACAGAGCTGGCTATATATATCGCAATTGAAATGGTTTTTTCCCCTGTCTTATTCGCGACACTGGCAATGCACTGTGGATTGATACTTCACAAAGGCGTCTCAAAATTGATTTTTTCGAAAGCTGCTTTACGAAAATATCTAATATGATTAATATTACCTAAGACATAGGAATGTTTAAATGCAATATGCATTTGGGGAAATCAAAAGTTTTCATTTAAATAGTAGCCTTACAATTTCGAAAAACAAAATGGAGGAAAGAAGTGAGATTTTTTTTTGCTTATGGTTTTAAAACACTCATTAACAACGCCCATTTTCCTTTTTAGTAGAAATGTTATACTTCCATTAAAAGGTGGTTTCTTGTCATTATATTTGGTGTAAAAATATTCGAGAATTGCAGGTCATTTGGATTCAATAATTTTCATTACAAAGCCTGTTTGAAAAACACTTCAATATTCGCATAGAATTATTAATGTTAGCGAACTTTACCGAAGCTCTAAATCTTATTTTATGTTGTAGGTACTTTAGTGCTACATAAAAAAATTGCGGTTTTTATATGTTTTTTAAAAAACCTCAAAATGTAACAAGATGACATATAATCCAATAGGCGAATCAAAAGATTCACAATATAGCACTAAAAAAAAAAGAAAAGAAAACATATTAAAAGCTAATCATGATCTACAGTGCAATACGTTGAACTCGAAAATGCTTAAAGAGAAATATCAGATAGCATGAAATAATACAACGTTTCCGACAAATTGTTATGTATTTTCACGTATTTTTTTCTATCTTAACCCGAAAAGATTTCCCTTCTGGAAATGATCAAAATACGGAAAACATCAGAGATTTCAGACGGATGCGGAAGGGAAGAGAGGTGGTTTCGCATTAATTTTCTGTGTTCTTGAACTGTCCTACTGTATCATCGGAAGAATTCGTTGCAGTACATGATGACAGTGTGTGTACAGCCCCAATCAGAACTGGCTCCTGATTGGGGAGTTTGTTCAAAGCTCAAAAAATATCATTGATACAGATTCCGACGGTGAAAGTGAAATGAATAATGAAGCTCCTGTTCCCAAGTCATCCGAAATGAGGACCATCCTGGAAAAAGTGGGAGCAAGTATGAAAAGTATATAACGCAGATTCCATTCGTGAAATGAATAACCAAATGGATGACATCGAACAATTGAATAATAAAAAGACAATGCAAAGAAAATATCAGATTATTTTTCAAAAACTCAATAACTGTTTTGTTTTTCAAAAAACTTTAAAACTTTGCATTAAATTCCCTGAAGTTCTTTTGTGAATGTTTTTTTCATTGATTTTTATTAAATACATATATATATATATATATACATATCTATGCAAATAAAATGTACTTTAATAAGCTTATATAATTTTGTTGAATATATATTTTTTTGCAATATCCTTTAACACGAAAAAATATTTCAGACCCTGAGTTTTGTGTTAAACGATTTTCATTGTGCATAGATCTACCCGCTTATATGTACACCCCATCTCCAGATTGTCATGTAATTTTATCCACTTAGCTCTGAGCTTCTCAAACTTTCAACATTTGCGACCCAATATTTAATTGTAATTTTTATCGCCTCCTCCCCATTCCCACCATTCAATAACAACGTATTGAATTCAATAATGCTATACTTTGACTATAAAGCTACAATGCGACTTAAACCTCTTAAGTGCCACTGGCGTTGATAAATGTCTCTCTCAACCAAAGCGTTAACTGCCCCGAACGTATAGACACGTCTTTCCGAATGACGATCTTTTCTGTGCACTGCTATCCATAAAATGATTCCAAAGGCTTTGGAATGCAATAAAAGGACTTTGACAGTGTGTGTGTTTGCAAAGGATTTAATTATTTCCGACGATTTGCTTTATATATTGATTCCTTTTCATCCCCTTCCCCCAATACATCACATTCGCGCGCCTATGTAGAAAACGGTGGCATTGGGGAGCGAATGGCGTAACTTTTAATCGGCAATGGATTAATTATAAACCATACAAATTATCAAGGTAAGAGTTTATTTTTGTAAATAATTTTTGTATATTATAAGCCCATTGGGTCGCTGGTAATTATTAAACTTGTTCTTAACTTAGAATTGTTAAATTAATTATAAAATGCATTGAGTAGTACTGATACATTTATAAGTGTATTATATCAGTGTAATTGTGTATTTTATTTTTTATTATGTCAGAAGGTGTTTTGTTTGTTTACTTTCAGTAAATTAACATTTTTAAAAAAATCTTTTGTTTTCTACTTTTCAATTTACTCGCGCCCATCTCGTAGAGTCATTATCCCCTCTACGAGGGTGTGACCCACAGTTTGAGAAACGCGGCATTTATAGTATTAATTCGCGCAATAGGTGTCATTTCAACTGTTGTATTATATTTAGTAACAGAGGTATGGGTGTGCGTGTTTTTTTTTAACACAAATGTAGAAATCTAGGTCCATTGAAGCTGCCTACAGTCTTATTTCATATTCTGCGTTAATTTGTTTTTGCATTTTGTTTTTGTTGCCACATACGCGTCAAGAGAAATGTTTATAACATAAATACGTTGCTAAAAATGGCATTTAAATGTTTATAACTGTGTGTGAAATTTCTATGCATTCTGCAAATTTCGCAGCCTAAAATTTAGAAGCTGTTCCTGTTTAAATGTAAGTTTTAACTTTGAATCACAGTTGATATGTCAATAAGTTGTTCCCTCCCCTTCAATAGCAAGCCTTTTGATTTGTCCATTCTAGCTTAGTTTTCTCCTCTGAGAAATATTATTTTATAGGTGTTAGGTGTGCAAAAAACATTGCACTATCGAGTATAAAATAATTTTGTGGAATCCTGGATCACACATAAGCAACAGAATGCTTAGAATCTAGGTGTTACACATTAAGAAAAAATGTTTTAACATTTTTTTTTATTATATTATAATAAAAATTACAGGAAATTACTGAAAAAAAAGGCTGTCCGGCGCCGAATTTATGCTTTAAATTTCCTCGTGGGACCCTCTTTGAGAAACACGATTTTAGGTACTCTAGTGAGGTAATCTATTTGGCATTCATGTTTACTTTTTCTTTTCGAATTTTTATTTTGACTTGTGGAGCCCCTGGATATGCTTGGTGGAACACAGTTTGAAGGTAGAGGTCGTATTGACATTGAGAGAAAGCACCAAAGAAAAAAAATGAGATCTAGGAGGGCAACCACCAATGTTTTGAGAAACAGAGGAAACAATCGGTTTTTGCACCTTTTTTTTAAATAATAGTTAATGATACGTGTAGTTGTGTACACACTATAGATCTTCTAAACAACCTGTGAGATCTTGTCTTTTTTAAAGCACTGGTGCCTAAACATTCGCATACATCAGCGCATTTTTCCCACGATCACCTTACGAAGACAATATGCATTTACTTTTAATTTAAAAAATCCGTGAATGGATTTGCCTCTTCTAGCTGTCTTCGAAACAGATGGGCAGTCAAGTATTTGTAGTCAAAACAAACATTCCTCTGACTAACTTCGCACCGTCGAACCATGACTATCTTGGACAGACAATAATTCCACTAAATTTTATTTTAAAAATAATAAATAATAATAGATGATGATTTGTTTTTCAATAAAGTTTCCCGTATATGCCCCTATGTGAAACAAAGCATTTTAATGCAAAAAAATGTCAGAAATTTATATTTAATTCCTTAGTTTAGTGCTTCTCAAACTTGCAATATTTGCGACCCAATATTCAACATCATTTTCATCGCGCTCTCTCACTCTATACAATAACAATGTTTTGAATTAAATAACACTATAATTCGACGTTAAAGCTACAATGCGACCTAAACCTCTTAAGTGCCACTGGCTTTTATAAACGAAGATATATATATATATATAGAATTTATAGACAAGAATTATTTCAAAATTTTGCTCAAGCAATACGATTTTTTTAACCTTACCTGTTTGTGTAGCTTCAGGAGAAAGAAGTTTCCGTAAATGAAGAATTATTAAAAATTTCTCGAGAAATGAAAAGGCACAAGAAAGGTTTTCAGATTTAGCCACATCATCTCTATTGAATCCGAAATCTCAGAAAAAATGGATTTTACCGAATCTATTGACAGATTTGCCTCAGAAAACCAGAAAAAGGTTATTTTATAGTTAATCATTAGGAAGTTTTTGTAGAAGGACTGATTTATATATTTTTCGTTTCACGAGGTTTATGCTTTAGTACTTTTTTTTATTGGATTATATTTTCTGAGAAATTGTATTTCTAATTATATAATGGTCTGTTTTTATTTCAAAGGTAGTATTTTTGTTTGTTTATTGTTTAATTAAAAGTGTTTTGTCGCTATTATGAAATATTAGCTAGTAAAAAAAAGGATTCTGTTTTTAGAATTGTACTTACATTTTATTAATGTTTTTCTTTGATACATGTAGATGAGTTTATATCGACAACGTTAATTATTAGTCAAAATATGAAAAATTCTCTAGAGGGGCGGCAGATTATGTCTTTGCACGTGGGCGGCCGACACCCTAGGATCGGCTCTGATTGAAAGTATTCGTTCTTTTTAAATATATCTCAAATTTCAATCACTGCAACATGTATTTTGTTTCTAGTGATTCCCGCCTTTTCAATGAATGAGAATATATGAATGTGTTAAATAATTCTTTTAAATTTGTATCAATCGAATTATGGAATGATTTGACCCGAATCTGTTCATTATCGTTTCAAGTGATAAGCGTATCTGAATCTACTTTCAAAATGGAAGGGCCATCGTTGCTATTTTCAACCTCCATTGCTTCATCATTAAATGGAAGATTGCCGTTTTCGTGTGAGGTAGACGCTTTTAATGGCCATGATCTTCCTTAGTTGCCAAGTCCTTCTATAGGAGGGTTTTCTTTTATCGCTCTTAACACGAGCTGCTGGCACCTCCTGGGAAGGAGTGAAAAATGAGTTTCCTTGTCAGCTGCACTCGATGCTTCATTTTCCTCCCGGTTCAAGGTTACGATTCGGTTCACCCCATCGGGTCTTTTCCCCCTTTTGCTGTTGTGCTTAGTATGGCCGCAATGCTGCTTCGGAGCATTGTCGTCTGATCTTCGATTCAGACTAGTCTTCTTCCAGATATTTGTTTTCAAATCAAGTTTTACAGTTTTGTGTGGTTTTAATAACATTTATATCCTTTGTTTAATATTATACTATTGCTATCCAATTTCTCACGTTTTTCACCACGAAATCCAGAAAAGTTAATAATTAATCCAGACATTTAATTTTTTTGTTCATTTTAGTTCCTATATTATGAGGCTAGTAATAAATGAATCTCTTGCATTTTACTAATTAAATAAAATATTTTTTTCATTAAATGTGGCTGTAAATGTAATTATAAAAGTTTTATCAACGTTTTTTTTTTTCTTTTAATTTCTAGCCATACTTTGTAATAATTTGTTTTTGCCCTGAAATCATAAGGATTTTGCATATCAGGGCATAATTATCTGAATTAATCTGAAGAGATTTATATTGTTTATGGTTATTCGTTCGTTTAAATGCACATTTTTCGTTTAAATTATAATAAATTAAGACAACTAGGGTTTTGTTTATTACAGAGAAGTTAGTATTGCCTGCGTACAATTTTATGATTGGTCAGTTGAATAAGTAATTAATAATAAAACTTTCAGTTTAATTTATTTTGGAACTACCATTATATATATATATACAGTTTTGAAAGACTGATCCATTATTATCTTGAAATCCCTTTTGAGGGGATTTGCGCTAAAAGGCACTCTGTGACGATTATTAAATTTAATGGTGTAGTAAAAATAACTGTTTAGAAGAGTGCTTTGTATGAATTTATCTTGAAAATTCCTCTATTCTATATCAATGCATTGCCCTAAAACAAAAGGGGAGAAACGTTGTGAAAGGAATTTTAAAATTGTGCGTTTGAAAAAAAAAAAAAGCACAAAACTGAGAGAGATTTTATCTGCACCTCTTCAATTAAAGCAAAAAAAAAAAAAAAAAAAAAAATCTACTTAATTTTTTAAGGGAATTTTTTTTTAGTCTAAAAAGTTGAATTAATTTGAGCTAACTGTACTGTGTACGAGTATAATAAATGTCTGACCGATTGTAACTCTTAATTTTCTGAACATAATTCATTAGAATTGCTAAACTTTTCAGAGAGTAGAGCACACGAGGCGAATTCATAATTTTTCACAATAAAAAGTGTATTTCTATCGCATAGTCTTTCATTAGGTTCTTGTACAAGGTAGGTGCGTATAAAGCCTATTGTTTATAGGTAACATGTTGGCAAGTTTCATGTGATTTATAACTGTCATTTGCCTAAACCTCATGCTAAATTTTGGGAAATGCTATTTATTATTATTGTAATGAGTAACTGTCTGTGCATTGGTCAGTTTAGCGTAAATGTTTTTTTTTTTTCGTAGTGGTGTGCAACATCTATTTTTAATGGCAAATCCGTTCGAACTACGTATTGAAAATGGCGTGCAGTATGTTTTTCAGAACTTTTATTGTAACAGGGACGTAAATAATCTTTTAAAAATAGTCTGAAACAAAATGACTAATCTGAGATTAAAAGCAGCAGCTTTTTAGAAAAAAATTCGTTCAAATTTTGAGGCGATTTTTTTCATATTTCCTTAAAAAAAGGGTATCCCCCCCCCTCGTTCTAGAAAGGTATTCTAGTTCGTTATTAAAAAGTTGCTCTTCTTAGGTTTGTTGTGTGGGAATGTAATGGAATCATTTACTTTTTTTAAAACCCAGTAAACATTCTAAAAAACCTTTTTTTTTTGTACATTTCTTTGCGGATAACAGTTTTCGGGATGCATGCAGACAAATATAAAAGTCGATTTCTCTTCAATACATATTACACAATTATTAATTGTGTTAAAGAAGTTGAATGTTTGCTCCTTGCTTTGTTTAGGAAAGTAAAATATAAAATTTTTCCTATTTGTGGTTGAAACAAGATGATCATTTTTTTATTTATTAGGTGTTAGTAGAGATTTAGCAACTAACGTTTCCAAAGTGATGATTTCTTAAAGCAGAAAATCTACTTTAGAAAATATTTCAGTGAGCACATTTTAAATCATCCTGTCGGTTTTATTCTGTAAAGGAATTTCTTATTAAGGAAGGATATTGTTCTATTGTATCTGGGTAGTTGGTGGGGGGTAGTTGAATCGGTCAAACTGACCACCTGTGTACGAAACGGGTAAAATGCCGCATTTTCATTTGCTCGGTGTCACTTTGAACATAAACAAGTTACTGCATATGCGATTTGTCAAAAGTTGTGATTCACAAGGTTACAAAAAAAGTTGTTTTCTGTATAAGTGGATAAGCGTGAATGTGTCTATTCAAAACTATTTCTTTTCGCATTTCTGTCTGGAATTGGGCTAAAATATTTGGAGTGAAATTAATATAAGAAGGTTTGTGGGTATGAATTTATTTTATTTATTTTTTTGCAATGAATTTTTTAATTAAGGCTTGTTGGAAAAAAAGGGGATTTTCTGTGGTTTTAGATGATGCTTTCACATAAATATAAAATTTATTACAGTTATTATTATTGTGATAATTTTTTTTCATATACAATGACGTAATTCCATGGGATTTACTCTTTTAAGCTTTAATTATAGATTAAATTTCCAATTTTAGTGCTTCATATACGTACTTTTGTATCATGATTGCTATGCTATGCCTATTTATTTTTGTTATATCTGCGTTATACACTATGATTTGAGGCCACCTTATATTTTTCAATTATGTTATCTTATACTTTTGTAAATTTTGATATGGAATATGTAGTCCGCTTCGGCCTTTCTTTTGTTCTTTGAACCTCTGATCATTATATTTCTCATTTTTGTTTTTTTCAGTCGTAAGTTAGTTTTTTCCACTCTGAGTTTAAAACGCGTAAACCAAAATTAAAGTCTCATTTAGAAAAACGGCTATTTTTTAGAGTTAAAAAAGTATTACTTAGATTTTTTTCTCTCTTGCAGTTTTCAATTTTTAAAGGTTAAGTGAAGCTTTATTTTACTTGTTTTCCTTATTAATGTTCAATAAAAACAAATTTTTAAATTTGGTGAATCGCTTCTTAGTTATTTCTATAAATTTGTTTACTAGTTTGGGATCGGAAAAAGTGATGTTAGTTTGAATCAGATTGTGATAAAAATCATGCCTAATTTATAAACAAACATTTCATTCTCTTTAAAAAATTAATCTTTTATAATTTTCCTTTAATTTGACCATAACTAATACAATAATCATTACTATAGGTATTTAATTTATTGCGTATGTTAGCAATATAGATCTTTCAAATATAATATACAATTTCAACGGAATTAAAATGTATGCATTGTATTAGTAATTCTCATTTATATACAGAAAATAAGATGCTATATAACAGTTACTGAGATTTTTAATATATAGCTCACAGTGGTGCACACAAGAATTTTTCAAGGGGAGAGGTCCAGGGTCGAAAGTCATCCATTCTCGTATGCTCCAATACGCCGCTCAACCTATTCTTTGGATTTTTATCTATTTTCGGGAACAAAAAACAGTAAACAATTAATTAGTGAATAAATAATTAGCATTAATTAATAAAATTAATTATGAAAAACAAATCCTTAATTTAATTTTACATACTATGCTCATAGGATTATAATCAATCGAAAAAAATTCAAGGGCTATGGGGGGTCTGGACCTGCCCCCCCCCTTGTGTGCACCACTCGTAGCACAGCATCGTTTTTTCAAGTGGGGGAAGTTGTTTATGACTACGAGAAACCTGTTATCAAGCAATAACTATTTCATTTAATGCACGGAAAAGTTTCAGAAAATTAAAGCTTTTCGGAATGTCTAGAACCCCGTATTAAAACACTGCGGGTTCCAATAATAGAAATATCATTTGTAAGAAATTGCGTATAATTAATCAGATAGCTTTTTCAGAATTTTATCTTTCATAATTTAAATTTCATTTTGTGTTTTGTTGGAATACTTAAAAATTTTGAGTACTTTTCAGTTCTTTTTTGTAATCAGATTTATATCTTTTCTATTTGCTTCCAGTCTTTTCGTTTTCATTCAGATTCAATGCCTCATTTCTAAATGGTCGAGACCAATGGAAATTTCCATGAATCCAACATCTTCATTTGTAATCGAATGTGTGCTCTAACCTTTCGCAGCCGAACTTCTATCCCGACTGTGTTTTGAAACTAATCATTTATTCAACGTCAAAAGATTGTTCCGATTCGCTGGCGGCCATCATAATAGAAATCTAGCTTCTTCAGTGCACTGACTCCTGAGATTGTGCTTTACTAGCTACTGACCTATTTAACCCTCGCAGGTTTTGAGGCCAACTGCATTAAGGCTTGTGTTGAGAAGATATACTTTCTTTTCGGTGGTTATATATTTGTGAACTTTTAGTTAAAACTCATTGTTTTTCTAATATCCTACGCTCTCGATTTTTAAAATAAATAGGTATTTTTGGTAAGGAAAAGGAAAATTTGAAAAGGTTTAATGTATGTAGATTTTCTGGAATGTTCTAGATAAAACCAATAACGAGTTTTCTATTAACCATCAAATATTTTACATCTTTGCTGTAAAAATTTCGATTATTTTAGACTAAAACAGACGTGCAAAATAGTTCATATAAGTTTATAGCTTTCCTTCTAAATATATTTCTCTTAACTATGCTTAAAGTGTTTTTAAATATGATATCAGTTAAAATAGGTTAAGATGTCAGAATCGCTTAAATTAACTAATACATTTCGTTTATTGGAATTGTTATGAATTTGGAATATACGTATAAATGAATGGAGACGCAAAATGAGAGGAAGAGTGCTGAATTGGAGACAAAAGTGTTCATGAATTTATTCGTATATTTCATCGCTACTGTGTTTGCCCACAGAATACTAAACATCTCATGTGAGGCTTAAGTGTTGTTTTTGGTGCACAATTATTTCTATATTCACAGAAATGAAATTAGCCTATTTCACAGAATTAATACGAAAAGTAGATATTGATTAGTTATAGAAATATTTTAGCACTGTGTGAGTTACTGACTTTTCTCTTCATGATTATGTTTATCATAATTAATCGTTTAAAATGTGATGAGTGTTAATTTTTTTTTTAAAAAGAAAAACCGCCTTATATAATTTAATGTAATTAATGTTAATTTTTTTTTTTTTACGCAGCTCTTGTTTTCCTGCATACCTTTGTCATCAAGTGATTTGGCATCTTTTTACTTAACCTCCCTCCCCCTTTCCCAAACGAAACAAACTACTTACCTTTTCGCTGAAACAAATCGAATTTTTCCTAATTTACTTTATTTATTCTTTTCTTGCTATTTTCTTTCTCTCTATTAGCTGTAAACCTGTTTGCGTGGAAGGAGTGCTTTTGTAACTTGGGACTTCATAATAGAACTGGTCTTTAGCCCGAGGCTACAAAAAATGAGAATAAGTTAAAATTCATTACAAACGGCCGTTTTCCCTTTGGCCTGTATAACACTTTCTACTCTGCGGATTGCACATGTTACTATGTGTATATACATACATCTTGAAGAAGAAAAAGAGGTTGGTTAAAAAAAACATTATTAGTTGAAAATTACGATATTCTTAGTTGCTCCCCCCTTCTCCCCTCATATCTATCCTGCGGTTTTTGAAAACAATTTTTTAAAGCCTTTGTATCCTTTTTATGTAATCATCGCCTTTACTATGTGATGTCCCCCCTGGAAGAAGTGTCGGTAAAATACGCCGTATTATAATCTGAAAGAAAAGGATTAATTATTTTTCTTTTGGCGATGTTTGCAGACCACCCACAACATCGTCTTACTCTTTGCTAGATTTATGAGAAGTTTTTGTTGTGTTCTGAAGAGTACGTCTAAAGAAATGTTACAACTGGTTGAAGAATTTTTGAGTATTTTCTTAGTATCTTCTCTTGGGATGGAATTTATGTGCCGCATGCATCAGTGTAGACTTGAAACACAGAACTTTGTTCCCGAAAGTGATTTTAGAAGCATAGCTTCTCTCACATGCTGAGCGCGCTTTTATAAACCGAAATGATAGTGCCTAAGACACGAAATACCAGTCATGATTTATTAAGGTTGTTGCTTTTTTCTCGCTCTTGTAATTAGTTGTATAATATTGTAGAAGTATGAGCAGGGTCATGTTGGATGGGTGTAATGTCGGCTATTAAGGTGTTCTGTATGGGTCAAGAGCCCGACGAACAATGACAGGCGTTGCTCAGACATTTTTTAACCAGTTCATCTTTTCTTGGCTTCATGTTTTATTTGTTTCTATAGGTACACACCTTTCTTAAAGGTGGAAATTTACGTTGTGGGGATTTTTTTGCAGTTTCTGAAGGTAAAACTCTCAATTCCGTAATAATATCGGATGAGTATTTTATTAAACCTAAAATTTGCCAGGAACAAGCCATTGATTCATCGTAGTATATGAAATTCCACTTTTTTTAATGCATCAGATTTCAAAATTGCTTTTGATCTGAAGATATTTATTAATGCATGGGGGGATGTAACTTCCAAGAAGTAAAAGTACGATGCAGATAGTTTTAAATACTGTTTTCTTTTACCTGAACGGTTGTAGATTTTGAATGTGAACTTCGATTTTACATCGAAATGAGCTGCAAAAATGCGTCTATGATATCAATTTTTGAATTCCTTTTTGGCAAATTTGTCATTTTTAAAAGCAAAATAATTGTAGCTCGTATTTCTTTTCTTTTCGTCTAAATAAAGCAAATTAATTTTAAACATTTCTGTACAATTTATATAATACCGTCTTGGTAATAATTCACATCAGCTTTGAAGTTCAGTTTTAAATGCTCTATGACAATGCAAATCAATATATTAAATTTATTTTATTTATCAGTTTAAAAAATAAAATTGTTATGGTTTGAAAGTCATGAACTAAAATATTATAATATTTAAAATGAGTGACGTTTGCAGATTTCTTTAATGGGGGAAAGGAGAACGCCGAGGCGTAATCTTTATGCTATACAAATTAAAAATCTGCTATTCTATTAACACCCAAACCTCACACTTGAGTAAGATCGCTGACAAAAATAGTTTTTCCTGAGCAAATTATCTTGCATAAAATGTCAACTAACTACATAGTAACGAGGATTATATTTTTTATGAATTATATATATTAAGTTTAATCCCCCAAATATATATATATATCATTTCTGATTTTGTGAAATTAGGACCAACTCTAAAATCTTCAATAGTTTTTTTGTCTTTAATAATTATATTTTTATTTAAATTTTAATTTCATTTTCCGAAGTCTTTTGAATTAGCATGTATTGTGGGTAAGTATATTCTTTATTTACAACATTGCTCAGATCCTATGTTTTTATATTGCTTAACTTTAAACTAACCGCCACTGTAGACTGTGTGTGTTTAATCTTCATTTCCTTTCTACTCCCTAGTCACATACTCTCATTTCAAGGACTAACTAACAAGTTTGCAAAAGCGACTAAATTAGTCCAACATTCCGAAGTACTTAGTCGTTTTACTGTTACAAAGCGGTGCAAAATGACCGCGCTAAGACTATTAAATATGCAATTATTTTAAAGATGCATAATATTTTGCTTGATTCTTTTTTAATCCTCCTTTAAAGTACAACAAAGGAGTTTTATACATATATTTTTTGTTATTATCATATTCAAAAACATTAGATTATTAATCTTTAATATACACGGTAATGTTCTGATAAATCAACAATTGATAAGATTGTCAAATTTGATATATATTCAGATTATATCATAAACGTTGACAACTGTGAAAACAACTGATTTCTGATGCGTCTTTTTTATTTTGTGGGAAATTAGCTGAAATAATCATATAGGAGAACTTTATATATTGTAGATATATATTATATGTATAATATATAATTGTTAAAAAACTTGTAAAACATACATTGTTTATTCGAGACATATTTTGTGGTGTCTCTAATCTCATTTGCTCATTGAATTATAAGCAGTAAATCTTATGCCTTACTTTTCATAACTTTCACTTCTTTATAAAAATATTAAAGAAGAGACAAAGAAAAATTAAACAGCAATGATCGTTGATGATAAATAAGGAAACTACAATGTGTATGTTAGTCAGAACTGTGTAAGAAAGAAATCATTGGCAATATTTGAAGCCTGGAAAATAATTAAGAATATATATAATTTCTAAACAATAGCCTTAATCTTTGTTAAATGTCGAAATAAGAATTTACAACTCATGAGATTAAGTCTTTCATTTTCATTTAAAGTTAACGAACTGGCCAAGCATTTACTTAATCATTATAATGGGATTATATACCTAAAATCTTTATTAATAGAAACGCGAGATTTTACTTAAGTTCGCGCAAATTTAATTCATTAGTACTTTTGATCCTTTTAAAATCCTTTCAGCGAACTTTAACCCCTTCGATTTCTGAAATCCAAATACGTTTCTTTAGTTAAGCTGTCGCTGGCAGAATAAATCCAGAAGTTTGGTTAAGTCTTGTGTCGAAATCTAAAATTTAACAGTAGACGATTGTGGAGAAATCGACTTAATCATGGGAACTAATCGAGTTAAATCCCAAACTCAGACGGGCAAACACCCCTTAGTTTAACCTCAGTGTGTGTGTGTCAAAGCTCGATTTCAGAAGAAATAAGCTGGAGTTTTTTTAGGGGGGGGGGGTAAAAAGAAATTGGTCAATATTTAAGGGATTTTAAACATCGTCGAGTTCAAGACGCCATTTAGTCGGAAATTGATAGAATAAATACTTAATTTTGGCTGGCAGTTGGTTGAGAATTTGTTAATTGAATGAAGGGGGGGGGGCAAATATTAAATTCAATAAACATGTATGTATTAAAGCACTACATGCATGTATTAAAGTATTAGATGCATAAAGTCTAGATGTTGTGTTGTGTTGTGTGTGTGTGTATTAAAGTACAATATGTACATCTCATGAGGTGTTGCCTTTTGGTTTTTTCAGGAATCATTTTTCAGAAATATAATGCATGTTGAGTGCTAAAATATTTCAAGTGATACCGAAATGAGTTTATATTCGTGTTTCTCAAACTGTCTGTGTGGTGTATATACAATTCACGGAGTACGCGACTAGATATGAAAAGAAATTAATTTTTGATTATTGATAAATTTTTGTTTAGAGAGGTTAACAGAATGATGAGGCTTCATCAAACCTTGTCATGATCAATTGTTGCATCAAGGAGAAAATTGAAGAATAGTTAGAGAAATTCTAAAAATAGTGGGAGAAAAAAAAACGAATCTTCAGTTTAAAATTTATTAAGAGGAATGTAAAAGGCTGATTGATTCACTTCATAAATTAAAATAACTTTTATACCCTCAAATAAAATAAAACATTGAAATAATGTATTGGAAGTACTGGTACATTGCCCACTGGTACGTTTTTAATATCCCAATGTTGCTGGTTGTTCCAGATCGTATATCGATTAAGAAATTTAACCCCTTGACATACAAGCAAAACGAAATTGGACGAGTCCCCAGAATATTCTATTTATATAAGCTCAGTTTTGTGTAAATATTTAATTTTAAAAACATTTTTAAACATTTAAAAAACATTTTATTTTACATTACATTTAATTAGGCTGAGAAAGGGAGAAGGGGAACCTTGAGCATTCAAAACAAAACAGAATCAATACAAAATGCTCGTCGTCCGCCGGAGACAGCTTTTGACGTTTCGAAGATGTCAAAGTCTAGAATGGCTCATGAATTGAATGGCGCCTCCCAGACGTCATTATATGTCATGGGGCTTTGATCTGTATTCGCATAGGCTAAAGAATTGGATCCAAACTATTTTTTTAATTGAATAAAAAAAACTTAATTTTTAAATTACTCTTATTTTACTTAATTTGTGAGATCAGCATATTATAATACATCCTTTATTTCTGTTTGAATCCATTCGTTTTCCTGCTGGGCAATATGTTCCATATTTCAATTCCTAAAATGTAACATAAAAAAATAAAATATATTTTACATTAAACAAAAAAAAAACTTGGTTGCTCAATGCTTCTAAATTTTAACATTACAGTATGAGTGTCAAATAAGTATATGAATTCAGTTAAAAAAAGTTCTGAGTTAGTTCATTAGTTGTAGGTTTTCAAAAATATCATACATATGTATATTTCAAGATAATTATACATATACTTCACTTCAGTAGCGTACACAAAAATTTTTCAAGGGGAGAGTCCATAGTCAAAAGTCCCCCCAACTCGTATCATACCTCAAGATAACACCAATCGATTTTTCTGATTTTGTTAACAAAAAACAGTAAAAAGCAAATGATTGAATTAATAATAAGCATTAATTAATAAAATAAATTGTTAATTACAAGTTCTTAATTAAATTTTATGTTATATATATAGGGTTATCATCAATCGAAAAAAACTCAAGGGCTTTGTTGGAGGGTACGGACCCCTAGGACACCCCCTTGTGTTCGCCACTGCTTTACTTAGAAGGTTAGGAAAATTTAGTTTATCAAAATTAGGGGATAATTCCTGTTTGTGCTTTTTGCCACGTCTATAGATAGCAACCTTAATGTAAAATTTTAGTTTTTTCTTCGTGAAATGTTAAATCAACAATTTTGCAAACCAAGTGCTTGATTGACCATGCAGAGTCTTCTCGATGAGGTGTTGTATTACTTTTAGCATTTTAAATTAGAACAGTCCGTATCGATTACTTTGACGGTATCGTTCGTTGAACGATGTTCGTTTTAAAGTGGATTTGTATAATGTAGGTTCGCTATTTTGAAGAAATTCATATACAAGGATTCAAAATAACAAATTGGATTGACGTAAATCTTTAGGGATCCTTGTGAAATCTCATAATTTTCCCTTCTACATTTTCCCCAAATATAAATAAAATATTGGTATCGAATCTATTATTGTTTTTTAATGCACTATATTTGTTTTTTGTTTTTTCAAGAAAATTTTTTCGATGAAAAAATGTATCCTAGTTTTAAAATGCAACTGAATTATGATACATTTCCTTGAACGATAAATTTCTATCTAACTTTCATTTTACAAAAAATTTTGGTTTATCTTGGTATGAATGACATTCTCATTGATAAGTATATTCTGCAGCATTTACTTATTTCATTACCTGATTTTTTTAATAAAAAAAAGCATTGAACAATTAATAAATGTCGCATCTATCAAAGCATGCAGCACTTGAAAATGCAATACAAACCACAAACATTGCTGTAACTTGGTTGAACATGGTTTTTGTACAAATGGATGTAGTATAATGGATAAATATAAAAAAGTAAAAACTTCTGTTTAATTTTTATTGCAACACAAACAAATTAAATTAAAATTTATTTTTCATGTCTAGAAGTTATTTTTAAAAATCTGAGAACAAGTTTCAGCTTTGTCTTGAAATAATGATATTAAACCCCCCCCCCCCTCTTTTTTTGGCTGTTGTGTAGCTCGTTATTAAAGAAAGGTGTATTTTCATGCATGTTGCATTGATTAAATGTCGGATATAGTGGCTTCATAACGGAGACGCTTATTGATAAGTAGTTTTGAATGTAGAGAAGAGTGAAGTTACCCCTTTTTCAGATTTCCTAGTATTTTTCCTCTTCTCTAAATGTCGAAAACTACATACGGGGTGATATAAATGTTCTTTTTTTACACCGGATATTAATTCGTTGAAAGTGAAATATCTGCTACTTTTTTAATTCGTTGTATTTTTAAAAAGAGAGACGGAAAAAAAAATTGAGCACACAGCACTGTTACTTAATAGCAGTCAGGATCAGGTTTCTCTTGAGCCATTCGGTTTGTAACTCGTTTCTAGCCTTCCGGGCATTCCTCATACTTCAAGACGACTCACTTTCCTTTATTTCAACGCTTCTCTTTTCAACTTTTTCTTCAACTTCTGTGACCATGAACTACAAATCTACTCTACTTCCGGCGCATTATTAAATCCTTTCGGCCACACAAGATTTTCAACTCGCGCTAATTCTACTTTTGTACACAAGTTTTTCATGGTTGCTGTCGAAGAAATTTTCTTTTTCGTGCCCGACGCCCACTGATAGGGAGCAATTTATTGCTAGGATGTCGGATTGGAAAGAAAAAGCTGACACCGTAAATGTTGGATTGTTTTACGTTTTCGTCAAACAAAAAATTCTTTGGATTCTTTTTTATTCAAAGTTGAAATAAATCTATTAAATATTATTCTGGAATATATTAAGGGGGTGGGGGCTGATAAAAATGAGTACACTATAATGTGAGGAATTCAATATTTGGTGAATTGCTGTTGAAAATCATACTTTTTACTGTTTTTTAATGCAGAAATGTGTATGAAAGAATGCGCTTTAGTGAGTCCTCTCTAGTGGAAATCTAAAGAATATCTGTGAATTTGTTTGAATATGGTACAGGAAGTGTAAATCCTGTGAAATTAATGACAGTTTCTGTAGGTTATATACTTAACTGTACTAAAAAGTCCTATGTGATAGGGTGGGAATTTGAAAGAGATGAAATATCAGCTCTAAATCATTTGTCATTGGACTGTTGTTTAAAATACGTGGTCTTTAGCCAATAGTTCTTTGCTTAGCTGCATTATATTATTTGAATGAATCAAATTAAGAATTCATGCTATCTATGTAAAAGTCAATACTAAATTGTTGTGTGTGCAAAAGAAGTAGAATATTCGCGTCGGTATTGCTTTTTCATATTGATTTAAACAACTAATCCATATAAGATATTCTGTAATTGAAAAATACTATTGACAGGGACGTTTTGTGACATGGACCAACTGGGCCTAAAGCCAGGGGTTCACCTCGTTCTCAACTCGGGCTTAATAAAATCACGATAAAAAATTATCGTTTAGTGTTATTCCTGGACATGTTCTCCGAAAAACAGAAAATTTCGAACTATATGCTTACTGGCAACAGTGGCAAGACTGCATTATGTTAGAATCATTGTTTGTGTCTAGGCCTAGGTCGAGTAGATTTGTGAAATTGTGAGTTACGCACATTTGTTATCGGTTATCATTTGTACTCGTATTTAGCAATATTTGCAATACTACCTGCTTATAAAATAGTCGCAGGTGGGGCCTATTTTTGCATAAGGGTCCAGGGCCTCAAAAAGTCTTAAGACGTCGCTGACTATTGATGTATTATGTTCAAATTCTTTCTAATAAAAACTGTACTTATTTCTTAGAATTTTAGTCGTTTTTGTAAGCTAGCTCCTCTCGTGTCCTTTTCTTTAATTTTCTGAATAAGTTGGTAGAGTTAGGAATTTCTGATTTATCTTGTCTAATAGGGGTTTTAAATAACTTTTTTCTTATAGGATGGTAAGTCAGCTTTTTTGTATTCGTTTGAAGGGAATTAATGACCAGCCTTAAAAGAAGAATTGTTTCATAGATATTCACTATTTTCTTTCTAAATTTTATGCTCCACATTCCGTTTATCTTATGCATTCCTGTTTAATCCGCTTGTTTACTGAAAAGTCTGCATTCATTATTCTAAAGGCACAAAGAGTAATTTGCAATTTTAATTAGGTAACCTTAAATAAGATATAGTCTTCAGAAATTCTTGTACTGAATTTTTCTAAAGGCTTTCTATGTTTATTCCTCGTTTAATAATGTGAAAATCAGATATTTCCCCCCCCTTGAAATAGAAATAAAAAACTAGTTTGCGTTTGCGCTTTAGAAAACGGCTCATGTAGATTTATACCCTGCGTTTATTAGTTAATTTGTAATTTACGATTCTAATGATAACTCTTTTCTAAATCGTGAAGTAAAGTAAAGGGTCTTTAAATCCAAAGAACTGATTAATAGTTAAATTTCGAAGGGAGATATTAAATGTGAGAGATATTAAATGACATTTGAATGATATTATGAATTGAATGTATGGAATTGTTTAAAAATGTGTTTTCTACTATGATAAGATCTTGATCAAGTGTTTCATTGATATCCGAAATTGAAACTTCATTACTTACTCCTACCGTTATTGATTTTCAGCTAGTATTTTATCTAAAATTTTGACGTCTGTACACAGATTAAAAGATATATAATGTATAATTTAGAGTTTCTTTTAATTTGAATTTATATATAATAATTATTATTATTACTGTTATATTTGCTTTCTTCAATTCTTTTTCATAATAGAATGAAGGACTTAAAATCTATTATAAGAATTATTTATTCAGAAAAAAGTAAATAGTTTTTTCAATAAAAACAGGATTTATTATGTATTGAGTGTATGGAAATAAATGTATTAAATATTTTCACGAATGTAATGAGGTTTCAGTATACACTGTGTATGTGTGAAGACAAATATTTTGAAATCCTTGCGCAGTTAACTTGTGGTTCACATTTTGTTTCTGCATTGAGTTTATTGGAATATTTATTTGAAATAAGATGTCGGGAAATGCTTCAGAAGGGATAATTAAATGATTTACTACACAGTGATAAATGATATGTATAACTCTTAATTTAGAATATCTCTATTGATTAATATTGCAGGTGAAAAACGTTTATGTATTATACTTAAGAAACTCTCTCATGCATCTAATAAAACAATTTTTTGAAGGGGAGGCGCAGGACCAGATATATATTTTCGTGCTGGAAAAATGCATTCTTTAATCGAGCTAAGTTATACTGTACGTGTTCCGGGATAAAGAAATCTTCGTATTTCAAATTTTAATTTTAGCGCCTTTGATTTCCTCATATATGGAGGCACATGATGTAATAGATTTGAAAATGTAGGAGAGAGATCTATGTATAGATATTCTGTTGATGAATAGATAAGTAATTCAACCATTTTCAATAAACGAAAAAGTTTTTTAGTGTTATTGAATCCTCTGAAATGTGTACATAGTATCTAGGAAGAGTTTTTACTTTTCATGACTGGCTTTTCTTTGTATATATTTATAGATGTGTACATAAATTCTTCACTGTAGTGTTCTATATATGTAAATCATATTCTTACTCCCACCTCATGAATGAAAATGCTATAATCAAATTCTCGTAATGCAGAGAATTTTACATCTGCTCGATTTTATCAAGTAAATGTAATCGTATATAAAACATCGCAATACTCTATCGAGTACGTATGCATCGCATTTGATTTTTATATTTGCTAGTGATTGGAGAGTTTTCACCCTTAAACTTGATACCTTAGGCTTATAAAAAAACTTTCCCTTTTTTCTATATATAGTTTTCCTTTCTCCTTTAGTATTTCTTCGGGTTTGTCTTATCAGCTATTAGAATCGAAGCCGTACAAAAGTGTATTCTTGTGTGCTTGCTTGGTTTAACTTTGATTTCTTCATATGACCGATTTTTATAAAACTTTTGTATGAAATTTTAGGAGTTCGTTCGTCTCTTGTGTTCCTCCTCCCATTGTCTTTAACGCGACACGAAATCACTCATTAAACTTTCTAAACCATCGGAAGAAGAAAAATGAAAAAACACCGAACGTTGCTTAATCTACTCTTTCATTACCAAAGCATGAAGTCCTACAATATTTTCCCGGGAACCATACAAATGCCCAAATTTCATAATCGTTATTTCGCGCTTTCAGTGTCTCAGACGATTCGTTTCAATTGTTTTCATAAGCTCCATGCTTTTAATAATGGGGCTGAAAGTCCCATATAGCGAATATTTTTCAAAAATTAGCTATGTTTTTAATAAATGGATTGTTCATTTAAGATACATTTATAAGTTAGATGTGTTAATCAAGTTTTATTTTTTCTCTCTCCTTGTGTATATTTCCCAGACTTTGAAATTCGACCGGCTACGTGTAGTTTTATGCTTAGTTTTACCTCCGTAAACATTTGTTGTTAATTAGCTAAATCCTTTTTTTTTAAAAATGTTTTTTGAAGAAAGAAGGCTTTAATATACACTTTTATTTTTTTTGATCTGGCCAAATCGTGTGTGCTGTTCTTTCTTAGATTTAGAGAGACTATATTGTTTATTATATGGCAAAACTCAGTATAAGGTGTTTGTAATAAAGCTTGCGAGTAGATATATAATTAGAGAGAAACTTGATAGTGTGTCAGTGATTGTGAATATTGCTATGTATTATAACAATGTATTCAAATCCCATACCATTCATTATCTTACGCTTAATGCGTTCTAAAAATATACAAATTAAATAGCAGGAAAGCCTAAACTTATTGCTTGAGCATCATCTTTTGGAAAATGACTGAAATATCACTCCTAGAATTTTGATTTCTGTTGCGCTACATTAAAATTGATCGGTCTTAGAGTAGTTAGTGGGGTTTCGGTGGCAGTTATTTTTTTCCGATTCGTCTTGAATATACACACAATATTGCAATTCCTGCTATTTTGTGTTTAAAAAAAAGCAATTCGAATTTTAAAACACTTTTTCAGGTTTAATAAAAGAGCTTTCATTGATAAATATTTTAAAATGAAGAACATTTTCTAATTGATCTTGTTATTAGATTTTTGCATTGTATTGCATAATTGAAGGTTGTTCAGTAACAATCTGAATCAGTTTACAAAAATATTGCTATTTCTTAGAAAAATTAACATTTTGTCCGAATCCATACATACTTTATAAGTGTGTTTAAATTTTTTTTTAATATACTCATAACTTTCTCAAAATTTCTAAGCTTTCAAACTCCCAACAAAAGGTCTTTCTCTCTCTCAAACAAGTTTGAATGTTATACAGTTAAATCAAAATGCTACGAAACGATCAGTATGTTATTATTATGCTCTCAATTATTACCATGATCTGAAAATATTTGAATCACATTGTATTAATACTGTAGATATTACGCAACATTTTAACCTCATTTGTATCAAAATTGCTAATGTTTAGGAATTTTTTTCTTCTTCTATTTTTATAAAATCTGTACAACATTCGTATTTCCACGTCATTTAATCAGCTTACAATTTAACTTTTCACTGTAGGACGATTTTTAAAATTTAGAAATTGAGAGGGAAAACATCTGTGGAGAGTCAACTCCAACAGTCAATGCTCCCTCTGTCCATCTTATCCGGGCGGATCTAACAATCCGTGTTGTATGAGCACAAGACAGAAACTCCAGTTGTGTGTGTTTCCTACCCCTCCTAACGTTATGGGATCGAGCCCTGACGGCGACATGTGCGCGTATTGCGGTTGCCTGCTCGAGGAAATGGCAGGTGCTATTAAAAACGCAGGAATCTTTTGTGTTCCAATCCACCAGGATCTTCGAATCCTTCGCCCCGTTGGGGGGAAGTTTGCAACCAAGTGCATCTGGCCAAACTGGCATTGGGAGTTTTTTGGGTGGATTTGAACGTGTGTCGTGCTGTACTCTGAGAGACATGATGCAATTGCCAGAAAACAGGTTTGGGTCTCTATGTGTGATTTATTGCGTCGATAACAAATTGCTACTAATTTTTTGATTAGATGTTTGGACTTCGATGTCGAAATGGTGGGGATTAGATTATATTTGTTTCTCCACACTCTCTTCGTAATTTACTTTTTAATCGATTCGTTAAACGATTATCACAGTCGCGGTAAAAAGTCAATTATTTTATTTCCGTCCTAAGATTCAATAATTGCGCTTTTGTTAAACAGGCGTTTTAAGGTGGATTTTTTAAAAATTTTATTACGAGATACGCTCTACGATATATTGAGGGTAAAATTGGATTCATATTAATAAAAATATGACTTTTTAAAATTATCAGTTATTACTGTCTAATAAAGGAAGTGGGGGTCTCTCTCTCGAGGAATGTGTACAGAATATTTATTAGCTTTTTCAATTTTTTTATTTTATTACGAGATACGCTCTACTAGTGAGGGTAAAATTGAGACTCATATTAATAAAATATTATTATAAAATGATCAGTAATTATTAATGTCCAGTAAAGGAAGTAAGGATTTCTTATATATAAAGAATGTGTACAGAACATTTATTAACTTCTAAGGATTTTTTCATACAATTTTTAAAATGTTTCAATTTCTAAGTTGCTGTTACGTCACTTTAATGTAATATTTAGATTATTATTTTTTAGAATAATTAGTCAAAAATTCAATTGGGTATGTTTCAATATTTATCCTTATTTTAAACCTTTTTTAATATTAGCCCTTTCATCATACCTTTTGCAATCGTAGCTTTAGGTCCCGTTACATTAGAAGGTAGTTCTAGTTTTCTGCCATTATGAAAGGGCTAATTAGCCTTTTAAAATTTACTAAGTTTGAAATAAGTTTTTCAAACTTTAAAAATTCTCTTAATGTTTGATGTTGTGATATTATTCTTTCTCGCGTTATTTATTTATTTATTTATTTTTGCGTACATTCTAGCCGATGCCTTGATAAATTTCGTGGGCCTCGATCTGACTACGTCAGACAGGTGGCATTAGTAACAACAACACAACATCTTTTTTTTATGTTATATAAATCAAATTATTTGAATTTGTAGATTATTTCTTATTGATTTTTGCAAGCATAAAAATATTTAAAATTAAAAAAATCGGAGAAATTATTTAAGTAATATTACGGGAAGTGTGGTAATTTTTTATTTGCATAATTTTTAAGTGAAATAATTTTCTATTCGCGCAAGTCGATTTTTATTTCCTTTTAATTTCTCTAATATTTTTTCAAAGTAGAACCAATGTTTCAATATCATTTCAATACCTTTGTATCTACTATTCATTAGTGACAATCACTAGATATGTACATTAATATACTCCTTATGGTTAGTTTTCTGCCTTGAAAATCTTTCCTTTCTAGACCATATACTTTCCATCATATAAATACATTTTGAGCATTCAGCTGTGTATCTAGAAAGGAACTGAATAATTCTTTTTATGAAATTTTAAACGCCATTAAAGGAAACGTTCTTGAAAATTCAGAGTCGCGGATGTTTTGGATTTATTTACTGTTAGGCATATGATCAACATTTTCTATGGCAGTACTCTGTGACAATAATTTAAGCTACTCAGATTCGATTTGTGTAATTGAAAAGATCGAAATAAACATTTTGATTCTACTGAAATGTTTCCCTATGTTCCAACACTCATTCAAATGTTCAGAAATTTCTCCACTTTTCCCCTGTTTCTTTATTAGAAGTCTATTGAGTCTCCTTTTTTCGCCACATCCTTCAAAATATCCATCAGAAATGTGTAAATGTATTAAAAATAATCTAACTTTTTTTGAAAATAAGTTCCTTTTTTTTAAAAAGTAACTTCATAATTCGCATTGAATTATTTTTCATCTTAAAATCTTTTTAAACTAAAAATTTTCCCAATCCTTTAAAATTAAATTTTCTACCTGGTACATTTCTTTGGACTTTTTAATTTTTCTTCCTCTTATTTGCCGCATTGGTGTTACCTTAGCAACGGTTATTATTTTTAGATACCAAACTAGAAAAGAAGAATTAAAGAAACATTTTAAATGTGTGCTTCAATTACATTTCCTACATCTGAGTTTTTTTAAAAAATAAATAAAATTAAGAAAAACAAGACGAAAGAGGAGGGTGCAGAGAATTCGAACTGCATTGCTTTTGAATTTAAAAGAGGAGGGGGGGGGGGTTTGCTTGAAAGAAAATTGGGTGATAAAGAAATTTTCGCACT
Organism: Trichonephila clavata; assembly: GCA_019973975.1. Taxonomy (NCBI): domain Eukaryota; kingdom Metazoa; phylum Arthropoda; class Arachnida; order Araneae; family Nephilidae; genus Trichonephila; species Trichonephila clavata. The sequence continues at coordinate 439,178 of BMAO01035804.1, read as the reverse complement.
TTTCCAGTTTCTTTTCAATTGCATTTAATTATAAGTTTCAAAAGTATATTTCTTTCAGTTATAGAAAACGTTTTCACGTAGCCTTTTTTTCTGATAGCACAAGATATTAAGTAATTGTATAGATTTGTGTGCTGTGAGAGAAAAGTAGGTAAAGAAATTTAAATTTGTCTAGACTAAGAATTTTTATACGTGTCTTTAATTTTAAGTAGAAACCTTATATACATATCCTGTCTGTCGAATTGCTCATTCAGGTGTTGCAATAAAAAATGTTAATGGCGTTTTTTTAATTGAATGAAGAGAAATAAGTAGTTTTCTCCATCATTTCAAAATTATTTCTTCTGAATTCTGAAATTAATTAGAAAATAAGTAATTAAATAGTAGAACAAAGAAATATTGCGTAAGCAGTTGAACTTTTTTTTACATAATTATTTACAATCTTTGATGTTCTCTTTTGTATCCCCAAAAGGATATTCGAAAGAGAGAGAGAAACTTGACTAAACTTTTTCTTATGGTGAAACAAAAAGTAATTTAGAGAAAATAATTCGATTTTTTTTAATAAAAAAATCATGTATGAAAGAAAGACATTAAGAAAAAAGATATATTTTCTAAATCAACATTTTCACAAAAAATTTTCACTTCAAAAGATCCCACATACGTATTGACAACATTGTGCTGGTATTTATGGACGACTACTGCTATACGATGTTTGATATTTCAATATTATATACATTGATAATTTTGATTTCAATATTAAAATTTGAAGCCAGTTTTAATCTGTCTGATTATGAAAGTTGACATTTCGGTGTAAGAAACGAATTCTACATATCTAAATATTTCTGCTGTAAAGTAATTAATACTATTCAATATGCATTATCGAAAACGTCATAACAAATCATATCCAGCAAGATCGCGAAAGAAAATGTTTGAACCGTTTCGATATTCATGTAAATCGACTTGTTCTCCATTTATGTTTTAATGGCGAATGTTATGTAAATTCATTGAAGTAATGCATTTTTTGTAGTTTTATTTCATATTTTGTAGACTCATTTTCTCGAAAAAAGTGTAGAATAAATAAGTTTTGATTCGCTCTTTGAATAAATTTTGCTATGAACACTATAGATTAACAAATTAGATTGTTTCGTTAAATATGTGTTTAAATAACTATGATTCTAAATTCATGGAAAGAGACGGAGCTGTATTTATTAAAATGTTGTTTCATTATTTTATTATTAACAATTCATGGTACATTTAATTGCTAAAATTTGTATCAGTTATTTGATTTATCCTCTTTTATCTTTTCCGATACTCTTTTATTCCTAATTGGGTTCAAAGCCCTCGCGTTGGGGGAGTTTGTAGGGGTGAGGCGATACATGACCGAAATTTAAAATGCCTGTCGACAATAGCCCTTTTTTAGCTTCGATGTAAATCAAATCGAATAAAAATCGGACTTAATGAAACAAAACAATGTCTGACTATTTAAAAAAATTTCCAGCTTGAACGTTTTTAAAAATTTGAAACACAATAGCCTTTTTCTAGAAATTAGAGAAATAAATGAAGCATTATGCATTCATTCTTATAATGCCTACATTTTTACCTTACTACAAACTAAATAAAAATAAAATTTCATCTTTCTTTTTCTTAACACATTGAAATGCTTTAAATTCAGTTAACATATTTTCTCTCAGAATATCTAACTTCATCTGCTACTGTACTATTAGAACCTTTTACTACTGCGAGTCGCGTATTTGATATATTGGGTATAAAAAATTTGATAGTTTAATGGCTACTTTTGTTCTTCACGTTAATTAATTGCTTTTGTTCGTGTTACTATTATGTACATTTTAATTCATACAGATAAAAAAATCTTCCGTGGCAACTTTATCATTTTTCTCTCTCGTTTTACAAAGTTTATAATTAAAAATTGTGTTTAAGTATTTGGAAAGTGCTTTTCTAAGTTTCTCACTGTTGGCTTTCTTTTAATGTAATTACGTTCTTTAAGGCTGTGTGAAGTAGAAGAGTGAAAAAGTTTTATCTAATACAAAAACCCATTCAAAGAATTAGCTTCGCGAGAACTTATTCTTGAGTTGAAATGTGAAACATCTGTTTTGTTCTCACTTAATTATAAAAGAGGGACAGTGGTGTATAGTTCTACTTGTGCAGGATGTGGACGAAAGCAGCTTATCAATTTATTGCAGTCTTAAAATTTTTAATAAGGGTGTCGTGAATACACGGACTCTATAAATGAGTAGAAGTGGAGACATTCCTTATAGTATGAAGCATCATTTTCTAGAATAAAGGGGAAATGATGCAAATCATTACATAAAGAGACACAATCGGAAGAAAAATTTGTTACGACTGATTTTCGCTAGGGAAAAAAATGCAATCAGTCTAAATAAAGAGAAACTCAGAATTCTTCAAGTGTAGTTAGTATACAAAGTATTCCTGCATTGATAGTCAATCTAAAGAAGCCTCGCTGTCAAAAAATGCACAGTTAAATTGCACAATAAATTAATAGATTTTTTTTATGGAATACTATTTGTACATTGAAAGATTACATATAAAAGTATAGGTAAGTTTTGTAAGACAGTGCTCTAAGTCTTGTGGAGCAGAAAGTATAATGTACTTAAATACAGATGTACTTGCACTTTATAATAAATTTCTTGCAGGATATACTTTAGTTTGAACAACTGCGTGCAAATATGGTTTAGTTTTCTGTTGATTTAAAAAAAAAATCGCGTTCTGTATTTATCCAATATTTTTACGTTACATTCATTTATGTAAAGCGAGTGTTTTATTAGATGTTCTGAATTTATACTGAATACAGAAACCGCGCGCGCGTTGTTTCTTTCACAAAAACGTTCTTACACCAATAATTTACTTATTAAAACTCACTCTTTGCACTCATACATATAAAAAAATAAACGTGGTTTAATATTTTATTTTTTATGTCAAAATTTAGATTATCATTTTTTATGGAATGTGAATTTCTTTTTTAAAAGCATGTATATTAATGAATTTGTCTTTATGCCTTAAAAAGATTACTAATATTTATAAATATTACTGTACTTTTTTTTTAGTAATGGAATTTTATTTTGTGATCAGTCTTTTGTTTTAGTTGCTTTTTAACGTTTTATAGTAAAATTACTTTATTACCTACTAATAAAAAGTCTGGTCTTAATTCGTTCTGTATTTATATACAAATTATAAATTTTGTTTTTAGAATTGTTTTTCGTTATCAATATTCAAGAACTAAATTTATATGTAGGCCATCTAAAGAGGAAACACTTAAAACCTCTTTTCCTTTTGATGGTTTTTTTCATGCTGAATTCGTTACATTTCTTTGTTAAATTGAACCATAGTTTACAAATTTCAGTTAATCGTAAAATGGTGATCTCCTAATGTTTTGTTTTAGTTCTGTTTCTAATAACATAAGTATGCAGACTCAAAGGTCGATTTAAACAATTCACTCGTTTAAAATATTTTTTCTTTGTTTTTTTTTTAAAATTATTATCTGGGGGGGGGGGATTTGATTGACTAAGATGACTAGGACAAATGAAATTCCATTCGATTTACACAAAAAATTAAAACTGCTAGAATTGTCTAAGTTTGCTCTTAAATGTTTGCGTTTTGTTTATATAGTTTTGGAGATCATTTTTTATTCTATACTTTGGTAAACATCTAGAAGAATGAAAAGGATGCTTTTTGACCAAACGATATAATTCTTTATGCAGTTTATTGAAGATGAAGTTCTAGTTCCTTTAAAATATTCTGAGACTATTTCATTTCAATCATTTTATTTTCAGTATTTGTTTTCAAAATATAATTGCGCGTATTAGCATGCTGAATTTTGTATGTTGTGAATTAAATAACGCATTATGTTTATGGAAATTTTTATTCTGTTAATTCGATATTCTACGAAAAAATTTTCATATTTTTTCTCTCTCTATATATATACTAGCTGACCCGGCCACGCGTTGCTGTGGCTATGTTTTAATACGTTAGTTCAATATTATTCTAAGCTATTCAATGCAGTCAAATTAATCTTCGTTTATAATTTTGGAGGATTGAAATAAAGTATAAAACAACAAATTATTTTCATTTTGCATTTCAATCATTTCCTATTTGAGTGTAGTATAATGCATGAATTACTAACGAAGTCATTAAGTAACAACATATAAAGATATAATTTTATAAATGTGGTGAACAACGTTGATTCTTCGCATTTTTTAAAGTTATTTGTATCATTTTAAAGTATAACAAATAATAATTTTATACAATTCCAATCCCCCGGCATTATCTGGCGAAAATACAGGAATTTCTATATTTCGATTTCAGACTCGCTTAAACCATCTCAAATTACACCGGGAATAAATACACTTTTCCCGCGCCAAGACTTTAAGGGTGAGCTCCTGCCCCGGTTTGTGTAAAAGACGGTCATCCTGAATTGTCCAGCAATGTTACTGTTATTTCTCAGATTGAATATCAGATTCGGATTATCCGTTTTGAAATACACCAGGGACAAAGTTTTCGTGATCCAAGGCTTTTAAGGCATGCCCCTGCTACGGTGTGTCTAAAATACGGTCGAATGGCATTATCCGGCAAAGTTTTCGAAACTTCTAAAATTCAATTTCAGATTCTCATTTCACACTCCAAAATGCACACGGAGATTACTTTTGATGCTCCAGCGCGAGCAAGTTCAGTCGCTGGAGATAATGAAAATCCAGACGCGGGACTCGAATCATTTGCCTTTTCTCTTAATTCAGACAATATCCGGCAAGTTTAGTGAAGCTTCTGAAATATAATTTCAAATTATCGTTTCCCGCCTCTAGATACAACTGGAAATTACGTTTGTTCCCCTGAGCCGGCAAGTTCAGTCCCTGGAAGGAGCATGAGGGTCGTCCGGCATTATCTAGCAAAGTTACAGGAATTTATAAAATTATATTTCAAACTCTCATTCACCATCCCGAATTACAACAAAAACGCACTTTTCCCGCACCAAGACATTAAGTATAAGCTCTTGCCACGGTTTGCGTATTAAATGGTCGTCCTGAATTATCCCGCAAAGTTACAGTTATTTCTCAATCTGGGTATCAGATTCAGATTATCCATTTTGAAGTACGCCAGGGTCCAAGTTTTCACGATTCAAGTCTTTTAGTGTAAGCTCCTGTTATGGTGTGTCTAAAATACGGTCGGCCGGCTTTATCCGGTAAAGTTATGGTTATTTTTGGAAACTGACTCGAAAATCGGATTCCACACCCCGAAATACGCCAGGCACTTGAATTTCGTAGATTTTGGTTTGCAATATCTGCTTCAACAGACACATGAGCAATGCCACATTTTGCGATTATTCCCTTACGGGAATCTGGCAACGTTTTTCCCCCGAATTCTTCACATTTCCGGCAATAAAAAATTATGGCGTGATTAATTGAAATAAAAACCATCCTATGTTTTAAGTTGGACGAAATGACACACAGTATGAAAATTATGTTATTATCGGTTGAGTAGTTTCGGAGTCCATTGCGGACAAACACTGTGACACGTATATTTTATATATAAAGATATACCCAATGTATTACTTTCTGAAACTTAAAGATACATGGTAATACATAAAATTCATTGATATATTTTGGGCAAACAATTAAAGACATTCTAGTGACTGACACTTGTTATATGTGTTATTTAAGCGAAATTTTTTTTTTCTGAAAGCAATATTCTGTCTCATAAATAATTCTTAATTAAATGTTTGGATGAAAAAGAGCGAGTTTCTTAACGTTATGTCTTTTTTACTGTTTTTCAAATATTTGCCGCCTACGTTACATTAATATACGCATTGCAAATGAAAGCATTGAAATTTTCTGCATCACTCATTTTTGCAAAGTTCTCGTGTAGGTGGTTTCAGGTCCATAAACGTTATCAGAACCTTATCCGCAACCCAACCACTCTAGAGTATTTTGAACATAATGGCATCGTTTATGGTGGATTGCTTTTCCACTTAAGTGTAAGAGTAAGGAGAGAATAAAAACAAGTAGCACTTAAATGCCACTGAAATTTACAATTAAACGAAACAACTTCCATTTCATTAGGTTCAAGTGCAGTCTTTGGGTAGTGATAACTCCTCTGCTCAACTTTTCCAATTAATGTGGTACGATGATACGATAATAGATTTTGTTCGTGGGAAATCGCCTTGTTTGATATCATTGTTAAATCCATTTATTATCGAGTACCAAGAGTAACAACGTTGGTTCGTAATCTTTATTCCTCCGTATTTAGTATTTGTAAAACTTGTCAAAATGACGTTGGAGTATTTTATTTACAGTGGAAGTAGTATTATAACATGAGCTTGGTATTTATAGTTTACAGAATCTTTCACCGCCAAATTTTATTTCATTTTTGCAAGATACCGATAGTATTCCTATCAAGTTTTTTTTTAAAAAAAATAATTATCGAATTGTTATCTGCGCGAAATATTACAAACTCTTTAGCCCTTTTAATTATTACAGCATCCTTGCCAATCTTATCTTTCGAATTTATTTTAGCCGTTAAGAAAATGTTGAACAAATAATTATTTAGAATGAAACTAGTTTTGCATCTAATTAATGGAATTACTATTTATATATTTTATTATTTATGTGTATCACCAAATACATATTGTCAGTTACTTAAAATATACAACAATATGTTATTCTACTCAAAATAACATAAGCTATTAAAGGTTATTTTAAATCTTTCAAATTATACTTGTATATTCTCGTTAGTTTTATTTTTTTCATTCATGAAAATATTCTGCTTACAATTAGACGGTGCTTTTATTGAATATTCTATTCATGATAAATAGTAAAATCTAAATGACCTCAGTAAATCAGTTAAATATTTGTTATGTTCTCGCTTATACTAGCCATTTTGCTGAACTCATCTGGTCTATATTAGCTATGATAACGTTTGAACTGGTAATATTATTTTTGAGCTTGCAGCAATGAATTAATAGTTGATAATCTTTTGATGATATGAAAGCAGAGTAGCTCTCTCTCTCTCTCTCTCTTATCTTAATTTTTCGCACGCTTTGTTCTAAAATTCATAATTTTGTAATATGTATAATTATTGTCTTTCATTTGCAAGAAAGCTCTTCCATGCTTTTTTTTATGTTAATGGTTCACGTAATTTCAAAATGCAGATTTCGTAATTCTTTAGACTTCTATTTTATCAAATAAGTTTTTAAAAACATTTCACAAATACATAGGAACAAACTAATATTGAATGAAATATTTACCTACGTATTTTCATGAGAAAGTTTTTTTTTTATTTCCTTTGTTTACTTAATGATTTTCTTGAATACATTCCTATCTGACGCCTATAGAACAACCCAGTAATCAAAAGTAAATTAAAATATTATATAACATTTTTAATGGCTTGTTTTGTGGATGTAATACATTTCCTTCTTCCTCGTTCTGGAATTCTATGATGTTTTCATTTTTGACTTTTCTATTTAAAAAAGTCGAGGAAGCGGTTTATTATAATGACCCCTATCATGATTGTTACCTGATCAATGCTTATCGAAATACTTTAATGGATTTGATGCCGAATCCTGGAATGCAAATGAGCATCTTTCAGACATTCTTTGCGTTATTCAAGTAGCTTAACGAGTCGCTGACTCTTGTGGGTTTTATTTTTTGAATTTTTTAAAACTTTTTTTTTTAAGAACAAGAAGAATTTCTTCTTTTTAATCGAGATAGTCATTTTAAACTTTAGTGAATGTTATTTTAGTACTCGAAAATAGCTTGGTTATTTTGAAGTAAACTAGGCATTCAAATGGGGATTTTATTGCATAGATTCAACTCTTTGGTAAGGATTTTTAATAATAGACACTGCAATAATTTTGACAGTTCTTATCTGATTAGTTTTGTTCTCGAAAATTCTAAGATTTATATATTCGTGTAAATCAAATAACTGGTGTGTGTTTTGTTGTTTAAATTGGGACAAATATAATTTGTAAAGAATCTCTTTCTAAGTAAAGTAATATTTTTGATTCATGAAAATCACTCTCGAATTTTAACCCCATTTTTACAAAACAAGGAAATTAGAAGGGGACGTAATTTCGATCAACAATGTATTTTGGAGTAAATTTATATTTTACATCGAACTCCTTGTAAAGGAAATGGTTAAATAGAACTAAAGATTAATTTGTACGTACAAAGATTTAATTTTTCATATTCTTTATTCATATATGTAATAATGTTGGCAACTATGAAGCTTTGTCTTAAAAATATTTTGTGCATAAGAACATCTCCGCTAATAGCTTTTCAATAGATACCATGGAAGTCATTCAATGTATTTTAAAAACATGCAGTAAGGTTTTTCTCAACAGAAAAGTTTTTATATTAGGAAGGTTTTGAATAATTTTTAGTGGCACTCATAAGATTTCTCTCATAGATTAATACAGATCTATATGTCTATATTAATCTATGAAATTAATATAGACTGAATGAATAGAATTGATATGTCTCTATATTAATTTTAATATCCAATCCTTTATAAATTCTTTCAGAGACATATGTACGAGACTAATCGTGAATTGACTGATAGTATAATCCTTTTTACAATTCAACAATGCATAAGTCTCAAATTCTTTGTTCAGAAATCCTAATGGCTGCCGGAAGATCTTCGTCACCATTTTTACTCATTAACTATTCCTTTGTGTATATATTTATTTTTATACTCTCCATTTTCATGTGGGCGTAACCAAGATCGGAAACTCATCGGTTCACTACTAAAATTATATTTGTCGCCCTCGGGTCGTGTTTCTTCTCATTGTACATCTCATCTTTCGTTTCAATTCTAGAAAGTTTTTTTTTTGTTTTTGTTACATTTTTCTCTTAACCGGATTGATTCTACTTTTGCTGCTGATTGAATCGATTGATAGAGTTGAGGGGGTGTGTTGATATCAGGGAGATTCTGGGGGAATATTGCTCATGCATAAATATTTAATTTCTTGTCAGTTTTAGGGATATCTGCATCATCGCTTGCTTAAGATTTCACAGATTCTAACTTGAAATAATTTTTGAAATAAATGAATAATTTTTTATGTAATAGCGTATCTAGAATGTTTTATTTCTTCAATGTATAAATCTATTTTTCATACGAAAGCCTTCGTAGAGGCTGAAGCATCATGTCAGAACACAACGCAATTGATATGCGTCTGGAATACAAAAAATTGTTGTTTTAGTTAAATATTAATTCTAATTTTAATCTCTTATTAATCTCTAAATTCCTTTCATTTATAAAAAAAAATACATAAATCGACATGATAAAGTCTTAGTTTTGTCAAATCATTGCAAAATATTACGATTCTCGAAATAAAGTCTTATTCTTTTCATTCGTGTTTTTTGAATGAAAAAAAAAATCTTGATAATTATTTTGTTCTTTATATCAGATCGATTGATAGTTCAAAACTTTTCACTGATGGCTGGTTAAAAAATTTTTCTAAAAGTTTTTCGTTTCATCTGCAGGAAACGCTGATATTTTTAAAAAATCTAAGTTCATTTTATTTACATTAGAAAGTCAGCTTTAAGCATAGATTTGTATTGGTTAACCATAATAATTTTTTACGTATACATATATTTATTGCTTATATATTACACTTGAAGATTGCATCTCATAGTGTGTTTTTGTGAAACATCTTCGCTAGTTGTGTTTTTGTAAACATCCTCGAGAAAAATCAATTTTTACCGCCTGACTTTATGATACAAATATACGAGGATAGGGAGGGGGATCACAACTGCATTAATAAATTGGAGCGGAACTTATTTATTTTTATGCCTCTGTATATATGTACTAAATAATTTGCTCTGCAATAATTTGTTTCGAAATTTTAGCACTCTGAACTTCTTAACCTTCTAGTTTTATGAATAATCTTGATACCGGAGTTTTCTATATTGGAATACCTTCTTAATGTAATTGAACTGTATGAAAAGTTAATCAAATCTCCAGTAATCAATTTTTAAAAGTTCTGCTTTCAATTGAAACTAAATGGGTAAAGCGAGGATGAAATGATACCAAGACTAAAAAAATCAGGATGGAGAGATAAAAAAATTAAACAAATTCGTATTAGAATAGGAAGACACTGTGTTTTTAAAGTTTGAAAAGAGTTACATTTTAACTAAGCACTTAAGGCTTCATATTATCAGAGTCGAATAACGATAAAGTAATTATCGAATAACAATTGATAAAGAAGTCACTTTAAAAAAATAAAACTCTTTTAAGAAAATAAATGCAATAACACCAAATGAAGCTAAAAAATGAATTCTTCTTAAGATCTGTCCTTTGATATGTTTCCTCTGGATCATTTTAAAGTCCATGTGTGCAATCTCGTGAAAACAAACAGCATAAACGATCATCAATGTGTTAATGTCCGTTTTCAAGATTAAAGCCTTTCTAAAACTTCTATCTTGGGATTGTTCTGATACTTTACAGCATTTCTATCGATTGATAACACTCTGTCATCACATGTTTGTGTCGGTATAGAATCGAGATTCCCCGCCCCCCTTTCATTCGTCAAATAAATCAAATCGCCAATGTAAACAACTTCCTCCAAAGCTACGCACTGTCCACGCAATTCACTTGGAGTCCCTCTCCCCACCCTCATCGCAGAGGCGCCATGCAACTCGCTATTGTGAAATTTTCATTTATTTCATTTACGCGCGATTTCATTCCACTATTTATCTAGTGCGTGTTGATATTTTCGCGTTTAATTGACAACTCCGACCAGCAAAACTGTTCCTTTTCTATTAAGAATGGGCTTGGCTTTCTCGACGTATAATATATTAACGCTTGTTTCTTAATTGTACAGATGTTTTCAACCTTAGCTGAGATTGCTTCTTCTGTGCTGTTGAAATGTGTTTACTGCTATTCTTTCATTGTTCTTATGGAACAACGATTAAATTTTTTTTTATTTTCAATCTTTTCGGTGGGAAATGGAATCAATCGAAAACGTTGACGAAATATGCAGTGGTGGCCAAAACTGTGGACACTTTTTAAAATTATGTTTTTTTAAGTTTGTATGCTTTTAGAAAATGTTACGTTGTCCAAAATACAATGTCTTTTGTATCATTTTAAAGAGAATTTAATACTGAATTCAATACAAGAAACAAAATTCAAATATTTGCAACGCAAAAAAGTTATGCTGCAGTAACTATCGATATACATTAGGTACTGATGATAGCAGTGAGTTATCAGTTCTTTGTGGGGTGGCCTTTATTTTTATTACAGCTTCACATCGATGTTTCATTGAGCTGAAAATAGTTTTAAGGCCTTCCTTCATTATTACATGATGCCAGGAACAATTATATCATCAATTAATTCCTTTTTATAGCATGATGCCTCATTTGGACAAGAGTTTTCATACGATGCCACAGGTTTTCAATAGGATAGAGGTCAGGACTGTTTCTTGGCCAGAACAACTATGATATTTAGTCAAGAAGCAATGTCATCAAATAAAAGAGTAGATTAGACACCTAGAAAGAGATGTGTGACGAGAAAGTGGTTTTTCCTGAGTTAAAATTGCAAGAGAGGTGGGAGGTTCAGTGACTAACTACATCTGGAGACTGAAAGTTTTGTTTAAGATATCAGCAGACAAATTTAATTAAAAAAAAAAAAGCAGGAAAAGAGGCGAAAAAGGTCCATCACATCTGTTGATAACAGAAGAACAAAAATACTATGTCTCTAAGATAAAATAATGTGATCAAGAGTCATCAGAATGTATCTAAAAGATGCTGGTGTTTCTATCAATTCAAAAACAATCAGGAGAAGATTAGCAGATGTTAGACAAAGATGTAGAATTTAATGAGAAAAGCTTATTTCAATTTACAGCAGCACTAAAAAAGGACTACAGTGGTCAAAGGGACACATAAATTGGACAAATGATCAGTGGTCATAAGTTATGTTGAGGTATGAAACTTAGATATCGCTCTTCGGTAGTGATGGCCAAAAATATGTAAGACGTAGATTAGAAGAAATGGTACATCCTGACTGCATCCAGGCAACTCTAAATTACGCACATAGTTGTATGCTTTGGTCATGCATATCAGCTAATGGTATATCGCAGGGGTCAGCAACCTTTCAGCTGTGACGTGCCAAACCAACCTACTAACATGATTCAGCGTGCCAAGCAATAGCAAATATTTGAAACAATGTGATTCCCACGACAATACATGCAGAATTAAGAAAAATAGAGGTCAAAAATACTAATTTAATTATATGTTAATTATGCATCATTTTAAGATATTTATTGACATAAAAATAAATATAAAATACAACTATTACTTCAATTCAAATACAAATATTTAATGTGCACATAAATTTGTATCTTTTTAGAATTTTTAAGGGAGAGAGAGAGAAAACTTAAAGTATGACTGTTCTTCAATATAAATCAAAAATTAAAATTGTGTATATATTATGCATTCTTAAAAATATTTATGAAACAAGAAACAAACAACATTAAGTATAAGTGTTCATGCAGCAAAGTTAAATAAAAAAATTAAAATTTTAATGCGAACCTTGTTCTTGCAGAGCTCTACTTAATGTCGCAATATCAGGGGTATAGTTCGTTACTTTCAATTTGACACATGATTCAGAATGTTCAGCAGTTAAACAATTTCTTAGTGGACTCAAAATATATTTCATATGAGAAAAACTTAGTTCACATAGATATGTGGAACCCAAAGCGGAAAGAAGGGCACATGCTATTTTTTTCAAACAATTAAATCTTTCTGGCAATGACATCCAGCAATTTAAAATAGCTGTCGATTTACTGCTAGAGTTATCTTCCAAATTTTTCCGTAACTCCTTAAATTTTGTTTTCCATAAATCTGAAGATGTTAATTCAATAAGTTCCATTTCAAAATTATCAGTTTCCATCCACTCAAAAATTGACAAATCGAATGGGATTATTCATGGGTCTATTAAATCAGGTTTGATTAGAAAAGAAAATATAGGCATACAAGCTTCAAAGTCTTTGCATCTTTTAGAAAACTCCTCCTTAAGTGCTTCAACGTAAGTTTGAAGTTCATCTTTGTCTACGGTTGATGTATTTGCAAGCGCTTTAACATTTGGGAAATATTTGTAGGTACTAGTATTAATATCACGGGAAAATAGATTTAATTTTGTAGCAAAGCCCTTCTAATATTCAAAAAGTTCAAGTACCATTTGACTTTTTCCTTGCAATCCTAAGTTTAGTTCATTGAGATGTTTAGTTATATCTGTCAGAAACATCAATTTACATAACCATTCCTTGTCTAATTCGGGAAAATGTTCTCCCTTCTCATTAAGAAAATTTTTAAAGTGCTCCATGCATGACAAAAACTAATTCAAGACATTAGCACGACTATGCCAACGGACATGACTGTACAAGGGAAGATCTTCATATTCACTTTCCATTTCTTCTAAAAGATATTTAAATTGTCTGTGTACTAATGAAGATCGAGACACTATAAAATTAACTATTTTAACAACAGTATTCATTACAGAAATTAAGTGCTAAGACGAAATTTTGGCAACTAAACTTTCCTGATGTATTATGCAATGGAAGTTCAATATTTTATGTCCATATGATTTTCAAGAAGTTTGACAAAACCCCTTTCCTTGCCAACCATCACAGGAGCGCCATCAGTAGTTACACAAAACATTTTATTTATTTTAATATTTTTCTTTCAAAATGATTTATAAATGAAAAAAGAATATCCTGCCCTTTAAATGTACCTCAGACAGAGGAATCATACTGCATAATTCTTCATAAATTCGATTTTTATCACAATATCGTGCATTTACTGCAAGGCGTGCAACATCATTCACTTCTTTACTTTCATCAAAAACAATGCTAAATACAACAGTTTCTTGTAAACCTGAATTTTGTTTCGCAGTTATATTTTCTGCCATTTGTGTTATTCTTCTTGCAACAGTTCGCGCAGAAGCAGGTATTTCTTGAATTCGGGATAATATTGTTTGCAAGTTAGGTAAATCACTGAAGAATATTTCAGAACTTTTTAAAAATGTGTCCTTTTTATGTTCGCCATCTGTAAAAGGTTTTCCTTTGGCTGCTAAACAATGAGCAATGACGAAACTACATTCTGTTGCTTTTGGTTTGACTCCAATTGTTTGACACAAAAATGTTATTTCCTTTTTATATCCAGAAACAGCTCTTTCTAAAACTTCACATTTCTCATCAGAATTCTTAAATGTGGTCTGGTGTTTAGTTTGAAAATGTCTTTGTATACTTGACGTACGACATACGACACTTTCGCGACATAGCACACATACAGAGCGATCTTTTTGTTGTATGAATCCAAATTCGTTAGTCCAAGAATCTTGGAAATTGCGAACATCAAGCTTTCTTTTTTTTTAGTAGCCATTTGATCCACTATGTAACTATTGACTGTCACAATAATGAAACAAACAATATAAAAATTTTCACAATAAAACTAACACACACAAAGCGACAAAGTTAAAAGTAACCAAAAAATCACGTCATGCATCAAACTAAATTTAACTTTCGACTGAATTCATACTCGGTATTCGTATATCGGCGTGACTAATAGAAAACATAAAAAATGTCTTCTAATATCTATTTCTATTAGCTTAATTCACTCCAAAAGTGAAACATAAAATAATTATGACTTCTTTGGCACAACACTCAAAAAATTACATTTGCTCTTAATATTTAGTTAAAAAGGACTTTTGTTATGAAGTCTGATTCACTTGTCTAATTTACGGACAGCATTTTTTTCACCAAATTTATTTCCTATCCAAATTAAATATGTTGATAGAATAACTATTTTTGTTTAATATATTTCCGATGGAAAAGGTCTGTTAAGCAGAATTTTTATTTATACTTACGACATTTGTTTTTTTCTTCTTCCGTGAATGCCCAAACTTTTGGTGGGTACAAGACAAACTACTTATTTTTTTATTCACAGAGCTGTAATGAATGATTCTTAATTTTGCAAGTGTTGCTCAATAATTTTTATTTGTGTTGAATATTTAATTCTAATAGTAAGTGGCATTTAAACAGAAGTGTTTTGTTTTACATAATGCACACAAACTACAAGCAAGCTGATTCAGCAGAATCGTTTTATGGCAGAGAATCGAAAGTGAAAAATAACCTTTATATAAAAATGTATGAGGGGATGAAAGGAGAGACAGAACGATGTAGCTTTATATATACTAATATATATCTTATAATTTTTTAGAGTGGTGGCGTGCCACTGGAAATTGCTCCGCGTGCCATAGGTTGCCGACCCATGGTATATCGGTTACTTTCCTATCGATAGGGCACTGAATGTCAGAAAATATATTGACACCATTCTAGAACCTAAACTTCTACCTTCCACCTGGGATCTATGTACCAACAATCTTCATTCATTTTTCAGCAAGATTCTACTCCTTGACACACAGTAAAGTAATCGAAAGATTGATATTGTTCTAAGATCTTTGAGTTGCTGTCTTCTCCAGGAAATAGTCCTGACCTCTATTATATCGAAGACTTGTAGCTGTTTGAAAACTCATGTCCGAATGAGGTACCCATGAAATGAAAAGGAACTGATTAAGGATATAATTGTTTCCTGGCATCGTGTAATAACGAAGGAAGAGCTTAAAACTATTTTTAGCTCAATCAAACATCAATGTGAAGCTGCAATAAAAAATAAAGGCTATCCCACTAAGCACTGATAACTCACTGCTACCATCAATATATTTAATGTATATATCGCTAGTTATTGTAGAATAACTTTTTTGCTTTGTAAATAGTTGAATTTTGTTTTTTTTTGTGTTAAATTTTCTTTTCGATGATATAAAAGACTTTGCATTTTGTGCAACCGAACATTTTCTATAAGCATATAAACTTAAAAAACGTAACATTTTAAAAAAATGTCCACAATTTTGGCCACCACTGTATATACATACAAAAATTGAATATTAATCATTTTCGAACTCTTGCAAGAGAAAACGTACAATTGCTATTGTACGTGCTATCATCTCAAATTTATTAGATTTTTAAACTATGAATGTTGTGGAAGTTAAAAAGTACTATTGGCGTTCCAACAAATGTTAAACAGTTCCAGCATTAAAATGTTTTTGATAGCAAAAAAAAAGTTACACACACTTGAAAAATAACTTCCAATAGTTAATACTAAACTGCATATCTTTGTGTTGAATTCGCTGTTTTATCACTGTCAGTTACGTAATTTACGGTTACTGTTTTTATTTTAAGAGGAAAAATCTTTTTTTTTTTAGATTATAATTTCTAGTGTGTGGAAGTTTTGCTATTTTGTTACATATTTCTAATGCTTTGGAATTCTGTTATAGACTGTTTACGTTTACAAGCAAGTTATATATTTTTTAAAAAGTTTTTTTCTGGCATTCTCTGATCTTTCAACCTATAAATTAATTTTGTTAGCAGTCTTCGACTTAGGTTCGTCAGAATTTGTCTAGTTTAAACTAGTTTTCGGTAGTCGTCAAGCATGTTTCGATATCCGTCTACAAAACCCAACTTGCTGATGATTATAACAGTTAACCCAATATTCTTGGGTAAACTTTATGGGTTATCTAGATTTTCTTCTGAAACCTGACTTCCTTGCAATTTTAAACTGCAAGAATGCTTTTTTACTTTTATTGTTGCAATCATAAAATAAAGTTGAAAAGATATCGGTTAATGTAACAATTGAAACTGTGTCTATGCAATTAAAATAATGAACGTCACAGAGACGTTTGACCACATAAAAGGTTAATAACACACTCGTTGTTAGAATGCTTAAATATTTTAAGTTGAAATACGTGAAATAATCTAAATGTCAAAGTGGTCAGAAAATAAGTTTTCAGATATTTTAATGAATATAAGATACGTTATAATTTGTAAATGGAAATATTTTAAGACATACGCGTGTGTGAAATCTTATATCGTGCTGTTTGAATTTTTTTAAAGAAAAATATTCTGTAAAATTTTGTGTGTGCAAATATGCATCATGAATAATCAGAACTGCATTAGTTGGGTAATTTTCCTCGCCAACTCTCCCTGTGTTATAAATATGCTGTAATCTAAGTATGTTGGAATGAAAATTTTAATTTATACATCTAAGATTTGTCAATGATAACTCTTCTGTTAGGCGGGGCAATTATGGTACTGAAGACACACACACACATTTCAATATGCTGTTTACATAGCTGTCGTGAATTTATAATTAATGCAGACTCAGCTAGCATTAGATAAGGATGTCACATTTTTGCTTCTTCCGTTACATACTTTTTCTTTCTCTTTCCTTTGAATAGACGAGTAGCTTCCTGACTTCACAAAGACGTTGTGTTCACTCACACGTAAAAAGAAGCATACTTAAGTTATCATGAAGTTTAATTTAAAATGATAAAATGTATAATCGATAGAATAACTATCTTGAAACATATGAGGCTGCACTCTCATTAATGGACGAGCAACACTAGAATGCTTTGTTCAATGACTGGGGAGTTTTTCTACACATACGCGAGTGGCGATATGTATTAGATAAAACAAACTGATGAATTTTCTTCTTATCTAAACTAGAGAAAGCGAGTTATTTAGTAATAATGGATTTATTCCTTTTAAGTAATATGTAACAAGCTCTTGGGGCTTTTTTTCAGTTACTTTCAGCTTTGCCTTATTTTCAAGTTTATAAATTATTGTATTTGTATGAAATTAATGTTGAAAAAAATTACAGATGTACAATCCGTTTTCTTTTGCATGGATCAATAGTATTGCGTACGTACTCTCAATGATATTGCATCACTTCTGATAACAAAAATATATTTTTTAAAAAAGAAAGGAAACCACTGTGTGAGTTTTAATTTTTATGAAAACTATTTTGATGCAAATCTAATAAAATACCCTTAGAAAAAATTGAAGACAACTGTACTTAAAAGCAGTGTTGTATTTGTATCGCATTGTAAAATAAATGTGATTTATTACTTAGCAATGTGGAGAACTGCAATGCATCATTCCTTTTTCCACCGGAAAAAAGAAAAAAAATCTGCTGTTTCAAATATAAGGACATCGTGGATGTGAATACTATCCTAATACGCTTAATATCCTGATTTTAGTATAGTATTGTATCCTAAATACACGAAGACGATGTTTTGTTCTAGGCAAAAAAGAACAACACGAACAGAATAATGAAGCTTTCGCTTCCTGATACAATTGCTGAGATTTTTTTCTGTAATTTTTCTAACTTCAAAAACTTATACAAAAATGTGTACGTTGCTGTTTTATTTTACTGGATGTTTTTCCCTTGTTGGAAGAAAAAATAACATCAAGAATAGTACTGTATGACAGGACATGAAATAGTAGCAGAACTAACAGTGACAAAAAATTAGTTTTGTAAATGACGCCGAAAAGTTTAAATATGTGAATTATTTTATGAAAAAAAAATCAAGGTTATGCTCTTGAGAACATCATGTTTTAAAATTCTGGAATTCCAGGAATAAAATTGTGCTTGCGACTTGATGGTACTCTTAGTTCATTGTTTCGTGTAGAATAATTTCTGCCAAAGTTGTGCCAATAGGTAAATGGATCGCCTCCTCCATAAGCTGAAACCCAAACAAAAGAAGTTCATTGCCTTTGTTTCCTTTTTCTTGTCCTTCCTACGCTAATGAGGACACATCTTGGGAGAAAAGCATGATTCATCGAACTTTGTCTTATGGCAATCTCTTGTCATTTAACAACTGTAGGATGCGTTTGCCTTTCGGATACTTGAGGATTATGTGGAGTTCTATATTTGTGTTCTACTTAACAAGTAAAGATCGTTTCTTGCGTAACGCCACACAAGCACTTTCAATTTCCTTAACCCTTTGATATTCGGTTTACTTTTCGTTTCCGTTATCCATTTCTTTTTCTAAAACGTTGACAATGTTTCCAAATTTGTAAAAAATTTTTATTCTAGAATGTGAAATACTTGTGTACATTGTTTTTAAACTTGAAATACTTGTAAATCTGTTTTAAAAAATATGGCTTTATCGTTACCTTTTTAAGTACATTAAATTATTATTTTAAGGACTAACCTTACCTAAAGAATACCTTAAGGAATTAATTAACCCTATAATAACATAGATATGACAAATATGAATATATTTCCAACTGAACAAAAAATGGTTCAAATGTGTAATCAAATAATGAACATTGTGCAAATTCTTAATAGTTCTGATATTTTTAGTTTTTGTGTTGTATAACCTGTCGTATTGTTGTGATATTAACAATGTGCTTTTAGAAACTTCCAAAATGTATAACTAAAAGTTTAAGTAAATTTTAAATCTTTAAAATATGTTTTTCCCTCCTTCTAAATTATCCTCCTTAATATATGTGAATTAATTAAAAGGAGATGTCAAGAAAAAGTGATGTATAAAAATTTAAACCACATTAATATTTTTGTCCTCTCCACTAAGAAATAAGTTAAGTCAAAACGTTAGTTTTGATGAAAATATTAGTGAGAAATTTTAGTAAGTTCGAATCGGCCTTTTGCAATGTCATTTACCGGTTTAGTTTTGAATTTTGTTCCACGAAACCAGAACATTCTGTGATCGATATTTCTTGAATAACATATTTTTTTTAGATTCGTCGTTTTATGAAGCGCCACACAGTTTAATTTCCCTCAGAAGACGAGAAAAGACATGTTCGTATATTAAGCGTGAATTTTGAGCGTGAAATGAAATTTATTTTTGAGTTACATTTCTTCATGTTTGCCTTTAATCACATCAAAGTATTTGCTCAAGGTGCTTGAAGATCTTTCCCCCTCTATGATAAAGAGCTTTTATTGTTTTTAGATGAACTTTTCCTCAGTAAATAGCCGAGTGGAACCGAAAGATCTTTATTATTCGATGCAACAGAAAAGACTACTGACACTTAAATTGAAATATTTCTATCGCATTCGAGCTGGAAACTTTTTTCCTTCTTTGGCCAAGAACTGAGCAAATTGATTTTAAGAGGAGTAGATTTTTGTATCATCTTTTCCCCCTTTTACAGAAGTCTCGTTTTAGCACTAGACTAACTTTCAGCTATAAAAAATAATACCGTTGTTTATTTTAGTTGTTCTGTACTATTGTTGCTTTAATTATAAATCGGTAAGATTTCTCTCTTTCTTTCTGTTAATCAAATTAGTATAATCGAAAATTTAGAAAAATCTATGATTTTTAAGAACTGCCTTAGTAAAATTGTTTCAAAGCTAATGAATAAAGTTTTTTAAAAAAAAATTATATCTGAATATAATTTTAAGTGGGAAATACTAGTGATGTGTGTGGATTTACTAGCTAGCAAGTGATGTCAATCTCGCTCACTTTAAATCTTAACAGTTTCTTGAGGTAAAGAAATGCATACCTTTATCGGGTAAAAAAAATAAGGGACTTTTTAGTGACTAACAAATTTTAAACCAGTTGCGCTGTTCCTTCTCGAGTACAGTTTAATTTTTTTTGAGAAAAAGCCTACTTTTTTGGTGCTTTACATGTTATTTCAATTAATCGATACACGTACGTTTGTCTCAAGCCTCTATGAACCCGTGTGTAATTAACATCACCCGGAACAATACTAGGTAATTTGTGATATTCATTGAAATATTTTTGATTAAAGGTTCAATTTGAGACTGAATTAAAATTAAAACTTTTTTTTCCTGGGGTTTTGCATTGTGATTAAAATTTTAAATTTAGTCTCATCATTTAAGTATTTCAATGTCCGCCATTTTAAGTAAAACTGGAATTAGCACTTAAGTTTAAGGAATGTTTAAACATACTTATGATTATAATGCATTATTTAAACTTTAATTTAAAATTCCAAATTTATCGTGACATAGCAACAGTTCGATCTCACTTTTTCTAAAATGTCCGTGAATTTACTTTGCTATCATAACTGTTTTAAGTTCATTATATTGTTAGTTTGTACAGAGTTTCTTTTTCTTAAACAACAAACTTTTGTTAAATTTTATTTATGCAGTAAGTGGGAAAATATATAATTGTTGGTGTAAAAACATTTCTTTATTTTGTATTTAACAAAATCATTTAGTTGCTTGTGAAACATCCTCAATAAAATTTGAAAAAAAAACCCACATTTGATCTTCAGTATTGGAGAGCAATTCAAATAAGTATTTGATCAATTGTGTGTGTGTGGCAAATAAATGCATTCTTCTTTCATCAGTGGAAAAGGCATGATGAAATAAAGGAAGCGCGTCGCTCATTAATCAAGTCCTTTAGGAACAAGGCGATATGTATCGCGATAGATGTACAGGAAGTAAAGCGGATAACGTATTTCGTCACTCATTGTGTGTTGGACTTCGGAATCTAAAGGGCACGCATGGATAGACAAAATTTAACAGATCAAGAGGTGGGTTTCGTGTTCAGAGGTGTCCGGTTCTGGTTTGGGCCTATGGTTGACCATAATTGCTAAGTGTTTTTGAAATCAAGTAAAACGCTAGATGGGGCTTTTTTATGGTTTAATTTTTGGTTTTACTGATGGTTTGCTTAACATAATCTTTTTGCAACCTATTTAATTTTATTTTTAACATTCTTTTATAAGTTTCACTTGCATGTAACGGAATCTTGGAACTCGATTTTCACCACTTAAAAAGGTCAGATTAATTCGAAATTTTGCACTGTCAAGGCCCGATGACAATACAATAATTTCATAATTTTGTTCCATTGTCCTCATCAGGATCATCAGGAATCACGATAAATCAGAGTTGGCGACAATTAAATACATTACTTCCAGATTTGGCAACTTATTGCACATACAATTTTCAGATTTGGCGACTAATTCGATATACCAATTTCAGATTTGGCGACTAATTCGATATACCAATTTCAGATTTGGTGACTAATTCCATATACAATTTCCAGATTTGGCGACTAATTCCAGATTTAGCGACTAAAAGAAAAGGTGTAACCCTACAGCGAGTGTTTTTAATTAATGCACTTGTGGTTTATAAAAATATAACAAAGAAAAAAAAGTGTTCTGTATGTGAGAAACTGGAGAGTGGGTGTGTGTTATCAATTTATAATATAAACATTTTTTCTGAAAATGAAAATAAAAAAATAGCCTCGTGATGTGAAAAAAATAATTGATGTTCTAACTACTAAATATTTTTTATTTTTACAAAGCTATACGTTTAGAAGTGATGATTCGAATTAGCATTATGGCAATACATTTAAAAGGTGAGAATACGATTGACACTTAATATTACCATGTTTTTAATAACTCGCTTTCCTTAATGTCTGTCCGGGTGGAATTTTGTAATTGATTTTAAACTGTATGACTTTCGGATGAGCTAGAGACTTGAAATTTGGACCATATCTCAGAAGTGGATGACAATACATGAAAATGTGAAAAAAGAAGAAAAAAAAAAAAACGAAAAGGAGGAATTTTATACTCTTTAGTCCATTATAAAAACATGCGGTACATTAAATTTTTTTTAATTCGATCTTTTTTTCTTCTTACCACACATTTTATTTGTTTGACCTGTTCTTTTGAGACGGAATCTAATATAACGATACGGAACTCACCCGAGGCCCCGTAAACAGAGAGAATAAATACACTGCAGACCCTTCAATTATAATCCATTGAAGAGGAAGACTTATTCCAGAAGCCACGTAATTCTGGCTCCAAATATCAATCTCAAGGATAAATTCAACAATGAAAAAATGACAGTTTAAAAAACTAAAAAACACGCTTTTATTGTAGATCGAACTAAAAAATGAAAAAATAAATTATAATTTAAAAGAACTAAAGAACACGCTTTTATACTGAATCGAACTAAAAAGTAAAAAAATAATTCTTAATATAAGAATAAAATGATGAACGAGAAAATTAATCTGATTGGGGTAAAAGCGTGGGGTGCAATTTCGGAATTGAAAGAAGTTAGAAACTATAACAATTGATATATTTATAGAACACCCCACGCTTTACCCCAATGACATTAATTTTCTCGTTCATCATTTTATTCTTATATTAAGAATTATTTTTTTACTTTTTAGTTCGATTCAGTATAAAAGAGTGTTCTTTAGTTTTTTTTATTACTAAGCAACTAAGATTAAGTGTCACATTGGCTCCACTATATTAGGATTTAAAATTTTCGACGACTTATGAATTATTTTACATGTAAAAGATTGAAAGCATCACGATGGACACTGCGATTTTTTTGAAAGTTTTTTATGGTAATTAAAACCGTACGTTATTTGTTGAAATGAATGCTTTATGAATCTTTTAAACCTATGCTTAATGAATCTTTTAAACCTATATAATTAATTATGTTTTTATTAAGTAACTTAGATTGAGTGTTATGTTGGCTCTACTATATTAGGATTTGAAATTCTCGACGTCTTATGAGTTGTTTTACATGTAAAAGTGTGTTCGTGTTCAGAGGTGTCCGGTTTCGGTTTGAGCCTATTGGTTGACCATAATTGTCAAGTGTTTTTTTGAAACTAAGTAAATCGCTAGATGGGGCTTTTTTTTGGGTTTAATTTTTGGTTTTACAGATGGTTTGTTTAACATAATCTTTTAAAAACCTATTTAATTAATTATATTTTTACTTAGAAACTGAGATTTAAGTGTTACATTGGCTCTACTATATTAGGATTTGAAATTTTCGACGACTTCTGAATTGTTTTACATGTAAAAGATTGAGCATCACAATGGAAACTGTGCAATTTTTTTTTAAAGTTTTTTATGGTGATTAAAACCGTACGTTATTTGTTGAAATGAATGCTTTTATTTACGAATATAATTTTAAGTTATTCCGACTGATGAATGTACATTAGGTTCTCTTATGTAATAAAACTTATACCCGACTCAGATCAAGTAAAAAAAATTTCAAAATTTTTTCCTACAGATTTTAGACGTTTCAGTATGTACATACATTCATAACATTATGTCTTCAAATTTTCAAGACATTTCTTAAATTCATAATTTTGGCTTGATTGTATGGAGTAAAAAACTCATTTAGCGTTGCAGTATTAGAGAAGAAATACATAACACATCTTATGCCAGAAGAAACCGGTGGATTCAGGAAACTTGTAATATAATAAAATAGGTTACTGAAAAAGAACCAAGTCAGAAAACCATATTGAAATATTTTTCTATATGAAATACTCTGTCAAGTTTAGGTCCTATAAGTGAAATGGTGAGTTAAACTCAGCTACGTTAATACTTTACTTATTTCATTATACAAGGTAGTATACAGGGTTAAAAAATCTTGGATGTGAGCCTGAAGTACATGTTGAAAGTGTTAAATATCAATGAAAAAATGAAAGCCCTATTCGATTTATGAATACATTGCTAGTTTTATTAATTGTATTTACGTAGAAGCTTTGTCTAAAGAATCGTTGTTTTAAATAGAATTGCTGTAAATTCTAATGTACGGATCAATAACATTTTAAATATTTAATCCAATTTTATTTGAATACTGTTTTAGTTATCAATAATAACCAAAAATATAGTAAAGTTGTAATCAGAATGCAGTTTTGGTTTTCAAAACATTAACTCGGGTTTAAATCATCACGAGAATTGCATTTTCAACTTGAATAGAAAAAGAATGGGGTATTTTTGCTGGAGTGAAAATCATGCTACACACAGAGAGAGAAAGCTTTAAATTATTTATCTTCAGTATTCGTGTAATATACACCTGAAATCATTCTCTCTCTCCTAAATAAGTCTTATGAGGACATGTAACCAAGGAATTATAACGGTTTTTCCTTCTATACTATGCAAAATGTTCTGATCAGGAATATGAACCGAAACGAACTAAAATCCATATTATTTTCTAAATGAAGTAAAAAAAAAATCTATTTTATAACTCAGTATATGCTGGTCACGTATCTGAGCAACATCTTTACGAAAGAATGAGGCGTGAGGATGTTAGTCTCAACACAGATTATTTTAAGCCGTTTTTTATTCAGGTGGAAGATGTACTACTCTCTTATCAAACCTTGTTGTTTCCATTTCTTTAGAAAACTTGATATTTTAGCTAGTTCATCAAAATATATGGCAATAATCGTTACATGACTGTTAAAATGTGTTAATTGAAAATTTTTTTCACCTAAAAATTAATGCATTAGAAAGAAACATGCATTAATTGGCGAAACTAAAACTCATCGGTTTGGATGAATTAAAGTTTGAACCTTTATTGTTTTATTTAAAATGGTAAGTAGTTTTATAATTTAACTATCAAATAAAAAAAACTATCATACCAAAACTTAAAAATTATTATCTAATAGTATGTAAGTGCACTATCTTTCATAAATAAGCTAAACTTTATATTATAAAATCTTTGAAAATTGTTTCGCTTTTTAAGATTTAAATACTTTCTAAGGAATTGAATTGGATAGAGAGCATTTGAAATCAAAACGCTTAAGATTTGCTGGCACTGAGGAGAGGAACATTTTAAATTTTCCTGTAAATATTATTGTTAGTTTATCTTTTTTTTTGTTTCACTCAATATTTTAATTCGCTTTAATTATTCTTTAAGCGTATACAGATTCTTTGTTTTGTGGTTTACAATTTTGAAAATATGTATTTGAGAAGACTGGAAATGAAATCCGACTATATTCACAATCGAATATAAAATTTTATTGGAAAAGTAATCTCGTATTTTGATGCAGCTCCTAATATGCATAGCAAAAAAAATGTATGGTGATTCCTTTGCATAATCGTATAGATAAAATGTAATTAGTGTTACCATTTCCAGTTTTGGGGAAAAGACTTAATGCTCTTTAATCTGACTGAGCAGGCTATGATTATAATAAACAATTATTGTAGCTTATAGGAAATGAAAATTAGTTTTAAATTTTTGTAACACTTTTCATGAATTCCACGTTTTGGCGAGGAATGCTGCATATGGTGCCCGTGCAAATTACACCGCTCAATGTTTTGCTGCAAACGGTCATGCATGCTACAATATATTTGTCTGCCTAAACAACCGTAATTGCCTTGCGCATTCTCCAGCCCGTGCCTATTACATAGGCCCTCTTTTGTATGCATTTAAAAATAACACGCTGCGAAGAATAAGTACACCTCGTCCAGAAGACATGTTATTACCGCATCACCCGCGGCTCTTTCACGCCAAAAATCATGAATTTATTTTCTGAGCGATGCGCGTTATCGGCTACGTGTCGGGAATAATGCTGCTTCCCATTCGGCATTGCTGAAAAGGGAATCATTTTCATTTTGTGTGCTAGAGAAAGTGCTAAGCGATTTTCTTTGGCCGCTATTATCGTAATTGAGAATCAGTATGTCTTGAGACATGCGAGCTCAGGTGGATTTGTTTTAATGCCGTGTTATTTTTCAGAGGAAACCCAACTTCCTGAAATTTAAATATAATTAATTTATACGCGTGGCCATTATATAAAAATACAAATTGTAAAACTAATCGTTTCAGTAATCGTATATTTTACTGACAACCAAATTCATTTTATATTCACCTCTTTTTTTATCCTAATCTTAATAATTTGGAGATAACTTATTTTAACTTGAAAAAAAAAACACTGGTTCCCCTTGCAAATTAAATTTCCTTGAGTGAAATTATATTTTATTATGGCACTTGTTCTCCTTTTTCCTTACTTTTTGAAAGGAATAATCACTGTTAACAAAGCATCTTCTGTTGTTTTTATAAATATATTTAAAAAAAAAAAAGATTGTTATAGATATATTTATAGAAAATTCTTAAGATTAATATTTTTAAATAGAAGTCGTGATTGTAAAAATTATTGAAATGTATTAAAACTTTATGATAATTATTTTTCCACGTCAAAGCATATTTTCGATGTATTTTTCGTCAAGAATATTAAAGCTCTTAAAATGCAAGAAAAATCGCATACGTTGTGAGACTTACGGCTGTCCAGAAATGTGCATAAAATTATCAAGAAAATAACACTTTTTTGAAATCTTTTCAACATCTTTTACACCTTGAAGCGTCTGTAAAATTCAGATTTCACTACAAAAAATATGTTCAAAAACATTTTATGGACTTGTTATGTACAGTAGAATCTAATAATGATAATGAGTTGAGAATTGAATGGTTCTACAAAATTCGTTACCAGAAATATATACGCACACACAATATGAATAGAGTGAAAAACTATACTAAACATATCAAAGCAAGTAAAAGTGTTATAAAGAAAATGAAAAGAAAAATTGATACTTAGCTAATCAAAATGTAAATTTAGGCTTAGGACTGAATAGTGGGTTTAAACTAGTCTAGGATGCAACAAACTTATACAATTTTCTAATATATAAAGTTATTGAAAAATATAATATCAGAAGAAGAGATGAGGGAAATTCATTGAAGTATAGAATGTATTACAAATTGATACATACCCAAATCTAAAATATTTATATCCCAAACGGATCATTAAAAAATGAAATCCGCAAGTTGTTAAAAGCCAGAATTTAAATTTATAGAAAGATTTAAATTCAATAGTTTAAGCGTTTTAATATTCTAAAAAACTATATTAGAATTCAAAATATTGATAGGCCGCCCATCCGTTATAGTGGTCAGAGAAGCTGACTGCGGTGCCGCAGGGACTGGGTTCGAATCCCGGAGAAGGCATGGATGTTTGTGTTGTAATCCTTTCTCTTCTGTCTGTGTTGTTTACCCCCGTGTTATACGTTCGGTGGTGCACGGGGTTTATAAATGTTAAAAAAAAAAAAAAAATATTGATAGCAGAATTGAAAAAAAAATTTCACTTTTTAACAAAATTAAATACTCAAGTTATAAAGACGCATACAACACAAAAAGGACTAGACAAAAAAACAATTTACATGTACAACCTCATGAGAATTCCGCTTTATACAGGGATACTTACATATAAATTGCAAAATAAAGAATCTTTTTTTAAAAAATTTGCAGTGATATACATAAAGGAAATGTTAAAACATATGTGTATATATAAATCACCCCGGTGTTTTTTAAATCTATTGTGTGTAATTTCTAAGCTTAGTATTTCAGTTGGGTTGATCTGTTCCGTTTTATGTACACTTCCAGGAAGGGGGATCAGCTTTTTGCTATGTTTTCAAATTTTGAGAAAATCTTGATTTAATGTTCACGTTAATTGGTTGAATTAATGAAGCTTTCGAGAATGCCTTCTGCCCCCCCTTTCGAAATGTGTGTGAGAGTGAATTGTTTTACTTCTTAAATGAAAACATACCTTGAGTTTGGCACAATATGATCCATTAGGTTTCAGTGCCAAAAATTTCAACCGACCTTTGTTTCGGGATAAGGGTATAAGGGCCAATTTAACATACAGTTTGCTGAATAACTTTCCATGATTTTCACAGATTTAATTTTTTGGTTAATTTTTTCATACGCGTATGTGTGCAATAAGGAATTGTCTCTTGGACAATTAGTTAATTGAACTTTTTACTTTCTGTGTTATTTCATCAACAAGAATCTGAATGTGTAGCAAGTTTTTCCAACTTAAATAAATGGTATTCCTTTGAAAATTAAATTCTGTTTAGTGAGACAAAATAACAGCTATGTTTTTTGTCACGAAAATCGACTGTTTCATGCGTTGACCGTTGGCTCAAAATAACCTTTTGGCCCAGCTAAGTATATTATTATCTATCAATTTTTTCTTTTTCCTGAGTGTGTGGCATCGATCGTGAATATAACGCTTTCTGTTTTAATGAAGGAAGGATGTAATTGGTGGTTTTTTGTTTGCCGTTCTGCAATAAATTTGCTTGAAGCGCTCTTCTTGTGGGTTAGTATGTTTAATCTCGTTTATCCTGCGTGTTTTAAATTATCCTGTCCTATTAGAGGAAAATTTTTAAAGTGTATTTTCATTTCTTCTTCTATATGGAATTATTATGATGCGTCTATAGAAGAAGCATTTAAGCTGCCTGCTGAGGCTGTTTTAAGCCTTAAAAAAGGCGAACAAAAATCTAAAGAAAAGTTGAACACGTAACTCTAACGAATTAAGACATTTCTGGAGGACTTGATTTTTTAATTCAAGTAAGAGAATTCACTCTTGAAAGTGTTTGGTTTTGCTTGGTACTACAAAGAAAGCACTCAGGGACAACAATGAGCAAACTTTAATAGAGGGACAAAAAAAATTGGTTGACAAAATTTTAAAAAATAGTGTATTTTAATAATATGAATACCATAAATAAAGCTGTGACGTAATATCTTTTTTAGCATTTAATTTTAGATAATTTTAATAACTATGCATATTTGTTAAAATGGTTTCCGTTTTTTTTCACTTCCAAAAGGTTTTTTAATCAATTTCTGTATTAATTCTCGCGGCCATATTACTGGTATATGGGAAAGGGGAGAACATGAATGGAAAATTTCCCATATGTAACTATACAAAAAGAGAAAAGAAAAATATTTTCTTACATAATCTCTTAATATTGAATATTGACTCAAGTTCAAAATTCCGTCTCCTTCGAGTTGCTTTACAGCGCGACATTAATTAAACTCACTGTATCCATAATGTTATAAAAATTAAAGAGATTCTCTATTTTGTTTCCTTAATTTTTTAAGGATAAATATTTATTCACGGAGCCAAGGCAATTATTTGCATTTTCGCGATTTCATACGGAAGATTTATTCGTGTGATGTTCTAGCATGCAACGTGCAGGCAAAGTTCCACAGAGAATACAACATACAAACTTGGATGCATTTTTCAGCCGAGGTTATTTATGTCACAATAAATTGGAACATTCTCATTATTCTTATTGAATATTAGAAAATTTCTCATGGTATTTAAAATTATTGAATGGTATTTTAATTAAAATAATAATTTGCCGAAGTCGACAGAGTTGTCTCGGTGTTTGTTGTAAATGAAAGTAAAAACTAACGAGTCGGAAATCTCATAATGTGTTTCAAACTACATCATTTGTTGCAAGCAGGGACGTCTTAAGACACTTTGAGGCCCTGTGCCCAAGAAATCTTAAGATTTTCTAAGGCCCTGGGCCCCTATACAAAAGTAAGCCCTGCCTGAGATCTTTAAAAGTAGACAGTATGTAGCATGCATTGTCAAATACTCGTTCAAACGGTCATTTGAAACAAAT
Organism: Trichonephila clavata; assembly: GCA_019973975.1. Classification (NCBI taxonomy): domain Eukaryota; kingdom Metazoa; phylum Arthropoda; class Arachnida; order Araneae; family Nephilidae; genus Trichonephila; species Trichonephila clavata. The sequence goes on along the minus strand of BMAO01035804.1, from coordinate 409,129 downwards.
AAATATGTGTAACTCACAAGCTCAAAAACCTTGACACAAACCGCCTCGACCGTTGGCCGCATTTCGTTTGAATGAGTTGAATGATTGTTTATGGTATTAGGCATAGTCCTAGACATAGACAACGATCATTACATAATAATTCAGTCTTAACACTTTTGCTATTTTCCACATGCGGTTTGAAATTTCCCTGTGTTTCGGAGAATATGTACGGGAGTAATATTTGACCACATTAAAATTATCCGGATCATGATCTTATTTAGACAGAATCGAGAACGAAACAAGGCCCCTACCGAGGCGAGGCCCGGATCCAGTTGGCCCATACCTTAAGTCGTCCCAACTCTCGCAATAAAAGTAGTAAAACAAAAGTGAAACTTTGGGGCAAAAATATTTTAATGAAGTGTGAAATTTGTTGTAAAGTTTTAACGCATTTTTACATGTTGAATCAAATGTGAACATAGTTCGATCAGTAATCTGAAAATTTCAAATGCTTCAAACAGAAGTGCATTATCTAATTTCTTTCTATATATTATCAGGTTTTCTTTGTAAATAATATTGTTGATGGTTCACTGAATGTATTAAAGCACTAAAATACACGATAGCTTCACTGTCGTACTACTCGTAATTGCAGAACACAGTGCATGCCGAACATTGAGGTAACTGGCCTATCCAGCGATTTATGTTTCGTCAAGACTTTTCATACACGGAACTTCTCGAATTGACCTGATTATTCGATTCCCCATTCCCTGTTTTGTTATCCCTTCCATATTAATGTTTTTCTTTTTTTTTAATGAAATCAAATCGTATAAATCAGACCAGAAATCAGTTCGTTACTCAGGAGAAAAGAATGGACAAAAAAGGGCCCAAACAAACATAAAGGACTTTTATATCCCCGCCTTCCTGGATTGATTGATGTTTTTCGATATGCCTCCCCACGGGATTGATGGATTGATGCGAGAAACGACATCAATCACTTTTAGCGCTCACCCTGCTCTGTTATTCCCGAATCACCTATTCCGGCTCATTCAATCTATTGCGATGGAATAGTTTGGCTGAAAGGTGTTGCTGATCGACATTTTTTTGCATTTAATCTTTATAAGTATTTTCTGACCATTTCGCTCGAACGTCTGCTTTTGAACTGTAAATTTTAGGGGCTATCTGTCTTCTTAAACGCCGTTTACTGTGGCCGATCTATTTTATTTTCCGGACTCATCCAATGGTGCTACTTTGACTCTTTCGTCCATTCTTTTGTATCTAGTTTATATTCTAAGTGCCGGTGACTTCATTTTTTTGTTGTTGAGATTTTTATATTCGTTTTTATCTAAATTGATTATTTGTGTTGAACTAATAGCGAAAAAGTGGGGTGGTTATTTTTTAAGTCTTCTTGAAATTTTTTGTCACATCAAACTATATTTTCTAATGATGTATTTATATGAACCTATGTTTTAAATTCATTTAAGTAGAAATGTTGAGAAATAATGAAGGTAATTATCTAAGTTTGGGTTTTGAAAATAAGTTTTTGCATTAATCCGGAAAGGTACATGTTGCTAACTTGTGTTCTGATCATGGATCAGATTAAAAAATTGGAAAAGTTATGAGGTCATCCCCCCCCCCTTCGCCTTATCTTTAAGCGTAATTCTGAGAGAAGTTTATGGTCCTTTTGTGGGTGACTGTATTTTTTTAAAATCTATTTTAAAGAATATTAAAAATTGGTTTCTTTCAAATATCATTCAGACGACTATCTTATCAGTATTCTTTCCCGTAAGCATTATAAATGAAATTTCCTTTTTCCTCCTGGCTAAGTCTGCACGTTTGTGGAAATCTTAAAATTTTAATCGTTTGTGATGTGCAAAAGAGAATTGGTTTCTTGTATATTATTACTGATTTGTGCCAAACTCCTTTCATGTATTATTTTTAGCTCTTATTTTCTTAAACATTTTTGGACATTTTGTTGCTTCAGAAACTTTTTAAACAATATTTCTATCTATAAAACTTGGCAATTATATGAACTCTGCTGTGTCTCGTTATGCATTTTAATATCTCATCAAAATGCATCTCGAAGAAATATTTGACATCTTTTTAAAACATGCTAAGTATTTTTCATTGCTAATATTTATATACGGTACATAGTCAATAATTCCATATGTACTTCTCTTAGCCATTCTAAATTGCGTTAGTATAATTTGAATTTCACAAATTTCACTTTACAAGCAGACAATCCTAACCATTAGAGTAAGATATTGTTGTTGATATAGAATTGTCGTTTCTACGTCTTAAACAGAATTCAGAGCTATATGCGTTATCTTATCATTTCAGAATTACCATCTGCAGTTTTGTGTGGGGTTGATTTCACTCATTTTGAAATACAGTAATTGCAAACGTTCTGGTATTTGTCTGGAAAAATTCGTTTACTTTTACATGGCATCGCTTATTTCTTTCTATGGTTGGATAAAAATTTTATAATAAAAGGAACGTATCTAAAGTTCGGTCATGATTTTTGGTCTGGTGCGCATTGTCATAATGTCATTGAAATTTTTTCTGTCTGCGTTTTCCATTTGAACTCTCGAGGTCGACATGATTGGGTGTTTTCTCGAAAAGGCCTTGTGTGTGTGTGCGGAAATTGTTGCATAATGTGTCCCTTCCACTCTGTCTCACCCAATACTTCCGAAACCACACTAGTGTAAAAAGTGCAGTCACGCGGGAGTGGTTAAAAAATCTTCCCATTGTTTCTTACTGATTGGCTTGAAGCTAAAAAGTGGAGAACGAACAGCTATTCTATTCATATTTGCATAATGTCTTTAATCTTTCTCTTAATAGAATTATATTCTGCTTTTGATTAGTTGGTTTGTAGAGTCTTAGAAATATAGTACACACTATATTACTCGGAATTAATTTTCATGTTGTTCATCAAGCGAATAAAAATTAAGTTAAAAGGGTTAAGAAATTTTTCTTGTATAAAATAAAGTTTTTTCCCTATACGTATTCCCTATACGTAATCGTATTTTTAACAACAATATCATTAGCAGCATTAAAAAAATGTTCTAAAATATCAAATTTGGCTTTAAGAAACTCGTATTTACTTATTTATAGATATAATCCGGGGTCCATCGCGTTGGAATTATTTTAAGAATATAAGTGTTATAAAGAACACACACACACTTATATTAAGAATATAAGTGTATTATTATAACACTTATATTAAGAATATAAGTGTTATAAGTCCTTTTTTTTCTTTATTATTACTTAAAACTTTATAAAATCGAGAATTTCTCCCTTTTTTTCATTTTTCAGAATATATAATTTTTTCGAATGATTACTTCCTCTACTTATTCACTATACAAAAACAAAAAGATTATTAAAAGTCTAAAGTTGTATAATGTATTAGAATCATTTTATAATATGTGAATCAATACGTTTTAAAGATTTATATTGAATATTGTCGTTAAAAAAGTTGATACCAGATGATCTTTCTTTTGTCTATAAAGCTTATTTTAAAAAATTTCTCTTTATATATATGCGAGCTAGATTTCATAGACGAGAGACAGTAATAATTTTTAATTTTACCTCATCATAAACATTGTTATATTTATTCTAAATACTTCAAATTATTACCAAATTTGATTTTAAAAAATATATCTTTATCATTTGTTATACATAACGTACGATTTAAATGTACACTTAGAGGCCGTAGGTAGCCGAATATCATTTCTTATCAAAAACGAGATTAGCATAACACCACTATCAAGCAACTGTGTTATCTTAAGAATTGCACGTGAAACCGATCTGTTTTTGCCGCAGTTTCCAAAACACAAATAGAAAAGTTATGTCGACTACTGCGCGACAAATATCGTTCTTTATTGTTTCTCATCTTCATTCTTTATTTTTTTAAAAAAAAATCGCTATATAATAAAGACGCACGTTGTGTAGTGCCAGTTTTCCGGACATGACAGGAAGTGACGTCACTGGGTGACAGGTTCATTAACTCTCCTTCCTTTTATCTCTTGTTTTCTAGACATACGCTGCTGTTTCTTTACTCCTATCATCAACAACTCAACCCGCCCTTGGGCGCTGACCATTGAGAAGATCGTTTGGCGTTAAGCTATTCGTCTGCCCCTGAATTGTGTTTGTTGAATATCCCTTTCTTTTCTTTTTATACAAAACTATCGCCGTTTAAGATTTCTGTTATTTCATCCGGCGTTTATACAAATTTATTATTTTTAAATATTTAAGCAATTTAAGTTCGCAAACAAATTTCATAAGTGGGAATTCATGTGTGGAAAAAGTTTTACACCCCTCCTCAATAAAACCATACAAGAGTTAAGTTATTATCGAACTTATAATTCTTGCATCATTAATATCAAGCATAAAATAACGTTTTACGTTATACATTAATTAGAACTATTCATATCTAAAGCTAAGAAATCTTCATAACTAAAACATGATTTCTTTCATCTTTTTTTTTTACTTCTAAGCAAATAAAAAAAAGGTTGTGATATTTAATTTATTTCTGTTTCTATTTTGAGGCTGCTACCTGTAATTTAATATAAACGCTACTCTGATTTCTATATAATTGTATTTCATAATTCCTTCGGTCAAAATGACCGAATTAAAAAAGAAGAGTAGGGGCAAAAAAATATAAATAAATAAAATCTTGTCTATAATATTAAATTGAAATTCTGTGTCAGTTCAATCAATATCAAATACTGCTTTTATTCGATTAACATATGCCTAAGTTTATCGTTATATCTCAGATTGTATTTTCTGAAAGAAAAAACTGCTGTGAAAAGAAGTTGTGTGAACGGAGAAAACAAAAATAGCTAATTGTCTCATATTTGGATAAAATCTCTTTCTAAATAAAATTCATTTGAAACGTTTATCAGAAGATTCACCTTGTCACATTAAAATCCCTTCTTTTTTATTCGAATCCTTTTTGTCTAAACTAAGGCGGAATGGGTTAAAATACAGACTGTAGAATAGATTGGTGGTAGTGTCTCCAATATTTTTAATTGCATACTCTGCGATATACAGTAGACTTGCACAAGTTAAAGGAATTAAAGTCTAGTAAAAATCTATCTCACTTTATTCTTTTCTGAAAATAGAATAGCTGGGAAGGAATTGGAATGTCGTTATCTTGGGTAAACGTGGTTGCTGCACGTGGGGATTCATTCCTACGTTACATTCTTTAAAGTCTTCCCTCACATGATAATATCTCAGACACTGGTATCAGCTGAAGAATCGTTCTTTTCATGTAACCATCTCCAACACGCATTGTCCAGTTCAAAGGCAACATTAGTTAAACAATTCGATATACCAGCCCTTTTTTTAATTATTTTTTTTATCATTTAAAGAATTTAAAGCAATAAGTTGTAAGAAAACAATTACCGACCTTTCCAAAATAACTAAAAGCAAAGGATAGGACGAAATATTTTAGTTTCAATGTAAATTTTTTTATTATTGAAAAGAATTTATTAAAATCTACATCTTTTGTGAAATGAATAATTGCGTTTCATAGATTTCTAGCTCCTATTTCAAAACCATTATTTGCTTTTTAAGCCAATTCATTAAACCTCGAACTAGCTTAACAAAGAGTTTCTAAATTAATGCAACTCATATCCCTTTGGGAAAAACATTTGGGAAGGCCTTTGAACAAGACTGACTGCAGAGTCTTACTACCAAAAGGAGGAGGCATTATTTGGGTTCGCTGCGATAAAAGAATTGTATTCCTTTGCTTCCGAAACGGTTAACATGACGAGAATCCACCGACTCCCGACACTAATTAACTGAATCAATAAACTCCCTTTCCAACACACTCGACCTTTCTGATACCACAATTGTGGTCTCTTTCTTTAGACCAACAAATAAGAGATCATCGCCGACGCTAATTAACAGGTGTTTTTTCACCCCCACAAAAGGAATGCAATCGTTTTGCATACGCCTACACTCTTGTTAATACGTTGAAATACACTGAGGATTAATGGAAAAGATGGGGACAGTCATTATAGCAATGGAGGACGTCTCACCGAATGGTTATTTAAAATGAGGTGTAGGAAGTTTGGTTTTTTGTTATTAATTTATCCAGGGAAATGGTTTATTTAAAAAAATGTTTTGGTTTATGAAGTTATCAATCAGAAATTTGTACTAATCATACCAAATAGTCAAAATTTTAGGAATAGAAGTTAGCAAGTATTTTTAATAAGTGTTTTAACGTCCTGTGCGCAAATGAAATCTCTTCCATTAAAAAAATCTACAACTTAAAAAAATGAAGTATTTTGAATTTTTTCTGGCGCTGTTTTAAATGTTTCATAAAACTTAAATGGTAGAATGCATTATGTGTGTGTACAATTTACTAGATGTTTATAAAATCATTTGTGTAAAATTATTCTAAAGTAAAATTTACTACCTGATCGATATCAAATTTCTTTTAAGCGTTATACTAAAACCTTGGGATATGGATATCGTCCATAAAAAAAAATTCGCAGAGTGATGTAAATTGGGAAGGAGAAAAATCTTGTGTCAGGAGTAACTTACTGTTTGTAATTTCAAGGTCCAAGGGTGCACTAGTACATTTTTTATATATTGGTATTGATTATTTTAAATAAAGCTTATAGTATTCATTTGAACTACTTCAAAAACGCTCCTTTTCCTTCTCAATGGTATCTAGCTTGAATGCCAAAATTTGATGTTTATCTGCTTCAATTTAGGTCATTCAGAGATAGCTATCTTATTTTTATGAGTACCCAGTATACATATGTACACAAAATTTACAATAATTAAAGTTTGCATGTTTTTTACGGATAAATGATGCCGTCAAGTTGGGAAAACCTGACAATTTTTGTAATTCTGGTGAATTATTTCTGATTTTCATAAAAAGGTAATGAGAATCGCCACTGTTTCTGAAAATAATACGCATTAATTGTCCTTTACGCGTTTGCCGGGCATCAAGTGTAATTAGCTATTAACAGCTCCTGTCTAGATCGTATCTTGAAATTAATTATCTGGAGAATGATCAAGTATTGGTGGCTGCAGAGGTTTGGATCGATCAAATGCGGTGTGGTTCAAATATACTGCCCAGTTTAGCAACTGTGGATAAACTTTAAATTATGGTGACAGATAAAATTAGGAATGGAATTTGGTATAGATATTGTCTATTGATTGCTATGAAAGGATTTATTTCATAAAGATTTGGAGAAATTAAATCTTTTACAACTGTTAACCGGATGGGAAATTTTGGCACCGAGTTGTCTTAATTTAATATGATCTATTCTAGTAGATTAACACACGTGTATGTGTATCAATCTTTTTTAGGTGTTATTCAGAATTAAATGATCTATCTGAATTTTCTAAACGATGGACGAATTAATCTCGGACAAACATTTGAAATAGAATAAAAGCATGATGATATTTTTTAGTAAATTATTTAGTTCTTTCTTCTAAACTTTAACCTCTATCTACTAAACTGCTTCTGACCTTTTGAACGTTTTTATGTTACTGTAAGTATTGTTGGATTTGCAATTTATCATTGTGTTGAACATTTGTAGTTTTATTACGAAAGCATTTTTTTAAAAAAAACTTTTTATTAAACATCGTTAATGGTATTTCAGCAAGTTTAACCGCATAAAACATATGAATATAACATTAATTTACATTGCTTTTGAGTGCTTTTATGAAGAGAATTTTTTTTCTTAATATGCAAACAAAGCAGATATTATTTTTTTCTAATGGACATTTTTGAATAAAAAAAGTCCCCTACTTGCTATGCTAAGACATGTATTGTTCGACTCCTTTCGAAACTCAGTCAACCCATGTATTATATTTGTTCAAATGGTGATTTCTCTCTTAGCTAAATTATTTGCTGCACATATACGATGTTGCATATGCACTTGAAACAATCTCATTTTTAGTAAATTATCGGTAGCGTACAAATGTAGCATCCCCAGTCCTCTCAATTCTCTTATCAATCTTAAAATAAGCAATTCCAGAAAGAGTCGCTTTTACTTATTTAAGTCATTCTTATCCAGTTTATCCTATCAAGTGAATAAACAAGTTAAAATCAGTCCCCTCTCCTTTTCTTATATGGTCAAAGTTCATTTCTTCATCTTGTGAAAAGGCACTTCTCAAATTTTTAGTGGGCTTATTCTCAATGTTTTCTTCCAACTCTATCAGGTCGATTACACATGTTTGAGTTGAAATCAATTGCCGTGTGCTGTAAGTAAAATATTCTACATTTTATCAAAATTTTAATCTGAAATAGCTTGATTTTCATCGCTTCATTGTGTTTCTTTTTATATTATGATGCATGGAATGTTTTCTTCCCCAATCTGTCTTTTTATTTTATTGATAGTATGTTTTTCCGAGATGGTCTCCTTTCGAAAAATGTCAATAGATTTTACAAGCTTTTATTTAACTTACAATGTATGTATGTAATTTGTTCGGGTGGAATCTTGCAACTTAATTTTGAAGCTGATATCGTCAACCCATTGAGCTGAAATTTTGTATACACGTTTAGTTTGGATGACAATGAGTGTTTTGACCATTTATATTCCGATATTGCAATTAATTAAAAAGATATTAATTAAAAAAGTTAAAAAACTAGTTTTGGGTGCCAACTTCGATATGTCTGCATTGTTGTAATAATGTTATTGTTACAACAATGACAAAAGTTGGCGTCGAAAATCGGTTTTCAGCCAAACTGGAATTTCATAACGTTGCGCTATTGACTGTATTAATTTACTTTGTCTAAAAAATAATTACATTTCTACAACGTAAAAATAATCCAATTTCTACAACGTATGCAATTTTTTAACAAATTTCTATCTATTTTCTTGGATTTAAATTCAGAACAAAAAAGTAGAGCTATTTTTTCAAGTAGATTGGGTACATTGTATACCTTTCTCAACACTGCCAAGTTAAACTGAGATGGAGTATTGTAGAAATTCTTTTAAAAATTAATCTACCTTTAATCTATGAAACTCAGACAAAAAAAATAATTACAGAATCGGAAAGATCATTTGTTTCGTCCCGATACCGTATAATGTTTTTTACAAAATAATAATATTTGTATTTCTTACGATTTTTTTTAAATGAGTCAAAATCGATGCGTTTTTATGAAAATAATGTCTAAATCGTTGCGCATGAATTTATTTTTTGTTTAAATGAATCGACATTCCGTACTAAAACAGCTCATGCTTTGCTCTTTTAGAATCAGTCATTTATAAAAAATAAAATGTCAAAAGCTTTTTTGCTTACGATTTTTCAAAAAATACTCAAAATTTTAATTAAACATTTAATAACTTCGTTATTTGTGAAGATAATCTCATAAAACTTTTTTTTTTCGTGTGTAGAACAATATTACCTAAGATCTGTACGAAGATTGAAAAAATTGTTAAAAAATTACGGATTTAAGAAAAAATTGTGTTTTTCGTCTAGTACCTTTTTGGGAGAATTCATTTAGCTAGACTGTTCGAAAATAACCGGCAAACACCGAGCAACAATGATGCGTTGAATGAGATGAACAAACTGAGAAACCTGTGCAGTGATAACTAAAAAGTAAAAAATAAATTAAAAGTAAAAAAACTTTTTTTAAAAACAAGCTTTTATTTAAACGCGCTAAAAAGAATAAAATTTTTCTTTAAACCTTTTTTTACTATCAACTTATAACGTCATTACACAATTTATATGATATAAAAGCTTGTCGTGAGATTTACCTCTGCGGATACACGAGTAAATTAAATAGCTTGATCTGATTGATTTTAACTTTTAAAAATTGCAAACTAAGTAAATAAGAGTACTTTAATCTCGAATGTTATACTTAATGTTTGCCGCTCTCTTAGATTTTGTTCGTGAAGTAATAGGGTTTAGATTTAGTACATCGATTGCTACTTTAGCATATATTGAAATCTAAGAAGCACCGCCATGCTTTTCATCACTGTTTGGAGGTTTACAGACATTCTCGCTCTTGTATGGGAATCTTAACCCTTTATATTTTAACCATTTTTTAATCCTTTATAAAAATTAATAAAAAATTAGTATTGGAAGAAATTTTATATCGCTATAATTAGGGTCATATCTAATCATATTATTCTATTCCTGTTTCATGTTTTCGCCCTATGGAGCACAGCACATTTTCGGACAGAAAAAATGTCTCGTTTTTTATAAAAATTTTGTGACATTGTAACTCATGCATTTGCTTATAATATATAGTGTTTTTAAAATATTTCATAAATAATTAATTTTTCCTTTTAATATGTAAAGGGATAGCTCATTTAGCATTACGGTATAGGAGAAAAAAGGCGAAACACATTTTATAAAAGAAAAAATGTGTTCAACTCGGATAAAAATGAGTAGTATGATAAAATAAGTGATTCTCTATAGGATAGTGAAGCCAGAATATAGTATCAACGTTTCTGAATATATCTGAAGAAATATTTTAAATTTTTATATCTGAAAAAATATTCAGAATTTGGGCCCTATTCTTTAACATTAGCCGAAGACAGCCTTATGTTAAATTCCCGTATTTCAGTATATTCGTAATACATTTAATATATTAGCATAAAAGTTGGATTGATTTATTTTATCAGTTTTACCAGTATTCGTTTATAATTAAGACAAGACAATAAAATTTCATACCTTCGAACATTAAAAGAAAGCTTTAAATAATTTTTTAATATTTTATTTAAAGATTTTTTGTTATTAAAATGTAAAGATGTAATTGTTGTATATAAAAGTATTAAAATGTCCCTGGCTTTTGACATTATTTGTGATAGTTTAATTTTTTTTAACGTATTAAATCCTCAGAATCATATGTTTTTTTTTTCTCCAAATGCATGTGCATGGTATAAGAGACTCCCTTTTTCAAAGTAAAATAATTAGAATTATTCCAAAAAAAATTAAAAAATCAAGAAATAAACAAAAATATTTTTTGTGATAAATTTTAAAATATTTTTAAATAATTCTTTTCACTTATGCCTTCAATATAGATATTTCGAAGTACTTTTAATAGATGGTTTCATTGTTTCATATAACATAAAAATTTTAATTTTTAGAAATAAATACATTTTTTGGGATTTTAATACATTTTGACGTTAACAAAATCATCTTGCAAACTCATATTTTGTGTACAAATGAATCGTTATATGTAGAAACTTTTTTTTAAATGAAATTTCACTCTATAAAATCTAAATATCTTTATTTCCCCCTTATTATCAAATCTTAATGTAAATTTTGCTTGTGAATCATTTTAGTACGTTTTCTTTCTGTAAATATAAATTTGTGTTTGAATGAATTGATGATTTTACAACCTTTTTCTCTTTGACCTAGTAATGAAATGTTTTTTTTTGTGAATTCTATTAAATGTTTCAAAAACCTTACCAAAATTTTTAAATTTATTTTAAAATTTGTAATAATTTTTTAAAAAAAATTAGATAAACTATTTATTTAAGTTCTTAACTGGCAAAATATTTTTGTGATGTTTGGATGACAGTACAGTCTTATTCCTCTTTATTAAAAAAGTTCGCTCAGAAATGAACAAATTTTTAAACTGTAATGCATTTAATATGAACATCTAAAAAAATGATAATTTATGAAACTGTTTAGATTAAAACTGGATTGCAAATTACAAATGAAAATTCTGCATTACCAAGCCAATGATCTGTCTTGTAAATTTTAATCATTAATAAATTGACCTGTGCAAATGATATCTTTTCCGAAAATGTAAAAACAAGATAGTTTATTAGAAAACACTCTAAACAACAAGCGCGATTGAGGGTTCTTCCAAAAAACAAAGAAATTCTGTACATAAAACAACGATTGCGTCCATAGGGTTAAATAATAGTTATTTTCATCCAACAGTATAATTTGTTGACGCGCCCCCACAGCCTAAATAGCAATCTTCCGTCAGTCTTTTTTTTTTTGGTGCAGTCACGCTCTTTTTCTGCCAGCGGGTTTGGCTATTTAATTAGTGGCCTAGTCCTTGAGAATCAACTAATTTGAGTTTTCCCATACGTATCGATAGGACTATCTCCGGCTGTCGGAGAGATTTAAGGGTCGGAAGTTGGGATCCACGTAACCAGATCAATAATAATAATTAGAACGAATCGACTTTGAATTTCGGTTGTTTGGGTAATTAATCTAATGGAGATTTACAGTCTGGTGTAGTTAATAATACAAGATTTGGATAAAAAAATTCCTAGCATATTTTTGTAGCCTCTCTTCCCTATTAATTTTTTGATTCCCTCGTTGAAAAGCGTCAATTATTTTTAATTGATATTAAATTAGACACCTTAATAGTGCAATAGTTAAGATCATCAGCTCAGTGACTGACGAGATACTAGTCCAGCTCTTTTTATTGGCGTTTGTTCCTGTTCTCAGATATTTCTGCTTTTTAAAAAAAAATAAGTATGTCTGCTAAAATTGTTTCCCTTTTTCCTACATGATTATCTATTTAAAAAAAATTACCTGTATTTGCTTTTAAATTTAAACATTTGAGTTAAACAAAATAGTTATTTCTGTGTTAAAATTTTATCATATTAGCAAAGTGATTTGAGAATCAGTGAAATACTGGTATTATATTTCTAAAGCAAGAAAAGACCAATTTTTTCGTAAGAATGCCGCCTATGAAAGACACTTCTTAAAAGGATTTTTTACTTATTCGCTTACATGAGCTCGGTAGCACTCATAAATGAACAAGATATATAACAACATATAGATACATAGCCCCCAACAGAAGTAATTCCGTATTAAATGCATCGGAGCTAATAAAAGATTGTTGAATTAACCCTGAAGGAAATCGCACTTTTCGAACAAAGTAGCCAACTGTGATTTTAAATTGACAATTCTTTCCTTACTTTTTGCCATTCCATTTCTTTGAAACCACAAGAAGTAATTATGTCTGTATCTTTCAGTTATTTTTTTCGTCTTCTGATATTTAAATTATTTAAAAAAAACAGCATCTTTTCGTATTAAGTTATGAGCTTACTGTGTTTGATTTTTTAATCCAGGGGGTCATAAAAATATTTAGTGTAATATTTTTTTCCCTGCAAATTTTCTTTCTCTCTGAACTAGCCGAACTAATTTTAACTTATGTATGTATCACTGGACTTTTAGGATATTTTTTATTTTGATTACTATGCATTGATTCGTGTTTCCTCCACATGTGTGAATGTATCATTGCTTTCCAAAAACATTTTCAACTGGTATTGTTAATTTATAGAGGAGAGCAGAATGTTTTGGCTGTACCAATATATAGAACTTTATTTTACTTGTTTTATGAATTTGAATGGCAGTTTATTCATAATTCGTTCCGTGGTGATTAACATAAATATTTGCTGGATATTCGGAATATCACTGACCTTTATAATTTAGGAAAACTCTATATAAAGAGGCTAATTTAAAATATTCATTAATGAATATATATTATTACAGATTCGAAAAAATCTAGCAAACCTTTCATGAAACAAGGAATTCTAGAGTATGCTTTCACTTATATAAACATGGTTTAAGAATTATGTTTTAAATCAAACTTGAAATACATCGTTGGAAATCTTTCCTTTCTGCGTTTATGTTATAGAATAATATAAAAAATAATAATTCGAGTGTGTGTGGAACAGTCTTATATAATCGCAACCGCCACCGGAGGGAAGGGGTATCTTTCTCCCTTTTAGGTGCGCAGGTTTATGCATAAAAATGGCTCTCGGGTGCGTATCTTCGTTATCTTATTTTACTGACAATTTGACTCTCCTTTCAAAGTCTGAGGACCCTTGTACTAGTCGAGAGGTTCACAAACTTTTTGCCTCATAGACCCCTTGTCATGTTTTGGATAGACCCTTGCTTATCTGATATTGAATTTTGCAAATTTATCAACTGAAATCTTTTGACTGCTGGTATAGACTACTTACTTTAAAAGATTTGAATTTATAACTGAGTGAAGTGTAGTCGTTAAAACTAAGAAATGCATGCTAATGAAGTTTAAGCTTAATTTGTACATAAAATAATTGTTACGAAAATAACTGATCAACAAACAATTGCTTTTATTGGGAGGGATGAATCGGTAGCTTCAATAAAATATTTTAGCACATCAATCTTGTCAGGTTTAACCCTAAATCTCCTCGATTAGTAGTGTCCAGTCTTTTTCTTTCTTTCTTTTCTTTATTTATTTTAGAGATTGGCAACCGCCCTGAAACTTCTCACTAGGAAAGGCAACTAAAACTTTCTCACAATGCTCCATAATTCGGTATAAATAACAGGCATGTCTTTTTAAAGCCAAAATTGCCGATATCCGTTTCTAAATTTTACTTGAAGATCTCCAGTACTGCTTATTCCGATCAGTCCCTTTTTGTAACATGGCATTTTTTTTTCAATGTGACCATAAGAATTCATTGCTTACTGTGGTATTACTATAGTCAAAGCATTCTCAATCACGGTTTAAAATCTCGATAAAGGACATTTAAATGTTGAACGTAGGTTAAAACGTCGTTTTTCTGGCAGATTGTTTGTGGCCAATTGAGAAACTGGGGAAATTTGCGACGTCGACGAGCTTAATTCCGGCAAGAAACGCTGAAATGATATTCCTTGTTTTCATCCGGCACTTCCCGCGCAGGGTATGTCATACCAGCCGTCTAACCTTTTTTTTTTTTTTTTTTTTTTTAACGCTCCTTCTAAATCTTTTTTTTTTTTTTTTGTTTTGGAAAATGGTTAGTTTCTCGTGTAGCTGACTTTAAGGTCATATCCTTTGAGGGGCCTTAGCTTGTAGGCGAATTTTAAATATATGTTTTTTGATACCGCCTCTTCGTGTATGTCGTACCTTGCGCGTGAATCGCCGTTACAGTTTCGAATTGCATGAGCACTCTTTAAATCTTTCTTATTCTATGGCGCATTATTGTAGTTTTGATGAAGAAATGTGATACTTAAGTAATTTAATAGATACAGTATTTAATAGATATATAATGTAACAGTATTTTCGGATGAAGATTCTTTGCGGTGATGATGAGGAAGAATCCAATGATGAAGAGTATAACAGCAAGGGGATGATTCCTCCAGTGAAATCGATCCAGATTTAGAAGAGGGAGACACCATTGAGAAAATAAATGCTTTATATGTAAAGTCACAAAAACATTTGGGAGGAATGTAATTTTAAAGGAGAAAACTGGCACTCACACACACATCTTATCCATTTTCAGATAAACTTTTGGAAAAAAATAATCAACTACTGCTGGAACAATAAGAGAAAATAAAAAAGTAATTCCAAAATTTGTGAGTTTAAAGAGTAGAAAAGTTTAGTCCTATGCAGTGACCAGTGACGCATACAAGGGGGGGGGGTGTCCTAGGGATCCAGACCCTCCCAAACTTCTGAGTTTTTTTCGATTGATGATATAATCCTATATATATCTATATATATAAAGGAGAAAAGCGACTCACACTGACTGACTGACTAATCACGATATCTCCAGAACTATTCAACCTACAGGCTTGAACTTTTGTAGGGATGTTCCTTTCATAGAGTAGAGATCAACTAAAAACGGATTTTACGAAATTCGAACCGCCAGGGCCGTCCGTTACAAATAAGGGGTGTTATAAATAATTGATTCAATTTTTAAACTACTTGACGTACAATCTTGAACATGGGTAAGCAGATTCCTTTCATAGAGTAGAGATCCGCTACAAAATGAGTTTGGTGAAAATCGAGCCCCAAGGGGCTTAGGGGGCGTTATAGATAATTATTTCCATTTTTAAACTATTAGACGTACAGTCTTTATATTTGATAAATAGATTCCTTTCATAGAGTAGAGATCAGCTACAAAATGGGTTTGGGGAAAATAGCCCCTCAAGTGGCGTTTCGGGGATTAAGGGGCGTAATAGATAAATATTTTTGTTTTGAAACTACTTGACCTACCTGCTTGAAAATTGGTAGGCATGTTTCTTTCATGAAGTAAATATCTGCTACAAAATTTTTTGGGGGAAAATTGACCCCAAGGGGTGTTAATGGGGGGGGGACATAAACAATTATTCCCATTTTTTAACTATTAGACGCGCAGTCTTGAAATTTGGTAAGCAAATTCCTCTCATAAGATAGAGATACGTTACAAAATGCGTTTCGTGAAAATGAACCCCCAAGTGGCGTTACGGGGCTTAAGGGGCGTTATAGATAATTATTTCCAGTTTCAAACTACTGGACGTACAATCTTGAAATATGATAATCAGAATCCTTTCATGGATTAAAGATCCCCTATGTAATGCGTTTTGTGAAAATTGATCCCAGGGTGGTGCTACGGGGGCTCAAGGGGCGTTATAGATAATTTTTTCTATTTTTAATTTATTAGATGCGCGCACAGTCTTCAAATTTGATAAGCAAATTCCTTTCATAGAGTACAGTTCCCCTACAAAATGGGTTTTGTGAAAACAGACCCCCAAGGGGCGTTGCGGGGGCTCAAGGGGCGTTATAGACAATTATTCCCAGTTTTAAACTATGAGACGTACAGTCTTGAAATTTGGTAAGCAGATTCCTTTCGTAGTGTAGAGAATCGCTACAAAATGGGTTTCGCGAATTTCAACCACCAATTTTCATTTCGGGAGATTAAAGGGCGTAATCGATAAATATTTCCGTTTTTAAATTATTAGGCTACCTCCTTGAAAATTGGTAGGAATGTTCCTTTCATGGAATAAAGTTCTTCTAACAAAGAGTAAAATGAAAATCGATCCCCAAGGAGGGTTGCGAGGGGTCAAGAGGAGTTATAGAAAAAATTTGAATTGTTAGAATTGTTTTTGAATTGTTAGACCCACATACTCGAAATTTGTTAAGCATGTTTCTTTGGTTGAATAGGGATCAACTAAAAATGTATTTTACGGAAATCAACTTCTGGGGGGAGCAGAGGATTACTGTGGTGTACTGACAAAAAAATTCCTTCTTTCGAAATTTCTTCTAAAAATTCCTTCTTTTCACTATAATAATGAAATTTGGTTCACATTTTTCTTTTGTTGAATTGAAATCCGTCAAGAACGGTTGTTTTGGAAAACGACTCTCAACAGGATTACTGGGGTATTGATAGTAAAAATTTCGTTTTTTTCCCGTTAGATTCGGCTTGCATGTTTATTTTACAGAGTAGAGATTCACCGAAAATTGGTTTTGTGGGAATCCATTTGATTGTAGTGTTACGAAAATGCAAACATTATTCTATACTTCAATTTCAGAGATTTTTAGAAAATACAAATTAGATGAGTTCTGCCCTTTTTTTTTTATCAAGAGGCAACAGTTACAGGTATGAATATGTTTTTCAATACAATCGAACTCTTAATGATAGGACTTAGATGTTAATAGTTGATACACATAACATCATGAAATACCCAGCGAAGCGGGTGGGTAACGGCTAGTATATATATATCTGCTTTTTATAAAAAATTAGATTTACGCATTTCGGATATTAAATTCCCTCATATTTTCTTAACTCCAAAATTTCATAAAAATCCTATTAAATTTAGGACTATAACAAACGGCTTTAAAACTTATATTACACTTCCGGGTAGAAAGCTACAAAAGGTTATTCAATCCACATTAGACAGTATTGATAATTCGATTATAGTTAAGAATAGCTTGGATATCATTAAGTACATGCAAGATAAAAAAATTATTTCTTTTCACACCTATGACTTTGAAGATTTATTTAATTCCATAGATATTGGGGATATGGTTAAAATTCTCAAAATAGCCTATAATAAATATTCTTTGAATAAACTAATTAAGTATGATAAATATCTTTCTATTATTCATCTAGTACTATATGAAAATTATATTTTTCACAATAACTCTTATTATCAGCAAATTAAAGGTCTTCCACAAGGAGGACCTGAGAGTAACTGTTTAGCCAATATTTATCTGCACTTTTATGAATATGATAACATTAGTTTCGATTCTTGTTACTTTTTTAGATACATAGATGACTTAATCATCTTTAGTAATATAGTAAATTTTGTTCCTAGTTTTAAATATTATCCCCAATATCTGAAATTATTAAAAACCAATTATAATAATGACTGCAAACTTTTTAGACCTACAATTAATTGTTAAGAATAATATACTAATTAGTAATATTTTTGATAAGAGAGACTCTTTTGATTTTAACATTATTAAAATGCCTTTTTGTGGGAAAGTAACCTACATCTATCTATTTTTAGAAATATCATCTTAAATTTTATAAAAAGAAATAACGATTTAGTCGCAGATAATGATGTTAAGCAAAATAATTTTAAGCTTTTCCGCAATAATTGCTTGGAATACAACTATCCAAGTAACTTCATTTTTAAATATATTTCTAAATTATCTCTCTAATTCTCCTTTTCAAAGTTTAAGTATTATTCTTTGTTTTTTTCTCCTTCTGTTTTTTATTTTCAATTTGTTTTTGTTTGCTTTGTTTAATTACAAAAAAAACTATCCAGGTGGCGCCACTAATTTTTGCATCTGGTTTTACCAACTTAACACGTCATTTTTAACGATCATTTAGCGTATTGTTCTCGTACGTACAGTTTTTTCCCGCTCTCCAGTTATTTGCATTTTTTTCTTTCCCGCTCTCAGGTTATTTGCATTTTTTCATGTAAGTTTTTGCTTCATTATTCCTTTTCAAAATTATTTTTATTTGTATTTTGTTAGGATTCATTTCCTTTCATATTTTCTATTATTTTTATTTTATTTTTCTTTTGGTTCCAAATTACACGTGGTTGGTTTTAGGCCTAACTTTTCAATATTGGTATGTTTTCCTGTTATGTATAAAATTTCTGCTGAACAGGGGAAGGTAGGATCCATAAAATATATTTAACCCTAATTTTGCTGGTCCTAATTCAGCAACAGCTTTAGAAATCATAACAGGTCTTCATTTTAGTCTATTGACTCTTTTGGCTTCTTACATTTTAAAGTTCTAATTCTGTTCCATGTTATACATACGCTTAGTTAATTCTTCTATAATAGACTCTTCCATCATTTTTAAAGTGTGTTTCTTGAAATCTGGTTTAAATCTTCTAGCTTTGTTAGTGATAATATTTTGTATTATCAATTTTATTATGCCATGTATTTCTTTCATTTTATGTTACTATATATATATATATTTAAATAATCAAAATTTCTCTACAAGAGAGAGATGAATTAACATGATTAAAACTGAAAAGAATTGTAATTGCAAGATAACCAGACAACAGAATTTAAAAGGAGATATGAAAAATTAAAATAATAGAGTTGAATATAAAAGAAAGGATGCTACAGTATTATCAACATTGCTGACTTAGGACAGCTTATATACAAAAACAATTTTCTTAAAAAATTTCTCTCTCTATATATATAATGCAAAATTTAATCAAGTACTTGTAATTAACAATTTCTTTCATTAAGTAATGCTAATTATTAATTCAATAATTTATTTTTTACTGTTTTTTGTGAACAAAATCGACAGAAACAGAAGAATCAGTTGGTGTTATCTTGATTGTCTTGAGGAATAATACCGAGTTGGGGGGGGGGGTCTTTCGACCATGGACCCCTCCCCCCTCTCTTGAAAATTTTTTGTGCGCGCTACTGGTCTTATGTTTAGTTTTAAAAAGATACAACAATTGCTTCATTTTCTCCCACGAAAAAATGGAATCATCTTCTACTTTCAACAATACATAATGGTGATACAATGGATTCATCTGCAGTAACATCCACATCGGATTTGTTTGAAATCTGAAATAATATCTTCCTTAATTGGAACTGAGGGAGCAATTATCGTCATTGATAAAATTACTACATCATATTCAATGATTAGAAAATGTAACTGTTAGCCTATGATAGGGAAGGGATGCCGAACCTTTTTGAGACGTGGGTCAAATGTTTTCCATATTTTTTTAGTACTTACTCGTGGGTCACTAATGCCAATTTGCACCAGAGTTAAGCTTAAAATTTTTTAACTGGGTATATTTAAAACTAAAAATCTTTAAAATTCAATTGGCTTAACGGGTAAAATTGGGCGTAGTTTGACGATTTGAAAATTTTTAGTGGGGTTAAAATTTCTTTAGTGTTTGGTGCAAATGACAATAAGTGTTTGATTGAACAACGAAAATTACATACAATATATATTATAAAATATTATTTATTACTATATATGTAACAAAATTGATTATAAAGTATTTAAAATGAGATCTGTTGCTGTTTAATTTCAGATAGTTTTTTAATATTTGGTTCATATTTCGTATTCATTAGTTTAACGCATTTTGCAGTTAATTAATTACCTGTCAAGTCTATTTCTATTAGAAGATTTTACAAAGTTCATTGAAGAAAACTATTTTTTCACTTGAATATGTGGACCCAAATATTGTTAACAGAGCATTAACTAGTTTTTTCATTGATATAAAATTGTTTGGTGAAGAATCCCTATACTTTTAAAATAATATTTTCAATTTTTACTGTAGGATCAATATTCACACGCAATTTTCCTTATACTTCAGAAATCAAGTCTTCAAATTGTGTTTTCCACTCTACGATGCTTCGAAATTCAATTGATTCGATTTGTAAAATAATTACCAAATAAATTCCGTTAATTCCTATGCTTCAAATTCTGTTTTATATGGATATAAAATAAAGTGAAATGTATTTTCCAAACTTTTAAATTGATTGAATCTCTCATCAAAAGCTTGTTTTTATTTCCTGAATAATCTTTCAATATTTTTTAATTGCATTTGTTTGAATGGGAACGGTGTTTTCAAAGTTATTGTGTTTTAAAAATGTTTTTGTTATTGTGAAAAATATTTCGTGATTTTCATTTTCAAATCCTTAGTAAAGATGTAAAGTTTCGTCATAATTATTTAAAGGTTTTCAAACAACATTAAAACAATTAGTCCATGCCCTTGAAGGTTTTTACTATGTATAATGGATAATTCATCGAAACTATTGTCTTTTTCAATTAAAAAGAGCTTAAATTCTTTAAATAACGTTACAAATCGATTAAGGACTTGACCGAAACTAAGCCATGGACGTTGTTGTATCTCAAAATACCTGAATAAGCATTTAATTTCCTCTAAGAATTGTGCAATTGCCTTTCATAAAGAGCTCTTGCGTTTATAAAGTTGAAATTGACATTACACTGAAAAATGTTTTTATATAAACCATGTTTCGCACATAAAACTTGCTGGTGTACTTTTTAATGAACTCAATCCGAGAATGGGAAATATTTTGCTTAAGATACTGAATAAATCTAATGTTTTTCCTTGCCGTACTAGGTGTACGGTCTGTTGTTACAGAAACTATTTTCCTGATGGTTAATATCCATTTCTTTAAAGTCAATATGAAATTCTTTAAAAATATCAAGCACTGGTACACTTACTTCCCTTTCAATGCTATTAGTTTTATTAATTCTTCTTTCATTATATTTCCATACTTATACCGAGAAAAAATGCTAATTGTGCATAATCATTTACTTCATTACTTTCATCTAAAGCAATTGAATACATTTCTGTATAATTTAAGTCGTTATGTATTAGCGAAAAAATATTTTTTTTTCTTATTCTATTATTCGATCTTTAATTATATTGCGACTTATAGCTAACTCATTTATGCGCCTTACTACATTCTAAAAACTATTTTTTTTTTACAAATTCTCTTCCTGAAAAAAGGTTTCCCGTGGCGGGCAAATTTATTAAATAAATTTTATAAATTATATATATATATACTCATGCTTGCTATCTGGGGAAAATATGAGCCGGCTCTTTTGCATAAATCACCAATGAAACATGTTATTTCTCATTTGCATAAACTCGTTTACGTAAATGTTGTTTATTTCTGCCACCAGGTGGTGACATGTATAAATAGAATATTCTTGTGCTCTACATTAGTCTTAAAATTAATATAGATAAAACTGTTGCGGTACTCTTCACCAGGAGAAGAACACCACCAACATTTTACTCCACACTACTACAATGGTTTTAGAGCACTAAATATCTAGGACTCATTTTTGATAGTAAACTCATGTGGAGGCATCATATTATACACACGCGTGATAAATTCCGGAACGCTCTTAGAGCACTTTACCCCTTAATTGGCCGGAATTCTGAAATGCAATTATATAACAAGATACTTCTCTACGCTGCCGTTCTACGTCCCATCATGATCTATGCTTGTCCTGTGTGGGGATATGCAGCTAATGCTAACATTAAAATTCTAGAAAATTTGCAAAATGCCTTAATAAGAAATATTACAAAAGTAACTCGCTACACCAGAAATAAAGATATTTATAAAGCCATCCAAATTTTACATTTTAAAAATTATATCCAGAAATTAGATATTAAATTTTTTGACAACCTTCAGAACATAGACAATATTAACGTTCAAAGATTAAACAACTACTACCCAGAGCCAAATATAAAAAGACCCAGGAGAATTTTCCTGGATCCTTATAATCCCCCCTAACAATCAGCCTAGTCACTCACCGGTGGGGAGTGACCCTTGCTAAATTTTTATTCTTTTTTAACATCAATAGTTCAATTCTCTCTGGATTTCCCACAGAGGCTAGCTTTTTTACTAGACCACACCCATTTCTCAAGTTCCAACGTATCAGGGCAGCCAATTGAGTGCCTACTCACACTGACCTCTAAGCCAATGGCAGTCAAGCTACTCACTGCAACTCAAGTACATTTTCCCGCCAACTCGGTTGTCTTCGAAGCAGCTCCTCTAGCCACGCCTCCTTGCCACGTCCTCCCCACCAATCAGGAACCACTCTCTCATCAAGGCCCTCCAACCTAAAGCCACATTCAATTATTTCGGTATTGGGATGGAGGAACGTTCCGCGTTCCATTTCCCAGTGACGTTCAGCGTCGGTTCTACATTAGTCTTCCACCAGATTCCTGACCTGAAAATCCAAGATCATCGCCTCAATGCCCCACCTACCGGCCCCCCGCCACTCGTCCAATGGCCAAGCTCCTACACTTCAGGATGATATTCCTACTTCACAATGTCAACTAAAGAACTTTTCTAGGCAGATACGGGTTTGAGGGTTCCCTGAAACCCATGTACCCGGAAAAATATTAGTAGATTCTACATTAGTCTAATCTAGTCTGGTGTCTGATGCAGCTTCAAAATGTAATTTTTATAAGATAGCTTCCTTTCTTTAAAATTTATTTTTAATGAAGAATAAAATTATTCAACTTAATAAAGTCATTCTTTTACTGGATTGAAGTAAATGGAAATATAACAAAAATGAACAGAAAAATTAGATTTACATGTGAAAAGTGTAATAGACATATTGTATTTACTACTTTTCTTCCTTTTTCACCTTTATATGCAGATTTTGCGCGGTAAAAACAGAATGTAAACACCCTTGGGTATGCTCGTGAAATTCCGTTCGTTTTTTTTTTTCGCCCGAGCCGGGTTAATAAAATTTATGCTGTCACCTTGTACTTGCAAATTAACTTCATTAAATTGAGTAAATAAATCTGTTAAATAGGTAAATTCTGGTTTCTGTTGGATTAAATTTAAAAAAAAAAATTAAAGTCACGATCTGGTTTAATGAGAGCCACTATCATAGGCCCTCATTTACACCTCATGAACCCCCAAATTATTTTTTCGCTAACATAATCCCCTTGCAGATCGTCATCGACCCTTGGGGGTCGATATAGACCACTTTAGGAGTCGCCGTACTAATCGAATTGGGTTCTTGTTCCTACCAAGACCGTCACTTGGAATAATGGAGAG
Organism: Trichonephila clavata; assembly: GCA_019973975.1. NCBI lineage: Eukaryota > Metazoa > Arthropoda > Arachnida > Araneae > Nephilidae > Trichonephila > Trichonephila clavata. Next base: position 385,440 of record BMAO01035804.1, on the reverse strand, counting down.
TCTCCCATCAGGGCTCAGAATTGCGAGTATATCTCTCATATAGTTGTGAGAACCACATTAAATACAATTAATTCATTTGAATCAAAACCTAATTTAATACATATTTATACAAAGCAACCTTATATCTTTCCAAATAGCATATCCATCCCTGAGTCGTGATTTTACCAAAATGGCTCTTCATTAATATATGTATGACTAAAATTGAGCTCTTAATCATTTGAATAATGTTGCCAATTATTTCAAATGTACTAATTGATTTATCTTTCATAAGATAATTCCAGGTACAGTTTTATATAAAAATGCAGTTGAGCACGCATTTTTGTGAACATAACAATTTCTGTGAAAATTTATGACAATCGACATATTTAAAAAATGATTCGGAATCAATTAATGTATTTTCCTTTATGTTGCGCATTGTTAATATTTGAGAATAATGGTGCAATTATTATTCTTAAAAATTTCTGTGTGAGGAAATTTGATATCGTTGAAATAATGAGCGGATTTGTTAGGAACACTCATCATAGCATAATGATAGGACACTTCAATCAAAACAAACTAAAATAATTATTTACGTAAATTATTTGTTAAAGCATTTCACTGATAATTTGAGTTGGTTAAAACTTTTACTTGTGGTAAGTATATTCTGCGGAATGGATTATTAAATGTACTTGTAAACTGCGGAAAAATGAAGTTAAAACTATGGAAATATTTATTAAATGTACATTTGCGTGTAATACTGGTTTCAATTTATTAAGAATCGTAGATTTTTACAATCTTTTTTTCTGTTATGAAACTTTGAATCCAATTGATTTGCCGTGATCGCAAATCCTTGCCAGAGGTGCTTTTGTCGAGTTGTGGGTTCGGATATTGGTACCGCCCTCCGTGTAGAGTGGTTGTGGAAGCTCAGAAATGTTCGCTTTGACTTGGTGTCGAGTGGAATGAGTGTTAGCTTAAATGACTGTGATTCGGAATTATATGATTCTTCGCCAGTATCTCTTGTTGCTTCAGAGTGCGGTATTAACCCTAGAACTTGACATTTACTTTGTGAAATATTGTTCACAAATTTTCCAATTTTTATATTACTTTTTGTGACAAATTCTGTCAAGCTAAGCATATACTATTAATTCATTTAATTAAAATTTTTTTACTATCGTTTCTAACTTCTAATTAGTGCTTTATATATGTATCACCAAAGCCTTTTTTTAAATAAAGTTTTTTTAGAAATTTTGAATATCTTGATCCAACTATGACTATGAAGGGTTTCTGAAGAAATGAATGTAAATTACCGAAACACTTGAAAGAGTTTGCTGCCATTTGACATCCATTCCGTCAACACCTCTTTTCTTAGGCATTTTGAACCTACACATAAAACGCCATGCACGGCGGGATCTATCCCCGGCACTGAACGTCGTAAAGTAAAATCCTCTTTGCCTGTCCTGCCACTCGCTGAAGCGCATCGATCATGAATACTACTTCCGGTGGACTTCGGAAAATGACAGTATTCCCTTTCGGAATTCCAAACTCGACCCCACAGAAAGAGGGAGGGAGAAGAAAAGCAGATGACTTAGTGATTTTTATCAGTCTTAACGAGCTGTAGTCACTTTTCGAGAATTTCAATTAAACTGGTTTTCCTTTCTTTTTCTTCTTAAAGGGAGTTCTTTTACTGTACCTTTCTTTCATACTAGATAGCGTAAATCTTCGGTTGTCTTTACTGCATGTTACAATGCACTAGAAGGGGGGGGGCATCCTTTTACTGAATTTGGGTTGCAGCTCTCATCGAAAAACTGTTTCACATTGCGATAAAAAACAATGGTATTAATATTTTTCATTACAAGTTTCTTTCCGCTTTAGTTTTCTTAAAAAAATTAATGTAATCAAAAGAGTTTCTAGTTGTTGTAAACGTTTTAATTAATAAATTCGCCCTAAATTGGAAATGTTTGATCTTGAAATTTGAATGCACTTTGCAAAATACTCTTAAAAATTGTACGTTGAGTCTTGTGTTGTTGCGCGCCTTTTAGAACTAAGTTATTCTTAAGGCATTACATTATGTGTGATGTCTTATAACATTGCAACACACACATAACAATGAGTTGTTGATGCCTTATAGCATTACACGCATTTAAATTGTATCCAATTTTATTATATAAAGAACTGTGTATATTGTTATTTTTCTTTTGCTGAAATTTGAGAACTTTTCTCTTATTAACCTGTTTATGCCTTAAGAATTAAATTTATCTTAAAGTGTTACTGTCTCTTAAGTGAAAGCCACGAAAGAGTTATTATTTAATGAATCAAAATTAAAATAATGCTGAACAATATTTCAGTTATATATATTAAATTTTACTGATGATAACATGTTCCCATTTATAAATGAGTTATTATCTTGATTCATTTGAGTTTCAACTGCAATTTTCTGTGTTATTTTATTGCGTTTATTAAATTGAACTATTGAGTATTAGTTTTGTTAAATCTAAATTATGTATCTAGTTAATCAAAAATTCGGGTATTTTCTTCTCTTTACAGACTCAATCAAAATTAAAGCGTCAGGCCAGCTCTCCTTTGGTGGATTGTGCCATTGACAACTTGACTGAAGGTCATGCTAATAAAATCCCTCGTCCGGATCAACCTTGCGATTCTTTTTCTAACTCTACACAACAGCAGGCCCAGCAGCAAAACCAGCAAACTCAACAACCTGGGATTCCCAATTTTTCTGTTCAAATAGTTCAGCAGTACAATACCAGTACCCCCTCGCAGGCTTCTCTCTCGCAAACTGTGCAGACAAACGTTACTGTGCAGGGAATGAATGGAGGGTTGATCAAAGCATCAAACTCACCTTTAGCACCAACTGCTGTTTCAACTGCCAGCCCGGGTTGCACTGCATCCGGAGCTGCTACGGCTGATAGTGGAAATCAGTTATCGAATTCAATTTCAAATAATTCTGGAGTATCAAATGCTGCATCTGTAAGTGCTAATATTGAATGCAAACAAGAACCTGATACGGAATTTCCTCAATGCAGTGTAAAAGGAACACTTCCGGAATTAAATAATGAGTTGACTAGTGCCAACAATGATGTGAATACCACTACAACATCGTCTGCTGCAGCTACAACTGGCGATAGGTTCTCGGATTCTTTGGCGAATCTAGGATTTCCAGAAGATTCCAATGATGAGGTTATCCATCCGGATCTCTTGAAAGATATCATTGACGATGTTTTTACCAATCCATCCGATTTAATGAATGGCTTCTGTTTCGTCGAAAGTCTTGATCTCAAAGATAATACTCAAAGCCTTGATGACGACAAAGATTCTCTACGGCCTATGATGAGCTTAAATAAGCCTGTACAAGATAGTCCCCCAAGTCATTTTCAAAATCCAGCTAACAGTCCCAACTTATTTCCTATGAATCAGACGCAACAGAATGTTTTTGATTTTCCAAGCGGGAACACCAATTCTACTTCGCAAACCTTGCCAAATAATTCCAACAGCGTCCAGCCGAGCTTTACTTCTAGCCGTATTGGATCTTACACCGCCACATCGCCAAGTATGCCTGGAATTCCCAATAATGGTTTGGGTCTTGATTTTAAATTAACAGAACCAAGTCCTGCGGCACAAACTCTTAAGCAAATGGCAGAACAGCATCAAAACATGCAACATAAACAGCAGCTCGGTTTAGGTGTCAGCCCAAGATCTCCTTTTGGATCAGACAGTTTTCCGGATCCTTTGTCAAATATCCGTACAAATTTCTTGAATGGATCGCCAAATTCAATGAATTCCCTCCAAAAAAGTCCTACAGGTATGTTCCAGCCAATGGGTTTCCCTCAGCAACAAGCTTTCTCTACACCTAGCAGTTCTGTTGTAAAGCAAGAAGTAATTACGCCAAATACACCGATATATCCATCAAATATAAATCCTCATTTACCGGATATAGAGATGCACAAGAGAAGGCAGCAAGCTATGCAAATGCAGCAGAACCAAATGGCTAATATAAATGGCCCTCCCTTTTCTCACAGTCCAGATCAGAAGCGCCAATTTCCTGGTATGCGACAGTTGCCAATCTATAATGATCCTTCTCCTGGTCATCCGCCAAATGATGGAAGCGCCAGTAATAGTCCTGTGACACATCACCCTCCTCAGTTTATGAGAAGTGTATCAACTCCTGGCGTTACACCACCACCATCTCAAGGTTTTGTATCTAGCCCATCACCTTCAGCTGGAGTGATGCATCTGAGCCAAAGTCATCAAATGCAGCACAATGCCAACAATCAACAGCAGCTACAGGTAAGTCCCCGTTTCTGATTGTGCTGTATGTGTTAACATTTTGTGTGACATGCTCTTTGGATTCTTTAAAAAATGATGCGTATGATGGGGATATAAAGTCATATAAAACAATTATACAAAACGAAAAAAGAAGTTTAACTGTATTATTTCATTTTATAATTAATTTTTTTTTTTTTTTGTTTGTTAAGAACCAAGTTTGGCTAGTCAGAATAACAATTAACTTTCTAATGAGCAATACAATTATTATTTTTAAAAAATGTTTACTGATTTTTTTATCCTGTTAGAGAAGGAGCGAAATGGTAATACATGGGAATGGCGTATTATAATGGGAATTGCGTATAATGTGAAGTTTTTAGAAAGTTGATTGATTTATAGAATAGGAGGGAGTAATTTTTTGTTACAAATTAATGCATACGTAATTTTAACAGTATGATTAAAAAAAGTTTTTTTTTAATCCATAAGTTTTGAAATCTATTCAAGGTTTATTTAAGGACAGACATGGGAAGAAATATATTTTTGTCTTGTTCTTTAAAATGCAATTTGAAATCAACCAGGGATGATAAATAATTATTGCAACGTCTTCCATTCTTTTCTACTTCCTGTAAAGACGGAGGTAAGCTTTAGCAAAAACCTGTTCTTGAATAATTTTTCTTCATTATTTTTGTTTTTTTAGTACTCGAAAATTGTCGGACTTAGTTTTTTACCTTAATATCTTCAATTTTAGAAATTAAATTGTCTTCGTTTGTGTCACTTGACGTTTCTTGAAGAAATGGTTATTTGAAAGGATGAAAACTATTGCATTGTAATCGCACAGTTGTAACTAGTTCCTTAACAGGTAACAAGTCTAAAATCAAGAAAAGAATCGAATTGTACTGTGTGATTGTTCTCAATCCAAACAGTAATTTCACGGTTGAAAGTTTAAGAATACAAAAAGATTACCAAGAGAGTGAGAACTACGTGAGAGAAACATTGTAAGAAACAGAGACTATGTGTGTGTGTGAATATTGTGTTTTATATATATATACATATACAGGGTGTTTCATAAATGATGGGAGTAACTTTAAGAGGTGATAGTACACATCAAGACGAGTAATAGTAAATAGGAAACCAAGTGTCCCAAACGTCTTCCGAAGGAGAAAGGCGCCATCAAAGTTTAGGGTCCTAAATTTCAAATGATGATAAAAAACGGGAAAATGGATCGATTCATTTGCGGTTTTCACTAAAATCATTCTTTAAATTAGTATTTTCATTAAAAAAAGTTTTAAAGACAAAGTTAAAAAAATGCCGTTAGAGGGCGCTCTAGACTTTGGAGTACCGAACAACTACTTTTTACCAGTATTTTTTTTATTTTGTTAAATGTTTACAAAAGCTTAGATTTTAACTTGAATTTTGAGCGCAAAATTGAAACCATCGGGAGCGGTTAAGTGGCGCAAATGTAACCGCGTTTAGGGAGGAAAAATTGAAATGCTCGTATGTAATGATCAAAATAAAAAACGATAAAGCAAACTTTAAGAGGCGATAGTACAACACCAAAACAAGTAACATTCATCAAAGAAATCATACTCGTAATTTTAACCCGAAGGTGATAGAGGGCGCTGAAACAGATTTCGTTTTAAGAGACAAAAAGGAAACAAAGAACATTTACGTTATAAAAAAAAGTTTAATTAGAAATGATTACAATATCTGTTCGAAACACTGACCATTAGAGGCGATGCATGCGGTACAACGGCGAAGAAGGGATTCACGAACCCTCTGAAACACGCCAGGAGTATCGCGCACCTCTCCTACAGCTGCCGAAAGTCTGGCGACGAGTTCTTCTGCAGTTTCGATAGGAGTCTCATACATAAGACTCTTCAAGTGTCCCCACAAAAAGAAATCCAGGCATGAAAGATCGGGCGATCGCGCTGGCCAAGGGACAGGACCACTTCGCCCAATCCATTGATTTGGAAAGGTTGCGTTTAGATAATTTCGCACCTCTGGCGCAAAATGAGCTGGTGCTCCATCCTGCTGGAACCACATTACTCGCCGGATACGAGGGGGAACATCTGTTATCATTTCCGGCAGCACCTGTTGCAGAAAGGTAAGATATTTTTTTCCATCCAGGCGTTCTGGCAGAAGATAAGGTCCAAGTAGATGGTCACCAATTATTCCTGCCCAAACATTTATGGAAAATCGTCGCTGATATGCATGTGTAGAAGACGCATGTGGATTTACATCTGCCCATTGGTGGGAATTGTGGGTGTTAAATGTACCGTCACGTGTAAATGTACATTCATCTGTAAAAAGCACAGTTGCACCAAAATCGGGATTTAGGGTGTGCTTCTGCAGATACCAGCGAGCAAAATCCATTCGACGAGGAAAATCCCTTTCAGTCAGTTCCTGGACTCGTTGGACATGAAAAGGATGCATACTTTCATCCTTTAGTACTCGCCATGTCGTGGAGGGTGATACTTCAATTTGACTAGCCACTGCTCGCGTGCTTGTATTTGGATGATCAGTCACCATATCCAGAATTTTTTCTTCCACGGCTACCGTTCTGTTAGACTTCGCACAGCCTGCATTTGAACGTGCACCAAAAAAGGATCCTGTCTCACACAACTGTCTGTGCAAGCGCACAAATGTTTTATCATTGGGCAACCGCCTGTTGGGAAACTTTTTTCCGTATAATCGTCGCGCCTCTGCACTATTCCCATTTGCAGTTCCGTAGATGAAGTGCATATCAGCCTTTTCTTGATTAGTGAAGGGCAACATCTTTCGTTACGTTTGTTCCGTGATTTACACTTGCACACTCGGGTCAATGGCTTTTATCTTAATAACAATTTGCATATGCGTTCTTCTTCTTCCCCATATCACAATTTCATGTTCTTCTTCCAGAATCTTGCAGCTAAAACGCTTGCATGGATAAAATTTGAAGATGCTCTAGCACGTTTGCGTTTGAATTCAAATCATGCATTTTCTAATCGAAGTTGATTGTTTTTATGTTGTACTATCGCCTCTTAAAGTTTGCTTTATCGTTTTTTATTTTGATCATTACATACGAGCATTTCAATTTTTCCTCCCTAAACGCGGTTACATTTGCGCCACTTAACCGCTCCCGATGGTTTCAATTTTGCGCTCAAAATTCAAGTTAAAATCTAAGCTTTTGTAAACATTTAACAAAATAAAAAAAATACTGGTAAAAGGTAGTTGTTCGGTACTCCAAAGTCTAGAGCGCCCTCTAACGGCATTTTTTTAACTTTGTCTTTAAAACTTTTTTTAATGAAAATACTAATTTAAAGAATGATTTTAGTGAAAACCGCAAATGAATCGATCCATTTTCCCGTTTTTTTATCATCATTTGAAATTTAGGACCCTAAACTTTGATGGCTCCTTTCTCCTTCGGAAGACGTTTGGGACACTTGGTTTCCTATTTACTATTACTCGTCTTGATGTGTACTATCACCTCTTAAAGTTACTCCCATCATTTATGAAACACCCTGTATATATTGATGAACTATGTCATTAATGGTTTCGATTTTCATTGCATTTTGATCAAAATGTGAGTTTGAGAATTTTATTGAAGTTTCTGAAAACTTTTAGAAACAAGCACTAATTATGACTTCAGGCAAGTATAAGATTTTTTTTAATGCATTTATTTGGATTATTATACTTTGGGTTCATTTGAAACATCTTGAAGATAAATTTTAAATGCGACAATTTTTGAAAATATTATGGCATGCTTTCCCTGCAACATGCTATTACAGAACTAGCCTCTCAAGGGCATATTTTATTTCATTCCGTAATTAATCTTGTTCTCCGTAATCAATGTTTGTTATATTTTTAACACATTTTTTTTTTTCAAATTGGAATCTAATTTGAGTACTTTTCCCGGCTTTTATGAAAGAATAGAAAGATTTCCGATGCTTTGAAGTTACCCATTCCATTCAAATATTTCAATACAACTTAAAGCAAATTTTCGTAAAATTGTTAATCTAGAATACGTAGACTTATTCTTGCAGAAGGCAAGTAATTTTCCATCGTGGAACGAACAATTTTTTTACGACAAATAGGAATGTTTTCAGTTGTTTGCCATGTGTAGAATTCGACACGTTTCATTTCATTTTATCCAGCGTTATGTTTTTTTCCCTTCAAAAAGTATTGTATAGTATGCCCTTATAGACGACCGAGGAGATTATATATATATATAGAAGATTACGTTCACACACACATTAAATGTGCTTTTTATAGTTTAAAAAATATCTATCATTTACCTTTATTTGATTCCGATGTTCAGTCTGAAGTAGGTATATAGTTTCATAAGAAGTTATTTCCTTGAAATCGATGTAAAATTCTTTACTTTATAAGCAAGCGCGAATGAATATTATCTTACGATTCTTTTTCTCTTCAACCATCATAAATTAGCTTCACATTTTGAGCTGAAATTCAGCCTATTAGCTTTACAGAATTGAAGGATATTAACCATAAACGATAGTCTTAGAAAATTGCTCTTTTCTTTTGTTTATTTATATGGTGTGACCGGCCTTTTTCCCTTTTTTTCGCGTCCGGAGTATTTAGACGACTCAAGTTATGGGCGAAGAAACAAAAGGATTGTATAGTTCATCACATAAATCCTCTTTACCTTGAGCAGACCAGTGGAAATTCTCTTAGAAAAATGGCGCTGATCATTCCTTTATATTTTCCTCTTACCTCTGGCATTCCAAGGAAAGAAAATACAAAGGGGAAAAGGTATAAAATAAAGCTGTTGGCAGTTCGCATTCGTAGTTGGTATTCCTTTCGCCGAAAATTATTCCATCACGATTTTCGGAAGTCAGATATTTCTGGTGGGGATTTTTCTTAACATTAATTGACTAAATCTTTATTATTTTTTTAATTTGTTTGTGTGTTGGGAAATTCGAATAGGGGAATTTAGATTTGTTAGCTCTAAAATTGTTTCGGAGAAATTTTTTTAATGAGAATATGCTCTCTTCCTTGTTAGTGACAGAACTCGTGTAGTAATAAATGTAGTTTCTTCAATCAAATTCTATTGTTTCCATTTTAATAGCTGAAATTTTCTTGTTTATTAGAGTTGATGTAATGATTTTTCGTGCTTAAAAATAAAGCTATTTTGATTTGCTAACTGAAACTATCTTGTCTGTGCTTTCAATTTCATCTGTCGATTGCACTATCAATACTCGATTATTGTTCAATATAGTTTAAGCTTTGATACACACTTATATTGAATGGATTTTACTTCATAAAGTTGGCGGAACTTTTTATTTTTTGATTTGTATTCTAATATAAAACAAATGAAAAAAAAAACACAACTAAAGCTGTGTATTATTTAATATTTTGTGTTCGAAATGTTAAAATGCACCTTATCTATTTCTTATATTAACATCACCATCATGTTTCAATAAAAATAGCGACTTTATCTTGAAAACCGCATTAAACGAGAAATTGCATTTTTGATAAAAGCCATATAGTAAAGTAATCCTACTTTTGTTTCTTTACGTATTAGAGATGAGCAAGAGTTACATAGCATGGCATTTTCTAGCTCGAATCAGGATATACGAAAAGTGAATTTCAATTTTTTTTCTAGTGCATTAAAATCTGAGCTGTTAGTATCAACTAATAACTGTCGGAATCGGAGTCTCCCCTTTCTCCAGAAGCATGACTTGCGTTCAATCAAATTTCATGCTCTGTTAAAGCGTGCGCTACCAAAGAATCAACAGTATTCGTGAATCTTATATCTATCAATGTTATTGTTCCCCTGGTCTATCATCGTCTTATAGGTCGATCATTCGCGGGGATGTGTGAGCTATCAGTTCAATCATAACGGTTGTGAAAAAATTTGGAACGTGACACCATTTTGAACTTTTTTTAATTATTAAAGAAAAAATTCTGTATTAGTTTTCTTGGATAGTGTTTACATCCCCTTTATATTCCCTTTTTATTGAACTCTGAATTGGATTTTTGAATATTTGTGTGTTTGAATGCCTGAAATAACTTCGTTCAGATTTCATTTAATAATTCTTTTCTTTTTCTTACATTAAAAAAAAGAAAGAAAAACCATCGTTTAAATGACGTGCTTTAATTTTATCCACAGATTTTACAACAATCATATTTTTTGCAAGTATTATGATTAATTCAATTTTTAAAAAACCTGATGTTTCTTAAAAATTTGCTTCTTTTCCTCTCCTTTATCTTTTTCTTTCGTATTTTGATTATAATTATATTTTTTCATCATTATTTAAAATAAATTAATCAACTTGCAAGTAATGACCCAAATTAGAGCAGCTCCTGTTGTTTCAATTTGCATTAGTCTATGACTTTATCTCACCATAACTAGAGGAGCTATTGTGAACTAACACGAGAACTGTACAATTACTATAATTAATATTTTACCTTTTCCTCATACTTGAAACTGCATATTCATATTTTTTGGTTCAATGGCTATAAATTTTGAATAAAATGAAACCTCATTACCATCTCATCCTTATTTTGCCTCAATTTTTTCATTTATCCTTATTTCCCTCAGATATAGAAGCAATCTCCATGCTAATATAAATTGTAATACTACTATGTAATTGCAAATACTGCAAAATGAAGGCAACACATATGCATCTTCTCTCATGATGTTTGATGTCAATTTGTTTTTTGTATTGCAGACTAGTAATTTGTCGTTTATGTATTACTCTAATTGTTTGTATACGCGTTCATGTGTGCCAGCAGAATTGATTGCATGCGAAGGTAATTAATCATGTTCGGCCGGTTAATTAGATACAGTTCACATTCCTTTGCTGATGATTACTTTTCGATTTTAAAGCATATATGATTTTGTCAGCTTCAGAATTGAATTAATAGCTTGCCAGCATTTGTACTCAATACGCTTAATTGTTCTAATCTGATAATATTTACTACAGCGTTAAATAATTTAATTTTTAATTTATTGTTGCATGCTAGACAGTTTAGGTGACTTATATGCCTGGTAAGTTACAAGTCATATGCTTTTTGAAACTTTCCAAAGTTTTCAAAATACTTCCAGAAATATAATCAACCCCCCCCCCCCCCAATCTTTTTCAAGCTTTCTTTGCAGCAATCATGAGTGTAATTTTCTCGCTGAGCCTTCCCCGCCCCCTCCTTTGATATCTATCGCATTAATGAGCTCCAATATTAATTTCAAGAATCTGAGATTAAATGTATATACTTTAAATTTCTTGAAATTTAAAGATGAGGTATTTACTTCATGACATGGTATCGTATTTGAAAAATGTTCGCGTTATTTCTTCGCTTTATTTTACAAAGATACAAAAAGCTAGCAAAAAAAAAAAAAAAAAAACATTATTAAACAGCTTGCGAATGACAAAAGGGTTTTTTTATTTTATTTCGAATGATCTCAGTTTATATGCTCCTACCCGAAAGTTTCGAGAACTTTCTTTGCATGATTTTTCGTTTTAGCTTGCTGGTGGGTTAAAATAGGTTAAAAAATTTTCCGTTTGGTAAGTAAACAAAAAGAATTAAGAACCAGACTTTGTCAGGACCATAATGAATTAAAAAATCCCCTCTCAAGAGAATTGAAATAGAGAATAATATGTATACACACTGTAAAGAGTTCCTATGAATACAGATCGACATTGAACTGATTAATTAAAAAATATGTATTCTGATGTTGATGAAAAAAGATGAGAGCTTTCTCCTTTCACTCAAAGACGAAATATATCCCTTGTTCCGAGAGCTTTGCACCTGTTGCGAGCGTTGTACGCCTCTCGACTCTCCAACGGAAAAAGAAAGTGCATTATCTGGGTAAGCGCGGAGAGTTGAAAAAAATCGTCTTACTTCGACTAGGAGTTGGATGACCTTTTCCCCCAGTAAATACATAATGGTTTCTTTCTTGTATTTTCTTATACTCCTTATATTTTCTGGGGTATTGCGCGATTTTAAACTCGAAAGATCCGTTTATAGAGTTGTGAAATCTATGCACAGATAAGTGGATTCTACTCATTTTTTATTTCCAAAGATTCTGTAGTATAGCTCACACTTTTCTGTAACTTGTTGATTTATAAAAATTTAGCGATATTCTTTGTTCCTCAGAAAAAAACTTTTGTTTTAGCCCACACACTCAGAAAAGAAATAGATATTTGGGGCAATATCTCGTTCGTCTATATTATTATATTAAAATGTATGTTATATTGAAGGAGAAGCATTCCCCTGCCTGAATCGTATCAAATATATTTTATAGTATAGAAATTTGATTGTATCAAAAACACACACACCGCGTTTCATGATTTAAAGAAAATTAAGTATGAAGATTGCCAACTCTATGTAAATTTTTATTTGCTAATTTTGTAGATGCTAATAATATTATTCTTCCAACGATCGAGTTTTTTTAAAAAAATTATTTTAAAACTGTCAGTTTATGATCGATTTTATTTATCTAAATGAAACTTGAATATACGCTGTGTTCATAAAACGTGTCATTTTTTTATGTCTTATTTTTTAAAGATTTTATAGCATGAGAACAAAAACACAGTAATATCGGAATAGTGTTGAAATTTTTTTCAGTAAATTCGTCTTGGGAGCCTATGCGGCGTTCATTTTCATAAGAGGGGACTTGGTACCTTTAATGAAATTGTTTCATGGACCACCTTGTAGAAAACCACTGTAAAAATTCTTTTTCTCAAGAAGCTGATAGAGATGTGTCTTAATAATCGAAATGTTGGTTCCAAACACTACAACTCTCCTAATTGAAAGTAGAATCCTATTCAACTGGAGTGCAAAGTTTTCACATTGTATGGCAATTAAATATTACTAATTCATTGCCTTCCTTCCCTGATCATTGTTGAAAATCATCAGTAATCAGTTCAACAGATCTAGTGCTACTTTAAATAACAACGCTTTTCGCTTACTTGATCGTGCTGAATAAAGTTCAGTTTACTGCCATATATTTGGATACATGGATTGTTGTGCTTCTTGTGTTTGTAATGGCTTTCCTATTATTTTTAAGCTTTCTATTTGTCAGATTTAGATAACTAAGAAAGCTATATGTGTTAGGAAAAGGAAAACAAGGTATATTGAATAATATCATCCGTGATTCTGAGAATCTGTTGGCTATTTTTTGACTAAGTATTCAAATTTTTCTATTTTCAGTATTTTTTAAGTATAATTTTTTGTTGTGTTATTTCATTGGTATGGTTGAATATAAATGGCATGAAATTCTGTAAATACGTAATCTACGATTCAATACGAAATTAAAGTATTTAAACTTATGTTTGCTTGAACAATTGTAAATTATAGATAGCGAAAAATAAGTTTTTATTCGGATGATAGCTGAAAAGAATAAAAATCCCTGAAATATTCTCTTAAAGGTTTCCTACACTAATAATAATCGAGTAGTATTTAATGTAAGAACAATTTTTTAAAAAAATCATTGGTGTCGATAATTTAACTTTTCGAAAACTTTAAATATCGTTGTTTAAATTATAAAACTTAAAATTATTTTTCAGACTTCTTTATATTGTTGTTTTTAAATTTCTGCTTAAAAATTATTGAATTTCTCTATTTGTTTAAATAAGCTTCAACTTTTTTTAAAAATATCTTTAGATGGCGCAGTCGCAACTCATCATGAACCAAGATTTAAAACCAGTAATTAGCACTCAGCAACAGCAGATGCAGCAACAACACTTGCAGCACCAACATATACAGTCAAGACTTTTCTATTCTGGACAACCATCAGTGCACATGTCCCAACCCCAGTCTATTGGTTTTCAGTTCCCTTGTTCTACAAGAAGTGGAAGCCCAACAACCACCCAGAGACCTTCAACTATTGCTCAAGCAAATTCCACCCAAAGGCAGATGCAGCAATTGTATATGACAAGACCACCTCCTGATTATCAAGCAACTGTAGAACCTAACAGTTCTGGCATATCACTACAATCAGGTGTTTTGTCTCAAGGTGCTCAAATGCACATGAATATCTCAGAAAACATTAATTTATGCAATGACCAAAGCAATAGAAATATTGAACTGAGAAATATCAATGTATCTAAGTCATTTGCTGGCATGATTTCTACATCACAGACAGCTTCTATATCTTCTTGTCAGTCTTATTCTAGCATCGTACCTGTGTCTAATACTTATCCTGGTGTGATACCACATTCAAATGCTAGTACTCTTTCTAAACCTTATCCAGGAATGTTGTCTGTTTCAGATGGTGCTTCTGTAGCTGGATCAAAATCGTATCCTAGTGTTATAACACTAGATGACACCATAAGGTCTCCCAATAATATGCCAGTTTCTGCATCTAGACCTTTTGCAGGTTTGAATCAGAATTCAAATTCTATTTCTATTACTGTGTCAAAATCGGTACAAGACACAATTGCATTTCCCAATGCATCAGTTCCCACGGGAAAGTCATATTCTTCTAATGTATCTGTTCCCAATAACACACCTGCTTCAAAAGCATACCAACGGCGTATGGTCAACACAAATTTGCCTGCATCTCAACCTTATGCTGTTGCATCATCTGTAGGCTTGCAAGGACAATCACAAATGATGCCTGTAACAACAATGGCTCCCACTTATATTACAAATAAAGGACGAGTTGCAGGTAAACAAGTTGCTTCTCGCAGAGGTAGGCAATGTGGTCCCCTTTACAGAGCACAAAAACCACCAAATGTAAATGTTGGACCAGAAGGTTTAAATATATCACAGAGGCCACCTGCAATGTCTACTGATTGGCGACAAGCATATGTACAGCAAAATCAACCACAAATCCCAAATATTCATATTCAGATGCGTTTGGCATATCCTAGACAAGCTGTTCAGAATTTTGGACAAAATGTTGGTAATGGTAACAATTATCAATCTCATCATATCAATCCAAACTCACCAGCCAGTAATAATTCTCTGTTATCCATCTCATCAAACACTGATTCAGCTTTGCCTAGACAAGGAGGTATTCCAGAAATCGGTTCTGTGACGAGTCATTTGTCATTGCACCAGCCACCTCAGGTTGTGATGGGTTCTGATAATAGTATGCTTTGCTCATCACAACTTCATATGGCTACTTCTATTGCTTCACCTGGGGAATCAATGAACCAGGTGCATCAGCAAGTATTTTCTCCCTCAACATCATCAAATGGCTCATCACAAAATATTGTACCAGACAGTAGTAATTTCAATTTGGATTTCTTGGATAACCTAGACTGCTCTACATCGGATCTCTTAAATTTTGATGTAATGCATGGTGAAAGTACAAGCTTTCCTTTATTGGAAGACATAAGCATACTAGATAAATAAATGTTATATGTATGATTATATATGTGGTTTTTTGTATTTATGTATCATCAGTGTGTGAAAGAGAGATTAGATGTATATTTTACTGAATTAAGAAAACACTAATTTAACCATGTGGACACAGTTCTAAAGACATTTATTTCAGACATCGATTTTTATCTTAGGAAATAACTTTTATTTCATTCATTTAATATGCATTTGGAAATGAAGTATAAGGATTTTAAAATTATAGTTACTAATTTATGTATGTATTTTTTGATTTAATTGTACAGTCATCTTAGTACAAAGCCTAATTAAAATACAAAATATAATTGTTGAGTTAAAATTCATAATCCTCTTTTATGTGTTAAGATTCTGTTTTAAAATATTGTTTGGAAGTATTATGCTTGCCCTATAAAACTTTCATAATCATGATAAATCTGTTAAACTTAAGATTTTTTATTCTCTTGTCTGAATATTTTAAATGGAGTTCATATTTTAAGTCTAAATATTTTAAATTAGTTTCCATTGCATGAATAATATTTAAAAAATTACAAACTAGAGCCTCCAATTCCCATTTCTAAAAGGCACAATGTAAATCAATAACTTGGCATAAAACTGTATTAAAAAGTACTGTATTTAAAACATTCAAGCAATTGCAAGGTAATTCTGAATCATAGCTAATTTTTAAGAAGTAGTAAATTTTTTCTAATATATTCTTATAATTAAAAGAACTAAATTTAAAGAAAATTATTTTACTACATGTGTATATAAAACACACACACACAAGCATACTCATATGCAACAACGACATTAATTTAAAGGAGTACTGCAGCAAAATAAAGAGCTCTTGTCCGTTAAAAATTGAAAAGTTGCACTCCCTCCCCAAAATCGTAAAATTTTATATTAGAATTTTGTTTTAATTCTTTTTGAATTATTTCCCCCCCCCCCCAAGCCCAACATTTATGAATTAATAAACTTTAATTTCAATGTGTTCTGATGCTTAAATTGTGTAAAGAATTTGTTTATGCAATTGTAGAATTGTATGTTCCAAACTATAAGTTTGAGTTAAAGTGGGCACTGTTTGAAAATTAAAAGACAAAAAAAGAATCATTAAGCCTTATTGAAATCAGTCATATTCATTACATGATGAGAATTGTGCAATTTATGAAAAAACATTTTAAGAAGAGAAACTTGAGATACATTTGATCTAAGAGTCCATAGAATTTGTAAAAAAATTTAAACTCATAAAATATAAAAAAAGAAGAAGAGTAATTCCAATCGAAATGATAAATTCATGTAGAAGTAAATGCAGGAACTATAGTAATGAAATTTTTGTAATGCAAGTTAAGAAAGAGTAATCCCACACAACATATCAATTATGTACAGTAAAATTGTGGCCTATTAAGAATTATTTATTACCTCATCTAGACAAGATATCTTGTGTTGGCCCTTACTGGTATTGTGCAAGAGTCCTTTTGTTATAATAAGAGCTGTTATCTCATATGATTGATTCCTAATCTACGATTTTTCCACAACAATTCAAATATGATCATGTGCTTATTAAAATCAAAAAATTTATCTATATTCTTTTTGTATTTAAATACTGGTATATATCAGACAGAGAGTTTGTATGAAATTTTATCTTGAAAACTCTTGATTTTAACCCAATGTACATTATGTGTCATTAAAATATAAGGGAACATTTTAATATGAAATCCTTCTTTTTTCAATAAAGACTAAAGTTTAAACATGAATTTGTAAAATAAAATTAGTTCAGTTTTACTCTACCAGTTAATATAAAGGTAAACTTGATGATAACTGGAGTATGATAACTAGATTAAAAAGGTAGATAATGCTAGAGCCTCATTGTGCAGAACCTGTCTAGAACGAACTCCTCTCTTGCTGCATTCTCATTTTGTTTCCTTCTTCAAAATAGTGTAATATTTAATACAAAGCATTTTATACTATATAGATTTCTACTGATTCTTTCCATTGATTATTTAAGATAAAAGAAAAATTATTTAATTATATGTTTCTTTTGGTGTTAAGTTTTTCTTTTTAATTTTAAAAAAAATCAGAAGAACAGTGTCTATCAGTCTTAAAACAAATAGATTAATTTTTCTTGTACTTATGCAAGGAGTATGTACTTTTTCACTGTTTAACTCTTCATTAGCTGTTTGATAAACAGTGTATATCATGTTTTACATAATTCCTTATAAGTTTATCATTAAATTTTGATGCATGTTTTGTTGAACCTAAACATAAAGCGTAAATGCAAACTTCATCATTCGGATCGTCTTTATTGACTTTTTATGATGTAAGTATAAGATAAGACTTTTTATGATGTAAGTATATAGATGTTAGTTTTGAGATTGAAATATATATTAATATCGTCATTTGAATTTTCCATAATTGTTTTTTGCAATTGATTAAAATGCATAATTTATGTGAATGAAATATTCAGCATTTTAATATTCATTTATTAATTGAATTCTATTGACATTTTAATATTCTTGATTGTATATTATATTTTTAAAGGTGGACTGGGAAAAAAGACAAATTGCTATTCAATTATGTTACTTATGCATTTGTACCATTTTTTAAATTTTTGTTTTATTTTTTGTGCATTTCTGTGTTGAAATCTTGAATTCAGTAGAATGACAAATTTTTTTATTAGTATTTTTTAGGCCAAATGTTTATTGAAAACATATGTTACAAATACACAAAGTTAGAAATACTCATTTTATAAAAAATCAAATGAAGAAAATGTAATTATGGATACTCTTAGTTTTTTTTATTATTATAATAATAATTTTATCTCATTTGAGTGAAAGTATCATCCAGTTTTGCAAATGGTTTTTGAATTTATAGCACTCTTCATCATTGTGCAATATTTCTGCAGTTAAACTAAAATACTCGAAGTGATTTTGCAAATAAAGTACTGTTATGTTGAGTTTTTGAAAATTATAAGTTTTGAATCATTTTGATGCAAAAAAGTAGACATGCATCCAGTCTGAGAATTCCTTTTCTCACAATGGTTATTTAGCTGCTTTTCACAAAAGGATGAATTATTTAAAATAACTGCATGAAAACTGTAACTTACACATAACTGCATGAAAGTTTTCTGGTGTATATCTCTTGTATTAACCAGACAAATCATATTGTAATTCTTCACTTCTGAGGTAAATTTTTTACTTATATAATTTATGTGTGTATGTACACACTGACACACACATTCAGGCTTTTTATGACAATGCAAACAATTTCCATTTTGTATTCTGTGTTCCTTAAACTTTCTAAGTGTCTCCCTATTTGTGTATATGGCTTAAATTCTAGTGTTGTAGAAGCTTATCCCTGTTGTACATTTATGGGAACTGTTGTTAAATATACAATAATATGTAGAAACCTACTATATACTGTAAAAATTGTATTAAATGTTTTGGTTGAGACTTAAAGACATCCTTGTAAGTATGTGTGTTAGGATGTTTCAGGTATTTATATTGATGTTTTCCTGTCTCATTTTGGTAACTCTAGATACACTTTGTTCACTTTACGACATCAGCATCAGTTTAAAGTATTACTTATCAATGTGAGTTTGAATATATACATTTTTGATCTAACAAATGTAACAGTGTTCAATGTTATATGCATTTCAATTTCGAGCTTGTTAATTTATGTAGAATATTTATTTTAAGAGTCCAAATAGTTATGGGAAGAAATTTTAATATTGCATTGTCAATAGTTTTCTTGCAGAAGAGTTATCATTCATATTTTATTGTTTGGGGGGGGATGCAATAGATGGATTAGAATATATTAACTGTTTTGTATTATGAAAAATACAACTACATTGATGCTTTTCAAATACATGCATTTATATATATTGAACGTTTTATGTTAAGCTGCAGTAAAAACCATTGCAATCTTAAAAACAAACAAACATGGATTGTTAAAATTTGTACTTAATATATATGTATACACTTCTTTTTTTAATTAAGAAAATACTCATTTTAATGAACAAGTGGCCATGTTACATTTTGTACAGAAATGGTTAATATGATACATTCCTGAAAATTTGTTTCTAGTGTTTTGCCACTGAAAAGCATGTGTGCATTATAAAATGAGTGCACTGTTAATGCTTCATCTCTCTTCTATGTGTTTATTTTATTTTATAAATGTTTTAATTTAGTGTTCAGTTCATACTGTGTGTGTGTATTTAAGAGCACAAATAAACAGTTATCTGGATGTATTAAATAGATAAGTTATTTATATTTAATACATTTTCAAATCCACACACATACACCCTACTTATACTCTAATTTGAAAATATACAAAAGGTTTTCTCTTGACCGTTTTACGCACAATTAAACTATGATCACTCAATATTCCTAAACTTTTAATTATTTGGTTTATGGAATGCATAAAACAAATACTACATTCAAAATGAATAAAAATTATTAAAATATTTAATACATATTTTTTAAAACCTGAATACAATTCTTTATTTTCATTCAAGTTCTGTGAATGTTAATGTTCCTCTATAAAAATTACCAACATATTTGCTTACAAAGAGTTCTATATTTAGGGATGCATCTATTAATATATCCTGTTTGTTATTTAGTCCAGTATGAGCATAAAATGCCTAGTAGCTACTTATAACAAATCAATATTACAAACAGCCTGCTAATTGTGTACATATTTGATTACAGAGAGCATAGATTATGCAAGATTAGTTATGTGTGACATAAAAGCAAAATAATAAACATCATTTAGTGTTTTATTTTAAATATTCTTTAATTAAACTAAATTGTATTAAATACTTGTGAGAAAACATTCATGTTTATTTAAGCATACATTTCTAAAATTTCATGCAAAATACATTGTGATAACACCATTGTTAACACATTACACATATTAGAATGAAATTTAGTGTGATACTGCTCATATATATATATTAGCTTTATTTCAGGCAAGTCTACACTAAGGCGATGTAATAAACTGCTTTATATCTATACTCTAATCTTCAAACCAGTACTGACCTATGCCTTCCTTATTTTAGGGCATCCAGCATAAGCAGAAATTGCTTTTAAAGCACATGAAATCTTATTCTTAGATCCTTAGCACCTAACCCATGAGAAATTTAGACCTCATAAATGCAAAGAAAGTTGGAAACCTTCGTCAAACTATCAGAAAACAAGCAACTACTTTTTTCCCTATAAAATGGATAATTCAACAAATCCATCTATTAATAAAATTGATCCATCCCTACCTTAAATTCCCAAAGACCCAGATTTATTTTAATTGACTGTGCATTTTTCTAAGACATTACTTTTTTTAATTTTGCTTTTCCATATTTCTATTTATTTACTCACAAAAATTCTCTTTCAATTCATTGCAACATTTTCTGATTCTTTCTCAAACGTAAAAAATATCATTGCAGACAATTTTTGTCAGCTAATCATGATCCATTCTTATTACTTTTTACATCTCCAAAGTTTTTACTTTTTTGCTGCAATCGAATTAGCTAGGCACCCTTGTCAGCATCTAATTCAATTATTTCTCCTTTGCATTTTATATTAATACATTTTAAGAGCACTTAATGTAACGTATTATCTATATAGTTTAAATTTTTCTCAATATATTTTAACACGTACTTATAGGTAGATAGAAAACGCATTTCTGTCCTTAATTATTATTAAATCTTTGAGGAACATGTCTTTTTGAAATGCTTTTTTGTTTTTAATTGAATTATTTGACTTTTTTATTTCTTTCATATATAAAGAAAACGGAACTGTGACCATTCATTTGTTGGAAAATGCGTCTTTGAACCAAAAAGTTTAATAACTCCTGTTTCAAAGAGTAATTTTTAGCAAAATGTTTGCTTCTCTGTATTCCAATCAATAGGAACATTCCACCATGTAAAATATTGAATAAAAGTTAACTGAATTGAATACATGTAACCTGTTATTATCTATTCAAAAATTTCATATGAATTCTAAAACAAAAATATCTGCACTTACACCGTGATTTTTCTATTCTTAAATACAATAGATTTTCTAACAGTTCTTACACTGTAATAACCATACTTTATCTCAGGAGTCGGCAATCTTTTAGCTGCGATGTGCCGAACCAATCTACCAATAGGATTCAGGATGCTGCACAGTAGAAAATATTTCAAACAATTCACTTCCCTGAGAATGCGGAGTAGAGGTCAAGAATGCAGATTTAAAATTTTATAAATTAATTTGGCATCATTTAAAGATATTTCTTTTAGCATAAAAAACGAACAACATAAAATACAACTACTCCTTCAACATAAATATAAAAAAAAATTAAAGTTGTACATATGTTATACATTATATGTTTTAAACATATTTATGTAATGAAATAAGAAATCATAAAATGTGTTAAGTATTTTTTCAGTAGAGTTAAATAAATAATTATATAATTCCATTAAAAACAAATTGTAGATATAAAAAAGAACGTGGAAAGCCACGCGATAGAAGTTAAACTTCTTTGGCGACGTTGGCCGTAAATGCAGGATTAGATCTGGTTATATTAAACTGCTGAGAGAATATACTTTAATCAAATAAAATTCGAACCTCATTTTATTGTAGGAAAATATTTTTATTTAATTTTCTGCATCATTTTCCAAGAAAGACACAATAGGTGTGTGGTAACTGTAGTAGGATATTAAAATCCTCGATTGTAGTCAATCAAGAAAATGCGAGAAAACTGCGTCAATCGCGGTTCCGTATATTGTTTTTCCTTCTCTAGAATCGGTATTCATTATCATATTTAGTGTCCGTTTCAAGAATTCAATGAGTGGCATTGCTTCTTCTGAAGCAAAATTAACATTAAAGTCTCCAGTTAAGATAATCGGCATTTAATCATCATCGGATACAATGATTGCAGCAGTCTCTGATGTGTACAGCACTAAAACTTTATGGATAAAGTTAAAAGCTGCGACAGAACTACTTGGTGATTTATAGACTTTCGCCTGGACTTGCTGCTAGTTTTGCTTTCTTTTCTTTCACGAAACTCTTTTCCTCTTTTTGCATTTGTTCTAGACATTCTGACCAGAATTAATTTTGATTCAATGGAAATAAAAATTAATAATAAAAACTTAATGCATCACTAACAGAAGTCACTGTGTTTGTTTACAAGACGCTATCCGTAGCGATTCTGGCTCGAACGTTAGTGCCCCAGATACCACTTTTGATGCACAATTCCCCCTTACCAATCGTCCAACTTTTTCACGAATATGACGCAAGTCACTTGGTGTACCCACCCCCTTCCCCCGCTCTTTTTTCCTCCCGCTCGCTATCTCCTCACTATGGCAACGTTTCGGGGAGATGGGGGGGGGAATCACTACTTCCATTCGCTTTTTCACTGTTACGCAGAACTGGGTAAATTTCACATTCACTCCCATCCCGAAAGAAGTTTCACTTCAAAAATAAGTATTTTAATGCAAGCATTGTCCCTGCAACGCTGTACTTCATATCGCAATATTAAGGGTATAATTTGTAACTCTTTCAATTTGACACAGTTCTAAATGTTCAGTTGTTAAACCACTCCTTTGCAGACTTAAAATATTTTTCATATAAAGTAAGATTTATTCCCATAGATATGTAGAACCAGTACCGAAAACAGACTGCTCTCACGGGCACGAGGATACATTTTAAAAACACGTGAGCAAAAGTGCCGAGGGGTGAAAGAAATCTGTTGGTCTATGGGGGGAATTGAAGCCCTCGCCTCCCCTCCCTTGTATACGCCACTGTTTGGAACCAAAAGTGGAAAGCAGAGTACGTGAATTTTCTTCAAACAATTAAAATCTCTCCTGCAATGACATCCAACCATTTGAAATGGCTATCGATTTATCGTTAGAGTTATCTTTAGGATTTTTTTAAATTTTAATTCATTAGAATAAATAATTGATTTAATATTAATCGCTTATTTCTGTTTTTTGAAGATATTTAGTAAGAAAAGTAAGATTTTTTTATTCATGAAAATTCTTGGTTGTATTTACTTTTTGTCAGTAGGAAAATACATCAAAAATATTTTTGATATTTCTAGTGTAAGAGCATTATTCTATTATCGTATACTACTCTCATTATTCAAGATCAATAAATATTTTGCAGAAGTTCGTGTCATGTTCTGCTGTAGTTCTTGGAATTGTAAGTTTACAATTAAAGTGAAAAACTGCTTATAAAGCTCATACGGATTAATTTTTATAAAAAAATAAATATTAAAACATAAAATTTGAAAAATATAACTGTTTGTATAATTATAAGTAATGATAACTATTTAATAACAAAAATAACAAATATAATAGTAATAAAACTATTTTTTTTAAAAAAACAATGAGAGCGATCATTTTTAATTTTAAATAAATCTGTGTAATATTTTTAATAATATGGGGGGGGGGCACCCTATTCTACCTTTTATCATAAAAACAGGACTCTATACCTAATATAAATTATTTTCAAAAAGTAACATAAAATCAGACCACAGCTTGATAATTACCTTGACAAATCTTGTTTTTTATATTTTTTAAAAGGTTAAATTGCATTGAAGTAACTGATACGTTGCTTTTTAGATACCCAATACACTTATTTTGAATTCGCAATGTATTCAGTATTTATAGGGATTTGAAATGAGCCTTGAGGAGACCCTCATAGTTACTCCCATGCTGGAAATCTTTACAAAAACTCATTGGAATAATACGAGTAATAGCATATTGAATCTATCTGCACTAATTATGTCTTTGCCTGCGGGTGTCAACGTGATCTTTGATCATCCCCCGGAAATTCTGGAAAGTAATATAGACCCGGGAAGAGTTGAGAGAAGGATTTTCCAATGGTAATCATGCAGCTTATTTTACGAAGTCGCTTAATTAGCGTTCCCTCAACAACCACGTGGTGGAACGATGTCGGAGTATTTAATGAATATCGTAGGATTGATTTCTTCAGGGAGTTAAATGTTTTCCTTTTCTGCCGAGAGAGACAATGTTTTGAGAATCGTTTCATCTGATTGGCCTGCAGCGTGATATCGATTGAAGTAACTTTTTCAGGGAGAACAGTCAACAGTGTGAGTGTGCGCTTTTTAATCCCCCCCCCCATTCTCTTCCTTCATTAAATCGCTTTAAATAGGAATGAGTAAAAGCTGCTATATGAAAGCCAATTCATAATATCACATATTGCATACTATTTATGCATTCTCTATTTATCTATAGAATTAACGTTCGCTGCGAGATCATTCTCAGCGTGTCGAGGGAAACGATGTCACAAATACGAATTCAAGGTAAAATACACAGAATCAGTATGAATCGAAATTTCTTTACTATAGAAATGTTATTGATATAATATTTGCCATACACCAGACTCTAAATATTATGAATTTAATTTTAGAAACGTTTAAATACTTTAACAAATGGGAATATGTGTTGTTTTTAATTGTTAAGAAAATGTACACTGCTGGTCATTAAAATGACGATATCAGGAAGAAAATCAAGTAACAAACAATTAAAACATACTAAACAATAATCATTAAACATAATAAACAAATGATAAGCATAATACTAAAAAGTTAAACATAAACAAATATAATAATCAATAACATATTATACTCTATAGTCGGAAGAAAACATGATTAAATTTATAGGCAATTTTGGAGTATACAAAATCCAAAATTAGCTCAAACAGCTGCTACCTTTACCAACTAAAATGACTAATCTGGTTAGGCATCCAGTCAAACGGGGTTTGGATGACAAGTACGGGTAAGGCATTCCATGCTGCTTTAAGACGGTTCACCCATGTAATGGGTTCAAAAAATGAGAATTTTTTTTTTTGGTTCATAAATTGGTTCTTTAACATATCTAGAATACGGTGGTGAAGTGATTTAAAATTCGAAGTTGTTATAAATAAGCAAGTGTTAGAAGAGCAGCTGTTCGGATTGCTGAAATGGAGCGCCTATTGTGTACACATTGACCCTTCTTTGAAAATATACGTTCATACAAGTATATACAAGTTTGTAGAGGTTATAAAAGAAAATACCTATAGTTATTGAATATTTCGTCGAACTTGTTTTAGTCTTCACCACCAGGCATCGCCGATTGAGAGTAAGTTAAGATTTTCATTGTTTTAACCGGATTTGAAACTTTAAACGCGTTTTTCTCAAAACTGTGTTTTGCAAACTTTCCTCCATCAAATATCAAGAACGGCTTGACCGAATAATTTCAAATCTATAGGTTAGACTCAGCACATGTATACGCACCAAATGAACTACGATCATCTCAAAATTCAAAATATTTCTGTTTTTTTTTTATAACAAAAACATAACAAAAAACCCATGAAATTCGAAATTTTTTCGAGGCGGGTGTGTTTAGAGCTCTATAACTCTCGTTCTATTGGATATTTTAGCTAAACATTCATGTACATACTCTTAAAATGCATATAAAGAAATGATTAAAAACGTAAAGTTCTATCTTTTTGCTGGTTGTTGAAAAAAATTCTCTAAAAATGCTTAAAAAACAGGCTGTCACATGGGTGAACCCCTTAACTCTATATATGCTACAATTCCTCAATTGTAGGGGTTAGAGAATGGTGGTGACCCAATCTCTCTGTAACTCGTGACCAGATGATTCCAATGGGTGAGAGATCTGGAGAAAGTGCTGGCCAGGGCAACAGTCGAACACCCTTTGTGTCAAAGTAGGTCAAGACTCGATATGTAAAATGCGGTCTAGCGTCATGTTTTAGAAAGATGACGTCTCTGAGACTTCGTAGATAGGGCACAACCATCGATCCTATGATCTGAGAAATATAACACAGGCTGTTCAGATTATTGACAACGCGAACAAGAGGTTTTCAAGTCATCAGAAAACGACGTGGTGCCTCTCCTTTTTAGCGCGTTTTTCATGTAGTGTAAAAAAAGCGCTATTAGGACGCAAATTTCGTCCTCGTCTTCGTTCCATATTTTATCGTACCTTTTTCTCAGCCAATAATTAACCGATTGACCTCGGGTTTTCGGCATTTGGTCGCATTTGTGCCCTAGATAAGCCGAATCGTATTTAAATTTAATAATTTAGTTGGTTTTTTTAAAAAGTTTTTTTTAAATCCCCCCCCCCCTCTTTTTTTAAAGTATAGTACTACTTTTTGTTAGTAAAAAGTTCATTAGTTGCGTTATTGTAAAATACAACATGTGAAAAACGCGCTAAAATTACATGGCTATGCCAATGATTGATATCTTGTTTCCAGTTCCGTCGCGTGTCTCTATGCTGCAGTGCCAGGGGGTGATGCAATACTTCTTTCACGCTCATAGTCCCTTCTCCGAAAGTTATCGCACTGTCGTTGCGGATACTTATTGTGCCGCAAACAAGCCAACTTCCTGACTCACGCTTCGTGATGTAGCTATGCGATCCTCAAATGCCAACATAACAACATGTCTGCCCTCTCGACCATTAGTGGCTAGAGCAGGAGTCGGCAACCTATGGCACGCGTGCCAGATGTGGCACGCGGAGCAATTTCCAGTGGCACCCACCACTCTACAAAATTGTAAGATATATACTATATATAAAGCTAAATCGTTCTGTCTCTCCTTTCATCTCCTCGTACATTTTTAGCGCGTTTTTCACGTAGTGGAACAAAAGCGCTATTAGGACGCAAATTTCGTCTTCGTTCCATATTTTGTCGTACCTTTTTCTCAGCCAATAAGCAACCAATTGACCTCGGGTTTTCGGCATTGGGTCGCATTTGTGTCCTAGATGAGCCGAATCATATTTAAATTTAATAATTTTTAATTTTTTTTTATTATAGTACACACACTACTTTCTGTTAGTAAAAAGTTCCTTTGTTGCATCATTGTAAAATACAACATGTGAAAAACGCGCTAAAATTACTTGGCCATGCCAATGATTGATATCTTGTTATATAAAGGTTATTTTTCATTTTCGATTTTTTGCCATAAAACGATTCTGCTGAATCAGCTTGCTTGTAGTTTGTACGCTTTATGTAAAAGAAAACATCTTCTTTTTAAAATGTGACTTACTTTTAGCATTAAATATTCAACACAAATAAAAATTATTGAGTAATACTTGCAAAATTGAGAATCATTCATCACGGCTCTGTAAATAAAAAAGTAAGTAGTTTGCTTTTACCCACCAAAAGTTTGGGCATCGACGGAAAAAGAAAAACAAATGTCTTAGGTATAAATCCATCATACTTGATCATAAATCCATCAACATATTTAACTTGGATTGGGAATAAATTCGGTGAAAAGAAAACACACAATGATGTGGGTAAATTAGGCAAGTGAATCAGATTTCATAACAAAGGTTCTAAACTAATAAAGGTTTTTAACTAAATATTAAGACAAAATGTAATTTTTTGAGTGTTGTGCCAAAGAAGTCATAATTATTTTATGTTTTACTTTTGGAGCAAATTACGCTAATAGAAATAGATATTAGAACACATTTTTTATGTTTTCTATTAGTCACGCCGATATACGAATACCGAGTATGAATTCAGTCGAAAGTTAAATTTAGTTTGATGCACACGTGATTTTTTGGTCACTTTTAACTTTGTCACGTTGTTAGTTTTATTGTGAAAATTTGTATATTGTTTGTTTCATCATTGTGCCAGTTAATAGTTACATATTGAATCAAATGGGGACTAAAAAAAGAAAGCTTGATGTTCGTGATTTCCAAGATTCTTGGACTAACATATTTGGATTCATACAACAAAAAGATCGCTCTGTATGTGTGCTATGTCGTGAAAGTGTCGTATGTCGTACGTCAAGTGTACAAAGACATTTTCAAACTAAACACCAGACTACATTTAAGAATTCTGATGAGAAATGTGAAGTTTTAGAAAGAGCTGTTTCTGGATATAAAAAGGAAATCACATTTTTGTGTCATACAATTGGAGTCAAACCAAAAGCAACAGAATGTAATTTCGTCATTGCTCATTGTTTAGCAGCCAAAGGAAAACCTTTTACAGATGGCGAACATGTAAAGGACACATTTTTAAAAAGTGCTGAAATATTCTTCAGTGATTTATCTAACTTGCAAACAATATTATCCCGAATTCAAGAAATACCTGCTTCTGCGCGAACTGTTGCAAGAAGAATAACACAAATGGCAGAAAATATAACTGCGAAACAAAATTCAGGTTTACAAGAAACTGTTGTATTTAGCATTGTTTTTGATGAAAGTAAAGACGTGAATAATGTTGCACGCCTTGCAGTAAATGCACGATATTGTGATAAAAATCGAATTTATGAAGAATTATGCAATATGATTCCACTGTCTGTGGTACATTTAAAGGACAGGATATTCTTTTTTCATTTATAAATCATTTTGAAAGAAAAATATTAAAATAAATAAAATGTTTTGTGTAACTACTGATGGCGCTCCTGTGATGGTTGGCAAGGAAAGGGGTTTTGTCAAACTTCTTGAAAATCATATGGACATAAAATATTGAACTTCCATTGCATAATACATCAGGAAAGTTTAGTTGCCAAAATTTCGTCTTAGCACTTAATTTCTGTAATGAATACTGTTGTTAAAATAGTTAATTTTATAGTGTCTCGATCTTCATTAGTACACACAGGCAATTTAAATCTCTTTTAGAAGAAATGGAAAGTGAACATGGGGATCTTCCCTTGTACAGTCATGTCCGTTAGCTTAGTCGTGCTAATGTCTTGAATTAGTTTTTGTCATGCATGGAGCACTTTAAAAATTTTCTTAATGAGAAGGGAGAACATTTTCCCGAATTAGACAAGGAATGATTATGTAAATTGATGTTTCGGACAGATATAACTAAACATCTCAATGAACTAAACTTAGGATTGCATGGAAGAAGTCAAACGGTACTTGAACTATTTGAATATTAGAAGGGCTTTGCTACAAAATTAAATCTATTTTCCCTTGATATTAATACTAGTACCTACAAATATTTCCCAAATGTTAAAGCGCTTGCAAATACATCAACCGTAGACAAAGATGAACTTCAAACTTACGTTGAAGCACTTAAGGAGGAGTTTTCTAAAAGATGCAAAGACTTTGAAGCTTGTATGCCTATATTTTATTTTCTAATCAAACCTGATTTAATAGACCCATGAATAATCCCATTCGATTTGTCAATTTTTGAGTGGATGGAAACTGATAATTTTGAAATGGAACTTATTGAATTAACATCTTCAGATTTATGGAAAACAAAATTTAAGGAGTTACGGAAAAATTTGGAAGATAACTCTAGCAGTAAATCGACAGCTATTTTAAATTGCTGGATGTCATTGCCCGAAAGATTTAATTGTTTGAAAAAAATAGCATGTGCCCTTCTTTCCGCTTTGGGTTCCACATATCTATGTGAACAAAGTTTTTCTCATATGAAATATATTTTGAGTCCACTAAGAAATTGTTTAACTGCTGAACATTCTGAATCATGTGTCAAATTGAAAGTAACGAACTATACCCCTGATATTGCGACATTAAGTAGAGCTCTGCAGGAACAAGGTTCGCATTAAAATTTTAATTTTTTTATTTAACTTTGCTGCATGAACACTTATACTTTATGTTGTTTGTTTCTAGTTTCATAAATATTTTTAAGAATGCATAATATATACACAATTTAAATTTTTGATTTATATTGAAGAACAGTTATATTTTAAGTTTTCCTTAAAAATTCTAAAAAGATGCATATTTATGTGCACAGTTTTAATATTTGTATTTATATTATATTGAAGTAATAGTTGTATTTTATTTTTATTTTTATGTCAATAAATATCTTTAAATGATGCATAATTAGCATATAAGTAAATTTGTATTTTTGACCTCTATTTTTCCTAATTCTGCATGTATTGTCGTGGGAATCAAATTTTTTCAATATTTGCTATTGCTTGGCACGCTGAATCATGTTGGTAGGTTGGTTTGGCACGCCACAGCTGAAAGGTTGCTGACCGCTGGGCTAGAGGCTGCCGTTGAGAACCTGCATGGCGTTCAATAAAATCCTCCTGAACCAATTGATTCCATATTCGCATCACAGTTGTTGGATTCCGATGAGTGTCTGTAGCAATATCATGGAACGATATCAATAAACCGCTTTCTCGATAGACTTTCGAAAATATCTTTTTTTTAAAAAATAGCCATATTACATATATATGAATTACCTTATCAAACTTTAAATTCTAAAATGTTTCTTTTATCAATCTAACTGTTGGCAAAGAGTTCTGTAAGTCACAAAGCTCTCGTTCAATCAAAAGTTTGTAGATATCTTCTTCAAATCCAAACAAGCAGTTAGCATTAAATAACACAAATATTCATGCTTTTGTGTTGAAGCATTCGAAATCAAGTTTAATTAAAATATAATTGTATTTATGAATTCTTTTTTTTTTTTTTTTACTCAATGGTATATTACAAAATATTTGTTTAACCATGAAAAATAAATTATAAATAAGTTATAAAAAGGCACAGTGTCTATATAATTCAAGTTTATCCACAAAAAATTATCTTGGACACCTTAAAGTAATACTCGTATATTAATTATCATCCAAAGTCTTTAAAAATAAATGCCTCGTGTAATTGATTTTAAAGAGAAAAAGTTGATCTCAGATACCACTTAATGGGAAACCAATTTCTCCATTTTTCCTTTTAACTTACTGGAATATCGAGTTTTTTGTTTGACTAATAAAATACAAAAATAAGACACATGCTAGTTCAGAATCAAAAGATGATCCCTATTAGTAGAATAACTCAAAAAGAGTGAACTACATATTTTGGTCTATAAATAAATAAACATTTTTAAAATAATTTACGAACCAAAAAATATTTCGCACGTAGGGACAATTTGCATTGTTATTAATATTATTTTTTCACAAGTAGAAAACACATGTTTTATGTTAGCATGTCACACAGTATGATCTGATATCGACTAAAAAACAAGCAATATTTGAAAAGGCATAAAATTTCGCTTTGGAGAGGGCAATATCGAAAAGTTATTCCCATTCGAAATTAGAAACAAATAAAATTTTTTAAGAAGTACGTTTCTAATGGTATATCGTAACCCAATTCTCACCGAATCACATTCTAGCCAATATTAGCTTATAAAAAACAAACAAACAAACCAATATTAATCGTTTCAGTCTGCGTTCGACTCCCTGTCCCTTCAAGGTTGACTGTTTTGATTTCCTGATCAAAAGGTTGTTTCAAAAGAGAAAAGCTAACGAACTTGAATGAAAAAGAAATCGAAGCACTGGCTAATAAATCGTTCTTTTACACCTAGGTTGAAATTAAACACCCAGATTACACAGTCTCATCGCAAACGAAATACTTTCAATTAAAAAGAATTCCGAATTAAACTGGAAAAAAATGAATGGTTATCGTGTATAATGATCTTACCATGTGGAGTACCTTTTTAATTCTGTAGAATTTGAGAGCGAGAGAAAGACAGGATGCTGGATTCAATCATGATGAATTATTGGCGATCAACATCTTTGATTTGGATACATTGGGCTGTCGAACAAGAAAAAGAAATATGAAAACATTAAAATTGAAAATAAGCATGATTCAATGAAAAATATTTTGTATCATATCTCTCATGAAAATTTTAAAATCCGAAATTGAAATCGAGTGTCATACCCGTTCAGTCCCATCCATTTGCTTAGATAGTCCATTGGATATATGTGTGTCATCTCCTTGTTTTTAGTTCAATAATCATTTCGGTCTTAACAATTTTTCTTTCTTTTTAGATTTCAATTGAAAATGGGGTCAAATGTATGGAAGCAAAAGTGTTACATTTCAACTTATTAAATTTGTATCTTACTATTTCTTTACTACACCAGATATTAGTTTCAATTGAACATGAATTTTTAAAAGCGATTTGTTTGGTTTTACTAACGCAAGGCACATATTTGGCCAAGCCGCACGAATCACTCTTTCGATCATCAGTGCTTAAGTATATCACCTAAATAATTTTTAAAATTATTTATCTGGAAGAAAAAGGTAAGAACATTGATTAAAAAGAGGGTGGGTAGAAAATATTATAGAAAAGACCCAAGAGCATTTCGGGAGGAGAGAAAAGTCCCTCGTGCTCATTAAATACATTAAATGCTATGGGGAAAAAATAAATATCATTTGGGGTTAAATTATCGTACGCTGGGTTCATTGAAAAATCACGCCAGTTTCAATTGATTAAATCTTAGTCCTCAATTATAGAAAAGTGGCTCCGTTGTTGCAAGCAAGCCAACATTTTTATTTAAAAACTTTAATTTTATAAACAGAATAACTTTTAGTTTGAGTGGCATCACATTTGTGCATTTATATTTTAAATTAACGTTTAACTTTACATACCGTAAGAAAATCAAATACATTCTATTAACGTCTCTCAAACAACCCTAGTGCTTCATGTCTTGCTAAGAGCCAAATCTTAAGACATTAAATGAGTAAAATTGAATTTAATTGGGGTCGAACTATTTGAATTGATAAAAAATTGATTTGTTTCAATTAATTTGATTCAATTGCGGATTACTTACTTATATAACTTCTTGGCACGTATATAAGAAATTACTATTGACTAAGTTTTACTGTTTCATGTGTGTGTATGGTTATAACGTGATGCAATAGTTATAAAATATTTTACAATGACCTAAACTATAAATTTATGCAAAAATTATTTATAATAGTTGGTTTTATTGTTAAGTGTCTATTTAAAAATAAAATAAATGCAGTGAGGATTTCTGAACCCTATAAATGGTTACCCTGATAAAAGGGAAGTTGTTTTAATTTTAATATTATTAAGTTCTTTTTGGAATAGTAATATGCTTATTTCTATTTTTAGAAATATTCTTGATTATTTACAACACAACACTCCTTAGTTTATAAGAATTGTGACTCGATTAGAAATGATAAGAAAATGTTGTTGGGAGGGGAGTATTCTCTTCCTTTTCTTTCATTCGCAATCAGTTCAGTTGGAAATAAATTTATTTTATTTTTATATTTTTGATTTGTTTCTCTTCCCATTTTCTTTTGGTTTTTCTTCAGTTACACCATCCACTAGTTTTTGTTTGGTATTTTTTGTAATCAATAAGTCTTTTGTTTTTATAATTATTCACCTCTTTTTTTCGAAAAATGTTTTTTTTTAAAAATTTTTATTTGGTTTTCAAATTTTTTAAACAACATTTAATTTTTCTAAAGTATTTTTCTAACATTTTTTTATGTGCTTTCCTGCGGTCGTTGTTGTTAATGACTTATTTCTGGTAAGTTCTTTTAATACTTGTTCTGTATGAATGTATTTTGTTTTTAACTATGGATTTTTTTATTTTGTTTGAGCTATTTAGAGTTTCTTACTTCTGAGTATGTAGACTTCTGTTTTTAACTAGTGTAGTATTTTGTTTTATATTTTTACAAATTATTTTTGGTTTTTGTTTTCATAAAATGCTTTATGAGAAATTAAAATTAATAAACAGCAAATATATTTGCGCAATTAGAAATTTGCGATTAATGACGATTAATGAAATACATATTTTGGGTTAATTAAACTCGTTACATTGGCAGCGCTACGTGGCAAGAAATACGCATGAAATGAATGTTCTTCAGACAATTTGATTCTAACTAATGTGAGTTACGAAGAAATTTAAAATAACAATTAATACCCCATGATGTTTTATATCTGTCAAATTAACATTACTTTAACGGTTCCACAGGTTAGACATTACCCTTTCTAAATAATATCCTTTATTCACGAAGTTTTATATGTTTTTCTGTAAGAACATGTATGGAAGTCTACATTCATCCCAGTGACTATCTGATAATGTGTTCTCATTTCATCATCCCACTAATGATAGCAAGTCTGGAGATTATCAGTCCCCCCCCCCTTCTTTCCTTATTAAATAAGGATTCTCCCTTTTCTTAAGCAGGTTAAAGCCTAAATACCTGTATTCTCTCGAACCAATTGAAAGAGTTGTGTGTGTGAGCAACAATATTCTTCAAAAAATGTACTACCTCTATAGCTCTATCACAAAGCTGATAAATTGTGAGGGAGAACGCTTTCGCAAAATAGGAAGTGGCTGAATTAAGTAAGATATAACTTTCCCACGGCTTTTTTTTTCTTACTCTCTCTCTCTCCCTATTATGAGTTGATGGATTGGTCAAAGAGAGATCTACTTCTTTCTCGCTCATATCTTTCTAGATATGTGTGTGAAGCTTTCTAATAAATACTAGATACGCTAAATCAAACAAATGATAGAATGTTGCTGATGGATTTGTGGAATCAGTGATGCTGGCTATCAAGCTGGGTGGGTAAAAAGTGATAAGGCAAATGAATAATTAGTATTTCAACGCACTATTACGCAGAGGGCGAAAGCGGAAGCATTTGAAGATGGTCTCAGGTAATTTATACGACTTTTCTCACCTAAGCATGATCGAATTGATACATTACCGTCTCTTTATGACTTTTTGAAAATAAATATCTGCTATAGTATCCTTTATAAATTTGCGTCATATATTTAAAAATATTCTTTTGCAAAAAGATATTTGAGATATATATATATATATATATTTTAATGAATGTTACGAACTTTGGCTTAACTTTGTCATTAAGAATATATAGACGAAACTTCTATCAAGGACAACTTTTAAGAGTGATTATCAAGTCATGGATTTATCGTTTCTAACATTATAAGTTCTAATTATGGTTACTTAGGTTTCAGAGTGTCTTCCATGAGAAAAAGAAATGCATAGACATGAAAAAAGTTATTTTTCATCGATTTTCGTTTTTAGGTCGTTTTCTGTTTTTAAAATATTTTTTTTCTTAAAAAGTTTTTAAGAACATATCAAGGGAAATATTTTTGATCGAATCAATGCATACTAGAACTAATCGTTATTCCCTTTTTTACTAGCACTCGTCCACATTCGTGGATTTTTGCGAGAATACTTGCAATGTCGATCAAAATTAATTACTTTGCATATAAAAAAACTATTGTTTTTAATGAATTTGTCTCTATATAATATTACTTATAAAAGATTTTAAAGCATTTTAAGTATTTTTCCTCATTTCTTGAAGACAGTATCCCAGGCATCCCCTTTCATTTCTGGGAATATACAAATACGCAGAAAGCATAAGTGAACTGCATTTTTTAGTTTTAAAATTTAATGTGCTTTTATCAGATGCAGTCATTAGAAGAGATAGAGAGGAGTATACGAGAGTGTTGCATATTCAGATTTCAGCCGTGAGCAGAGGGAAGGAAATTGCGGTTTTTCTTTCAGCGCTGATGGGGATTTAACTCTCTCTCTCTCTCTCGGGATACTTTCAGCATCGATTCAGCGATTTGTGTTAGATAAGTGCGTTCTAAGTTAGTTAAAACTTCTTTTATTTCCCTATTCTAATAGTTTTATCATTTCTATTTCCTTTTAATCGATGTTGAATTTTGTTATTCCTTTGTATCTAGTCTGTAAACAATTGATTTAATAAAAAAAGGCTATTTAGTTCTTAATCTGATTCTTTTGAGAGTGCTGCACCTTTGAATCTTGAAACTAATAGACTTAGCTTTAAGTCAACGCAATATAGTAAAGACAAACCAGATAAAGCGACGAGGATGACACCTGAGTTGGCACTTATCTTACATAATTTCCACACTTCACCACGTGAGGTCTTATTTAGCGAGAAACGCACGCACAGGTCACGTTCATCCACACAACGAAACTGCGTGTGATTTGAGCATCACAGATCACGAATATTTCCACCTTAGCTTTTGGCCTACAATGTTTTAATATTATTGTCACTAAAAAGGGGAAAAGACTATTAAGCAAAGAAAGGTACGGAAACAAGCAAGTGATTGCATCAATACCAGCCGTTCTCTTTTCTAACATTTAAAGATTAGAATAACCAGGACACTAATCTTTCTGCGTTAAATATTACAAAGCAAATTAAGTTCATTATTTTTCATAATAAATATTCCTGAAAGCAAACTCATAAAGAATTGTATCCTTCGGTAAAAAAATTCTCCTGTTATCCTTAACTGCACAGAATCTATTACATAGTTAAATATATTTAGATGAGAGATGCATCACAGTATCAATTTCATGTATTTGTTGCATAATAATTATTTAAGTCAAATGACTCTTTAATTAACGCGTCACTTTTGTGTTCTTTAAAATAAGGACGTATCATATAAGTAATGTTAGAATGATTAATCGTGAAGAGGGCTAATGTCCTGAACTTTTCACAAGGCCTTACTCCCTTAATAGAGAAAACTAGTTTAATGTTTATGTGTATAATCAATCAACTAAATAATGATAAACGTTTTATGTATCCCGACTTTTAACAATAAATCGACTCAAATATTCTTTGCTCCCCCATTCAAACTTCGGATTTTGCACTTTTTAACTTGGCGCATACTGAGAAAATGCAGCTTTAAAATAGTTTTTTAGAAAGCAAATATTTTGTTGCAGCACGTAAAAAGTTCTTTTAGGCGTAGGCATATCTCACCTCATATGGCTGAATAAATCAAAACAAGAAAGACGACGAGAGAAAAGAATACGAAAAGGAGTGAATAAACAAATAAATGATACAAAATTTGCTTTCCAGCAACAATGAAAAAATATTTTATATTTTGACATGTATCTGATTTCTCTCATAGGAAATCCGGACTTATTTTATAGTTATTAAATTATTATATTAGTAATGCAGATGTATTCTAAATAAGCGGAATTAATCTTATAGCAATTTCTGATTTTTATACAGTCTTAACGAAGTCGCTAAATCCCGAAAAAAAAGTTCGCTATGTAGAGAATTCGTTAAATCGAGATTCATTTTTAATATACTTGATGTGCTTGGTTCCAGGAAATGTTCATAAAATTAGATTCGCAAAATAGAGGTACAACTACATGTAACGGAAGAGCATAGAGGTATTTGTAGACTATTTCAATCGGGTAATTTTTGAACAGTATGATAAATTCTCTTCTCCTTTCCTTAGTTAGTATTTGGATAGAATTACGCGTATTTTTCTCATCATTTCTTTAACCGAGTCTAGAATTAGAAGGTCTATCACCGCATATAGTTCTGAAGCAAATTTAATATATACATTCACATTAACATCGTATATTTGCTTCTACATAGCAGAAAGTAATGAATATATATGTATGACAAAAATGCACTATCTGGCTTCTTGCATTAGTGACACACACATAAACTAAAACTGAAAAGGCACAGATTTTTTAAATACAAATCCAATATATACATTTATTTTATTTAGGAGTATTTATATATAAAATAGTATATTAGTCAGTGGGGCAATAATTTAAGATGTCGTAGGATGTGAAAATTAAGCATTTTGAGCGACAAATTTTATTCTAAATTAACTTTTCTAAAAATAATCTTTGCCTAGTTGTAGATTATGAATTACTATAAAAAAGTAACTTTTTATGTCGCTAGCTCTAACACGTAAGTGGACTCAAGAGTCTCTAACACATATTGTTCATGACACAATCACGACACAGTTTTCTTGTGGACTAGCGTTTTATTAATTACTCATAACTTCTGTACATTTACATTGGAGTTGCAGGGCATGCGCAGTTCAGGCAGCGCAATTGGGATTGCGCAGACACAATTTATACATATACATTACTACCCAGACACAACAACACACTCTACTCTTTTAATTACACAGATAGCGCTTCGTATGCCGTGAACTGACATACCGCCCCACATTGCACTGGTTACATCATGCAATCCCTGTATTAATTATTTACACAAAATATATCTAAATTGTTCATCACTCAAATTCCACAAAAGACACTTAAAGAAATGTACTATATCATTGAAAATAAAATTTAAAAAAAAACAATTCACTTGAATTAATTAAAACACACAAAAAATAAATTTTATCAACAGTATTTAATCATTTGGCATTGGCAAAACACAAACTTTAGATATGGCTCTTTTACAAGTACTAAATTGAGTTTTCACTTTAACTACATGAATTTTGTTATCGACTCCTAAATAAACTTGAATAATTCTTCCTAATAACCACTTGTATGGTGGCAAATTCTCTTCAATTAAGAGTACTAAATCTCCAACTTTTACATTATTTTTTTCGAACATCCATCTGTTCCTTTGTTGCATTTGATTAAGATAATTGCGATTCTAAAATTTCCACATTAATTGCACTATTCTAGTAATTTTTCCCCATTTCTTAAGGTAATTCTCCTTTATATTTATTAAGTTGGGCTCAATAATAGAATTTAAGGATCTATTAATCAAGAAGTGAGCAGGAGTAAGAACTTCAAACTCATTCTCATTAGCAGACAAGGGGCAAAGAGGTCGAAAATTTAACATACCCTCGATTTGAACTATCACGGTTAAAAATTCTTCATAAGTCAAGTTTAATCCCCTCATAACTCTTTTTAGATGATATTTAAATGATTTAATAGCAGCCTCCCATAGACCACCAAAGTTGGGGGATCTAGGGGTATAAACTTCCACTTAATGCCTTCTGCCGCTAAGTATCTAGCTAATTGATCATCTGGTTTGCTAACCATTTCATGAAGTTTTTTAATTTCGCTATTAGCTCCTACAAAATTTTTAGCGTTATTAGAAAATAATTTTGCACATTTCCCTCTTCGTACAATAAATCTTTTTAAAGTCGCAATAAATGCATCGGAAGTTAAATCAGACACTACTTCGATGTGTACAGCTTTAAACACAAAACAGATAAATATACAAACATAGATTTTATGCAAACTTCCTTTGCGTTGGCTTTTGTTTTTTATGAAGAAATAACCACAAAAGTCGACACCCGAGCAGTTAAAAGGGTAGTCAGAGTGGTAACCCTTTCCTTAGGCAGATTGCCCATTATTTGAGATGTTATAACAGGTTTACATTTAAAACAAATTATACATTTGTGAACAATTTTTCTACAAAGATTGGGACCATTGAGAGGCCAAAATTTTTCACGAACATAATTCAAAAGTGAAAAAGCACCAACATGAAAGTATTTGTTATGCAAATATTCAATTATCATACATGACAGTTTATGGATTTTAGGCAAAATAATTTGATGTTTTTGATTAAAAGGAAAATTTGTATTACCTAATCGGCCGCCCACTCTAAGCACTCCATCTGAATCCAAAAACGGATTGAGACTTTTCAACTTACTTTTGGCAAGATAGGTTTTTGTTTTTCTATACATTTTATTTCTACTGAAAATTCTTGCATTTGTTCACTTTTTATTAAGAAGATCTCTGTGCTTTCTCCAATTCATCTACTGTTAGTGGGCCACTGGCTTTGACCTTCCTCCTCAGGTTGTTTACGAACCTAAAAATATAACTTAAGATACGCAAAATGGTTAAATAGTTATTACTAAGGTTACACAAATTGTTCACAAAGTCATTCACACAAATGTTAAGTATTGGCACTTCATTCTCAAGATAGAAACTCTGGACCGTTCCACCACATTTCTTGGTTCAGAAGTTTGTCAGGATTTACTCCACGAGAAATCAAATCTGCAGGATTCTGGTTGGATGGCACATGTTTCCATTGCCGTACAGGGAACAAATCTTGAAGCTTAGCAATTCTATTCTGCACAAATGTTTTAAGGTCCATCGGTTCTTTTTGTAGCCAAGACAACACTATCATTGAATCAGTCCACAGATAAACTTTAACTGATTCCAGCTTCAAGGCATCAATCACTCTTTTCACAAGTTTGGAAAAAAAAGACAGCGGCGCACAGTTCTAATCTTGGAATAGTTAGATTCTTAATTGTTGAAACTCTCGATTTGTTTGTAATTAATCTCACTAAAGTCACTCCTGAATTATTTTTTGATTTGCAATACACTGCAGCTCCATAGCAACGCTCTGACGCATCAGAAAACCCATGAATCTCTCTATAGATGAAGGATTCTCAATCACTACACGTCTTTTGATATTGATGTTATTTAGGCTCTCTAGCCCAATTAACAACTGGTGCCATTCATCATACACTTTCTTTGGGAGTGGATCGTTCCAGTCAATACTAAGTCTCCAAAGCATCTGCATAAACATCTTGGCGTTGGACACCACGGGTCTCGCAATAGTTGACAAAACGCTTCTCTTTGTATACGAACCACTAAGTATCACGTCAACTTTAAACGAAAAAGTGTCTCTTCCTGGGTCCCAGGACACACCTAAGGTTTTGGTCTCATTTGGTCTAGAAAAATCGTAGATTCCATTTATACTCTGCGAAAGTTCAGGATGATTTCCCCGGATTTTATGCAATTCCATGCCTGCACTTTTCAAAATTTCAATTAACTGATATCGTAGCTCCTTAGCCTCTTCTAAGGTGTCCGCCCCGCATAACGCATCGTCCATGTAGAAATTGCTTCGAAGGACTGGTGCTGCTATCGGGAATTTATTTTCTTCACCATAGGACAATTGTTTCAACGTTCGTTGCGCTAAGTATGGGGCACTGGTCGTCCCGTACGTGACTGTTTGAAGCTCATATGTTTTTACTCGGTCGTGTTTATTGTCCTTCCACAATATTTGTTGCAGACAGCGTTGTTCGGAATCAATTAGGATTTTGATACATTTTTTTAATGTCCGCAGTCAGTGCATATCTGTAAGTACGGAATCTAATCATCTGGGCATATAAGTCATCTTGGATGATTCTGCCATTGTACTGAATATCATTTAGTGATAATCCATTATCTGTAGGACTAGACGCATTGTAGACCCCTCTCACCTTAGTAGTACTTTTTTCGGGTCTATAGACGCCATGATGAGGTAAGAAATAGTTCATCTTCGAATTATTTTCTTCTACCTTCACTTCTTTCATATATCCCAATTGTTCATATTCTTGCATGAATTCTCTATACAATTTTAGATATTGTAGATCCCTTTCCAATCTCTAAGCCACAATGCATTTAATCGTTTGAGAGCAATGCCCCTGGAATTCCCTAAACAATTTGGATCACCCATAAGGGGCATTTTAACTATATACCGTCCCTCCTCGTCTCTAGAATGTGTTTTCATAACGTGTTCCTCACATAAACTAGCCTCATTACTTTTTGTTTGCACTATCTCCACATTTTCTACTTCCCATAATTTTTGCAGCGTTTTATTTAAATCCACGTCCCTAACTAAACCGCAATGAACTTTAGTTTCATTAAATGAATCTACATTACCACTTACAACGTAACCAAAAACCGTGTTTTGTAAAATTAGATCTGAATTTTTTATCTTAAATTTTTCCGGTCTGAATAGTTCAAAAAATATTTCTGCACCTAACAACATGTCTATTTTATCTGGAATATTAAAACGTTCATCAGCTAACTCCACTATATCTGAAAAATTAACACTAGTATTAAACGTATTACTTGGAATAAAATCTTTGATTTTCTTAACTACTAACATATTTAAATCCTTCACGAATGTATTATTTTTATTTGAAATTGTCGTTTTAACGCAACCGTTTACAATCATAGATGCTTCATTTAAACATGAGATCAAAGTATTAATCTTTTCACTTTTCAGTTGTAATTTATTGGCGCACTCCTTAGTTTATAAGACAAACCATACTGCCTCCATCTAACAAACACCTACAATCATGCCAATTCGAATATTTATCTTTAATTAATACGCGAGCTGTGCTCAGTAAGCATCTTTTAATTTTGTTATGACTAAATGTAGTCGCCACGATTTCTTGCTTGTTTATATTTGAATTAGGAACGAACGGAGGGGCAGAAGAATTAAAAGATATCGTTTGCGATCTCTCTTCAAGGACCGAAGGAGGCCCGATTTGGGGAGTTGGGATACTTTTTATTTCTCTTTGAAAATGATGCAATTTATTATGCGGCTTCTTACAAATTATGCAATTTCTAGAGCGACACTGTTTTACACAACATTCTGGGGATAGACATTTAAAGCAC
The DNA here is from genome assembly GCA_019973975.1 of Trichonephila clavata. Taxonomy (NCBI): domain Eukaryota; kingdom Metazoa; phylum Arthropoda; class Arachnida; order Araneae; family Nephilidae; genus Trichonephila; species Trichonephila clavata. The sequence goes on along the minus strand of BMAO01035804.1, from coordinate 343,016 downwards.
ATTTTATTGTTTTTAACAAAATCTACTCTTTCATTTATCGAAAAATCTTTAAACTGAGGGCAAAATTGCAAAGCATGTGCTTCATTTTTACACAACACACATTTTTCACTCTTTATTTCCGAAAAAAAATACGCTCGAAACTCCTCTCTGACTTCGCGAGCTGTTATATCTCTGATGTTTATTGAACTCAAATCGTTTATTTTCATTTCCAGTGAAGGACCTGGAAAATGAATTAGACTCGCTTTTAATTTTACCTTTAGAAGATAAATAAATATCACATTCTCGCCCTAACTCGTGGGGTTTAAAAAATGTTTCTCCTTGTTTTACATTAATATGAGTCAATAATTCTCTGTCAAGAGTGCTCATCATTTTATCCGTAACAATTAATTCACATACTGACTTAAATTCATTAACATTTCGTAACTGACAGTAATACTCAAATGTTGCACTTAACCTAGACGCAAATTGAACATAACTCTCTGAATTTAATTTTTGAGTTTTACGAAAATTATTATAGCATTCTTGCGGTGTAGACTGAAATTCTTTCAAAACTAAATTTTTTAGTTTTTCATAACTGCGCAATTCTTCCTCTGACACATAAATCATTAAGTTATTCGCTCTCTCTCCTAAGATATTTAAAAGAATTTCCGATTTCCATTCTTCGGGAACCTCTTTCGTTTTGAATGCTTTCTCTAAAGACTGAAAAAATAAATTATATGACTCAACACGCGAGGGTACAGAGATAGTTAATGTTTTTACACTTTTTATTAACGTTTCGATACTAATATTGTTACATGTTTCAGTGGCACTCACTGTTTAAAGTGAAGAATCATGTGTTAAATCTTTCCGAATATTAGCAAGCTCTAATTGCTTCTCTAACTGTGCTAACTTAATTTTCTCTAACTCTAAATTTGATTCACTCGCAGATTTTTTAATTCTCGTTTCTTCAACGGCATAGTCAATAACAGTTTTATCTAATTTTGTGTCTGTATTATACACTTCACTACTTTCAATTAAAATGTTCAAATAAAGAACTTTTGCATTATCTGGCACAGTTAGTTTTAATTCCTCCGCGACAAGTTTTAACTCGTCTTTCTTCAACTTAGCAATTAAAGACATAATTAAATAATTAAAATTCTCACAAAAATTCAAAGAACATTGCTCTCACCTCACATCACTGGCTGCCGAACTTGGCTGTTTACACAAATCACTGTTTGCCGCACTTGGCTTTTCTCTTAGTCTTTTTTTTTTAAATCCATAGGTTAATCCATTAGCTCTTCTCTGGCCTCGTAAGGACCAATTTTTATGTCGCTAGCTCTAACACGTAAGTGGACTCAAGAGTCTCTAACACATATTGTTCATGACACAATCACGACATAGTTTTCTTGTGAACTAGCGTTTATTAATTACTCATAACTTCCGTACATTTACATTGGAGTTGCAGGGCATGCGCAGTTCAGGCAGCGCAATTGGGATTGCGCAGACACAGTTTATACATACATTACTACAGACACAACAACACACTCTACTCTTTTAATTACACAGATAGCGCTTCGTATGCCGTGAACTGACAGTAACGGAAAGAAAGGTTTGACTAAAAACATGTTCAGATAGATTTATATGGCAACTTTTCAGACAAAAAAGTTAAATTTTTTTTAATATAGGCCTACAAAGGCAATTTTACAAACCTTGTATGTAAAAGAAAAAAGCTATCGCGGTAGGGCTTAAAGTTTATCTCCAAACACTGTTAAAAATGCTGTTAAGTCATTAAAATTTTTATTAGGAAACTAAAACTATTCTATTTACTCTTCCAAAATTTTTTTGATGTATCGAAGAAACGCGTTTAAAATGAAACTTTTCGAATGAGTGTGTGAATATTAACGTCGCACTGGTCAGCTACACTAGGACCTTTGATGACGGACCTCGTCATTTTGAACCATGATTAAGTGACGGAAAACTTTTTCAAAGGGAAGTTTCTTGAGAATTCTGAGATATTTTTTAATGAAATTAAATAATATCATATGATTAATTTCGATTGCAATCACAAATTTACCTTCTTTAAGATAAATGAATATATTTATACATTATGATATAATTGAAATAAAAAAAAAACAGGGGAATTTTAGATCGAATAGTTTTCAGAAATTCGATTTCAAAAGTTTACATTTGCTACTCAAAATCTCAAATTACAACGATTCGACAGAAATTAATAGTTTTTTGCATTTGAAAAACTTTTTATAACTGCACATACTGACCTTCAAACTTAAAATATCATAGAAAAGAAAAAGATACCGCTTAAGAAAGTTCACCCATGTGATGGATTCAAAAGATCAAAGAAATTATTTTCCCCATAAATTACTTCTTCAAAATATCTGGAATACGGTGGTAAAATGTATTTTTAAAATTCGAAGTCGTTACAAAGAAGCAAGTGTAAGAAGAGTATCTGTTCGGAGCGCTGAGATGGCAATCGAAGGCTGGCCCTATTGTGTACAGACGGGCTTGATACCATCGACCCTTCTATGCCAATATACGTTCATACACGTTTGTAGAAGTTTAAAAGGAAATATCTACAGTTATTGAATATTTCGTCGAACTTGTTTTAGTCTTCGCCACCAGGCATCGCCGATTGAGAGTAAGTTAAGATTTCCATTGTTTTAATCGGACTTCAAACTTTAAACGCGTTTTTCTCAAAACTGTGTTTTTCCAACTTTCTCCCATTATATCTCAAGAACGGTGTGAACGAATGGCTTCAAATTTATAGGGTAGACTCAGCACATATATACGCACCAAATGAACTACGATCGTTCAAAATTCACAATATTTCTGTTTTCTTTATAATAAAAACATAGCTAAAAACGTATGAAATTTGAAACTTTTCCTTCAGAGTTGTACCAAAAATCCAATTTTTTATATTTTCAATTGAGTATAAACCATTCGGTGCATTTAAGCTTATAGATTAAAATGCCGTTAATTTTTTTTTATTTCAAATAAGCCAATCAGCCGTAATCGTGGAGTAAGTAAGCGTCCATTTTTTTCGAGGCGGGTGTGTTCAGAGTGCTATAACTCACGTTCTATTGGATATTTTTGGCTAAATATTTATATGCATATTCTTAAAATTCACATAAATAAATGGTAAAAAACTTAAAGTTCTATCTTTTTACTGGTCGTCAAAAAAAAAAAAATTCTCTAAAAATGCTTAAAAAACAGGCCATCACATGGGTGAACCCCCTTAAGATTAAGAAATGCCGCTTTTTGGAAATAATTTTTATTAAGTCCGAAAGGGGTGCTGTGAGATTTGTTCTCATTTTAAATTTTACATTTTAGAATTGTCCTATTGATTCCAACGAGTCAATAATCATTTCTTTTTTTATGTAAATATGCTGGAGTTTAAGTGAGTGTTTTTGAACAGAGTCGAGAAGAGACGGATTGATGCTGTGCCTTTAATGTGGAATAGACTGAGTTATTTTTTTACATAGTAGATACGTTCCTCGAAAAATAGAGAATAAAACTCATCGTGTGATTTGCATAGTAAAACACACACACATGTACGATGAATGGAAAAATTTTATTTAATTAAAAAATCCGCTTAAACAGCAACGGAAACTTATCGGTAAAAATGTTTAAAAATATGCATGTATTTACATTTATATATTAAATATTTATACATTTGACATTTATGTATTTAACATTAACATTACATTCATACATGATTTAATCAATAGAGCTAAAATAAAACTAGGAACGCGTATATTACCTCATTAAAGAAAAAAAAACTTCAAGATTTTCTACCCGTTGAGACACTTTAAATAGATGAATTATTTGAAATATTTTATGGTACTTACTTTTTTTAATAAGAAAATCTGTTATACATTTATTTTTAATAATTAACTCATTATTATTATCTACTTTTTTGGTTTTGTAAGTTCTTTATTTCATTATTCAGGAGTATTCAGTTAAACAAATCTTCAGATATTACTGGTGTCTTTGGAACCTATAAATCAAGTAAATCAATCGAATAAAGAAAAAGAATAATGTCTTTGTTATAGGACCTTTTCATTTCAAAATTGCTTAAAAAAAGAATTCGTAGCTGTAAACCACCCTTTAAGTTGCATGCTCATTTAACTTGAAGTATGTTGATTTAGATATAAAATAATGTCTAGCTTCGAGAATTCCAGTTTTAACTACTATCAACTATTATTCTGTTTACCTTAAATTGAGGCTTAGTTTAGTTTTATTTTTCAAGGGCCTGGGAAATCACACATTTATTTGAATAAAAAGAACTGTTCTAGTGTTCTTATTATAATTTTTGCGAGTACGACTTTCTACGAACTCTAGTTTTGTAACAGCTATATGTATAAAGTGATAAAGTACGTGTCAAGTGATAAAACCCATAAAATACTTATTTAATTAAATTTTAGGAGTTTTGAAATATTTTGAAGTACATTAAAATTTCCTAGTTCCTCGAATCAGTACGAATTAAAATTATTAGGAATCAAAAATAATCAGTAATTCACTAGAATTAAATTTTCCAGTTGTCTATTGATTAATTAGAATTAGAGGGGGGGGGGAGGTAAAATTAATGTATTAAATGATTATGTCCACTTATTCGAAAGAATTTTAGGAAATAGGAATTATTAGAGAATTTGGAATCTCGGCATTAAAATGTCATCGGAGGATACAAATAAAATAATTACATTAAAGGAATTATGTTGTACTATCTAAAATGCGGAGCTTTATTCTACATCATTGGAATTATGTTGAAATAGCTAAAATATATATGTTCTAACCTTAATCCTGCTAATGGAAAATGCGTGTATTTTTAAATGCTCTAATATATTTCGTTAGTATTAATTGTAACTGGGTATTCAAGAAACTCTATACAGAGTTCATATACATATGGGAACTTTTCTGGAAATTAATTTTATTTTATAAATAAATGACGCTCTTTTTGGTTTGAACGCTCTTCTCCCAGTAAATCTGGATGTTCTAGGCATAAAAAATATCAAAATATATTTGTATATGTAAAGGAAATAGACTTCCTTTTTTTTACCTTTTACTACTTTTTTTTGGTTTTTTTGTTTACAGTCTTATTTGATGTAAATATTTATTTTTTTGTTTTAAAATAAGATAATATTAATAACAAATAAGTGATGTTCAAGGTGACTCACAGATTCGAGTCAGAGCTTTCAAGTCTTTTGCTAATAGTCCACGTGTAGCTGTGCGGCGCAACAGGAATTCAGGCTCAGCTCAGGTGACAGATTGAAGCTCAGGGTGGATGAGTGTTTTCAATTTTAATATTTCACAGTTTCAAGATTTTTTCTCCTTTTAAAAGACTTATTTTGTTGGAATCGTAACTTTTGTCGAAGGATTAGAGCTAAATCAAAAATGGGAGAGAAAAATACATTTGAATCAATTTTATCTATGCCGGATTAATTATTTATATAGGCCTTTCTATTTTACCATTCAACAAGCGTAGTAAGATTTGCAGCCCTGGGATCCCGGTAGTTTTTTCAAATCCCGAAATCCCGGGATTTAAGTTTTGTCTGAATTATACTTTGAAAATTTTTTTCAAAGTACAAGTATTATGAATCTGGTATTGCATTTAATGTATCGTATTTACTTATTTTGGACCATATACGCTTATAGAGTTAGTTTTCTTATGTGTTGAACCTTGAAGGGTTCGAGGCGGGTGTGTTTGTTGAACCGTGAAATTTAATATTTTTTCTCTTATTTTCTTCTGTAACTTTCTCCCATCGCGAATGGGGCCAGAATGGACCCACAGGATGTGTGGTTTCAGCTAACTTAAAGGGGACAGAGGCAGTTAGAGTTTTTGGAAGATATCTAGATACAGGAGATGTTTTATTTTACTCTTGAGTGGAGTTACTTGAGGTTCAAATAAGTTATTGTATTTTCTACCATCAACAGGCTGGTTTTTGAAGAAATTAGTATAAATCAATCTCTTACATTTAGCTCGTATGAAAGAGCAACAGGTTATTTAATTTTTAATTTTTAATTATGATGTATTTTTTAAGATATAAATTAATATACAAATACTGTAGTACCTCCTGTAAGATAAACTTTGAATAAAGCGCAATTAATGTTGGTACCGGTCTCCTTGAATATGGACCTTATGTATTTACCTCTCATTTAGAGAAATTCTATTTAAGTTAGGGTTTGCAGCCCCGGGGGGGGTCCCGATGTTTCTTCAAATCCCGAAATTCCGGGATTAAAATAACTAATCTCGGGATTTAATTTTGTCTAAATTATGTTTTGAAATTTTTTTCTTATACAAATTTATATAGAGAGCTTTCACTTCCGTAACGAGACATTGCGCAACATTCATTACTGTTCCCCTGTAATAAAAAAAAATTGACTCATTTCTCTGATGTTTATAATAAATTTTGATTTTTCTTTTATGAATCATCATTCATGAATCATTTTTTTGAATTATCAATTTAAGTCAATATAAAAGATTTTATTTTAGATTTCTCTCTCTCTCTTTTTCTTTTATATATAAAGAGATAACTTGAGAGTAATATTTTGTTATTATAAGCTGTTTAAGCTCTTATTGCTGTTTGGATAATCGAAAAGGCATTTTTTTTTCAAAATCCTTTCTGAGTATTTAAAGTTTGTGAATTAATTCATTTATAGGTGATTTGTTCAATGTATTCTTCTTTTTTAATCTACAGAGAGAAGATTTAGTAATATTATTTTGTTACCATTATAAATATATTTTCAAATTAGATTACATGCATTAATATTTAAATGTTGTTCAAAATATTTCAAAAAGAGACATTTTTTGAGGAAGCTAAAAGACAGAATTTTATTTTTTATTGAACTGTGAAATATATATATATATATATATATATTACAATGCATTTATATTATTATTTTTAATATTGAAGTCTGTTTTTTGAGTATTTTATTAGAGTTAATTTAAGTGTTATTATGATTAATTTCTAGTGTTATATCTTGAAAGATTTTTTTAAAAAAAAAGGAAAATATTTTTTCTATGGGAGTTGAAAAAGTAGGAAATTTTTTTTAGATTAAAATTTATGTAAATCCCTTTTATCATTAGTATTTGCTGTTTACAGGTATATATAAGTTTGTCGGAAAAAAAGTTCAGAGTTCAGACTTCATAATTTTAATTTTGAAAAATCTGCTTCCTTAGAATGTCTTACCCTATGCAATTATGAATTCTAACTATATTACACATAAAAACACAGGGTTTCAATGAAAATAAAATAGGGGCTTTTTGTTCTGTTTTAAATTTAAAATAAGATTTTAGAAAATCTCAAACATATCGATTATTATTTCAATTGGTTTAATTTTTAATGAATTCAAATTGTAGTACTTTTAATGAATTTATTTTGTACTATTTTTCTTTTGTTTTTTTATAATGAATTAGTTTGGTGTTTTGATTTATTTCAATAAATAATAATAAACCAATTTTTTTATTATGGTTTCAGTTTTATTATATAATTTCAACCATGCTAATGTGTAAGTATTTTTCATAAGTATTTCAGTCCTAATCCCGGGATTGAAATTAAAGCACGGGAATTCAAACCCTAAAGCGTAAATAACAATCAAAAGTGAAGGAGAGAGTGTTTTAAGGGGGGATCTTGATATTGCACATTTTGACATACTCTTTCGTTTCCTCACAAAGTAAATTCTTCTCCTTTTAATATGAGTTTCTTACAGTTCGTGCAGCAAAATACAAAGTTTAAAATAAAAGAAAACAACATTTTACTATAGAATTATTGTATTTTTTTAAATAGCATAAAGTGTGAATACAAAAATAATAAAAACTAAATAATTTTCTCTTTGTTACCCACAAGATAACTTTTGAAAGACTAAAGGTAGATCCTATATTTTTATATATAATGAAAGCTTAAGAATGCCTGTATTCTGCATATCTCCAATTTTAAGTTAAAACGACATTTTAGTATTTTTTAAAATTAAAAGAATTTGAAAAAATTTAAAATAAGTATTTCTTAGTATTTATCACATTACAAAATAAATTATACTAATCCCATCCCAAAAATTGAGGCATACAGAATGCAGATCTACAAGTACGTTATACATGTAAAATATCGTAGTTCTGAAACCAATACTTTTTTAAAAATATTGTGGGAAATTTAGAAACTAAGAAAATCAAGTTTAAAGATTAAATTTTAATTTTTTCGTATTAAAATAAATCTTTTTACCTTAAAATGTATCCATTTCCATATATTGACGCTTCTTTTTCTATAAAGTGTTCCAGCATATTTTTTTTCTCATTCTCAGTGTCATAGGAGCCTTTTCTGTGAGAGATATAGACAATTTCCACTCCCGTTATTCATGCCTGAAAATCAGAAATAACAGAAAAATATTTATTTTAAAACCCGGAATTTTCATAATATCTAAGCGATTAGCTTGTGTCCATCATCAAATATCAATGTTGCTTCATTTTAGACCAATATCAATTGTTGCTTTTAAGATGCTGATATTTTTGGTCAGTAATTCGAAGCTGTGAAATTGAGTTGTCAATCTCATCACTTGACCGGGATTTAAAAGTACGGGTGAGTCACCAACAGACCTCATGCTGCATCTAAGTGCGAGATACTGATGAAACAAATAACAAATCAAAATTTTCCAGACAGAACCTAACAAACGTTCTGTTTCTTTACATTTTTCTGAGGGTCACGTATTTTTTTTTGACACTTACATTTTTTAGAGTTGAGAGCGTAATTATTGTCAGATTTCAAGGAGGTTCGCTTTAAAACTAAAACGTTCTTAACAATCTATATTAATTTCTTAAAATGTTTTTGAAAACTCGATTTTCAGAAGGGGTAAAGGTACTATGCCCCCTTAAAACGTTAGAGTACTTTATATATATATATATATATATATATATATATACCAATAAATATTTGGACACCCATGCAAATGAGGATATCTGTGGTCCTGATCTACGTCACGCTATCTGTACTTAATTATCGTGTAGGAGACTGCATTGGAATTAATCGCATGTAAGATGTTTAAAATTCAGAGCTGTCTGACTTCGAAAAATACGTGGTTGTCAGATATCATAGAAATGACCGACTCTGAAGGGACATATCTAGTGAATTAAACAATCCAAAATCGACAGTGACGTTTGGGATTAAAAAGTGGAAGGTGAAGAGTGATTGTTGGAATGTGTTTCGACCCGTCAAACCCACAAAACTAAGAGACAGAGACCAACGAGTGCTGTCCAAAGAAATTCTGAAAAACAGAAAAGAAACGATGCCCCACATACTCCAAGAGCTCCTACAAGCATTCGGAACTCTTTTGTTTCGATAATTACTCTTCACAAGGAAGCACATTTACTTGATTTCCATAGCCGTGGTACTGCCTTTGAATACAAAATCCAACTATGCTGTTCCGTTGAGCTGGTACAAGAAACCTCAAAATTGACCTTAGAGGAGGGGAAACAGGTCTCTAGAGAAATGAATCAAGGCTCAACTTGTACCAGTCGGATGACTGAGACTGGGTCGGTGTATGCCTGGAGAACGCCTTTTAGCAAAATGTATTGTGCCTATAGTAAAGTTTGGTGGAGGTATAGAACTATGGTCGGGAATGTATTTTGTGGTATGGCATGGGACCCTTGATTCTAATTCATGTTAAGCTCAACGCCAACTCCAACTAAAAGATATTCTTCCTATGCTGTCGCAATTTTACGGATTGGATCATTATTACTTCCAGGTTTACAACGCCAATTGTCATATTGTGTTGTCCACTATGGATTGGTATGATGAGAATAGGGTAAACCGACTGGACTGACTGCTCAGAGTTCAGACATGAATCCTATAGAAAACCTCTGGGATGAGTTGGATCACCACATTAAAGAGTGCAGCTACCGTCCAAAATTGGTGAAAGAACTTGCATGTGTTCTCCGACGAATAGGAAGAAAATACTACTGTCCATCATCCAAACACTTGTGGAAATTATGCCCCGGATGGTTAAAGCTGTAATTGCTTCTGGTGTAGGCTACCAACTATTGAATATGAATAAATATTCAATACACCGCATACGATGTGCAATAATGAAACCTGCTAGTGATAAACGAAATAAATCAAAAGTAAAATCGTGTTATTCATGGATGCGTCTATATCGGAAAAATGCGTGGTAGTATGGTTTCTGATTGTGGAAGGTGAGCTGGATGCAGTTATCTATCGACGAATAGGGTAGTCTATGACGAGCACTGCTAACCCCGAAAAATTGGTGCAAAACTTTTCGTAAAAGGCGGCAAACGATACTAGATCTCCATGACAATGCCGGCCCAAACGTCTTCCGTGAAACCCACACAATCTCAAAAAGTTTCCGGGGAAAAGTGTTGGAACACCCAACGTACTGTACGGATTTGTCTCCTTGAAATCTTCCACACTTTTTTCCTCTAAAGAGAGTTTTAAGTTTGCATTCGGGCGATGAGGTGATGGAAGCTATGCAGGACTTCTTTGAGAATCAACCACGATCTTTCTACGGTGAAGGCTCAGACCCAATGTCGAAAAGATGGGATATGTGTTACAACGCCTATATGGCGATTTACTTTGGTTTCCAATAAAGGTATTCTTTTTATTTAACTTGTCCACTTTTCATTTGGGCAACCCTTTTATATATTTAGTATTATATATAATTACCCTCGTTTATTGTGTATAGTGCTTTCCTGGAAACTCATTCCAAGGAAAACTTTTCAACGAAAATCTGTCGCAGTTTTAAACACAGACGAGTTAAATCAAGAGAGAATAAATGGGATTTAGTACAGACAAAAACAATTACTTCATATTCATATTTTTTATTGAAATTAATATTTTTTCTCCTCTCGTTCTGTTTTTAAACAAATAATTTAGTACCTTTCCCTTAGTAAATTTTAATTTCTTTAAATTCTTCTTATCTAGTAGAGCTGCAATAGCCTAGAACAGGGGTCTTCCAACTTTACAGCCTTTTGGAAATATTGTTTACTCCAGTAAGTTCCAAGGGCTAAAACCATTTTAATTTTTCGGCCATTATTTTTTTTTTCTAAACTAGTCGCCGAGTACACGCTCTGAGCGAGCATACACTTGCTATAAATTGTTGGTTCACTAACTATAACTACTATTGCGTATATTGATACGACCGTGACACTTGACGACATCTAATGGTCGAAATTTATTTGTTAGTTATTTGTTAGTTATACTTAAGAGAGAGTTAAATTTTCTACGTATTATGCTTGGCGTTAAGCTTTACCTAGCAAATAAATAAAACCGAGTTATTATCATTCTATGTTTTTTTATCCGACTTAATACAGCAACAATAAGCTCTTAGCTGTATCGGGCCGGATTTGGCCCGGGGGTCGTAGTTTGGAGACCCTTAGCCTAGAACGAGAGTCGTGGATTAATGATTGAAAGGTCATCAGTTTGAGCTTCTAATAAACAAACATCCTAGTGTGGATTGGATTTGATATTTTATTAATGTGGTACTTATAACTTTAATAAAACCTCTTATTCTAAAATTTTCAGCTAATTGAAAACGTATCAAAACTTTGCATGCAATATTAAATGAGTAATTAAAGCATAAGAAATAAAATTATTTTCATAATTTTTGTCATTGAGGCAAACTTGTCCAAAGTTACTACAAAATTTTTGAAAGTAAGGTTTTAGGTAAAAATGCTTTTTTAACAATAAAATCTTAATTAAAATAAAAAATGAAACTGATGAATATTCAGTTAATAGTTCCATTGATAGAGATATTTTGGCAGATATTAAAAGAATAATACTATAAAAGAGGAAAGGATAGTACATAATGAATAATAGAATAAAAGATTATGTCTAGACATATCTTTTAAAAGTTATCCTCAGCTGTTTAAAATTATTTTCAACTTGCTATCGAATAAATTTTATTATATTAGATTGTTTTATAATAAAATCCATTGATGGCTTATAACTGACACTTATACTTTAATGCTTGCTTGCTTGATTTTTTATTATCGTCGCATTTCGAATGTACTTTAGTTCATTTGGCGTGGACCTCATAATTTTGAATCATGATCAAGTGACGAAGCCAGACCTGAGCTGGTGCCCCACTCTCTAAACTTCCGCACCACGCCAACGTGAGGATTTTAAGCTTTGACAAATTTCATGGGCAACAGCATATTTTCACAGCAAGTCTTCTGTGTACGTGACTCCACGACTTGACACAACTCCAGTCACAAATTCGTAACCTTAGCTACTCAGCTACCGTGGCCACATCATAATCTGGAATAATCAATTAAAAAACGACTGGGTTCAGTCTTGCCGTAACCTGGCATAGAAGTTAGGAGAATAAAATACATCTCATGTTTCCTTTTGTTATTTAAGTGCAGTTCAAAACTTCTACGTTTGTTAAAAAAGTTGTTAACTGATGTGATATTTTATTGCTAGTTAAGTAAATGCCTTACCAAATAAATACACAATACCTATTGCATATTTGAGAATATTAGCATCATATTTTTAGATTTAATTTGTTTGATGTAAAGATATAAGTGGAGAGAAAGAGAGAGACGACAGCAGATTTCTAGTTCTGATGTGTTTCTAAAATATCAACTTAAAATGGCAAACTGCTGTGCGCTTTAATAATTATAACACCCTTTTTAAGCTAGCATCAAAGTTATTTTGTATTACTTAGAACTACCTTTATACTGGAGCAAAGTATATGTATATATATATATACTGGGCTATTGTCAAGAGATGTAATTATTTTGAATCCATGTGACTATGCGAGACAACTTTAAAATTCAATTGAATTTAAAGCGTAACAGATAATAATTGAATTGATAACACTAGGCAACATCAAAATTGTTTCGGGCTCAAAAATAGTTTATTATGAAGTATTTCAGTCTGCTAAAACACGAAAATCATCATAAAAACTTCAAATTAGCTCTTGTTTTCAAGAATCAGAACTCGCTATTCAGAAATAGCTGTATTTTTACTCATCTTTACTTTTTGTGTATAATCTTTTTGATGTTCATTTGCGCGGGTAGATGGAAACTCTTGCCGGTTGCGGTAGCCAAGTGGTCTAGGCATCGGATCGTGACTAGCGTGTCATGAATTCAATCCCAGTACCTCTGAAGACCCGCCGTGTAGGGAAGCGATGCACGTAAAATCTGTCGAGAGCTCAAACGTCCTCCCGTTGGTGTGGTGTGGTAGTTAGGAGAGGAGGGTGCCAGCTCAGGTGTCGTCCGCGTCACTTGACCATGGTTCAAAATTACGCGGACCGTCCCCAAAAGCCCTCGTGTAGCTGAACAGTGGGACGTTAATATTCCCTCACTCACTCACGGAAGCTCTTGCCTCAGGATCGATTTTTATTTCAACGAAAGACATGTAACTGTGCCACCTTTCTTCAGCACCATAACTTAGAGCATCAATAGAACAATGAACAGGCAATAGTGTACGATTCAAGTGATGTTCGATGTTTTTCGTCTTACAACTCAATGTAAATCAATTCAACAATATATTTAGGTCTCAAAGATAAGTGTGGTATAAGGATTTTTAAACAACAAAAGGGATGAGAACTATAAACAGTTGGTGAAAGAACTCCTATAAAATTTTTATGACTCAGGATGGATATGTCTCTAAAGATCCATTTTTTACATTCCCATCTTGATTTTTTCCCTAAGAACTGTGGAACTGTAAGCGATGAACATGGTGAAAGATTTCATCAAGATATCACAGCAATGGAACGCATATATCAGGGTCCTCGGGGTGAATCAATGCTCGCAAACTACTGCTGGACAGTTATAAGGGATACTCGGGCTTCGATAAACAAGAGGCAATTCAAAAGGAAATGTTCACAGGGAATAAATTAAAAAGTACTTCTGATTTCTGATATGAACACACGGTTTCTTGAAACATGACTTATTTTACTGTATGTATTAGTATGTTTTGTTCTTCAAATTTACCAATAAATTGATGGATGGGCTGTGGTATATCTTAAAAACAAGAGCTAATAAATAAATATCATTTACATATTCGTTTTTTTTCCAACCCAAAATTAGTAAGAATATGCTATTTTAAACTAGGAAACAGACAAAAAGTTTTTTGTTGCCTAGTGTAATTGAAATACAGTAAATAATAGCGCACAACAATCTGAATTAAATCTACTCTCAAATAGAGATCACTGTCCTGATACTGTATTAATTAAGCTACCTTAATCCTATAGAGTTGATTTATTAGAGTTTTTGTAATATTTTCCAAGGAATGCAGCTATTATCGTATTCGATGATAGTCTTCGTTGGAAAAGAGGACAGTTAAAACTACAATCATCAGACTGACACCCTATTAACCAGACTATCGCTATCACTCGATTCCAACATCCCTATTAGGACTATGTGTGTGTGTGTGTGCAGCCCCTATTATGTCACACAATGATTTTCTTTTGGAATCTGGTCTCAACCTGCGACTATCTACACACAGTAAGACAGTTATATCCAAACTTACCCCTAAGAGAAAAATAATTGTAAGAAGCACCACCCCCTAGACCGCCGAGAATGAATTTATGAATGTAATAGGAGATCGAATAATGAATAATGAATATATTAGGAGATCGGCCATTTTGTATCTATTCACTGGAAAAGTACAGTTTAAAAAAAGACAAAAGAATCCCCTAATTCCCTTAGCTAGGGAATTATAAAGAGAAAAATAATAGAGGTGTTATAATAACGTGATAAAATGAAAAAATAGTTGTTACTTTTTGAAGTTGCGTTAGTGGTTTTAGGAAAAATTTGGTGTCAGACAGTCATTTGAGTGAGACACATCCAAAGCTATTAAGATATTCCTTTTCTAGGTACCGAAAAAATCTGTCATAACAAAGGATTTAATGCTTTTAACGCAGGAAATGAAATGAAAAGTGGTATTCGTGATTAAGATTTGAAGGAAAAAAAATATAAAATTAGAACTTGAATTAATATTAAGTGAGATTTTTGCTTCATGTGCATACCCATAACGAGTCTATTTTTTTCGCGTCTCCCTTTGGGAACGTTTTTTGGAGACCACTGCATGAGGCCAATAAAGTCCTTGCGAGATGATACCCCAGGAGACTTTTTTCTCTCGTATGACATAAATCTGGGTTAGTTTCCAAACTCCTCTGAAATTATTCCTATACTAAAAATTCTCAAAAACACATATATATATAATAGTTTGTCAATATATCATTGAATCAGGAAAAGTTCCGTCTGAGCCGAATTTTAACTTGACATTTTCCTTCAAGAAATTCTGAAAGGATATTAAATTAATGTACTATGGATGTGTTCTCAAACAAAGGAAACGTTGGAAATAATTTCTTCATATAATCGAGAAAATAAAAAAAGTACAATCTCTTCGTAAAAGAAGAGGGTCATTAAGATGGACTTTCCCAGAGAAATGTCGCCAGAGAAAACGGATGCCCTCAATTTTAGACAAGAGTAGACAATTTCCGCATTAAGTCACTGTTTCTACATTAAGGAATCATACGACCCAATGGATAAAAACTACCCAATGTGCACTGGGATATAAAAATGCTTTTTTAACCCCAGAATTGGGATTGGCAATGACAGACAAATACACCTCTTGAACAGGCACTGGAGAGTTAGAATTCAAAGGATTTTTAAAAATGACTTTAAAAAATGTTTCAAGGACATGGAAAATTTATCAGTTCAATATTTTAAATATTATCTAAAAATAACATTAAATCTCTCGAAACAATTTCAGTAGTTTTTAACAAATTCTTTTATTAAATTATTCAATTCCCTTAGTATTGAAATGAATTAAAAATTTTCATTCAAGAGTCGTCAAATGTTAACAAGCACCAGGAAAAACTGAATTAAAAACTGATGTTTAGGATCTAGAAAATATATTTATGCGCATACTAATTCTAAATTAAGCAACTATAAAAATAAATATCAGTTACTTTAGTTTTTTTAAAAAAAGTGACTTATCTTTTCAAAAAGGGCTTAAAATGCTACTCATGCAAGAATATAAATAAATGAATACATAAAAATAAATTTTTGAAAAATGGAAAAAAGAGCTCATGGAATAAAACTGTAAGAAGTTAAGCTTAATGTCGTAAAAAGGTTTAAAAATTTAAAAAATACTAAAGATACTCTTAGCAAATATTTGAACGGTCATGTCAAACATTATTGCTAAAAATTATGATATATAATGAGAAAAAATAAAAAATTGTCAGGTTTACAAAATTGATTTAATTTGATAAATAAACAATTAAAAAGAATCAAAAATTGTATAATTAATAATAAAAGGAGAACCAAGATGAATAAAAATGAATCTGTAGGGATTGAAAAACCAGTTAAACTAAAATCGACCGAACTTCGCAACCCCGATTTTGTAACAGATGGAAATCAATTTTACTTAAATGCTATCTCAAAGAGATATTCATAACAAAAAACACCATACTATGCATCTAGCCTTCTGAAGTCAGAATATTTAATGTTTATCAAACTGTTAGAAAAAGTAAACTGTCAATATCTATCTCAGGCGTCGGCAATGTGTGGCACTCGTGCCACATTTGGCACGCTGTACAATTCACTGTGGCACTATACACTACTCTACAAATTTGTCAATTTTTGAAAGCATGAAAATTAATAATTTTAAAATGTAATTTACTGGACTAACATTTTTAGAATAATTGAAAGCATCATCTAAAGAATTGTGCTAAAAAGTCTGAAAGATAACTAATGACAGCTATCTTTTAAATTATTGGATGTCACATTTGTGGAGATTGTTTGAAGAAAAAACTCTGCTTTTTGCCACTGTTGGTTGAACTAAGGTTTTCTCATGTGAAAAATCTTTCAAGATGTTGTTTAGAAACTGAACATTCTAAGAGTCGGGCCAAATTCAAATGATATTGCGATATGAAACAGAGTTCGCATCCAAATATTTTTCTTATTTAACTCGATTGAAGGGGAATACTTTATATATAAAAGTTTAAGAGATACATAACATATGCATATTTTTAATTTTGTATTTATACTGAAGAAATAGTGACATATTTTATGTTGTTTATTTTTATGTTAAATAGCTTTATAAATGAGATGAAAAATTTATAAATCTATATTATTTTCTCAAACTCTGCATGCACTATCGTGGGAATAGCCAAATATTCTGAGCAGTGTGTTACCTATTGCTAGATTGGTCTGGCACGCCACAGAAACAACACTGCCAACCCTTCATCTATCTCGTCCGTTTTTCTGCTTTGAAGGAAAGTGACTATGGCTTATATTATATTATTATATGGCTTATGTTGAAAATTAAATATTTAAAAAATAATAATTAAATGTTAAATATTAATGAATAATAAAAAAAGAAAATAGACTAGAAAAACGCTAAATTTAATGTCTTTGTTTTTTCTCAATTAATATAATAACTACTATTCTAATATCTTCCTGATGTTGCACACGTCGGTGTTTAATGCAGCTGTTTTAAGCAGCTCATGTTATGCTTAAAATATGACTAAGCATATTATTTATCAAAATAGAATGTAAGTAGTTTATTAATGAGCTATTTGTTTTACATTAATGAACTATTTGTTTTATATTAATGAATTATCTGTAAATTTCGTCATTTGTTTGAAAAACAGTTCTTTGAAAAGGGAAAACGTAAAATAAGGATTTAATGAACTGACTGTTTTGTATGTTGCAATGACATTATATTTATTCATTAAAATGGTTTGTTTTGAAGCCAAAGCTCGAAAATTAATATATAATGAAGATAATTATCATATAAAAACAATTTTATCCAACAACGTAGTGATTTAATGATAGCTCTTATTTTTTAGCTGTAGAAAAAATTCATTGTTAATTTCCTAATACCTCCATAAATTAATCAAGTATACATTTCATTTTAGGATCATTAAAATCTTCGATCTGTCAGCAATAATAACTTAAATTTGAATTTATGCCAGTTCGATGTATTAAACTGCCTAAAATTATGATTAAAGCAATGAATGTGTAAAAGAAAACACAGGTGTGAAAGCAGAACAGAGCAGTTTTTACCAATAGTTTTTCAGAAACCTATTGTAACGCATTTATCAAATATTGTTTTTCTTGAATCATTCTAGAAATTCCAGATTATCTTACACTTTTTTTTTCTCTTAAGGTTTATTTGATATAGGTTTGTCATAAATCTTTAAAATGAAGAATTTTATCTTAAGCGCATTAAAGTACTATACTTATATAGAAGACTACATTTCCTTCCAAAGCTTCTAAGCATTCAATTGAACTCAAGGATATTTTCGTCTTCTATTAACCTTTTAACTGTCAGGCCCGAGGTAATCTCTGGAACGGCATAAGTGCTCAAATTGTCATACTCGAGATATCACGGGCAATTTTTGGGTAATTTACTATTGGTGGTGTAGATCAAAAGTTACCAACTACTGACCGGTCCATGGATCAAATGGCATTGGGCTGCTCAAGGAACATTAAATTATATCTACTTTATTTATTGTGGTGTATTTCTCTAGGATTTATGAAACTTTCCATGGAAATCACTTTATAAGAGTCCATGCTAAATAATTTTATATTAATTTTTTTGTGTAACTGTATTTTATTTTGAAGGCATATTTAAATACAATCAAATTGCAATTGTTAAATCAAAACAATCTAAAATATAAGCAATCCACTTCCCACCTTCAGCGGGCAACGGTAAAATTATCAAACGCTGACCTGTCCGCGGCGATAAAATGGTTGAAGAGCACTGGTGTAGATCGCTGCGATCGGTAAATATTCTTTCTTTCAACCACCAGGAAAAATATTGTAAAATATTTTACTAGACAAGGTGCACTAGAAATCATTTTTGATCTGTAAAAATGTAGTTGGGAAACGCATTACATTTTTAGAATTTCAAATGCAAGTTGCAGCAGAGCTGTTACGTAAATGCGATGATGCAGCTTCGGGACAAAATAATCCACGAAGACCACCCACAGTAGATAACTCTGCCCGTCTTAGTGAACGACATTTTATATCCCATATTCCACCTACTTCTGTGAAACGTGAGCTTATAAGACTGTGCAAAGTTTGTTCAAAAAAGGATGCAAATAGACAAAAGATAAGGAAGGAAACACTATTCTGATGTAACAACGATTGAGGAGTCGGTATGTTCTTGAAAAAGTATATTTCTAGTTATACCAAAAAAAAAACAAAAAAACTGAATCACTAAATTATTAATAGGTATTCAGTTTTATTTATTTTTTTTAAAAAATAATGCTCCACTAGAAACCAACTTTACTACTGCCACTCTGTGTGGCAGTTACCTCAAACGAATATTCGTTGTTACAAAACTTTAAAAAATTGTATGCATGTGCGTAATTCAAAACATAAATTTTTAACTTCTAAGTATATTTTATTTTGAACAAAACATTTGATTTTTACAAAAAAAAATAAATAAAAAATAACAATTTATGTACCGAAATCATCAAACTAACTTGACAGTTAAAGGGTTAAGAATAGGAGCTCAATTAGAAACGTGTTTTAACATTGCAAACTATTATAGTTTCATAACTATATGCGCTTCACTGTTCCATAAAAAATAATTTATTTTAAGGCACTGATCAAATTATATATACTGTTTAAATCAATGCAATTTTTCTTGCGCGAAGCATGCCTCATATACACAATCCCGTCACATTAATGTGACCACCTGTCAAAAGCCAGAATAACCACACCTTTTACAGAGCGGACTGCTGCGAGACGCGCAGGAAGAGAGTCAGTTAGGTTCCTGAAGGTGTTCACTAGGATGTTCAATCATGCCAATTCCAGTGCCGTGGCCAGCTGCACTAGATTACATTGATGAGGATCCATAGCGCCAACAACCCGATCGAGATGGTCCCACAGATTTTCGATTGTGTTAAAGTCAGGTGAGTTTACTGGCCAGGGGAGAACAGTAAACTCATCCTGGTGCTCTTCGAACCACTCACGTACACTGACAGCTGTATGACGCTTCGTATTGTCCTGTTGGTAGATGCCATCATCCTGAGAAAAAACAATGCGCCTATAGCGGTGGACATGACTTGCAAGGACAGATGCGTACTTGTATTGATCCACCATGCTTTCTACAAATATGAGTAAACCCAGAGAATGCCAAGAAAACATTCCCCAGACCATCATGCTCCCGCCTCCATCCTGGACCGTTCCGGCAATGGTTGCAGCGTGTTTGTTTTCAGAGGTTTCACGCCGTATACGCCTACGTCAGTGCTTCTCAAACTTTCACTTTTGGCGACCAATTTTCAATCCTAATTTTTATCGCGCCCCCTTATACAATAATGTATTGAATGCAATAATAATGCACTTTGGCACTAAAGCTACAATATGCGATCTAATTATAAACCGTACAAATTAAAATAAGTATTAAATTTTGTAATTGTTACTTTTAAAAAAATATTTTAAGCAAACTACTTTTAAGTAATAGGATAATTATTATGTTATTTTTTCTCCCTTTTGCTAATTTTTTTATTGGAGCAGATTGCAAAATGATATTTAATTAAAGATTTATTTCCTCCATCATCCATTTCTAAATGTAGAAATGTCATTAAAAAATAGTCCAGGGTCTATGTTGCTCTCTATCATATCCATTCTATCTAGTATTCTCGGGAACGTCTGCGTGAGTTTGGGCAACTAACTTATCGGACATCTGGGCAAAACATGTAAAAATGCAGTACCAAGATAGCGACCGGATCTACCTTGAATGTACATTTTATAATTTGCGCTTTAGTTGTAATTCACAGTGTTAAATATTGACGGCAGCAGATTAACAAAACAAAAAAAAACATGGATCAATTTTTAAGTCGTAAGCGAACATTCGACGATAATAAAGTATCAACAAGTGCACAGTTCCGAAAATTAAATCAAGTAAGTATTCTCAAAAACATTTAAATTTTCGATTTACCACTACTAAAGTAAATGGAGAAGAAAAAAGCCCATATGAGTTATTTGTTCAAAAATATATTGGTAGAGCAGACAGTATGTAATAAACTTAACCTAATAAACTTAAAAGACCTTTGGAAACGTTTCATGGTGAGTACATTAAAAAGCCTCAAGAGTTCTTTGAATTAAAATCATATGAAAAACAGAAAGCATTTTTAAAAAAAAAAAGTTGTCTGTGAAAGAAAAAGCTTTACTTGTATCTCAGAAAGTATCATACAAAATAGCCAGATGTAAAAAGCCTCACACTACGGGCGAAGAGTGTTTATTTTGCCAGCAGCAATCGAGATCGTAGAAACCATGTTTGGAAACAATTTTGCCAGAGCTG
Source organism: Trichonephila clavata (assembly GCA_019973975.1). Lineage (NCBI taxonomy): Eukaryota > Metazoa > Arthropoda > Arachnida > Araneae > Nephilidae > Trichonephila > Trichonephila clavata. The sequence goes on along the minus strand of BMAO01035804.1, from coordinate 321,747 downwards.
TAGTCTATGGACTGCAACTCTTTGGCAAAATCAACTGTAATTTTAAGCCTTAGAGAATAAGCATTTAGAATAAACATTAAATAATGAAAAAGAATGTAAAATTCCGATGAAGAACAATTGTGTTATTTTTTAATATTTAAAGCGAGGAAACTTCAAAATGTTTTAAACCGGGAGTAGGCGTGCACTCGATACTAACGTTAATGGTCACGCGGGGTGACTGAGTCACCCCAATCCTTATTTTTAAAATTATTTTTATTGTATACGATAAAAATCACAATTCCAGTGAATAATTTAACTTACGATAAAAATCACAATTCCAGTGAATAGTTTAACTAAGAGAAAGTATACTTACCTACTTTCAATGACTTTTCAATTTTTCTTTGATAACTTGAGAAAAAATCCAATAAAACTGTACAAGAACCTTAAGATTGCAAATAAACGTTTACCATTCTCAAAAAAGAGTGAAATATGTGACAAATACATTTTAGTTCCTCTCAAGACTGTCATATAGGAGGATACTGTCAAGGCCATTGGTAAAAAATAAACAGTTTTCTCGGAATTAACGATTTCGTTAGTCTGGGATTACTTTGCGCCTCGCGTGAATACTATTGGGTTAAAAGTATATTCAATATAAAAATATGGATTTTAGTTCTAAAAATGAACTGTGTAAAACGTTTTCAATATGCTGAAACTTATGTTTCAGCATATTCATAAAAAATCAATCTTTGCGAAATAATCCTTCAATCATCTGTGCTTTTCGAAATATCATAAAACTCTTTCACATAAAATAAAGCGCAACAGAAGTATATTATTTACAACTTGCCTAAATGACAGTGATGCATTTTTTATCTTCCTACGATTTTTCTCTGGGTTGGGGTATTGTTTTTTCTCTGAAAGAGTAGTATTTTAGATTCAAAAAGAAAACGTAATAAAAAAATTCTCATCGTAGAATTACAGCAAATCAAACAAAATGTTTTTTTATTTGGTTATAGGATCAAAGATAGCTTGAAGAAGAGATGACGTAATATTGCCAGATGATGTATATAAATTATATCAGTGTAAATGTGTATTTTTTATTATGTCAGAAAATATTTTGTTTCAATTCATTCCAGTAAATTAATTTTTTGGGAACTTTTACTTTCGATATACCCGCGACCCCTTGTAGGGTTATCACGCCCCCGCAGGGGCGCGCCCCACAGTTTGAGAAACGCTGACCTACGTTTATCTGTTGGATGGAACATAAAATGTGATTCATCGGAAAACGCTACCTGTCGCCATTCAGTGGACGTCCAGTTGAGGTACTGGCGTGCAAATTCCAGCCTTCGTTGCTGATGAGCAGCAGTCAGCATAATTTTCATGCACCAGGCGTCTGCTTCGAAGGCTCAGACTCAGCAACGTTTACTGAACAGTAATTAGGGAGACACCTTGGTTTATTTGAGTGTTCAGTTGCTTAATGGTAGCACGTCTGTTCGCCTGAACGCATCTCCGCAGCCGTCGTTCACCTCTGTCATCTATGGCCCGTGGAGCAGCCCATTTGCCACGTCGCTGATTTTGGACAGCCCCATTTTGCCATGCACGGTATACTTGTACAATGGTGGCACGTGAACAGTTCACAAACTTAGCCGTTTCGGAAATGCTTCCACCCTTGGCCCGAAAGCCAATGATCATGCCCTTTTGGACGTCGGATAAATCGCTCCGTTTTTGCATTACGCTAACGATTGCAATGTTTTTCAAAACATTCACACAACCTTTATATAGGCTCAACTGCATTGTGCTGCCACCTGCTTCCTGTGATTGGTTATTTTACGTAGATGTCGAAAGTACGTGGTGGTCATATTAATGTGACTGGACTGTGTATATTCTTCTTCACTTTAATGTTAAAATGAGTTTTAACTTTACAATGCTAAAAAAGTGAAAAATAGAGTATTTATTGAATGCTTCTATGTTTTATAAACACGCAGATTGATAGTGTAAATGTGATCATAGGCGGATTAAAGCAGTTGGAGGCCCCTGGCGGTAAAAGGTTTGAGGCCCATGGGCTTAAGAGTCGAAAAACTAAAAAAGTTAAAAGAGTCGCTTACTTTAAATTCTCAAAATAAAATGTACTGCAAAAAAAAAAAAAAAAAAAAAAAAAACTCATCAGCTAAAGAAAAATCTTAACTGAAGAAGAAAAAAAAACCTTACTTAAGAGCTTACAGTATTGCTGTACAGTTTGATTTCTCTTTGGCAAATTCATCAATTATTTTCACCATATCTATTTTGTCCAAAACATTTTATTCTGTATATAATATGGCCATGTTGTTCAATTTGTCTTTTCTCCCCCAGTACTTCTTAAATTATTTTTAACACGTTTTAAAACTAAAAAAGATCATTCACCTGATGCATTCGGTTTCGGTATTGTTAAAAATATTTTCAAGTTTTTCTACATTAGGATTTCTTTTACATCTCGATAAATTTCTAGCGGGGTTTTTATTGTATCTTTGGTTTCTTTTCATTTCTTGTTCCAAGGTGGCGTGGTTGGTTTGTGTCACTGGCCTTTGCACTCATAAAGCTTGGGGCCCCTACCAGCTCTGGGGGCCCTTGGCGGCCGCCAGGTCCGACACCCGCTTAATCCGCCACTGAATGTGATATATATATATATATATATATATATATATATGTCTTATCCGCATAAATATTAATAAAATAATCCTTTCACTTACGCGAGTCATTGGTTCCATAGAAAGAGCACATAAATGGAACTTCGGATAAAATGAAAATGTATCTTTGCAGTTGATGTCTTTATTTATTAATCTCACAAATCTTTTACTGATTTGCAAATATTTATTATATAATTACCCATAAATTGACACGTTTACGAAATAAATTACACTGAGGAATTTCCGAATCTGTGTCTTCATACAGCGCATCGGGATGTGAATTTGGGCTTTGTTACCGCAATCGTGTAAAGTAAATCCGTGAGAATATAAAACAAGCAAATGGAGGAATTATTGAACTGTTACATTATTTCCTCCGAAAATGATGCTCTAAGAACGCACGACTCCTGTTTTTAATACTAGATGAAAGTCAGTTTTATAGATAAAAGAATTTTTTTACACTTTATACCATTTTCTTTCTTTCCTATATAAAAAAAATAGCTATATGATAAAGAAACAGCTGACGGACTGGAGGGGGCATATTTGCTTAAAATTTTTTTTGTCACTCAAACTTCTCGTGTGTAAGAGGAAGATTAGAGACACACACACCAATTAATTCTTTTTTGATCGGGACTCAAAATATATTCACCAAGAATTTGAGATGTTTCAGTAAGGTATTGTGAGGTATTTCTTCAATTGTGACTTCTACTTAGTTCTGAAAATAAATTTTCAATGAAGTAGCCTCGAATTTATCGTGTATGCAGGATGAGTCAAAATTATGTTACCATTCTCAAGTTGGAGAAATGTTCCAGGATATGAAATACACTTACTGTTAACCATCATATTACAGTAAACATGTAAAGCATGTTCTTTAAAATGGATTTTTTTCTTATCCTTTAGATCACTGATGTCTCAAACTCTTTCCTGTTATACACATGTTCCTTAATATACTCCATAACAAAAAATTACGAAATCACAAGGTGTCAACGATGTGAGTGAGAGTTTCTGACGTCACCCTATAAAATAACACGAGGGCTGTTGGCACCGGACCTCGTAGTCTTGAGCCTTGGTCAAGTGACGAGGATGACACCTGATCAGGCAGATTCCTGTCCAAACTACTACTCCATGCCAACTGAAGGACTTTGAGCATGGTATATTACAAGATGTCGAGAGTGTGTTATTTTAGAGCATAATATGGTGGTGCACCATCTTGTTTGAAATACCTTTCACGTCGGTTTTGTAGAGGTCATTAATCAATAACATACATCTGTAACGTCGTTCAGCGGTGCATGGAGTCATTGGTGTGGTATCAAAAAGATAAGACTCATTTACCCCAGGGCATGAAGCATTCACATTTGGGAAATTGCATGGCCGCGGTAGCCTAGTGGTCAAGTGGCGTGTCATGAGTTCCAGCACAGTACCACTGAAGACCCACCGTGTAGGGGAACGCGATGCACGTTAAATCTGTCGAGAGCTTAAATGTACTTCCGTACATTAAGCTTACATTTAAGCTCCAGCATTCCTCCTAACATTCTCTCCTAACATTTAAGTACATTAATGTACTTAAATGTTAGGAGAGGGTGGTGCCAGCTCAGGTGTCATCCTCGTCACTTGACCATGGTTCAACATGACGAGGTCGGTCGCCAAAAGCTCTCGTTTGGCTGAACAATAGGAGGTTAATATTCACTCATTCACTTGGAGAATTGCCTTCACGCTCCCAAATGACTGGAGAAGGAAAGTCAAATTGAAAAGATTTTTATTGGTGCATACTTAATAAATAAATATTTACCTTATTTGGTAACGTTATTTTGATTCACTTTAAAAATTACATCACTTTAATTTTCGTCAAATTTTCCTATTGCATTGAAATCTTGCAAGATTCGGAAAAGTATCTAACCTAATTTTTTTAAAACCTTTTCTTCCATCTCCCTTCCTTTCTTAAATACCTAACGGAAATATATTCAGACTACAATACCAAAATCCCTGTGCACAAAAAAGTTTTTCTATATATTATAAAACTTTTACTTTAACACCAAACAACGCACTTCCGTAGAAACTTGACTCAAGAACGCATTGAGGAACGTATAAAGATTCATCATCAACGAATGATAATCAATTTTAGCCATCGATGTCCAGTGATCATTCAGCTTTGTAAGAAGTGATGGATTGTATACTTTTCATTTTTCATCATGTCCGGAAAGGGATGAAATTTGGAATTTTTTTTCTTGTAGTGATAAGGAAGTGAAAATATATATTTCTCTCGGATAGTACATTTCTTAGGTAAGAGCTTTTTAAAAGCTTTCCAGTTTCAATGAATCAGTAGAAAATATCTCTCATTTCTTTTGTTGGAATGAGGATTAAAGAGTTGTAATAAAGTTAGATGCGAAATAGGATGAACTATTCAAAGCACGAATTGACATTAAATATTTTTCAGAAGACGCGAAAAAAATATTTCTATTTATATATAATTAATTGAATATTCAATATTGAATAATGTGAAATATTCAGCTGCTTATGTTTCATTAATTTTTGCAAAAACAACTCGTTTGAAATAATTTTTGCATCATTTTAAATATACTTCAAAAAGCATGACACAAATCAATAGAATTTTCTTAAAAAAATATTTCTCTTTTAAATTCGCAATTGAAGACATTTTTATGGAAATTTCGCTTCAATTCCCTCGTGATAGTACAAATATTGAGTTTTGCTTTAAAAAAAATTACATTGTGTGTTTTTTCTTTCAATGTATTAAGAGATTATTTCAGTATTATATTAAATTCCACAAAAGTGCTTAATTTAAAATTCTTCGAATAACATCTGTTTGAAATTAGAATGAATAATTGGTACACTTCCTCGAAATATATACAATATGTATGTATACAATACTACTTTGTATACATATATATTGAAATAAAATATACAAATATACAATACTACTTTAAAATTATCATATTTCTTTCATATCAACTGAAATAAACAAATTGGAGGGAAAAATAGTTTCAACTGGAAATTTTATTGCAAAAAGGAGCGAAAATATAAAGTTGGAATTTTTATTATATGTAAAATGTATTTTCTCATAAATTCTACGTTTTTTGTTTGTAAAATTACATATAAACATCTTTTAAATATAGTAGGTGGTAAGCGTGGTAGCCGAGGGGTCGACGTTATCGGGTTGAAACCTATGGCCGCTGAAATTTCATTGGAAAAGCCCTGTTTACGTGACGAGCCGACATTTTACTTGGTGGGAAAAGGGGTAGAATTTTTGCACCCGCTTTGGAGCACACACAGAGCAAATGGGGTAAAAAGAGAGTTCGTTTTCAAGTTTTCCCATGATGCATTGCGACCGAGATTCATTTCTTCAAAGCAGATTTGTAGAATGTTCACATTAGACACAGAAGAAATTAAAAAGCAGATATTAAAAGTGAAATGTAATGTAAAAAATAAAGTAAAAAAAAAAAAACTATGTATGTCAGCTCCCGACGCACCACTAGAGTTGACTCCTTAAGTACAGTTGTCTTTGATCATATAGTAGGCAAACAGGGTATATAAACGCACTTCACATAGTACTGAAAGCATGCATGTATTTCTTTTTATTCTATTCACATTTTTCATATTGATTTGGTAAAATAATATATATATATATAAAATAACATACATAAATTATGTTACATATATAAATATATTTTACCTTTAGCCATGAGTACATTGTTAAGAAGGTTGATTTACTTCACTATTAATATCATTTTAAGTATTTCATTACATTTATACTGTCACCATTATTAATCACCGTGGCAAGAGGCTTGTGGTAACTAAAGTATGATGTGTCAACGTCGGTGGATACGTGATTTACGAATCGTGAAAACATCGCATCAATGATTGTACCATGTCTAGTTGTCTCTAGTGTTCTGCCAGAAACACAATCCAAATTAAGTTATGATTTTAAAAATTCTACTGATCTCTCAATCCTTCATCTGTATCGAAATGAGTATTGAAATCGCCCTCAAGTTGGAGTGGGAGTACATGATACTGTTTCTTCAGTAGTTTAGAACCACCTTCTGCGTATATGCTAAAGCTCTCATTCCTTATTATATATATAATAATATATATAAGGATAAATACTTTTAGAATTTAAAATAATAAAAAGATTTGAAATCTTAATTATTTACTTTCATTGCATAAGAAAGACATTCAAAATGATAGAAATGTTTGAACATTTGGTTCTTTTTCAATTGTTTATTTCTGTACCTCATAAATCAAGAGAATGGTTGACAAATGGAAACGAATCTCATGTAAAATGTATTATAAAAACACTTATTCATTATTTTATAATAATAATTTCCTTCATGGGATTTAAAACTATAAAATTGATAATTAATAATCATTTTCTAATTTCTCGTGACAATCGTTTGCTTAAAAATGACACTATAAAACAAAAATCTAGTTTATTGAAAGCAGCAAAAATAAGAAAATACAATAAAAGATCAAATATCCTAAAAAGAAAAATAGCATAAATCTAAGGCAAAATTTCAAAGTAAAGAACAATTACGTTGTTATTACTTATACCGCCTGATCGACAATAACATCAGATCAAAGCCCTCGAAATTCATCGCGGTGAAGGGCTAGATGTTAACGCAAGTTGTTATCCTTAGCTTTGATCACCATGCAGGGGACAGTACGAGTTTGCTCGGTTCCACCCAAATTTTGAGGGAGAACCTCCTGGGGTGGTCAGGGGCCTTTCACTTCTCTTCCCCTTCCACCAACCTCAAGAGAGTACTTGCGGTTCGACGGCTATTTAGAGTACCCCCCTGCCACGCGCGAAGGCAGTGTACATTTACAAATATCCATGCTTTCTCTGGGATTCGAATCCAGGCCCTACTACACCGCAGTCAGCGTCACTAACCACTATACCGGATGGGCGACCAAGAATAACTATTAATGTTTTAAATAACAGTTTTAAATTGATCATTTTTTTCTTTAAAAGTTATGCTTATTGAACGGAATATATCTGTGAGAATTAAATTCTGCACATTATTTCTCTCTCTCAGTAAAGCAATTTTTCGAAAGTACATTGAGTTGTTTTTTAAGTAAACTAAAAGCTTAACGAAGGATAATAAATTTTAATATTGATAAATTTTTAAAAGAGATTCAGAATTCTATTTTATGCTTCATTATATCTTAAGATAACATACAAAAACGACATTTACATTGTTGTAAATAATTGTTTATATTACTATAAATTTATTTAAAATAAGACTAACAGAGTAAAAGCGATTAAAAGTTTTTCAAATATCACAGAAAATTTTCTTTAACTAAATGAACTTATAGGATTAAAGATATGTATTTATAATAAAAAAAATTAATTTTTCTCGCGCATTTTCTTTACTTGTCTGATTTGGTGATTTTCCTTTGTTATAGTCAACCTTCCAGTTTAACCCAGTAGCGGATTTGATTTGGACTGCCAAGTTAAGGTGGAACGGAGTATGTCTTTTCTCGCAAAAAAGACGTTTGGTTCGAAAACCGGTTTTCGAAGTCATTGACCCCAGTAGGCAAAACGACAATAAACGTAGTTTACGAATCTTTTTTAAAGTTTTAACTTTTTGAGAGCTTAAAAATGAAGTTATACTTTCCAAATTTCCCACATTGACAATAAAGAACGGTAGTTCTTACTCAAAAAAAGGCAAAAAAAAAAAAAAAAAAAAAAATTGCTGCTTAAATGATTAAAAGAGTATTAGACGAAAAACACAAACTTTTTAAAATCCGCAATTTTTAAGCAAATTTTTCAATCTTTGGGCAAAACACAGATACTAACGTTTTACACGCGGGAAAAAAATTCGTGTGCTTATTTTTATAAATGACGAAGTTATTAAATGTTTAATTAGAATTTTGAATATTTTTTGAAAAATCGTAAAAAAATTTCTGGAATTTCATATTTAAATCACGGATCACATTTTAAATCACTGATTCTAAAAGACCAAAGCATGAACTTTCTTAGTACAGAATGGTGATTCATTACAATGATAAAAAAACGTACAGAATGTTTGAAAATTTCTTTTCATAAAAACACATCGATATTCTCATTTTAGAAAAAATCGTAAGAAATACAAACTGTCGTATCTTTGTAAAAATATAATGCCGTACTGTAGCGAAATAAAGGATTTTTCCGATTCTGTAATTATTTTTTGTTCGATTTTGGTTAGAAAAGAAGGACACGACGAAAAAGTAGGAATTCCTTCTCCTGCTTCCTTCCGACAGCGATTTGGTGCATACGCATAAGAATGTAACCCTTGTTTTTATTTCATTCCTCATAAAATTTCCATACCGCAGCCTTTATATGAAAACCAATTCTTAAGGAGTAAACTCCAAAAAGTAAAACAGGAATGCGAAAGAAATGTAGACTTTATTTATTTATATTATTTGGCAATAAATGATGAGTTGAAAATATCTTTAATAGTACATAAAAGTATTCCAATGGATGAAAAATTTACTCTCAAATTAAGCAGTAACACTGTGTAATATAACTATTTTTAACTTCATAATAAATAAATTATGCATTTACAATTTTATCATCAAAAGTTTTATGCCTTGATGTCTTTCTATATAAGCAAAGTAATAAACATGAATGCTGTATAAATGTAGAGATTTTATTTATTTTTTGATAAGCTGAAAATATTTGTAACTTTACATAAAAATATTTCAATTCATTAAACCTTCAATGTTAGTGTACAATTAGTTTGTGTGTAAGTTTAATCTATTATCTTTATGATAAATAAGCTATAAATTTAAAATTTTACTTTCATAAGTTTTATATCTATAGCTCTTTGCGTAACCAAAGTAAGAAACTAGAATGCGAAATAAAGAGATTTTTTTTGACAATAATCTAATGAGTTCAAAATATTTCTGTAATAAAAAAACCTTGCATAAAAGATTGTTCCTCTAAGATTTAATACATTCCATTGTATTAAATCTTAGATTTACACGCAAAACAATAAACATTAATTGACAACAATAGAGGAACATTGAAATTACGCTTGTTAGTGTCATAATAAATAAATTATTATAAATAAATAAAATTATAATTTTGAAATTTTATCATCAAATTTTTTACATCTCTACATTTTTTTTAGCATAATAGAAATAAGTACAAATTTGTGAGTCCAGGATGTAGCTTATTAATTTTGTCTGGTCATCCATTGTATTAAACCAACCAAACAGAAAATATATGAAGCAACAGGGCTTCTATTAATAGGACAATATAGCGAAGATTTTGGATTATCATCGCAATCAACATTCTGGGTGTTTCTATGATTACACTGTATAGTCATGTGAATCGATCAACCAATCACCATTCTCATGTAAATGGGCTGAAAAAAATACTGGTGAAAAGCTGACATTTCTCCCCAACTCCAATTTGCCTGCTATTAGAGGGTTTGCATATAAACGGGGCCATAGAGGGGTTGATGAATGTGAAATGGTTTGCCCGTACATCGTACGGGCTACTGAAAGTTGGCCGCAACCGGTTTGCCCGTGCGCTGTAGAGGCACTGACATTTTCTCTCTTTCTCTGATTTGCGTGTATTTTTAATTCTTATGTTGATATTATTTAGTGCTAGTATTGTGAAAAGGTGATGCAGTTCTAACTATGGTACTAAAGTGCTTTTCATCTGGCGGGAATTTTCCGTGGAAGAAGATAGGAATTTAGTTCCTTAAAATTTGTGTATGCAATACTTTTGCATTCAGACCGGCGTTTTTGAAATTACGTACAACTCAATCAACAGAAACATTTTTTTGGTGAAAGGATGAATTAAATTTGGAAACAAATTTAGAAATATCTGCTGATTATTTGGATTATTTTTCAGAGCAGGGATGGGCATTAAGTCGATCGAGATCGACCGGTGAACCACCAAGACATTTAGAAGTGACCCCATTCACTAAGACCTAAGGGGCGCTTACTAAAAGAAACATATTTACGGAGCCCCGAGGCCAGCTAGACTGGATATTCGGCTTTTCATAATCAATGTAACTGTGTTTACTTGAGCAAATGCTATGATAAATGTGAAGACGACCCATGGGCCTTCATTGGAAGCGGACGATGACGCTTAACCCTTTCACTGCCCATCTAGGGGGAAAAGCAATCACTACAATGCTAGCCGTAAAAATGAATTTCCCCCCAAACCCTGACTGAAGGGGAGAAAAAATGTTGATGATCAGATTTTCCCGCGATAGCACGGGATTGGCTATTGACATATCATCGCACATCCCACGCTTCCATCCCACGCTTCCACGAGGTTGGGTTCTCGAGTTGTGGTCATGCTTCGCGATGGCGCTGGACTCAGTTGTGAACAAATTAGAACAAATGAAGTAAATACTTCGGTTTCAGATTCATCGATTCACATATGCTCGCAGCATTGAACACGTTATCACTTCTCGGTCTTGCAGTCGCTCCTACTTGTTCAAGTATTCAACTTGACAATTTTGTGTTTTTGTAATTAAAATAGTAATCTGTTCTGTTTTAAAAGAGGGATGCAATGTCGAAAACGAGTGTTAAGAAAAGAAAACATAAAATTGTAATACAGAAGGGCCACACCTACGCCACTAGGTGGACAACAACACCTAAAAACATTCCAAGGAGTCTGTACCCTGGAAAAGTCTGTTCACCCCTGGTTCAGAGGGACACACACACAAACTTTTCCACACACTCACACAAAGCCCTCAACCGTTTGAAAATGTGAGGATATAAATTTTTTTCTAAGATATATGAAAAATTCTTCATAGCATACAGATCGCACAAACAAAAAGCAAACTTTAAACAGTTTTTACGCTCCCTCATTGTAAAATTAAAAAAATGGTGGTAAAAAAATAAAATTTAAAGTTTTCATTTTCTCATTCTGTTATAAGTATGGTATTCAGTTATATACAATAAAAAAATGTGCTTTTTTAAAAACATTTTGGATAAAAAAATTGACTGTTTAAAGCATAGGTTCTCAACATGAGCGATAACGCCCCCCTGTAGGCATTTGAGGCTTTCAGGGGGGCAGTAAGAGACCCAGGGAAAATTAGGGGGCGTTGAGATGGCATGGAGGAGCTTGGGTAGTTTAACCAAATATAGTCTAAAAAAGACTAAAAAAACACGCTGATTATGTACTAACAAAAGTAAACTTTAATACTGTTTACATATTGATTTATGCATTTTAATCATTTCTATATCACATGTACGAAAATTCACTTATTTCGATAGTTCGGGAAGTGAATGGAAAACTTAAAAAGATTATGTTACATTCAGACATACATTAAATTGAATGATATAGTACGTTTTAATTTTTGTAATTCTCGTGTTGTCTTTGTCTATGAAGTAGGAAGAATGTTTTGTCCACTGCATTTCATTACGCATATTATCCAAGAAACATAATTAAATATGTTAACCAGGAATTAACATGCGATTCTTTAAAGGCTGAAACTTGTCGTAGCCTATCGCTACCTCTAAGATTATCAACTCCTCTTCGGGTATTACCTGAATCTGAATGTGTTGGATACATAATAAAGTCACTACTTCTATTAACAAATCAACCTTATTTATTGACCTTTCTTAATTAAGAGATTACACAAATACTATTCAACTTTAAGAACAATAAAAAACAGTGGAGAATGAGAAGGATTCAATAATCATGAATGACGGAATCTTATCTGAATCTACGACGGTTCGACGCGTACAATTATAGCTACACACTTATACTTAATTGGGATAAATAAAACTAACCTGATTTCTAATGATATGGCAGGTTTGTCTAGCTGTTTCTTTAATATCTGGATTGGATTCCTTTAATAGGCGGCTTCTTTCTCAGTTAACTCACAGTTCTTTCATGAACTAATTATATCCACAACATACGGTAGACTCTCACAACGTTTGCATTTAAAATAACACTTCTCATTTCATTTCACTCTCCTCTCTCTTCATTTCATTTCCCCCTTTAATTTCCTTTTTCGAACTCGCTAAACCCGAACTTATATAAAATATCTCATTTGCATAAATCACGCTTTTGGCTCCCGGTGGAGATTGGTTGAAATAAATGAAATATAGAATATTTGAGAAGGTTAGTGAAACGCGTAAGCACCCGTCACAAACTGTTAATTTATATTTATTTTGAAAGCAAAAGTTTATTATGAATTACTTAGTATCATCAAAACCCCTGTCTGTCTTTATAACAGGTAAGCTAAAACTTTTATTCCCCTCTTTTAAATGCAGAAGAGATTCAGTAGCGTTTCAATTTCTACAGTATCCAATATATGACTAAAATACATAATATTACACATTTAAATATATTTGTGGCAATAGCTATTTCAGATTCGCAAGTAAAAAAATTGGGGCTTTATAAAAAATTAAATTAAAAAAAATATTCTATTAGTAATAGAATATTTTAAAAAAATTAACTTTTTTTCCCAACATGTATATTATGTACACTCTTATTTCTCTAGGGTGGGAGGGGGTGGTATCGAAATATTTACTAGAAAGAGGGCGCCAGTTCAAAAACGGTTTGGAACCTATGGGTTAAGAGATTAAATGTATAGAGGATCAAATTCCTACTGTTGGCGTGCTGTGGAAGTTTGGATAGATGTGCGAACTTAGATATCGTCCTCATCCCTTGACCGTAGCTTAAGATTACGAGGTCCATCATCAATAGTTCTCGTTTTGTTTCACAGTGCGACGTAATTTAAAAATTCAATGACGTATACAGTAGTTGATTTACATTGCTTAAAGAAATTAGAGAAGCACACATGGCATTAACGAAATTACGCACACACAAATATTTCTATTGATAACAAACGCAGAAAAAAACAGCCATGGTCTAATGCGTAGCAGAAAACAGAAGAAAATTTTATTCCAGTCACATTCTTGACGTGGAAAGAAACAAAAAAGAGGGATACCTGCAGAAATTACGATTTTTTTTAAAAAAACTTCTTTTTTCACTGCCTCAGATGTATAGCACGCAATTTTCACGTTTTGTTTCATAACCAGATGATTTGAAAATGTCACAATAATGACTTGGCGAATAATTGGGAATTTTGAATTTCGACTAACTGTTGTAGGGGCAAGACATATCATTTCAAAGTTGAGAATCGATTCCAAGGATTAGAGAATGTGAGATGTCGACCACGGAAAAGTCACCCGCGTACTATTACAGCAATTGGTGACAATTATTTCCTGTTAATAGCTCATTGAGGTAAAACTGATTGTGCCACTCAGGTGTAAACGCAGTAGCTTCTGACATCAGGACAGAGAATAGTTTTCCTTCGGGTAGTTGGTCTCTCTTCGTGGAGGCCAATGGTATGCATTTAATTGACATCAAGACACCGTAAGGCCTTAAGAAAGTAGACTTGTAAACATCGATAATAGTTGCAACGTATTAGAATGTGTTGCTGTCCGATTCAATTTGGAGTTTGACACTCGACGTATACTTCGTAAGGAGGGAATCCTTTCGAGGAGGGACTCGAAAGCGTTTCACATTTGCTCCCAAAAAATGATGATACAGACGAGGTAGGTTGATAATATAAACTTGAATAAGCACAGGTGGAAGTATGGATCTGAATATGATCAGGAAGGGTAATTTGACGACCCAAAGGATAACGGATTATATACTGATACCTCCTATCGTACTTTACGCTGCAGCCATTAGTGACTTCTTTCTTAGAGGGGGTTCACCCATGGGACGGCCTGTTTTTTAAGCATTTTTAGAGAATTTTTCTTAGCAACCAGTAAAAAGATAGAACTTTAAGTTTTTTACCATTTATTTATGTGAATTTTAAGAATATGCATATAAATATTTAGCCAAAAATATCCAATAGAACGTGAGTTATAGCACTCTGAACACACCCGCCTCGAAAAAATGGACGCTTACTTACTCCACGATTACGGCTGATTGGCTTATTTGAAATAAAAAAAAATTAACGGCGTTTTAATCTATAAGCTTAAATGCACCGAATGGTTTATACTCAATTGAAAATATAAAAAATTGGATTTTTGGTACAACTCTGAAGGAAAAGTTTCAAATTTCATGCGTTTTTAGCTATGTTTTTGTTATAAAGAAAACAGAAATATTGTGAATTTTGAACGATCGTAGTTCATTTGGTGCGTATATATGTGCTGAGTCTACCCTATAAATTTGAAGCCATTCGTTCACACCGTTCTTGAGATATAATGGGAGAAAGTTGGAAAAACACAGTTTTGAGAAAAACGCGTTTAAAGTTTGAAGTCCGATTAAAACAATGGAAATCTTAACTTACTCTCAATCGGCGATGCCTGGTGGCGAAGACTAAAACAAGTTCGACGAAATATTCAATAACTCTATAGGTATTTTCTTTTATAACCTCTACAAACTTGTATATACTTGTATGAACGTATATTTTCAAAGAGGGGTCAATGTACACAATAGGCGCTCCAACTCAGCAATCCGAACAGCTGCTCTTCTAACACTTGCTTATTTATAACGACTTCGAATTTTAAAAAATCACTTTGCCACCCTATTCTAGACATGTTAAGAAAGAAATTTCCGACATTTTTTTTATTTTTTGTTTTTTAAACCCATCACATGGGTGAACCCCTTAAAACTTGGTAATGTCAGACGTCATTCAGCTCGAATTGTGGAGAGCATCTTTAAAGCTGAAACAATGTAGTGTATGGGTGTAGTGTAAACAATGTAGTGTTACATCCTATTAAAACAAATATTTTTGGACTTTTTCTTGCAACTGAATTGTTATCCTGTAACATCTTTTTTTTTTCATGTTCTATCCACGTTTCAAAGAATTAAAATCCCATACAAATTTTTAGGGGTCTTCTTCTCTGTATTGAATTTTAACACATGCTTTATTTTATGTCGTACAGTTTTCTTCATTTCTTTGCTTGCTCCTCTAATTTTTTTTCAGCAGAGTACAGAATTTCTTTCTGATTTTAACTTTAAATAATTGATGAGAAACTCGCGGTATCAAGTTGTTGTTTATAAATATTTTTTGTTTTATTATAATATTTTAAGGAGTTTTTTTTAAAGAAAAACTAAAAAGAGACTAGATAGATTATTTAAAAAAGACTTCTATTTTAGATTCTTAAAACTGATTCCATCTAAATGTTCATAAGTACTAATAAATTGTTATTTCTCTCATCAATTCATTTTATTTAATTCCTTAAGCCCATAATATAAAGTATTTTATAAATGCATTTTGACGTACAGTATGAGCGATGAAATTTTAAAATCTTAAGAGCTTAAAACATCTATAAATATTCGTATTTAATGGTTATTATAACAAATGGAAGACAATTTATAAGCATTTGAGAATAATAATATAAAATTGCACATAAAATTCATCTTTAATGCTATAAAATAATACAATGCTCCAATTTAGTTTGTTTCCTACAATTTACAATAAAATGATATAATATCTAAAGAATCCTTTTAGACAAAACTTAAAGGGAAAAAGAACAAATTTCTTTCTTCCTTTCTACCACTGAAACTGCCATCCGAAGCATTTCAACGGAGACGACGTAAATCATTGTTTGAAATTCAATCGGAGGGAAATGTCAGACAAAATCTATTAACAAAACCCTCGAGATTATTGAAATCTAACTTTCTCAACATTAAAGTCCCCCGCTTTTGTCAAATTGTCTCGAGTGATTATTAGCACTCTGTTGAATCTTTTATGTAGTCCCCAACAAGAGGTTTACTTTTTCTTTTTCTGGACGCTTTTCTCTTCCCCTATTTACCAGAAAGAGGCTTTAATAATCCGGTAAGAGGAGGAGACGGCAAGGAATCTGAGAGGTTGTCTGAAAAGTACATAAAAACTGGTCTGAATATGCGGGCCAGTATTACGAGAGAAAAAAAAGAGATAAAATCAGGAGAAAAAATTATAACATGAGCTTTCTAGAAAGGGAGATTAGTCTTAAGTGATGAGTGGTATTTACTTAATCTGCATTCAAAAATATACTTCAGTTCAGTTGGGAAAGAGCTTAGCTTTTTAGGAATTAAACTAATGATTTGAAATATTTTATAGACTATATGTATCAATTTATTTACAATATTTGTTTTAGATTTTTTTTTATCCACCCTAAATTAGATTTATTTTTAGAAACAATTCATAGAGTATCATGCTTGCCCACTAATTATTTATATTGATATTTTACTTAATTTAACTGGAGTATAAAGTATGTATATATATATAAACTTCTTTAAAAAAATAATTTAATAATTCATCAGTTTTAAAGTTTATTATAGTTTATGTGTCTTTTTATACACTTACGTTGGATACGTAAGGCATGCGTGTGTTGTACTGTATCTAAAATATTCATGTAAACAAGTTTTCAAGAAAAATTTAAATATCTTAAGTTAAAAATAAACGCCTCAAATGTATTCTACTTTTTGGATGGCTCATTAAGTCTGTTTTTTATGCATGAGCAGTTGAAATATTATTACGCGGAGAATTTTCATAGATGTGCATTAGACTTATAGGGTCGTATTGTGTATTTAATTTATCTATCTATCTCTATATATATTCATAAGACATTTCCTCTAATAGAAATTTTCCTATGAAAATTTGCAATCCAAATGACCGAATTGTTTGATGTGTTAGTAAATCCCCAAAAGAAACTGTGTAAAAAAAAAGGGGGGGGGGTCCCATTTACGTAGTTTTTCCGAGTTTTAATTTGAAAAAATCATTTCCCTTGAAAAGTAACACAGGTCTCACAGGTTGTTTACTTATCAAAGTTTATTCACTTTTGTTCCAAATCAGAGATGAAGAAACCTTTCATTGACGGATGGTTACAGTGAAATTATGCATATAGTTATCTTATAAAGTTTTAAAAAATATATATATAGTAGAAAATATATTAGTCTTATTAAAATTCATTTAAAATTTAGTGGCATCATAATGAAATTTGAAACGTAGTATATGTGTTTAAATATCAGCAAAAAGGTTTTTGCAGCAGGAACCCTTTAACGCACGAAGTATTAAGTTTGAACCACACATTTCATTATATGTACTTTAATAAACAAAATATCGTTTCTTGAAACTTAATTTTATTTTTTATAAAATTTTTTTTTAAATTTAAACTAAAATTTGCAAAGGAATCAATCTAAATCTAAATTAATTAAATAAAATGATTTGTGTAATTTGAAATCTTAATTGTATGAAAATGTTGCAGTTTTTCTTAATCTTCGCTCCAGCTTCTAAAAACAGAAATTTGAAGAACTCCTTTTCGTGTTAAAAAGAGTGCAACTTTATTGATAATCGTAGCGAGAATCCATGCAAAAAAAGTGTGGGATAGAGAAGACCTTTTTGAACTGGCAAATTTCAGCGATAAGAAAAGTGCCCTGCGGGAAGAGTTGTTGAAACAGAGACATTGCACATAGGTCATCCGAGAAACCAGTAGGAAAGTGCTTTGCACCCGCAATTAATTCATTTCCCCCATTTTTATTCCCAATATTTATTACATGGAGGAATTGGCTGCACCTTCAGTCCAGTGTAACTTTAATCACCTCCTACATACCAAAGAGTGACGCTTGCATCAGAAAAATGAATAGACCTTGCCAAAGAAAACTCGTGATCTAATTGTAAAATTATTTTGAAAAATGCAAAATAAGATTGAAATTTTTTCAGATTAAAAAAAATGTTTCGATGCTTTTTTTATATTGTATATTAACTTTGCTCCAGAGCCGTTCAATAAACTATTGTTGACGAAAATCATCCGAGCTGACAGCTTGTGCATCCAAATTCTATATCGCTTGAAAACTTTATTTCAACTTAAAAACAGCTCATTTCTATTCAACCGCATGGTTTTGACTGAAATCAAGAATCGATCCAAGGTTTCGAATGATTCTAATAAACCATTGGTTACCAAAGTGGTTCCTACGAACTCCTGCGGATCCTTGTAAGTGCTAAAAGGGTTTGTGGTAAATAACAATTAATTGCGGAGAGGCGAGGACAACTTTACTGAATTTGAGAAAGGTTTGATATTAAGTAAAATCTTTTCGATCCATTTCCATGATTAGGAAAGAAAATAAATTAGCTATTAGCTCTTTCAACTATTTTTAGAGTAAAATATTCTGGACAAATGCTTTAAATCCAAGTAATGACATGCGTCTCACGCTGGAAGTCGTGTCAATCGCGAGTGCAGTCGTTTTTAATTAACACGCTTTTATAAGTTTCATTCTATGTAACGGAATCTTAGAACTCGATTTTTACCCACTTTAAAAGATCGGATTAATTCGAAATTTTGCACACTTGTCAAAGACCGATGACAATACCATAATTTCCTACTTTTGTTCCGTTGTCCTTATCAGGATCGTCAGGAATAACGATAATCAGATTTGGCGACAATTCCATATGCCATTTCCAGATTTAGCGACTAAAAGAATAAGGTGTAACCCTAAAGCGAGTGTTTTTAATTTAAGCTAATTATATGCAAGTGTAAAATAAACTTGTGGTTATTACAAATAAATAAAAAAAAGTGTTCTTTATGTGAGAAAGTGGAGGGTGGGTGTGTGATAGCAATTTCTTTCCATAATTTAAACATTTTTCTGAAAATGAAAATAAAAAAAAGGCCCTGTATGTAAAAAAAATTATCTTCTAACTGCTATAAATATATTTTATTTTTATAAAGCAGTACGTTTAGAAGTGATGATACGAATTAACATTATAGCAATATGTTTGTTGTTGTTGCTTATGCCACCTGATCGACAGTAACATCAGATCAAAGTCCACGAAATTCATCGCGGCTAAGGGCTAGAATTTTCACCATTCAGACCCACCGATTTAACGAGCACGTTCTCCGTTTGTACTCGGTGGGCATTTGGTGGCATCGAGCATCGAAACCAGGCCTTCCAGTCTGTATTCCAATGCTCTAACCACAGTATACCCACGGCTTTTAGCAATATGTTTAAAAGGGGATAGTACGATTGACACTTAATATTACCATGCTATTATTAACACGCTTTCTTGAATGTCTGTCCGGGTGGAATTTTGTAATTGATTAAACTGTGTGACTTTCCGATGAGTTACAGATTTGAAATTTGGACCATTGCTCAGAAGTAGATGACAATGCATAAAAATGTGAAGAAAAAAAAAAAAAACGAAAAGGAGGAACTTTATACTTTTTAGTTCGTTATAAAATCATGGTACATTAAATTTTCTTAATAGGAACTTTTTCAACAAAACACACTTTTAATTGTTTGACCTGTTCTATAGAATCTAAACGAACTGTTCTATAGAAACGAAATCTAATATAACTATACGGGACTCATCCAAGGCCCCGTAAATGGAGAGAATAAATACACTTCAGACCCTTTAATTATATCTATTGAAGAGCAAGACTAATTCCAGCAACCACGTAATTCCGGCTCCAAATATCAAACTCAAGGATAAATTCAACAATGAATAAATGATAGCTTAAGAAACTAAAAAACACGCTTTTATTGTAGATCGAACTAAAAAATGAAAAATAAATTATAGTTTTAAAAAAAAACTAAAGAACACGCTTTTGTACTGATTCGAACTAAAAAGTAAAATAATAATTCTTAATATAAGAAAAAAATTATGAAAGAAAGTTAATGTCATTGGGGTAAAAGCGTGGGGTGCTTTGTACTACATTTTTACATTAACTCGGCATTTCGGGTTAGAAGTTAGAAAAAGTATATTGATATATTTATAGAACACCCCACGTTTTTACCTCCGATGACATTAATTTTCTCGTTCATCATTTTATTCTTAAGTTTTTTTTTGTTTTTTTTTAACATTTATAAACCCCGTGCACCACGCAGTGTATAACACGGGGGCATACAACACAGACAGAAGAGAGAGAGAGAGAGAGAAAGGATTACAACTCAAACATCCATGCCTTCTCCGGGATTCGAATCCAGTCCCTACGGCACCGCAGTCAGCTTCACTGACCACTATACCGGATGGGCGGCTCATTCTTATGTTAAGAATTATTTTTTTACCTTTTAGTTTGAATCAGTATAAAAGTGTGTGTGTTCTTTAGTTTTTTTTTAAACTATAATTTATTGGGAGGTATAAATAGGAACGGAAACTTGCCTAAAATATGGCAGCAGAAAAGAGATTCGAATGCAACACATCTTCCTCAGTTTTGAACCTGAATAATAGTTGTAGATTTTTTAATAAAGCTTGTTTTTTAATTCAATTGATATCTTGTACATGAATTTATTAACCAAAGATATTCTTTTGTTAAAGTTCATTTATAAAATAACCTTATTACATCAGCGGCTCTCAAACTGTGGGGTGGATACTCTAGGGGAGCGTGATAATCCCACGCGTGAGAGGGGGGGGGGGGCACGAGCATATAGAAAGTCGAAAATTAAATATTATTTAAAAAAATTTACTAAAGGGAAGCAAAGCAAAATGCATTCTGACATAATAAAAATAATAATCATATAAAATGCGCATTTACACTGATATAATATACACGGTGATTATAATTAAAGTTTCAAAACACTATAAAAAAAGAACCACTGGTCAGAATGATGCCAAATTTAAACGGAATGTTATTGAAGAAGGGGGAAGGCGTATGGCATAAAAAGTAATTCAAAGTTTTAGTAACAGATGGCGCTATAAGCATCCTAATGTAAAAGGGTTCGATTCAAAACAACAGTGAATCGTAACACAACAGCCAAGGCGTAAGGTGCACGTTAAACCAAGTGTGCATGACTGTTCAGGTGTGATACTGTTAGTTTCTTTAGCCCATCCACGATGGTAAGGTTATATCACATCAGATGGGAACAATCGGTTTTTAATTGACCTGAGGCCAAAAAACCGCATAAAAAGCGTCCATCAAATCAGATTTTTAATTGTCCTGAGGCCAAAACCTCATAAAAAGTGTCCATCAAATGGGCTTTTTAATTACGCAAGACTGGCGCAAAACATGCAGTATGTTGTCCACCGTTGTCAACAACAAATTTAAATCAAGAAACAGCATGTTCCACAACTGATCGAAGTGTCTCCGGGATCACGTTCAGAATGTGTTATGCAATGAGTGACTTCAATTCAGTGTGCAATCGGAGCACCGAGCTCAACATCTTTCAGATAGCCCCATGCCCAGAAGTCACACGGATTAAGATCAGGTGATCGGGGTGGCTAGACTGTAGGGAAATGACGTCTGATAACTAGCATTTCCAAAATACCGCTTTAGCAGCAGCTTCACTGAATTTGCAATGTACGGAGAAGCACCATCTTGCATACAAATGATCCCATCCACACAACCACGCTGTTGAAGATCTGGAATGACGTGGTTGCGCAGAATACACTCACAGCGCTGACCAGTGAAGATAACAGGACCAAAAAAGCACCCGTCTCCTTGGAAAAATATGGCTCTATGATAAATGATGCCGTAAACCCGCACCATACAGTGACCTTTGCAGGATGAAGTAGTACTAGTTGAGTTACGAGTGGATTCTTTGTTGCCCATATTTGGCAATTCTGTGTATTGACATATCCTATCAGATGGAAATGGGCATCGTCTGACCGCAAAATTTTTCACGCCCATTCATTGTCCACTTCCATGCGAGCAAGACATTTTAAGGCAAAAGTCTCTCTTCCTGGCAGGTCAGAAGGAAGAGACTCCTGTACATGGCTAATTTTGTATGGATAGCAATGCATGATGTTTCGTAGAATTTTATGCACCGTGCTCAAAGGCCTGTCCAGTGTTTGGGCAATTTCCCGAGAACTGCCTGGTTGCAAACCACCGCTCGACTCCTCCTGCATTGTTGTAGCCACTTCTTCAATTACCATCGAATTAACTCTTTTCCTCCCTCTACCAGATAGCACGTGAAAAGAGCCTGTCTCTTCCAATTTTTGAATCATTTTCTCCAGATTTGGGCAGTCGTCAGACCAACGCCTATTTCACACTCTGCAGTGCTCGGAACTTTTGCAGAGCTATTGGTTCACAGTCATTATTCCTGTAAAAAAGCTTAAGAAGCAGAGCACGGTCCTTCAGTGAGACAGTCATGGCAAAATTTTTAGACGTGAAATGAGGAAAACTGTGTACCCGGCGTTTTTGTAACAAGTGAAATGAGTCGGGCGCAAGACAGGTATTTTCATTTACATATTCTGACGTTTACAGAGCGATCTGTTGATACAATTTGGAACTATTTTTTCTTATGCCATACGCTTCCCCCTTTCTTGAATAATATTCCGTTCAAATTTGACGTCATTCTGATCAATGGTTCTTTTTTTTATTAATGTTTTGAAACTTTATACAAAATCACCTGTACTTAAAAATGTATCAAAAACGCACAATATATTTGAAAATTAATTTATCAAAACTAAATTAAGCTTAATAATTACTAGTATTTGAAATGGAAAAGGTATGTATGCAAAATGCTTTTATTTTCAGTGCAGAAAATTCATCCCCCACCCGTGCCCAAAATTCAAAGAGTGAGTTATTTCTAAGTTGCCTTTGATTTATCCATTTGACGTGAAATTTATGAATATTTCTTCTCCGGTAGTTGAAAGCCCTTCTGTATCGAGGCTCCTGGTAACCTTGGTAACTTCTTTAATTAAAAATTATATTGTAATCTGTTCCAATTTAAGAATTAGAAAAAAAAATAACATGATACTTAAAAATAAAAAATATCTATTACTTAAAAATAACATATACAAAATTTAATACTTATCTTAATAATTTGTACGTTTTATAGTAAGGATTTTTTTATTTTTTTTTGTCGTCTTAGAGTCGAAGTACGTTATTATTGCATTCAATACATTGGTATTGTATGGAGGGTGGCTCGACGAAATTTATGATTGAAAATTGGGTCGCAAATATTGAAAGTTTGAGAATCATTGTATTAAATAATGCATATCAATATCATTTTCGTTCTCATAAATTTTAAATTTGTAATTTTCCTACTATGCATTCAAATAAAATAGTTTCAATTGGGGGATCATGGCCAAATTTTCAGTATAAAAAAGGGGTTCATGAGCACAGTAAGTTTGGGAACCATTGTTGTAAACAATTTCATCCCCATTCTAAGTTTCTAGGTGCCTTCTTAAAGTTAATCTCAAGCATTATCATCATTAAAAGAAATTCGGAAAAAATTGTTTAATACATAGAATGTCTTAAATATTAATCAGTATACTTTTTTATTGATGTCGGTAACAATTTTAAAATTAAAGTCGCACTAGATTAGTCGCACCACAATTGAAAACGAACTTTACAATTTTGATCCAGTCAAGTGATTTTATTTGAGCTGATATCTGTTTTCTGACTTCCATTCCACTCCACATCTTAGAAGGAATTTGTAGCTCAATTCCATTTAAAGTGCAGAGTTTTCAGTCAAATCTGGATTCAATGAGGTGACTTGACTTGATCATTACCAGTAACAAGCTCGCAACCATGACATTCAATTACCTCGGCCGCTTTATCGATTTTGAATCAAAACACATATCATTAAAATAATTGTTTTTATGTAAATATCCATCCAATCATACAAAAAATTGGTTTACCGTTTTTTTTGGGGGGAAGAGGCTTTTTTACCCCTCTCTTCCCCCGAAAGGACTGTATTTTTATTCTTATCCCGCTCCAAAAACGTGGTCCGAATATGTGCAAGAAAATTACTTTTATTTATATCTTCAATAATTGAATCATTTTAGCTCTGAAATTTAAAAAAAGTCAAAAATGAATAATAATGGCTTACAGTGTGAAAAGGTATGAAAAAAGCCATTATTCATTTCAGGTACCTTATACGTCTGACTCTATCCACGCTATCTCTTAACTTTAAAAAAATGTCAATATTTTTAAATATATTTTGATAAACAAAGTTACAGTCTGCAGAGGCTATTAAAATGCTAATTTTTACACAAGCACAATTTTGAAAAGTACTAAGAATTCCTCGAAAACAAATCAATAGCTTTTTCATTTTAAATTTGCATGCATTTTTCTTCAAATTGAAAAACATTGGGCTTTACGTAGAAAATATTTTAAAAATATATGGATTAATTTTTTTTAGGAAGCATTTATTTTAAACAAAAATACAAATTGTAATTTTTCTCATGGATTAAAAGCAAGGTGAAAACATGGTGTAATATTTTACATCTTTTGGAATACGAGGTTCAATTTTTTGAGGATATTAATATAAAAAAAGGAAATTCAATTTTTATCTGGTCCCAGAAATGAAAACTAGTTATGGATCGTACGTAGTTATTCTAACGAAAAATGAAACTATGGTATCTTAACCGTCATTAAAAATAATAAAATCAAACTCAAGTTACTTTAGAAGAAATATGAAATTGTTTCTTCTTTTAGATGTAATGGAATCTTTTTTTTCAGATTTTGAGCTGAAGTTGACTTATTCTTGTTTGTCAACAATGAAAAGGGCTGAAAAATTGGATTTGTCTTTTCATAAGTTTGTTAGAAAATAAATGAAATATATCTGAATGAAACCGATAAAAACCTTGGAATTGTCACATCGAAGCCAAGACATGCTCACATAAGACATTTTTTCGCTTACTATTAGGAAATTATGGCTATTGTATTCCTGTGTATAGGCATAACTCTTTAGTACAGTCTATTTGGTTTTTATATATTTTCTTTAGATCTCATTATTTGTTACTGACATCAAGATAAAAATGAAAAAAGTCTGTTGTGTTATTTAACTAAGGTCTTCTTTTGGAGGGGGATCAATTTTCGTATCGATGCTTAACAAACAGAAATAACATTTTTCGACTTAATCAAAAGATACGGATACTGACATTATATTACAGAAAGTCTCTGTCTCTCTTTCGTATAGAAAGGCCGATGCACTTTAAATCTATTGTGGCTCAAAGTCCTCACGTTAGAGTGGTATGGAAGTTATGAGAGTCAGATGCTAGCTCAGGTGTCGTCCTCGTCCCCTGACCATGGTTCAAAAAAAAATGACGAGATACGTCACCAGTAGCCCTCACGTTGCTTTATAGTGCTACATTCATACTGTATTTATAATATTATCAAAACTTTAAGCAAACTCTAAAGCTTGTTTCCTTAATTTATTGAAGATAAATGCTTATTCATAGGAACCAAGGCCATTATTTGCTTTCTCACGATTTCATACGTAATATTTTTTCTTTGAAAATTCCGTGTTTTTCGTTTGTGAAATTATATATCAATATATTTTTAATATAATCCTCCATGCAGTAAATGGTGGCCACAGTAACCGAGTGGTCATGGTTGCAAACTCGTGGCCGGCACAGTCGGGTGGCCGGATGGAGGGGCTAAATCCTCCCTTTGGCTTAATGCGAGAGTAGGGTGCGTGTCTTCCTCGTCATCCAGTGGCGTAACGTACACCCCCGCAACCCCTGCACTGCGGGGGGGAGGGGCCCAAAGCCTGACTGACGCTCTTCATGTAAATTTTCTCAAAATTCGCTTTCGATTTTTTAAAATCTAACTTTTAAGCGATTTTCCAATTGGCGATCTACCATCATTCAAAATCAAAATTTTAATGCGCTCATTAGATATCTTTGATCCAATAACCAAATCAAAAAACATTTTGTTTGATGTACTGTAATCCCAGCGACGAGAGATACTTTTCTTGAGTGGTGTTTTTTCAAACCCAAATTACTAACAGATAAAATAAAAGTCAGATGGAGAATCGGAGATATAATGCTAGGAAGATAAAGAAATCATCACTATTCTTGTAGTACACTTTACATTAGCAGTAGAGAGAGAAAAAAAGACATGACTTATATACTTTTTACTGAAGTTGCACATTAACTTATTGGCAACTTTAGTTCCCCCTCCCTCTCATGTATTTCATTTTCTTTTAGCGAAGTCGTAAATAACGTACATCTGTTATGCTCTTTTCATGTGAAATAGTATTACAATACTTGGAAAACCATAGAGAGCATTTAAATAATAATTTGGTCATATTTATGAGTATTCAATCAAATAAAGCATAATGAGAAACGTTTCACAAAATTGCTTTCAAATAGAATAGGCATCTCTATTTTTATATTCAATGCACTTAAATTTAGGGTGTGTTCCTTAACAATAAAAACATTTCCACATCTCACTTCTCGCTTTCATAATTAGAACTGTATTTTTTTATTGGCATTTAATATTCTGGTTCAAAAAATGGCATTTTATCAATTGGACATGAAGAAACGCGGCTCTTAAATGAGTGGAGTGAAATAAACTTTGAATGTTTCTCAAAAATGAAAAATTCGAAAGGAAAAGGAGTATAATATAAATAGTAAATTTGCAAAATTGGATAAATTTTTATTTCTGCAAGTGCATAATCTTGTGCAAGTACTATTAATAGTAATGCTAGTGAACCTGATTAACAAATCATGGAAATGAAAATTAATTCACTAGAAAAAACACAAGTGCGGACACTTCAGCTGATAAGGATACTCTATCTAAAGAAAAGGAGTCGTAAAGAGAATAAGGTAAACGATATCTTTTTTCTTTCGCAAGAATTTGAAAACGAAAATTATTTTACGGTTTTCGTGTCTTTCTTAATGTATTGTTTTTGTTTAAGTTACCAGGTTATCTTTCGACTGTTGTTTGAGAGATTTTCCATTTTAATAAGTACCATAAATACTCTTTAATGTTAAGGGTTATTTACTTTTCGTTTATTCAAACTTCGGTTGATTTTGTATTCAGTTATAAGCTTAATGTTTAAATGTTTTTAGGCGATGTGTATCGGTACATTATGTTTGATTTTCTAATCCTTTGTAAGATCTGGCTTGGGGCCTAAAACCTGACCTTGCGAGGGGGTGGGCCTTATTATTTTCCGTTACGCCACTGTAGCTATTGAATAGCTCACATTATCCTTTTTAAATAATTTTTATAATTACTACTTAAACAGTGAATGCAGACTTTTTCTACTTGATTATTGTTGGTATCGCTATAAACCTGTTTTTATTTTAAAATCTATGAAAAAAAACCGAGTTTACTTTTGTTATTCTCAATACTTGGGATGAATCAAATAAAATATCATTTAAAAAAAATTTTCAAATTCTGTTTTAAATGTTTTTTTCTCGTTGTTTATGTACGCAGTATTAGATGAACGCCGACTTTTTCTAGTCAGTATATATATATATAAGGGGGGCAAATATTTTCCGTTACGCCACTGTCGTCATCCGACCATGGTTCAAAATCACAAGGTCCATCAGCAATAACTCTCGTGTTGCCTTTGATTGCGATGTTAGTAAACAAAGTTAGGTAGTCAAGAACTAATGGATGGGGGTTGTTTCCATTGAGTCGTAAGTTCAAGTGACACTGTAGAAGGGCTATAGTGCATGCGAAATCTTTCAAAGGAGGTGTGGGAGTTGGAAGGAAGAAAGTGGGAGAGTGTTCAAGCATCGTCTTCGCCGTTTGTTCGTGTTTCAAAATTAAGAGATCCGTCGCCAACAGCATTCCTGTTGCTTATTCTCTTGATTAACGTCAAATTTAATTGATAAATATAGTTGAAAAAGTATTTTAGTGAGAGTGTCTCATTTTATTTAATAATAATTATAATGTTATGTGTGATTTAATGATACATGTTATTCATTTATTTTATTTAATAAAGTTTTTTTGGATTTAAATGGACATTTGACTCATGTCCAAAATTAAAGACACAAATAAGTTTCTCCTCATAATTTTAAAATGCCTCCAGAAAAACTAATAGAATTTGTATTTTATACATTTTGAAGAACGGGTAGTACAATATCAACCTTCAGTTTAAGAAAAGATATTGTTTAGTGTTAGATTTTGCAGAACTAACTGGTTTGAGATCATTTTTCTCCAGTTTTGTGAATATTGCATTAAAACAAACAAGTTAGTCTTTTTGCTGAGAGAATGACTTGACATAATCGTTTAGAGGATTCCTTGAGATAGAGAGCCTTTGGTAAACTTGAAGGCGTGTCTCAAGCGAAGGTGGCAGGTTGGTTACAAATGGCCCGAAAGGGATCACCCGGTTGGGGAATCCATTCCGAACTAGTGGTACTCTCACCAAGAAGGTCGGCGAAAGTTGCCACAGAGCATCGACATCTACACAAGATCGTTACTTGGCATCGACGACGTAGGCAGACAACGTTTCCTCAATTTGCTCGTGACCTTGCTGCTGTGTCTAGAAGAATTTCCAGGCAAATAGTCTACAGTTGTCTTGCAGAGATTGGTCTTTACGCTCGGGGTCCAGTCTGGTGCATCCCTTTGACTGCTCCGGCAGGAAAGACATGTTATTGGGGAGCTGAAAACATCAGTCGTGGACACCACACGAATAGGGGCATGTTCTTCTAAGATATGTCGAAATGTACCCGACAAAATGAATTTCATCGAGTCTTCCCCTGGAGAGAAAAGGGATCTCACTTTTATTCTTCCTTTATAACAAAAATCTACAGATTTGGTGGCAAAGGAATCCTTGAGAGTGGTAGCATAATGTTGGGCAATCGTACACTACTGTACGTTTTCGATGCGAGTATTCTCAACTCACAGCGCTATAGGGATGAGATCCTAGAAAATTACGTGAGGTGTTTTTGAGTGCTATTAGTCCTGACTACATTTTTATGGAAGATAATGCGCGGCCACACAAATCTCACATTGTTGACAAATTTCATGAAGCAGCAGATATTCCCCGTATGGATTATCTCACGAGGTCTCCGGATCACCGATCTATTGAATATGTTTGGGATGGTCTAGGAAAAAAGCCATTTCTCAGCGTAGCTTAATTAAAAGTCACGCTTTTGGAAAAATGGAATTTGTTGCCAAAAAAACATTGACACCTCTATCTGGAAGCTTGTTGTGATGCTTGTATAGCAGTTCACAGTGGTGGTCAGACTCCATATTAGACAAATTTTTCCCGAGATAAATGCTTTATCTCGGATGCATGATTTCAAACTTTTTGATATGATTGTATCTTATTTCCCAATCAAAGTATTTTCCATATTGTAACGTTTCTATATTCTTTCTGACATTGTAATATGCCTCTCTGCCAAATTTTGTGGCCGCAGAGTAAATAATTCATCAGTTTTCACAGATTTTATGATTGCGACCTTTATTTTGGACATAAGGGTATATCTTTCAGCAATATATAAAATACACAAATTATACTTAATTAAATTTTTACGATTACTTAGCTATTTATTGCTTTAATTAACTTGTTTAGTTTGAGATACACTTCATATATTTAATCCTTGCATGGGTATAATTTTTGGAACCCAAGGTGGCTTAAGTCCTACCTCGCTGATCGAAACATTCAACCACAACTTTTAAATTTTAATTTTAAATTCATAAATAAAGAAATTTTTATAGTTTTTGAAAAACTTGTATTTGATTTAGAATATTAAACTTTCGTCATTTTCTAAGTGAGAACGAAAATTTAATATTAACAAAAAAGAATAGGCAATCATAAAATATAAGTATTTTAAAGAGTTATTGTATTACTATTTTATATTTCTTATGTACTTTTTTAAAGTTATCAGCTACACAATTTATTTCTTCCCCGAACAAAAATCTTTCATGTAACTCTTAAGTATTTCTTTAAAAACTGGAGTAATTTAAACTTTTACATTTCGAATTATACAACGAAGAGTCAAAACATTATGAACACCTAATCAATAACAAGTTGCATCACTTTTTGCTTGGAAAACAGTTGGAATCGCCTTGGAATGTATACCACAAGGTAGATGATTGAAGACAGATTGTACCAATTGTCTAAGCAGTGGTCGCGTTAAGTCGAGATATTCCAACTTGAAGATGTTTGATCTCTGAGCTGCCTTTTTTTGTGCCCTCTAAGACAGATATCCGTCGAGTTAGGTGGCCGAGACATTAATTGGAATTCAATTTTATGCACCTCGAACCCTTCTAACATAATTCTAGCTTTTTGACACGGAACGCTCTCCTTTTGGAAGATCCCAATTCCTGTTGGGAAAACAGACGCCGTATATGGATGTAATTGATCCTGAATTATGCTCAGATAGTTTACTATTTTCATGGTCTCTTCTACTAAAACTAAGGATACCAGAGTCACCCATTAGAACGTTCTCCAAAGCATAGTCGCGTTATTACCAGTCTGTGTACTTGGAAAGATCAACCGTTTGACTGTGGAAGACGGCACATCCTGACACAACCATCGATGTGATGAATGAGAGAAATTGTGATTCTTCCAACCAGGAAACTCTTCCACTTATTTATGGTCAAGGTTTCTGAGCCCACTCTTTGCGTAGTTGGCAGTGACGCTTGGTCAGCAGAGGCCCGCGAGTGGGACGTCTGCTGGGCAGTTCCATATCCAACAGTGTCCGCTGAGCTGTATGTTCCGAAACATTTGCACTTGGATCTACATAGTATTGGACTATCAACTGACCCGCTGTTTGGCGTCGATTCTGTTTTACGAAGCGGGATAATTTCCGGCGCCCTTTTTTTTAATGATGCGTAAACGTCCAACATCTAGGTATCCACTGGTTTCACCGTTATTTATCCATTTTGCACAAACACTAAAAGCGGCCGCGGTGGCCGAGTGGTCTAGGCATCGGATCATGGCTAGCATGTCATGGGTTCGATCCTAGTACCACTAAAAGATCCACCGTGAAAAGGAGCGATGCACG
Organism: Trichonephila clavata; assembly: GCA_019973975.1. NCBI lineage: Eukaryota > Metazoa > Arthropoda > Arachnida > Araneae > Nephilidae > Trichonephila > Trichonephila clavata. The sequence goes on along the minus strand of BMAO01035804.1, from coordinate 290,564 downwards.
TTAAATCTGTCGAGAGCTCAAACGTCCTCCCGTTGGTGTGGTGTGGTAGTTAGGAGAGGAGGTGCCAGCTCAGGTGTCGCCCGCGTTACTTGACCATGGTTCAAAATTACACGGACTGTCACCAAAAGCCCTCGTGTTGCTAATCAGTGCGACGTTATTATTCTCTCACTTACAAACACTAAAAACTTCAGAGCACAAGCAACCTACCAGTCATGTTGTTTCGGAGATACTCGTTCCAAGTCTTCGGGTCATTACAATCTGCACTTTTTCAAATTCGCTTAGACCAGCTGCCTTTCCCATCACTCGCAGAAGTAAGTGCAAAAAGGACAGTTTACCTTTTTCGTTAGCCTAAAAGCCCTCGAGTAGCTGAATAGTGCGACTTTAATATTCACTCTCTCACTCACCCCACAGTTAAATACCATTCTCTCATAATCACACGGCTTCCAAGTCATCCAGCCGAGTTCATTGAAAAATGTGGAGGAGTTCATAATGCTTTGGCTCGAAGGTGTATATTTATCTTTTACCTCAACGGAGCATTATTATGAACATAGTATTTTATCTCAATTTATTCAGAAAATATTTGTCGGATATATTTCATCATTTTTTTTTTCAAATTTAACTTTCACAGGTAAAAGTAGCTGCGGTAGCCTAGTGGTCAAGGTATCGGACTCGTGGCAGGCGTGTTGTGAGTTCGAGGCAGGTACCACTGAAGACCCGCCACACGGAGGAGGCTGATGCACGCTAAATATGTCGAGGCTTTTAACACCGTTGGTGTGGTGTGGAAGTGATGAGAGGGAGTGCCAGCTCAGAGGTATCACTTGACCATGGTTAAAAGTTACGAGGTCCTCCGCCCAAAGCCTTCGCGTGCAACTTTGTAGTACGACGTTAAAATAACTCTCTCTCTCTCTTCATAAGTAAAAGTACAAGAATCAATAGATTCAATATTAAACATGCATTTATTTCGCCAAAAAAAAAAAAAAACCCCTAATTATACTTATTTCGGGAATTTAATGTGTCCTTAGGTTTCAAGTATAGTAGGATTTAAATAATGAATGAATGGAACTTTCCTAATTGTAACCCCATCAAATATATCCTATGCTTAAAAAAGTTTTGTTCATCTTTAAAATAAAACAGACCATACCATTCGAGCGCATAACGCGCCCTTTTAATACAAACAATAAGATTAAAACTTACGGGAGCGCATTATATATAGAACATAAAAACGACTTATTTAAAATAATATAGAGCATATTAATATATATATATATATATAGGATTTCTACCTTTACCTAAAGGCCTTCTATTTAAAAGAAATGACATACCTTCTGAACTTAAAAAAATTTCATAATCCTTATACACGGTGTATATTAACCGAAATAACGGTAATTATATATATATATATATATATATATATATATATATATTTGCATATGTGTCTCACTCTTTTCGTTTTTTTTTTATTTTTAGTCTTGAATTTCAAATAATTTAGTATCAGTCAAAAAGGAATTTGAAATGCTACGTAAAATATCGATTGAATTCTTTTTCTGTGCCTTATCTGATATTATTTCATTTTACCTAAATAACTTAGCTGCTCTCAACAAATAATGGAAATTTTGGAAAATTAATTTTTCAGACAAATTAACTTAAATGTCTTTCCGTGCCTGAATCGCTTTTATTACAGAATGGAATAATAAAAGTTAATAAAAGGAAATATTTTTAGAAAAAAAAATATTCCCGAAATTGTGTTCGCACAAATACACTAACAGAGAATGTGAATCAATAATTAAATATACATAAATTTTCTCAGATATTATAACTTGAGTTGAAACTGATGTGCGAATTGTACTTCTTATAGTAAAATCATCCTTAAAACTAAGCTCGAAAACGGATTTCATTCAGAAGTACTTTGGATCTAGATTTAGGGGTTTTACTTACAAATCAATTAAGTTGAAACTTGCATTTTTGTCTCATTTTATGTTCTATTAAATTTATTATTTTATTTAACTGAAACCTGAACCTTACTTAAGATACCTTTTTCAAGCCGAAAGCTAGTGGAATTTATATTTACATAAAAAAGAACTACTTAAAATCTTAATCCATTTCATGAATGAGTGATTCCTGTAAATTTCTAGACTACAAAAGTCACTGAAAAATAAAGCTAAACTTCAAACACTCAGGTGCATACCACAAAAACTAAAGCCCTTAACTTATAGTGTATACAAAAAGTACACCGTGCATATATATATATATATACACTCAAGAGCCAAAACATTGTGACCACCCCTACTTTTTGCAATGAACTCGCCTGTATGACGTGAAGGCACGTGATCAGATGGAAGTGGTATTTAACTGCTGCTGGAGAGTCTGAAGAATCATTCTTTCACTTACTTCTGTGTGTGAGGGCTGCGGATCTAAGCGACTTTGATAGAGGGCAGATTGTAATGGCTCGAAGGCTCGGAACAAGTATTTCCGAAACTGCACGACTCGTGGGTTGTTCGTGATCTACAGTTGTTAGTACTTATGCAAATTGGATGAATAACGGGGAAACCAGCAGTAGACGACATGGTGTTGGGCGTCCACACGCTATCAAAGAAAAAGGTCGTCGGAGACTGTCTCGCATGGTGAAGTAAAACCGGAGCCAGACAGTGGCTCAGCCGACAGCCCAATACAATGCAGGGCCAAGTAGAATAGTATCGGAGTACACTGTTCAGTGGACATGGGGCCTGTTGGACATGGGGGTGTTGGATATGGGGCTACGCAGCAAACGTCCCACTCGTGTGCCTTTGCTGACCAAGCGTCATCGCCAACTGCGCTTGCGCTGGACCCGTGAACATCGCAACTAGCCCATGGATCAGTGAGAGAGAGTTGCCTGGTCAGATGAATCACGGTTTGTCATTCATCACGCCGATGGCCGTGTCAGGATACGCCGTCTTCGAGGCGAACAGTTGCTCCCTCAATGAACAGTAGGCCATGCACAGGCCGTTGGTGTCGGTATTATGCTTTGGGGGACGTTGTCTTGGGCGTCTTTGGAACCCGGGGTTGTGGTAGAGCAGACCATGCTATAGGGTATCTGAACATCATTGCGGACCAGTTGCACCCTTACATGGCCTCTGTTTTTCCAGCTGGAAATGGAATGTCCAAAGGGGACAACGCCCCGGGTCACAAGGCTAAAATTTGTTGGAGTGGTTCCAGGAACATAATGCTGAATTCCAGTTAATGTCCTGGCCACCGAACTCACCAGATCTTAATCCGCTAAACACATTTGGGATGTCATGGGACGGCAGCTCAGAGTTCAAAGACCACCAATTCGCAATATCTCGGATTTGCGTGACCGTTGCTTAAACATCTGGTACAATCTGTCTCCGGTCATCTACCAAGGACTTGTGGCATCCATGCCAAGGTGGGTTGAAGCTGTGTTGCGCGCAAAAAGTGGGCCAACTCGTTATTGACAAGTGGTCATACTGTTTTGGCTCTTGAGTGTATATATATATATATATATATATACATATATATAGATATAAAATAAAATAAGTATGGACACAAATTATAAATCCTACAAAGAAAAGAATGGATGAAAATGGGTATGAAAGCCTATAGCATTCCCAAACGAAAGATTCAAAATTATCAGTCTTTAGACCAATGATTCTCAACCACTGTGCCGTGGCACTTTTGTGTGTGTGCCCCCAAATTCTTAAAGTGTGCCACCAAATTTTAGTAATGTATGTAGTAAAAAAATTATGCTTTTTTTATTACGAGTAAAGTTTAAATTAAAGGAAAATCCTGATATATATTTGCTTTGTGTGCCGCCAAATTTTGAAATCGTTAAAAGTGTGCCGCGACAAAAAAAAAAGGTTGAGAATCCCTGCTTTAGACATTTGGGGATATATATATGTATAACCTTTCTTATTCCTGTTAATATTCCTTAGAATATTAATAATCTATTATTTTAAATTTATTATTTTTCTTATAGATATAGTTACCTCCATATTCAAATTTTAGATAAAATTACTTATTCTCTTAGTTTTATTTTAACCGTGGTCATTTTTTTTAAATATTTAAATACATTTATAATTCTAGTGTCTTTCAAGTAATGGTAGTATTTATACTTTAATTATTTTATTTTTATTTTATTTCTATTTTTTCATACTTTTGATAAGTGGTACTATATTCAGCCATTCCCATGCCTTGAATTTGTATTTGGGTCCAGAATCTGGCAATAACTTGTTTATTGTACTCAGATTTAGCGTGGGCTATACATTTTAGAATGCAATTTTTAGGTAAGTTACCTTTTTCTTGTAATGAATTTAGATATTCTATTCATTATTTTCAACTGTTTTTTTGCTATGTATTATTAACAGAAAAGGAGAAGGTTGGCTGCGCTAAAAACCCCACCTTTACATTAATTATTTTATATATAAGATCTGCCCTAAGTCAGCAATGCTTAGAATGCTGTAGCATCCATATATTTATGTATTTTTAAATTCTATTTTTTTTATAATTTCTTATACATCCTTTCTAAGATCTTGTGACGGAACTATACGCGGCTCTACTAATTCCTTGGGGATTTTTCTGGGGAAAATATTTATTTCAACCAACTTTCGCCGAGTAAGGAAGCGTGATTATGCAAATGAAGTATATTATATAAATTCTGTATTCGCGAGTTTGAGGAGATGGCAAGGAATTGGCAAGTGAATTGGCGAGTTAGTTTGTTAGTTGAAGAGTGAAGCACATCGTAGAATTATTAAGAGCATTTGGAGTTTATCCATGAAAAGGATTACTGAGAGCGAATCATTTGACAGTGATTAAATAACTTTAAACCTAACAATAATTCTTATCCACAATATCTTAATTTAATTCAGACAAATAGTAACAATTATGAAGCAAATTTTCTTGATATAGAAATTAAATTAAAAGATAATAAAATAGTTACTAATATTTATGATAAACGAGAAGACTTTAATTTCAATATTAAAAAAGTACCGCATTGGGAGAGTAATGTGTATGTTTCTATATTCAGAAATATTGTTATTAATCACACAACGCAATAAATTTCTAGTTTCAAATAAATCAGAAAAAAATAAAAAACTATAAACATTTTACTAAATACTGTTTAATTCAAAAATACCCAATTAATTTTATTAATAGATATTTGAGTAAAGAAATTCTAAATAATAAGGATTAAATTTCCATAGTTTTAACAGGTTATTATTATAAATTTATTATTCTTCCTAGATAGTTTTAGGTACCCCCAATTTGTAATTCTAGATAAAATTACTTTTTAAATTTATTATAATTTTTAAATCATATAATCTTAGAGTCCCTAAGATAATGGTAGTATGTTTACAATTCTTATTTTATTGTTTCTATTATTTTCATACTTTTGCTAAGTGCTACTTTTCAGCCATTGCTTTGCTTTGAAGTTGTATTTGGGTCCAGAATCTGGCAATAACTTGTTTATTGTACTCAGATTTAGCATGGGCTCTGCGTTTCTGTATGCAATTTTTAGGTAAATTACCTTTTTCTCATAATAGATTTAAATTTCCTATCCATTATTTTCAATAGGTTTTTGCTCAGTATTATTAACAGAAAGGGGGAAGGTTGGCTGGCCACAAAACATGTTCAACCCCAATTTTATATAAAAAATTTTTTTCTATATATAAGCTGTCCTAAGTAAGCAAGGATGATAATACTATAGAATCCATTCTTTTATATTTTTATATTTAACTCTGTTATTTTTTTAATTTTTCATATCTGGTTTTAAATTCCGTTGTCTGGTTATCTTGCAATTTCAATTTTTTTCAGTTTTAATCATAATTATTCATCTTTCTCTTGTAGAGAAATTTTGATTATATATATATATATATATATATATATATATATATATATATAATATAAGATCCTCAAATGTCAAAAGACTGATAACTTTGAATGTTTCTCATGGGAATCCTAATTTATTAACCAAGAATCTGCAGATAATACATAAGCGCAAAATTTTTGACGAAAGTGACTGAATTTTTAGTTTTTAAAAGATTTGAACCATTCTTTAGGTATTAACACGGAGTTTGCGTGGAACACAATGACAGTTATAAATTCACATAATTTTTTGAGGTAAAAGAATGATCCTTCAATCAGTACAAAGACTCGTTTAAATAAAAGACATTTTCTGAGAATAAATGAAACGGTGCAAGGAAAAATGAGGAAGTTTGGATGCTAAAACACTCCAAGCAATTCATCAGACGTTTTGAAACGTACTAAATGACATACAACAACAGCAAACCGTTAACCGAATTGGCCTTTGAAAATTCATCACTTCTCACTCTTTTCTGTCTTTTTTGTTCACGTCTTACATTGAAGGATATCGAGAATTCTCATCAATCCAGTAACTCGCAACCGTTTCCGTGGCGAGTTTGAAATATGCCACACTGCTGTATCAAGTTCTGTAATGAGTGGTAGGGTGTTCTTTTTCCTTTTTCTTTTTTGCTCCTTTCTTTTTGAAGTTGGAGGCTCGGCAGGGTTTAGTTTCCTCAATTTCCTTGTTGAGAATAAAAAAATTACACATAGTTGAAAATATATTTTTACATTTTAATTTTTGTATTCTCTTATCCAGGGTGTTTTCAATAAAATAGAAATGTTTATTATCAGCATATCTTGAATGTCGATATGTTATCTTTTAAATGACGTTGTTGAGGAATTATATCAACTTATACGTGTGTGTCGAAAGTGGTCTTCAGTTTAAGCAAATGTATACTTATTGTTGTTGTTGTTTTTTTGGTCATGTATAAAGGATATGCAATACTTTCTAAAATTAAATAATTTATTATTATTATTATTTTTTTGTTGAGAATTAGAAAACATTTTATACGATTTGGAAGCTTCGTAACAAATTGGAATTCAATATTCTATTTTTACGGTGCCGTAGGGACTGGGTTCGAATCCCGGAGAAGGCATGGGTGTTTGTGTTGTAATCCTTTCTTCTGTCTGTGTTGTATGCCCCCGTGTTATACATTGCGTGGTGCACGGGGTTTATAAATGTTAAACAAAAACAATATTCTATTTTCCACAAGGTCATATTGTTCAGTTAAGAGCATTCGTGTAATTGCTAAACATTTTTATTTTTAAAAAAAATATTTTCATTGTTTTTTTTAAAATTCATTTTGCATTTAATAAATATAAGAGTCAATTAAAATTATTTCTTCATACCAATCATCCGCGCTCGTGAATATTTTCTTGATTTATTATTACACTGTTAAAAATAATCTATACAAATAAATAAAATTGAAGTGTCTGTTTGTAATTTCAAATTAGCAGCTTTTTACTTAATGCACTAAAAGTATATACGGTACTCATAACAAAAAACCAATTTTTAAAATTTTTGTCTGTCTGTCTGTCTGTCTGTCTGTTTGTTCCGGCTAATCTCGGAAACGGCTGGTGCGATTTTAAAAATTCTTTCACTAATGGAAAGCTACATTAACGGGGAGTGACATAGGCTATATTTTATTCCCGTATTCTCACGGGAACGGAAACTATACGGGTAAACGTGAAACTGAATGCCAAGATGAACGCCAAATTGAACGCCAAGCTGAGCTAATGAAGTCGTTGTTTTGGTTACTGGCGACCGATGCTCTTCATGAGACATAATAAATTTACGCGCACATGATAATACGCTGACACGTGCCATAATTTTTTTATGATAGTTATCTCACTGTTCAGTTAAGTAGAGCATCGGCTGTTTCGGTTGCACTTTTAAAAATAATAAATCAAGGCTTCATAAGCAAAAAGCAATGCAAGAAACAAAAAATTGATAAGTTTTACGGTTAGTTTTAATCCTTTCTTTTTTTTTTATTTACATTTTTAGTCACATTTAAACAATAGTTATTATAATCCCAATCTATATCTATACAAATAAATAAAATTGAAGTGTCTGTTTGTAATTTCAAATTAGCAGCAATTGTTTGCGGGGGCGGGGGTTTAAGGGGCGTTAGAAATTCCGATTTTTAAGTTATTAGACGTACAGTCTTGAAACTTAGTAAGTAGATTCCTCTCATAGGGTAGAGATACGCTACAAAATGTGTTTTGTGAAAATCGACAACTAGGCCGCGTTGCGGGGGTTCAAGGGGCGTTATTGATAAATTTTTTTTGCATTTTTAATTTATTGGACGCACAGTCTTCAAATTTTGCTAAGCAGATTCCTTTCATAGTGTGCAATTCCCCTACAAAATTGGTTTTGTGAAAACAGACCCAGAAGTGGCGTTGCGGGGGCTCAAGTGGCGTTAGAGATAATTATCCCCATTTTAAAACTATTAGACGTACAGTCTTGAAATTTGATAAGCATATTCCTTTCGTAAAGTAGAGAACCGCTACAAAATGGGTTTCGCGAATATGAACTACTAAGTTTAATTTCGGGAGATTAAGAGACGTAATTGATAAATATTTCCATTTTAAACTATTTGATCATCCTGCTTGAAAATTGGTAGGCATGTTCCTTTCATGGAATAGAGTTCCTCTAACAAAAAGTAAAACGAAAATTGACCCCCAAGGAGGGTTGCGAGGGGTCAAGAGGAGTTACAGAAAAAAGTTCATGTTTTTAATTGTTAGACCCATATACTTGAAATTTGTTAAGCATGTTTCTTTTGTTGAATAGGGATCCACTAAGAATGTATTTTAAGCAAATCAAGTTCTGGGGGGGGGTGCAGGGGGTTACTGGGACGTATTGACAAAAAAATTACTTTTTTCGAGCTACAAGGAATATAATAATGAAATTTGGTTTGCATTTTTCTTTTGTTGAGTTGAAATCCGCTAAGAGCGGTTATTTTGGAAAACGGCTCTCAACGGGATTACGGGGATATTGATAGTAAAACTTTTTTTTTTCTGTTAGATTTAGACTTGAAATTTGGCTAGCATCTTCAATTTACGGAGTAGAGATCCACCGAAAATTGGTTTTGCGGGAGTCCACTTGGTTTTTGGGTTACGAAAGAGCAAACATCATTCTATGCTTCAATTTTAGAGATTTTTAGAAAATACAAATTAGATGAGTTCTGCCCTTTTTTTTTATCAACAGGTGACAGTTACAGGTATAAGTATATTTTTCAATACAATCGAATTCTTAATGCAGGACTTAGATATCAATAATTTATACATATATATAAGCAGTAAAAATTTATAAAACGTCATGAAATACCCAGCGAAGCGGGCGGGTAACAGCTAGTTAATAATATAATGTAATGAATATAAAAATAATTTCTGAAGCTAGTTACATGTATAAGTATGTACTTGTTTTTTCAAAAGTCTTCTAGGTATCTTTTGTATTTTGCATTTTTTTTAACAATCATTAAGTTGTAACTATATCTGAGCCTAATTATGTAACTCAAATATTTACGATTCAAAAAGAAATCTTTAAAATAGTGACGCTAATTTCCAAGGATTTGGACCCTCGCCACATTCACAGATAATTTAACCTTTTAATTTAATCATTTTGACTTCTTTTTTTTTTGTTGATTAATGTTGTACTAGGTTTAAGTTTTCGGTAATGAGTTGAGAATTTATAAAAAATCTAGAGTAAGGCTCATAAATAAAGTAAGAAAATGTTTGTGAAGATTTTTAATGGAGAAATATAACTCCCATTTGAATTAAAGGAAGGGAAGTATTCGAAGACTGCCCCGACAAAGGTGAATTGACTATTAAAAATCACGTTACGTTACGATTTTGAATAACTACTAAAAACACGGAAAATTAAAGAGACCGGTAATTGTAATCACTCTAAAGAAATCTTTATTTCGAACAAATTGACTTTTTGTATGAACTTATGTATGTATGACTTCTTAAAACAGAGTCCCCCGTTTAAAGGAAATTATATTATGACAAAAATAATTTTTTGAAAGTAGTAAAAATAATAAATATACAACATCAAAGACTTAAAAAGAAGCTTTGTTTTCCCTAAATCAATTGATGTTTTTAACACACACAACACGGAAAACTAAAACTTAAGTTTTGAAATATTTTAATATACATTGTTGCTGATTTTTTTATTATAAAATAAGAGTTTTTTGTAAAGTATAATCCAGTAAAAAAGGCCCTCAAATTTTATAATATATTTTATTAAACAAAGTACAGTACAACACATTTATAGTCCCCCCTTTTTTTAAGAAGTTATTTATTCGTAGTGTTGTTTAATATGTGGCACAGTGTCTGATGTGTAATAAATGTTGTCCCAATTGTGTAGTAACCACTCTATTATTTCAATAATTTTCTTCATTCCAAAAGTATTAAAGCAGCAAACTGAGTACAAGTGATGTCATTCATTTGATGAAATATCGCTCGCCAAAACACCAACTCAAAAAATCACGTCACTTGAGAAATGCCTTAAGCATCTTTTTTATCCTTTACGTACTGCTTAAAATATGCGAGGAATAATTAACTCAGTAAAGAAAGAAATTAATTCATTTGCATGTGTGTGTGTGTGTGTGGAGAAAAACGTGTTTGCTTTTCACCAAAGCAATATTTAGGACATGCTTTTGTATGCACATACATGTGCATTATCTTTTTAAACTCACGAAACAATAAATTTATACGTTTAAATATGCTTTAAATATTATCGATTAATTATTTATAATTGTAATTAATTTTTTATTATTACATTTTAATTTGAACCATATCCCATTTTTAACATTTGTTTTATTCACATAAACATTGTTTATTGCGTAATTATATACTTTTGGAACTTAATACAGATGTATTTTACTTTTTAAGTGAAATGGGCATTAGTTGAAAGATATAGGTTAAGAAGAAGTCCCCTATAAGTTAATTTTATACAAAATATATATGAACTCGTTTTAAGTGTATTCAGATTGAAAAGATATGCATTTATTTAAGTAAAAACTTTTTCATGAGTTTTGTGGCGTATTTTTTAAACTAATTTGTGAGTTATAATCGAAATGCAAAATTAAGTAAGCGTTTGAAAAATGTTTCGCGAATCCGGATAAAATGTGTTAAAAATTGTATAACTGAAAGGAAACTTTATTTTTGAAATGAGTTTGAAAATGGACGCGTTAAAAAAGGTTTTTTTAAAAATAAAAATATAAATTACGAACAAAGTGCTACGAGGGAGTAAAAGATTACAGAAATGTTGCTGTATTAAATATTTGAAAGAAAATATTATTGTTGTGTTTGAAGTATTTGCCTGATATATATATATATATACAGGGAGCGGCGAAAAAACTCGGACAAACAATTTTTAAAACAACTTTATAAAAAAATTAAGAAATTTACAAAATATAACAAATAATAATAAGAGTACACTCGTACTAATAAATAAATTTAATTGTTGTCAAAGTGACCGCCGTTTGCAGCAATGCAGAGGCGCAAACGCTTGCAGAAATTTTCAACAATGAGCCTCATGTCTTTTACCTTTAATCTATCTCATTCCCGCAGAAACAATTGCTTTAGAGAGTCTAAAGTTTTGTATGGTTTAGTGCAGTCTCTGGACTCAAAAATTGACAATACACTGTAATCCATGAGATTGAGATCCGGCGAGTAGGGTTGTTATTCTTCACATGATATCATATCTGAAAAATTTGCCTTGCACCACTCTTGTGTCTTTTTGGTCTTGTGAGCTGATACAGAGTCTTGTTGAAATGCCCACTTTGCATTTCCGAAATGCTTTTGGGCTCACGTAAGTACAACAGCTTCAAGAATGTCCCTCTGGTACACTTTTTGATTGATTTTAACGCCCTCTTCCACTAAAGTCAAAGGAGTTTTACCACTTGCGCAAATTCCTCTCCAGACCATGACCGACTTTAGATATTGGCGATATTCAACAATTGCCGAATGCTTGGAGCGTCCACAGACCAGATTCAATCGTTTTGGGAGTTATGAACTTGTTGAACCGCAAAGAGCATCTCATCAGTGAAAAGGAATCTCTCCCATCGCTGACTTGCGGCCCGTCTCAAAAGTTTTCGGCATCTTTGGAGCCGTACCAGTTTGTTTCTTTCATTGAGGAGCTGAAATTTTCGCAACTTGTAAGGCTTCAGTCTACGGTCCGTTTTTGCAATTCGTCTCACCGATCTGACACAAATTCTCATGTCACGAGCGATTTTCTCATGGAAACCATCGGATTCCTCTGGACTCGCTTTTCGATGGCCTTACGAATCATTGAAGTGTTTATAGAGCGTTTTCGCCCACTTCCTGGACGTCGACTATTATTGCCAAGCTCTTTGAAACGACAAATTGCATCAAACACTGTTTGCCGAGGAACAATAAGGAAATGAATGACTTCACACTTTCGTTTCCTTTGCTGAAACAACTCTAAAATAGCAGACCTTTTGCTCGACATTATCAAAAACACATAAATTAAAGTACAAACTAAGAAATGTAATAAAAAATATTTTATCATTAATATGGTGGATAAAGAAACATGAAAACACCAATTAAAAGGAAATTTGTTAATTATTCTAGGAGACAAGAAATTTGTCCGAGTTTTTTGCCGCACCCTATATATTGTACGTTTGACAAAGTTTTTGAAATTATTTCAAAAAATCTTTCTTCAGTACTAATTTAAATTACCAGATTGCTTGAATAGCTGAGATGAGATCAAATCTGTGTCCAATTTCAATCTTTTGAAGCTTTAATCAGGAGAGGACTAGGAGGTTTATACTAGGAGGAACAACACTAACTCGGTGCTGCAAGAAGAATCGTTTCACAGATGGAGCAATGTGAGACTGTGCATTATCATGTATAAGAAATCACTTGCATGATCTTGTTTTAGCAAATTATAGCCTCCCATGGGAAATATAAGCCAAGAGGATTTTAAGAATTAGCCAATAAAAATCTGCAATGACTGTTTGGTCTACCGATACGAGTTTTTGTCGACATTTTGGACATCCAAGCTGGTGTTACAACGTTTTGGGGAGCTTGAGTCAATATTGAAGGAGAGCTTTAGCGAAAGTTTTCAGCGCTTATTTATATGAACGTTGTCAGAGTTCATTGTATTGCAATCAGAGAGTACCTCGAAGGAAAATGAGATATTTTTATTTGAAAATGTTTAATACTGTAACAATTTAATTTTGTGATCATCCACCCTAATTACCAGTCATATCTTGCATAGTAAAATTGATGTTGTACATACAGAAAGTCCAGTTTCTTTTTATATAAATTACATACTTTCAGAGTTCTTAAGATGACAGGCTCACTTTAGACGAAAATCGGGGCTCTTTTATTCAACTAATTAATTCACACAACTTTCTCAGTCTGAGAGATAAGGCAAAATAAGCTTCACTTTTAGTAGGAGCAAAATAATTTAATAAAAGATACAAATTGAGTACAAGTTAAAGATTTAGGAGAAAAGTAAGTAAGTGTGTGGTTGGGAATTATCCTAATTCTAAATTGGTTTGGGCTCCAAGTTAAATCCACAAAACAGTTATATAATTAAAACTAATGATATTTTTTTAAAACAAAATGCTTTTTAAAACATTAACCTCTCCTCTCAGTTGCATCAATATTCATCGCTATATTCTGTATATTTAGAAATAAAGTTTACTTCTTCCCTTTACTCATTTGCACACATAAGCAGTTTTAGACATAAATTAAGACTCTAGAAAAGTAGAATCGATCGAACGACATAAGATTATAATAAAATGAAGCAAAACAAGCAAAAATCCCTCTGACACATCCTAAACTATGACTTTTGTATCTGTATATCATATAAATGTCTTCTTGCTTACTAGAATGGGAGAATACATATCATTCAAGTAAATGTCAGTGGCCCTGATAGCCAAACACAGTCATGGTCCCATAGTAGTCCCGATTCTACTCAAAAACATTATGCCATATAAAAGAAGATGCTGCATATAAGTTGAATTACGACTCATTGTCTTCATAGGTATCGGTTTGGGTATCGTCCTCGTCATTTGACTGTTGACAGAATCACTTAATTTGCCCTTATTGGCCTTCGTTACATTATAGAGTAGGAGATGGTAACCCCTTGACATATAATGTCGCCTGGGAAACGTCAGTCGTTTTAACGGCCATTGTAATCTTTGACGTTTCCGTGATTCAAGAACTGTTTTCGACGGAACTGTTTGTTCCGAGAATCAATCTGTTTTGCTTCGATTGCTCACGGCACTGCCACCTACTCACCGGTCCCGTGAATCCACAATCCCGGTCGGGGGATTAAACAGAGTACATGTACTTCTGGAGGTGCAAGAAAAAATTTCTGGTGGTGCAAAAATGAATCAATTGAATTTTAATGAAAGATATTTTCTTAAAATACACGTAGTAATAGTTCACAAAAGATCTCTCATAATGCCGGCCTGGAAAAAAGCCAAGAGCTCCTGCCCTAGAACGACGTTGGTTCGAATCAACTAATTAAAGAAATGCTGATTGACCAAATAGAATGATAATACACATTTGATGGCATATTACTACACCTTTATTTTTCTTTTTAAATTCATCTATATGCCATTAAAGATACTTTGCCTTTTGTTACAAGAAGTCAGAAAAAAATGCATTTTTATAGCTACATATATTCCAGTTTCGACGTCATTGAGTCGAGATGTTCATAATCCCATTTTCAGAAGCGCAATTTCATCTCAAACCTTTTTATTAAATTACCCTCGCGGATGGCTCAGAGAATGAAAAACAAACCGTGGTTTGTTAGTCTCGCCACTTTTTTGCTGCTTCTAAAAATCCGACTACTGGTCTAAGTGCCCATATTGCATGTACGATTGACTGAACAGTTTCTATGCAACAATTTTAAGTATTAATTTATTTGAAATGACTGGTTTTAAAATTGTATCATTAGTTGAATGGCTATGTTTATGAGCTGGGGCTGACGTTTAGTTTGTCGAGTTATGGGATGGAGTCTCGATGTTAATTAAGATCCATCATGTAGAGGAGTACTTAAATCTCTTGAGGCTCTAAGTCCTCAAAGTTGCCATGGTGTGGCAATTTAAAAGGGGGAGCTGAGGTGTCCTCTATTTCACTTGACCCATTTCAAAATTACAAAGGTCAAACTTCAGTAGCTCTCGTATCTTAGATTGTGACATAAGCCCCTTAGTTTGTTTCGTAAAAGATTATTTGTATGTATGTATATGCATGTATATATACATTATTTATGAATATTATATTATTTATAGAAAATTACGCGATTATAGATTATTACTATGAATATACATACTAACAAAATACACGAGTATTCTAGGGCTTTTAAGTCCAGGGGTTAAAAAACAATCAATGCTAACTTTAGTGGAAACTTTAGGTGCCAATCTTGATCAATTTTAAGTATTGATTTTTTTTTAACTATACAAGGTGATTCGACAAACTTGCAGGGTGTGTAGAGACGACTCGGAATCCCATAGGAATGCAAGGTCACAAATGTCGTGGTTACGAGTTATGGAGCAAAGAAAAAGAACAGTAACACATTGATGGGACAGAAAATATTTTATTGAAAGTTTGTACTAAAGCAGGTGTTCGCAATTACGACTAGAAGTCATCTGGCAGGCCTGACAGTGGCGCTAAAAGGAATTCTCGAAGATTCCTGGAATGTCACATATCCTCCCGGCAGTTACAGATATTCGAGCGATGAGATCTTCAACTGGTGTCATGTGACCAGAACCAGATTCGCATCACCTTTTGTTCCCACTTGTAAAGGTCGTGTAATGTAGAGCACGTCTGTTTGAATGACATCTTTGGTACAACAGCCTAACTGCATGCCCATTACAATCCAAACACGTCGACTCGTTCTTTGTTTGAATACGAGTTCATCATACTACCACGGAAAACGGATCGCAAAGGACGAGTTCCAGCCGGAACTGCTTTCATGGAGCCTTCCGCTCAGCCCCACCTACCACAAGACTGTCTGGAGGAATCTTCCAAAACTTAAGGAATTCGGTGCATCACCGCTGTCAGGCCTGCTAAACGACTTCTGGTTGTAAATTAGAGCCCCTGTTTTAGTACAACCGTCTGAGTAAAATGAAGCTCAGTGGCTAAGCATTGCCCTTCCACACCACAGGTTCGAGGCCCAAATCCCGGGCTAGGCAAGGTCTATTCAGCCTTTTATCCTTTCAGTTGGTCGACAAATGAGTACCAAGCTTTCTTGGGAACTAAACACCGGAAGTTTCACGTCAGACGGACCACCTGATCGGAGCATCTGCTCGTGCACTTTAGGGCCCAAGGTCACGTATACTGATATGGGCACAGTAGGCCTTGGCCCTCATGAGCTGTTGCGCCACTGAGTTAAGTTAAATTTTTAGTAAAATATTTCTGTCCCCTTAATGTGTTGTTGTTCTTTTTTTCTGCTTCTTTGCGCCATATCACGCAACTATGGCATTTGTAAGCTTCCATTCCTTTGTGATTCTGAGTCGTCTCCTACACACCCGGTTTTGAGGCTTATTTCGGGATTTGCAGGTTCATTTGGTAAATTTTTTCTTTAGTCAATCCATTCATATAAAATAATAACTCAATTTAAATTAACAACAACAAACCTTTAATAATCTATAAATAACCAATTGTCCGATTGGTTCAAAGCTCGGTATAGCGCCAGCCACTCGCTTCAAAGGGGTTCATACATCTAGTAAAAGAAACACTTTTAAAAATACAGTTTACCATCATTTGTGTGGCTTGAATAATCATCGGACGATGTGGTTTGAACACCCTGCAAGTTGGGGAGCGAGTACCCCTGTACAGTCATTTTAAATTTCAATAGAAAACTTCAATAACCTTATTTTAATCATAAAATATGTATCATTGTCCCACAGAAAGTTTTAAAGAATTGCTTAGTGCTTAGTAAAGAAATTATTTTTTTTTGATCACTCGATCGTGAAATTCATATGTAATTGTAGAAATCATTATTTTGCTATTGATCAATGTGCAGTCAAAAAATAGTTTCCAAGTAGCTTAAAGATATTTATCAATATACTTTTTTTTTTATCTAGTTAACTGTTAAAACCATATTTTTTATTACCAAGACTACTTGAAACATTACACGCTTCTGATTTTATGTACTCAAAAATTATTATTAAATTGTGACACCAAATAAACGAAGAAAGGAGGAAAAGGAGAAAAACTTGTGCAATAATTGCCACATGTTTATTTTCGATTGTAAAACCGAGTACTTCTATGTAAATCTATTGGATTAGCAACAGGGAGAGAAATGTTCATCTTATCGGAAGAAAACACTATCATTTTTCATCCTTTGAAAATTGATTACATAACGTAATGCGCGAAAAAGAAGTTTAATTTATTATCGATCGCATGAAATGCTACTTCTAAATTTTTAAATTTTCTTTTCTCTTTTATTGTGTTTAATATATCATTAATCAAATGTACAGACATATTTACATCCTTTATTGCTTTTAATTGTGTTTGACTCCCTAATCTTAACCAACACCTCATAAATTGTTAATGAAAAACCCATTGTTCATATATTCATCATTTGATTCGCACTTTTTAGATAACTTTGTAAGTAAATTATTAAGTAATCTCACGTTTTAATGACTGTTTTATGCATTCACAATATTTGTATAGCTCAATGGTCAAAGTCAGGGATTCATGGCTGGCGCGTCATGAGTTTGAGCTTAGTGCCGATGAACACCCTCCGTGTATCGGGTCCGTAATACCATTTGAGTTTGATATGTCTGATGTTGGAGGAGCCGCAGCGCGTTAAATCAGTCGAGGATCAAACGTTCTCCCGTTCGTGTGGTGTGGAAGTTAGGAGAAGGAAGTGCTAGCTCAGGTGTCATCCTTGTCATTGACCATGTTTCAAAATTACTAGGTCTGTCACCAATAGACTTCGTGCAGCTTTATAATGTGACATTAATATAACTCTCACTGTGTTAACAATATGTTTTAACTTCTGTATTAAAATCCTATTTTTGGGACAATTTTTTTCAGAATTGCATTCTGAGTATATATATATATATATATATATCGTATTTATTCGAATCTAAGCCGCCATCGATTCTAAACCGCACCCCACGTATTATAAACATTTAAATACATACATGAACCTGCAATTGATCTAATTGCTCCATCCAACGAATTTTCCCCCCTTTGATTCTAAGCCACACCCAATAAAGTGCGGCTTGGATTCGAGTAAATACGGTGTATATAAATATATATACATATACAGTGTGTCCCTGAATGCCGTGTTCAAACTTGTAGGGGAGTTAGAGAACATCCTGAGGAGCCATAATTATATAGGAAAGCATGGGCGGTAACGTAACTCTAACGAGATAAAGATACACAAAAACAGTAAAGCCACAGCATAGAATGTAGCGTGAAACGCTTTATTACACACAAAAAAAACAATAAATAAAAAGTATGACATAAAAAACATCGCCGGAGACGCTTGAAATTGCGGCCATGGTCTTGTATGCACGCACAACACCAACGCGACATGGATTGGTGGACATGTTCGAAAATATCGGGCGTTTCACGGATCCTGGAAGCGACGATGGATATTTGTGTCACCAGGTTCATTTCAGAATTGACGTACGTGTCGTACCCAAGGCTCTTCAAGGAACCTCAGAGAACAAATTCAGAGGAGGTAAATCAAGGGATTTGGGAGGCTAAGCGATGGGACCGCCACGCCGATTCCACCTGTTTGGAAATGTCTCGTCCAAATGGTCACGTACACACTTTCCATAATGAGATGGTCCAGTTGAAACCACATGCGACACCAAAGAAGTGCGGGGACATCGGTAAGCAGATGTGGAAGTATTTCCTGTAGAAAGACGAGATACTTGTCAGAGTCCTGTCCAACTGGCAAAGTGCACTTATGTTAACAAACAAAACACAAATGTGACACGTCGTGGCTGATCATCTAGCTATAATAACTGCACTCTGAATATGAAACGGAAGTAAGGCTTTGTCCCGCAGTACACGATGGACAGTTGTTGAAGGTCTTTCGGTTTCAACGGCAAGCGCCTGTACACTGGTACCTGGATTTTTCGGTCCACAGTATGGAATTCACCCCTCTTCGAATAGGAGCGTTCGTGATGTTCGCGGCCGTTCAGTACCTTCAATCGTGGTTCTGAAAGATCCATGTTCCATGTTGATACACTCGAGTGAATGTTTGATGATTCAGTTGCCGCCTCGTTAAATATCTTTCCCCATACAACCGAACAGCAGCAAGTTCATTTGCGTTGGCTAGGCCCTAGATGAAGTGAATATCCCCCAACTCGGTACTCGTATAACAATTCACATTCATCGCTCTGTGTCCATGTCTGAAATGAGGAAACCACATGTGCCGAACTTTCGAACTCACGTACAGTGCCCCCTATCGCTTTCCGCTCATGCTTTCCTTCGTAATTATGGCTCCTCATGTTCTCTACCTCCCCTCCAAGTTTGTGCACGGCAATCGGGGACATCCTGCGTATATACATAGGGTGTCCCAAAAATTGTACCCAGACTCCACACAGCCAGATTCCTCATTGGAAGTATATAAAAATTGCCTAAAGAACTGTACTTATACGATCCGTTGTTTACAAGGAAAATATAGTAGATGATGATGCACAATCGTTCATGATGGGTTACGACGCATTTCTGTGCTCTTGCACGTGATTGGCTGGATACGGCGTACTCCGGCCGCTGGATCGGACACGTGAATTCAGTTCTCTTGCCACCACGATCAACATACCTCACACTGTTGGATTTCTTTTCTCTCAGTGCGGAAATCTTAAGGAATTAGTGTATCGAGACGTAGTGACTACACAAACAAATTTAGGTGCTCGTCTGCGTTCTGCTTGTACTTCGGTAAACACCGCGCTGCTGCACTCATCCACTCGCTCAAGCCTGCCTCGATATGCACTTTGAACATTTGCCTTTTGAAATATTTCCAAATACTGCTGAGGATGTGTCCAAAGCGGTGTCTTTTCCTTGTACCAGCATACTTTATTTTTCGTATTTTCTCGTAAACTATGAATCCTACAGGTACGGGTTCCTTGAGCATTTATTATGCACTACAAACAGTATCGATTTATCCATGGGGCACCCAGGGGCCCGGAAGGTCCCGGATAAGCTGGACTTAATCAGATTTTCTTGTTATAAATTTCGATCCTCCGTTGCCAAGGGGGCCTGTAGATCTTTTGTTCCCAGGGCCCGAAATGAGCTTAAATCGGCACTAACTCCCAACGAGAAATCTGGCTGTGCAGAGTTTGGGCGCTATTTTTTGGGTACCCTATATTCATATATATATATTTTAAATTAATTCATTAAACTTTTAATCAAGAACGTCAGTAATTTGGATTGGTTTCTTCTACATCCGAAAAAGACAATTGCTTTTAAATTCTCTTGCAACAAGAATATCCTATAGAAGTAAAATAGGACTTTTATACTATGAGAAGTTTGTATTCATTAATTATTTTCCTAATATGAATTTGCCAGTTTTCGTAAAATGATATTCTTAAGAAGGGGTGTGTCTCGTTAGAAAGAGTTGATTGAGTCCACAGATCCTCCTAAACTATCATTAAATTCCATTTTAAAAGAATTGCTTTTATCTGCGTTAAAACGAATAAAATACCCTTCCAAAGAAAACATTTTACGATCTCTACGTCATTCAGTAACATCAAGTATAAAAGGGAGAATTTTGTAGGGTCTTTGCTTTTTAACCAACAAGTATGGATATATAGTTTGGACTCTAAATACACTATTTAGCTACCTTACATATTCCAATTGATTCACATTCCCAACTCATGAGTATAATCACTCACTAAGTATTTAACAGTATTACGGAACATAAAGTCTCCCATTTCCGAGGGCACATCTCCAAAAATAGCACTTCATTAACCTTTAATTTCAGCAGTACAGTTGCTTAGAGAATATGAGCTTATTGCTCAATGCTGAAGCAAAATTATCTTAAGGGCGAAAAGCAATTAAATAAAAATGCTTAAGCAGCGTTGAAGTCAACGCCTTAAAATTCACAAAAAGAGTTTTCAAATTTTATTAAAGCCGTTGGAATATTTTAGCCGAGTGAAGTCATAGTAGACATCTTTGAACGAAATATATACTAGACGCCCGCTTCGCTGGGAATTTCGCGATGATAAATAGTTGACTAGCATTAGGCGTTCGATTGTGTTGGAAAACATTCCCTTAGCCGTCCCCTCTTTTTTAAAAAAAGACAGGACTTGAAATTCTAAGACGAACGTATAATTATCTTTAAGCTCCCTTAACCCTCCCCAAAGGTGATTTCCGAAAAAATCCTTTTTAGTGGACCTTTGATCAACAAAATAAACATGCTTGTCCAATTTCAAGATCTTAAGTCTAATAGTTTGAAAAGGAATTTTTTAAAACTAAATGCTCCGTTACTACCCTTGGGAGTCGATTTCCGTTAAATATGCATTAGCATTCAACTCAACAAAAGAAACATGCATTTTAAAATTCATTACTGTGATCAAATAGTTTGAAAATGGGAATTTTTTTTATCTATATGCCCAGTAACTCCCCCCCCCCATTTGCAGTCTGTTTCGACAAAGTTTGCTTTTAGCGGATCTCTTCCCGATAAAATAAACATGTTTATCAAATTTCAAGTTCGTGGATGTAATAGTTCCGGAGATGTTGTGATGAGTGTGTGTCTTCTCCTTTATAGATATATTTATGTATTCTAAGGAAACTCATTTAGGCCAAGCTTTAAGGTGGCTCTGATACCACTAAAGATCCGTCAAGTAGAGGGTCTGATGTAATAGTTCCGGAGATGTTGTGATGAGTGTGTGTCTTCTCCTTTATAGATATATTTATGTATTCTAAGGAAACTCATTTAGGCCAAGCTTTAAGGTGGCTCTGATACCACTAAAGATCCGTCAAGTAGAGGGTCTGATGTAATAGTTCCGGAGATGTTGTGATGAGTGTGTGTCTTCTCCTTTATAGATATATTTATGTATTCTAAGGAAACTCATTTAGGCCAAGCTTTAAGGTGGCTCTGATACCACTAAAGATCCGTCAAGTAGAGGGTCTGATGTAATAGTTCCGGAGATGTTGTGATGAGTGTGTGTCTTCTCCTTTATAGATATATTTATGTATTCTAAGGAAACTCATTTAGGCCAAGCTTTAAGGTGGCTCTGATACCACTAAAGATCCGTCAAGTAGAGGGTCTGATGTAATAGTTCCGGAGATGTTGTGATGAGTGTGTGTCTTCTCCTTTATAGATATATTTATGTATTCTAAGGAAACTCATTTAGGCCAAGCTTTAAGGTGGCTCTGATACCACTAAAGATCCGTCAAGTAGAAGGTCTGATGTATGTTTCTTTGTCGAGAGAAGAGCACCCGATAAAATTTTAAATTCCATTTCTTGGCTTTTTATAAAGTTGAAAACTAGTAATATAATTGAGATTTTAATAAAATATAAAATAAAAAATAGACTATTACATTAAATTTGCAATCAAACCTGTTTAAAATAGAGCTGAATTATAGAAGACGGTAAATAAATAAAAGTATACAAAAATTTAACTATAAGAATTAACAGTTATATAAATAAAAGAAAACTTTATTATTAATATTGACATTAAGAAAATAATAGACAAGTTACATAAAACATAAGTTTTTAACTTTGTTTTCTTTATAAAATAAAATTTAAAGAAAACTAAAGCATTTTGGAAGTTATATTTCATGCAAGGATTATGAAAACTCTCTGTAAACAATGCTTAAAATAATAGTATTTATTCTCTCTACATTTAAATCTCAAATTCCTCTTACTTTGCCATAATATTTTTATTTAGCTTTTAAATATTACGTATTCGTTCGTGCATTGTTTCCCTTTTTTATTTTAATTGAAATTAATCACGATATAAATATTACATAACATTGAGAAATAAACTACAATATTTATTACTTGGAAAAATATATATATACGTTTTTTTAGTTCTTCGTAAAAACCCGTGTTTTACAGTTAAATTAATTTTAACATTAAGAAACCACTTAACTGCTCTTGGTTTAATCAGCTTGTAAGCCCTAATTGAGCTCAAATTATTTACGTTGGTCCGGTGTGGAAGTTTGTAAAATGGAGTGTAAGCTCAAGTGTCGTTCTCGTAGCTCAAAAGAGGCTCAAAACTATGATGTCTAGGGCCAATTATTCTTCAGTTGATACTAAGGGGAAAGTTAATAATGAATCAATCAAATTTTAAGGATTTTGGATGCCTAATTTAATAAATGTATCTTAAAAATTTATATCCTTGTAACTCCTGAAGAGTACTTATTATTATTTAATTACTGATATATGATGCTTAAATCAAAAAGGCATTTTAATTTAAAGTAATGGAATTTATTTTTTAATCTAAAAGAGTGGAAATACGTTATAATGTTCAAATAGATAAAATACGCTTCTGTCTTAAAAATTTCAATTACTAAAATTATTATTCCAGTCATCTAAAATATCAAATTACATGTACATTTTTCTTCATAAAAATATAGTGACTTGGAAAATAAATCACTGAATCTATTTTGAACCGCATTTCTTCAAAGAAACATGCAATGTACCTTTTTGAGAATATCAAATAACATAGGAATACAGAAAATTGTATACAGGGTGTTTCATAAATGATGGGAGTAACTTTAAGGGGTGATAGTACACATCAAGACGAGTAATAGTAAATAGGAAACCAAGTGTCCCAAACGTCTTCCGAAGGAGAAAGGCGCCATCAAAGTTTAGGGTCCTAAATTTCAAATGATGATAAAAAACGGGAAAATGGATCGATTCATTTGCGGTTTTCACTAAAATCATTCTTTAAATTAGTATTTTCATTAAAAAAAGTTTTAAAGACAAAGTTAAAAAAATGCCGTTAGAGGGCGCTCTAGACTTTGGAGTACCGAACAACTACCTTTTACCAGTATTTTTTTTATTTTGTTAAATGTTTACAAAAGCTTAGATTTTAACTTGAATTTTGAGCGCAAAATTGAAACCATCGGGAGCGGTTAAGTGGCGCAAATGTAACCGCGTTTAGGGAGGAAAAATTGAAATGCTCGTATGTAATGATCAAAATAAAAAACGATAAAGCAAACTTTAAGAGGCGATAGTACAACACCAAAACAAGTAACATTCATCAAAGAAATCATACTCGTAATTTTAACCCGAAGGTGATAGAGGGCGCTGAAACAGATTTCGTTTTAAGAGACAAAAAGGAAACAAAGAACATTTACGTTATAAAAAAAAGTTTAATTAGAAATGATTACAATATCTGTTCGAAACACTGACCATTAGAGGCGATGCATGCGGTACAACGGCGAAGAAGGGATTCACGAACCCTCTGAAACACGCCAGGAGTATCGCGCACCTCTCCTGCAGCTGCCGAAAGTCTGACGACGAGTTCTTCTGCAGTTTCGATAGGAGTCTCATACATAAGACTCTTCAAGTGTCCCCACAAAAAGAAATCCAGGCATGAAAGATCGGGCGATCGCGCTGGCCAAGGGACAGGACCACTTCGCCCAATCCATTGATTTGGAAAGGTTGCGTTTAGATAATTTCGCACCTCTGGCGCAAAATGAGCTGGTGCTCCATCCTGCTGGAACCACATTACTCGCCGGATACGAGGGGGAACATCTGTTATCATTTCCGGCAGCACCTGTTGCAGAAAGGTAAGATATTTTTTTCCATCCAGGCGTTCTGGCAGAAGATAAGGTCCAAGTAGATGGTCACCAATTATTCCTGCCCAAACATTTATGGAAAATCGTCGCTGATATGCATGTGTAGAAGACGCATGTGGATTTACATCTGCCCATTGGTGGGAATTGTGGGTGTTAAATGTACCGTCACGTGTAAATGTACATTCATCTGTAAAAAGCACAGTTGCACCAAAATCGGGATTTAGGGTGTGCTTCTGCAGATACCAGCGAGCAAAATCCATTCGACGAGGAAAATCCCTTTCAGTCAGTTCCTGGACTCGTTGGACATGAAAAGGATGCATACTTTCATCCTTTAGTACTCGCCATGTCGTGGAGGGTGATACTTCAATTTGACTAGCCACTGCTCGCGTGCTTGTATTTGGATGATCAGTCACCATATCCAGAATTTTTTCTTCCACGGCTACCGTTCTGTTAGACTTCGCACAGCCTGCATTTGAACGTGCACCAAAAAAGGATCCTGTCTCACACAACTGTCTGTGCAAGCGCACAAATGTTTTATCATTGGGCAACCGCCTGTTGGGAAACTTTTTTCCGTATAATCGTCGCGCCTCTGCACTATTCCCATTTGCAGTTCCGTAGATGAAGTGCATATCAGCCTTTTCTTGATTAGTGAAGGGCAACATCTTTCGTTACGTTTGTTCCGTGATTTACACTTGCACACTCGGGTCAATGGCTTTTATCTTAATAACAATTTGCATATGCGTTCTTCTTCTTCCCCATATCACAATTTCATGTTCTTCTTCCAGAATCTTGCAGCTAAAACGCTTGCATGGATAAAATTTGAAGATGCTCTAGCACGTTTGCGTTTGAATTCAAATCATGCAT
This sequence comes from Trichonephila clavata, assembly GCA_019973975.1. NCBI lineage: Eukaryota > Metazoa > Arthropoda > Arachnida > Araneae > Nephilidae > Trichonephila > Trichonephila clavata. The sequence goes on along the minus strand of BMAO01035804.1, from coordinate 265,136 downwards.
TTTCTAATCGAAGTTGATTGTTTTTATGTTGTACTATCGCCTCTTAAAGTTTGCTTTATCGTTTTTTATTTTGATCATTACATACGAGCATTTCAATTTTTCCTCCCTAAACGCGGTTACATTTGCGCCACTTAACCGCTCCCGATGGTTTCAATTTTGCGCTCAAAATTCAAGTTAAAATCTAAGCTTTTGTAAACATTTAACAAAATAAAAAAAATACTGGTAAAAGGTAGTTGTTCGGTACTCCAAAGTCTAGAGCGCCCTCTAACGGCATTTTTTTAACTTTGTCTTTAAAACTTTTTTTAATGAAAATACTAATTTAAAGAATGATTTTAGTGAAAACCGCAAATGAATCGATCCATTTTCCCGTTTTTTATCATCATTTGAAATTTAGGACCCTAAACTTTGATGGCGCCTTTCTCCTTCGGAAGACGTTTGGGACACTTGGTTTCCTATTTACTATTACTCGTCTTGATGTGTACTATCACCTCTTAAAGTTACTCCCATCATTTATGAAACACCCTGTATATTCAAAAGAATTTTCTTTTCACTCTATACATTTGATTTTTCTATAACAAAACCCCTCCAATTTCCGAAAAATTTCTTTGGAATAAATCCAGTTTTTCTCTTAGATAAAATATTTTTGGGAATAAAAAAGTTATACTTTAATAAATAATTGGTTACATGGTAGCTATTTATATATAAAAATAGCAATTGCTAAGGAGAAGGAATACGAAGACGAAAAGCTATTTAATGGAAAATCATATGAAATATATGCGACAATAGGATTACGAATAATTGGTTTTCTCGTAGGAATAATACTATTTAAAAGACTAATAAATATGTAAAAAGAATTACTTTTGAAAATCTTTTATTTTCTTTTTAAAAATTTTTGCTTCACTCTAATGAGAGAACTCTTAATTAAGTGAAAATAGCACATGAGTCAAGTTTCCAACAATTTTCATTTAGAATGTGTTTTTCCCCGGAAATTATGGAATCTTACAACCTGAATAAACAAAACAAAAAATTGCTTAGAGTTTAAAAAAAAGGACATTTTCACGTCATTGTAAAAAATTTTGATGAAGAAATAGTATAAGATAAACGATTACATATTTATAGCAAAAACGTTCCATATTTAGGGGAATTTCAGAAATTTAGAATGTTTTCGATAACACTTATGATTTAACCCTTTGAGTTTCATTTACCTTTAACAGAGTGAATTTCAACAAGAAAATAACAACAAAAAAGAGGTAGGCAATCCATTTAAGCTTAAAATACGCAAGTAAATTTTTATGATAGGGCATTCAACTTTATTAAATGATTGCACATGGGAAATACGTACAAAATATTAAAAATACTCGTAATATGGAATAAATAGCTTAGAGTACAGCCAGCAAAATAACGTAGAAATTTTTCTCAAGCTGATTTCAGGTACATAAAAAATATGTGTAAAATTTGTTGCAAATGTAAGGAAATATAAATTCCAGAGTAAATTATTGTAAAAAAATCGGGCTACATTTCGCTGTCATCTATGATTATAAAGGATAGTTTAAAATGAACTAAACTGCTGTTTGTAAAAAATGCAACACATTGAAAGAATCATCAGAATAAAACGAAATTTAATGTACAAACGACTTGTATCAGTAAAAATAAATGACGAAATTTTCAAAGTAAAAAAAAACAATATTAAGTGTCCGAAATCAGTATTTGGTATAGCCACCACGCGCTGTAAAAAGTGTTGCTATACTACGTGGCATGGAGTCGAACAGATTTTTAATGTCTCCTTGTGGAAAAGAATTACATATTGCTTGTATGCGCAGCCAAAGTTCGTCTTTTGAAGTTGCGGGACGTTGATCACGAACCAGACGCCGACCAACCAAATTCCACACGTGCTCAATAGGTGACATATCCGGCGAATAAGCAGGCCAAAGAAGAAGTTGCATGTGTTGGATTGAACAGAAATCTCGAACAGTCTTTGCAACATGTGAAAACCTGCTGAAAGACAGCTCCAGGGATGCCTTGAAGGAAGGGAACGACTTCGGGCTGTAGCACTTTACGGACGTACCTATCGCTATTGAGATTACCCTCAATTCGTAGCAAATTGAATCGTCCATGATACGAAATCGCACACCGAGCCATAACTCCGGGTGTAATGCCGTGATTCATCTGAAAAGACAACTTGGTGTCAATCCGCTTGCCAGGTTCTGTGCTCACGAGCTCATTCCAGACGCAGCCGTCGATGGTTTGCCGTGAGAGGGATCCTGTATAAAGGCACCCATGCCCGCAATCCACGGTGCAGCAGACGTCGACGAAATTGACGAAGCTGATATTAGTATACCTGTAGCAGTAGACCAATGTGCTGCCAACTGCCTGGAGGAAGCTGTGCGGCCATTCACCTCCATGCAGAGAATGTGTCAATCGTCACGCGCTGACGTCACCTTGTCGTGGTTCAATGCCACCCCTTACACTACCATCTCCCCGTCTATCAGTAATATTACTGGATGTGTAGGCGGACTTAAATGATCGAAAGACATAATTCCAAATCAATAGATTTATTGATTCTAATTAACACAAAAGGGTAGAAACACACAATTCAAATTTAAGAGAAACAAAATAAAGTGGAGTACGAAAAGGGGAATTACTACTAGCGGACTAACAGAATAGCAACTGAATCTAGGAAAGCTTAAACACGCACAATTACAGCTATGCCACGTACGAATATTCGCAATATCTTAAATTAAATCACTGACCTTATCTTTTACATCGGCTGCTACTTCGTGAGGATTTCTGCTTTGCTGACTGGTTAGGAGAATGGTGAAGGATCCACACTCTGTAACATGGATTTTTACAAGCTTCAATCAAATTCTCCCCGCGTAGCTCCACACGTAACTGCTATCTACGAATGTCAACAACTGCGTGCTGACCTACCGATCTTTACTTCACTTAACTTCACTCTTCTCTCTCATCACTTTACTTAACTCTTTTTAACTCGCGAAACCCAAACTTATATAATATATCTTATTTGCATAAATCACGCCTGGCTCTCGGGGAAGATTGGTTGAAATAAATAAATTATTTTAGGAAAAATAGAGATGGTTAATCAAAAGACCGTATAGATCCGTCACAACCTTCCGTCGTCCACTGACAGTTTTTCGAGTTGTTCTGTGCTCGTAGGTCCACTGCTTCCAAACTCTCATCACTGTGGAACTGTTCCACTAACACGAGCTCCTACTGCGCGATAGGAAAATCCTCCTTCTCGAAGGCCGATAATCCTCCCCCGTTCAAACTCCGTAAATTGTTGGAATTTCTCCTTATTTCGTCGTGGAGGCATACTTAGGTCTCACTAAACGTTCGCCACTAACAAATAATCATTAACTATTTTCAACATCCCACTACAGCCCTCTATTTATACGCTTTCAGCATCAGTTCAGTGGGCACTGCGCATGCCAAGCATGCGCGGTGGCATTGAAACTTTACTATTTTACGTACCATCCTATATTTGATATTTGCTGCAAAGTTCATTTAATCCTGATGATTCCTTCATGGTGTTGCATTTTTTTACACACACACACAAACAGCGGTGTATAAAAAATTGCATTTTTATTCATTTATAGTTAATGGTTTGAACAGTTGGTGAGTTCAGTTGTTCCATGTAGTGGAATACCTGAAGTGTGTTTTATGCGCCGGAATATACGATAGTTTATTTATTAAAATTAGTTTTTATTAACAGTTATTCCCTTACCTATTATTAATATACGCTTAATTCTTTATCATCAAATAACGGCAAATACTCAACTAATATGTTATTTTTGGTATTTTAGTTTAACATTTTAATTTTTCTTGAATAATTTCAATGTTTTTCAAATGTGATTTTAGTTATATTGAATCATATAATAAAAAAATTAAACATTTACTTTTTTTTGTCAAATTATTTATTTAATTCATGGGGGTCTTGAGACATGGCATGATAATTAATTTCCTTAGGATACCAGCCATTTGGATGATACCCCTTTATCACAACTTTATCTCCTAAAAAACTGCCACCTTCGCAATTTTCAAAATAAGGTGATGCAATTCAGTTATTCGAATCATTAAAGGAAATCATATGATTCGCAAAGATTCTGATTGAGGAAGCTATAAAAGCTGAGATGGCCAGAAGGAAAAAAGAACACTTTTGTGTATTGTCTTCGTGTGTTTGTCCGTGCCGTTTCACCACTTTGTTTGTTTAAACAAATAAAATGTGGATCTAAAATGGCAAAATGTTTCCTCATTAATCCATTCACCGACTGCAACAAGATCACTGTAAAATGTTGTATTTCAAGCGAAATCGTCACACACAAAATAGGCTGATATTAACATATCTATCTAAATACTTACACCGTTGAATTTGCATCATTTTTATAAAGATCTTCATTTCATCTCACACAGTTAGGGATAACATGGAAAGAGCATCTCCTATTTACTATATAAATCGTATCTGTTTCACACGTCCCCCCCCCCAGTTTCTCAAGGAATGTAATGTACTGTGTAAAAGAAATTAAATGTGTATTCTGTGTTCACTCTTCAATTAGAAGCTTATTTTAGTTATTCCATTTAAGCTGAGAGTTGTTTAATGAACAAAAGAACGTTGAAATTCTTAATCTAAATTCGTATGAGTTTGATTTGTCGTTAAACTGTGCTTGAGCTATTGGTGATGGACCTCGTGAGCATTTGGTTAAGTGGCGAAGAAGATACAGTCTCCAAACTTCCACACCATGCCAACGTAAGATGTTTGTACATCGACAGATTTAAGGAGCATCATCCTCTTAACACAAGTGGACCTTCAGAGGTCTACGATTTGACACCATATTTTTACTGTTATATTTTTTATTAATTACACACTGACAGTAAATCTCATTCAATGTTAACGATTCAGCTCCTTAAATCAGGACAGCAAATATTTTACCACATCAGGTTTTTCAAATATCTAACGTTTTTGTTTCTTTTTCTTCCATTTTCCATTGTTTCTTATAATGAAAAAAAAAATACATATTATACTTTATTAATTCGAACAATTCTGTAATTCAATACACTTTAGTAATGATTATAATGACTCGGGACAAATGAGGTTAAATCTTCCTCAAAAAGTACACACTCATTAAATCAGGATTAGCTTTGTTAAAACTAAAAATAGTTCAATAGCGTTGAGTACGAAATAAAATTTATATTTTCCTTTTTCGGGGAGATAAAAGTGTTTCTCTTTCTGTTATCCTGGGACAAATCTACTTCTGTTCAAAATATTTTACACAGAGAATTTTTAAAAGGAGAGGTATGTTGCGTATATTTAACGAATAAAACATACCTTTTAATATTCTTCCTTATCTGTTTTGTGGAAAATAATGTTATAAATCTTTAAAGGCCTATATAATGTTAAATCAGAGTTATATATTTACATAAACAAAAAATAACTCTTTTTAATGACCGATTCATTGTTTATTGAGTCGCACTTAGATGCAAGCAACATGAAGGCTTTTGAGCTCGTCATTCGGATCAGGTGATGAGAAAGACATCTCCTTCAAAATTTTCTTACCATGCTAACGGGAGAATTTTGAGCTTCGACAGGTCAACCCCAGCGTTTATTCAGTTCAATATTGCAATTTGAGGGTTCTTAAACGTTTCAGGGGGGTCACCCCATTTTTTATACAAAAATTTTGTGCGACCCCATAAGACTGCACAATGTTTACACACGCTTGGGTACTTATGCATGTGTTTTGTTTTTAGCATATTATTTGGCAGTAATACGCATCCACAATAAGTTTCTAGTTTGATTAGAATGATCTAGACATTTTAATGAAGTAACAAAACAAAATACAGTCGATTCTCGATAATTCGAAGTTGAAGGGACCCATAAGACTTCGAATTATAAAGAGTGTTGGAAAAAACTTCCAAAATACACGAAGATAAATTTTTTCTAACACATTTAAATTTGAAACTGTGGAAAAAAAACAATTATGTACATAAAAAGTATTTTTTTATAAAAGCGCATATTATATAGTGTAAATATTAGACAGAACAGTTAAAAGTCCTGTATTAAAAATACATTTATGAATTAAAAACAACTGTTAAAACAATACATGCTGTACATAATTATTTTTTTTTTTTTTTGACAAAAACATCTGTTATTTTTTTATGACATTCACACTATCTAACTGTCAATAGATTTTTCTAGAATAAATGAAGCTTGAAAAATGTCCGCATCCACATGTTTTTGAAGAGAAAAGTGGCATAGTGCTTCGTGACACTTTAGCTTCTGTCATTGTTATTGGAGTCAATTCCGATGGTCCTTAAAGTGGCTATGTTACAAGCAGAGGCAATACAACACAAAACATGTAAGCTCCAACCTGTTTGCTACAGGACTCTACATGATTGTGAGTGTTCGAATTGTCGAGTTTTATAAGATAACTTCGAATGATCGCATGCTGTAGTCTGGCCAGCGACAGATTTTACTTCGAAATACTGAGTGTATCCAAGCGTATTGTTTTAGTTCGAATTATCAAAAGTTTTTCTAGGGACTGAGCATACACTTCGAATGATCAAGAGGTTCTTTTTATCAAAGGTTTGAATTATTGAGAGTCGGTTGTATTACATAACACGGTAGAGTATGTATAAACTATAATATGTTGATTAAGTGTAGTCATTTGTGTGGAGTTCACTTCTGAGATCATCCCCTTTAATTAAGAACGGCATGTACAAGACTTAAGTATCAATGCGCTTCACTATTTTTAATTATGTTATTAAATCTTGAAATGAAAGTCGACACCGTTTGGCGACTAATTCTTTCGTGTGTGACTTCCTCAATATTCTTTAGATTGGCTCGATACTCAAAGACGCGAAAATGTCGCCTCACATAAAGAAGTTGTAGAAAAAGGTAATAGGAATAAAAATAGCAATCTAAATAAACAGTAAAATCATTACCATTGTTTTTATGGTGAACAAGTTATTTTTTGCAAAAAAAGCGATCCTCGCTGCAAGTCACATGACCCCTAGTTTAAGAAACACTGTTGTATTGAATAGAAAGAAAAAGATGTACTTCGTTGATTAAGAACATTCTTGAAAAATGAAGATAACTTTTTAAATGAATATATCAATTAATTTAGTTAATAAATGAATTTTTTATTGAATGATTTCATAAATCAATGATTATCCCTACTTCGATCGTTTCGTCTAGTTCTATTCTAGTCTCAAATCAAGTTCTTCCTGCTCAAAATATCCTTCAAGATTTTATTTAGCAAATGGAATCCTATTTATACATTCAACAGAGTAGAAATAATGATCAGACATGTGTATATGAGAGAAATTAATTATAAAATTTACATTAGAAACATTTTCTTATCAGATAAAACAACTCTCAAAATTTAATTTTTTAAAATAATTTTCTGCTATTTCCCAAGTAGTTTCACATACACACAAATCAGCAAAAATTCCAGATATATATCTCTCTTTTCTTCGTTCATAATTCAAAATCTGAACAGAACTTGAAGCACAAGTTTTTACCATAGTTAAAATTAAATAATTTAATCATTTTTATAACTTTGAATTCGTTAATGAATTGTTATCAACATTTTTTATATTGTATTCTTCTTATTGTATTTAAAAACTAAGCATTACTTTCGAAACGTATGATGAATGATATTAAATTTTTAGAAATAATTATGTAAGTATTCTAAGAAAGTGTAATTTGCTGTATCTACTGGGAACGATTCGAATGCTATTTCAACACCGTTTTTATTGATTGTTTCTTACTTAGGTATTTTTATTGTTAATTAATCATTATTCGATACAAGTTCTATATTTAATTTATTTCTTAATATTTCTTACAGAACATATTACGAAAAAATCAGGAAATAAGAGGAAAATCTATAAAAGAAAAAAAAATCAAATGCTCTTTTATTCTTAATTTACTGTAAAAATAATGCGCATTTATTTTTACAGTAAATTCATTATAAATGTTTATTTACATGGATTGTGTAGATTTCGTAAATCCTTTTCAATAGTGCACTTCGCAATATTTATGCAAATTTAATTAATCCAACTGAAATGAAAACCTTTCAAAGAAAAATAGTACAGCAAATTACATCCGCAATATTTTTAATTACACTTTTAGGAAATCCATGTAAGTGGCTCTTCAAAGCATTATAGAAAAGGATAAGTATATAAAATATGTATTATAGAATGCAGAAATATTTAATGTTTTGCAGTTTAATCATAAATTTGTAACATAAATACTATATATATTTATACTCTGCATTTTTATATATTTATGCAAGAAGTTAAACAGTTTGTACAGCAGCACATGTAAAAATATGTTCTCTATTTGTTTTTTACCACTACCTATATGTTATATAGTTTTGTTTTGTTTTTAGTATCATTTCCTCTCATTTTATTAAGTAAAAAGCCGATGTAGACATTTAAACAGTTGTACACAAACTGGAAAGAAGCAAACATTTTCTTTTTACTGTTGTTTACTTTTTATTCAATGCATAAATTATCTTTCATATGTATGCTAATTGCAAGAGTTTTCTCAAATAAAACGTAATTTTTTAGCTTCTTTCCGCAAATAAAATTAAAGAATTGAAAGGTGTCTGATTGTCTTCCTTTTTTTTTTGTCTACGGCTTGCGAATAGGTGAAACTTCCATTTCTGATAGACAATATCTGAAGCTTTTTTTTTAAAAAAAAAAGAAACAAAAACACATATTTGTGTAATTTCCTTTCAAATTTTTCACTTACTTTGGAATAAATGAAGCTGACAAAACTCACTCTTCTCTGAAGATACAATATTCTTTTTAATCAAATCGTTGAGTTAAATTTATTTATTCATTTATTCAAAGTTCGCATTGGATACTTTAAAGAATTTTAGATAAAAAATATGTAATAAATATGAAATAATATACAGTCATTTCGAAGTTAAAGGGACCAAAGAAAAACCACGAATTATCAAGAGGATAGGAAAAAACTCTCAAAATACACGAAGATATTTTTTTTTCTAACACATTTAAATTTGAAACTCCATGTAGTAAAACAACAAATGTATTTATGTCTAAAACTATCTTAAAGTATTTTTCAAAAGTACATATTATACAACATAAATTTTATACAGAAGTTAAAAGTCCTGTATTAAAAGAATATATTTATGTATTAAAAACACCTATTAAAGGAATACATAACTATACAAATCTTTTTGGACGAAAAAATCTGTTATCTTTTTTTGTTTTATGTCATTCAATCTAACTTTGTCAATAGACTTTTCAAGAATAAATGAAGCTTGAAAAACTTGAAACCGTATCAGCATGATTTTGGAGGAAAAAGTTGTGTAGTTTGTTTAGTGGCACTTCAGCTTCTGTCAGAGTTGTCGAAGTCAACTCCTCCAATTCGTCTTCATCACTTTCTGTATTATTGCAGTCCAAAGTCACAATTTCAGCGTCAAATAGGGTTCCCGCCGCCCATCCGGTATAGTGGTCAGTGAAGCTGACTGCGGTGCCGCAGGGACTGGGTTCGAATCCCGGAGAAGGCATGGATGTTTGTGTTGTAATCCTTTCTTCTGTCTGTGTTGTTTACCCCCGTGTTATACGTTCGGTGGTGCACGGGGTTTATAAATGTTAAAAAAAAAATTTTAAAAAAATAGGGTTCCCACACAGCAATGTCCGTGTCAACTGGCACGTAGTCCTTAAACGTCAAATCTTGTAGAGCTTCCCAAAGAGATGGTTCAACATTACATTCCATGAGTGTATTGTACACATCAACCAGATTCGGCGTGGGGAAGCCCGACGTTTTAAAATAGTTGTGAATTGTCAAATGAAGAACCATTCACCAAGCCTTGTAGAACGTAAACAAAGCCGTTAAAATGGAAATAGTTACATTCTGCTGATTATCGAGGTCCTCCAAAACTCTTTGAATGACTTCACACCGATAAAAAGTTTTAAAATTATGTATGATGCCTTGGTCGGGTTGCTAAGTTTTGAGGTTGAGTTTTTAGGAGAAAACTGAAGTTTCACATTTGAAAAAATTCAGTCTTGCTATGTGTTGCAATCATATTTTGCAATCTTGTATTTTAGAGTGTTATTCTGCACAATACAGTAGTGTAAAAATAAGAGAATTCACCGTTTCTGGCTTTTCATATCCGTGTTCTCAATGAGACCAACCATTCATTAAAAGGAGTCCGGTTGTCATCCATGCCTTCTTGTTTCAGCTGTATATGGTAGAGAACCAGCTTATGCCCTTGAAACATCAAGGTTTCGCAGATTTTCCTTTGACGAGAGGAGTTATCTTTTCTGAGCCGCGTTCATGTTTTCAGCCAGTAAAACAGTTAACCTCTCCTTGCTATGTTTTCCTCCACTGCATTTTTTTTCTTTGAATGGATTGTAAATGTTTTTTCTGGCATACACTTGAAAAAGAGTCCGGTTTCCTCCTTGTTGAAAATCTTACGTGGATTGTACTCCTTTATTAAATCTGAAAGTGAGTTCTGCCACTTAGAACAAACATTTATGTCGACACTCGAGATTTCCCCGCACATTTTTTTGAAAACTGTCCCATTCCTTTTCTTAAAATTTGCAAGTCATCCCTAGCAAGCTAGCCGAAAACTCGATTCCTAATTCTTTGGCGAATGCTTTAGCCTTTTCATTCAATTTAAAGCCACCCACCGGAATATCCTGTCTTTAACACTGTCTCATCCATGTAACTAAACACTGTTCCATGCGTGGAAAGTTACCTTTACTAACGCGTTTTCTCACTCAACTCAAAAATACATTAACGATTTTCTCCTTATTTTTCATAGTGGAGAGTGAGCTCAGTGGGATATCAAATGCTTTGACCACATCGACCTTCCTCTCCCTTTTTGTTTTTCAGAAATTGTTAAGCATTTACACTTTTTAAAAGAAGACATGGCGTTTCCCTTCGTGTGCTAATGCGACGCTGAGGTGAGGTGTAAAGTAGTGACCCAAGATTTACCGAACTTAACAGATAGCAAACGTGTGTGTATCCCCACAACTTTTGTAAAATAATATTTTTAGCTTAAAATTTGAAATCTATAAAATTAACACAAGGCGTATTCCCAGTTTCACACTCAGCTACGGGGAATACTTAGTAGTATCGAGGTTGGGTAGACTCTTCTCGCCTAATCAGTCCTCTAAAATATTCGGCGAGTATTTTTCTTTTTTTATCTCTCCCTATCACTCCTATCCTTTCATTTCCTACTGCACCTTTCTTAACCTCTCGAACAGGACTTTTTTAACCCTTTCAAATCTCTTTTATTCCTCATTGGAAATAGTCGTTTTACACCCTTTTCCCTCAGACACTGTCCCCAACCCCATTGGTTCTTCACGGCATGGTTCAGTCCAGCCCATACCTAATTTGGTATTACATGCTATAAATCCCACAAATGACCCATAAATCGTCATGTCAGTCCGACCAACATACACAATCCTATGCATCTCTTCTTCACAATAGTGGACCATCCTTTCTGAACACATGTGCAGCAAGGCCACATGTTAAACGAAAGATATGGATAGCTGGCAACAAATGCAGCCAGTCTATTGACCACTTGAAGAAGGAAAGCAATAAAAGTGTCTTTTCACCTGAAGAACCAGGGAATACAAAGAAGGGGTAGCAGATATAGGATCATCAAAGGGGCTACGATACAGAGGAGACACGACAATACAATATAAAACATGTAAGCTCCAACCTGTTTGCAACGGGACTCTACATGATGATGAGTGTTTGAATTGTCGAGAGTTTTATAAGCTCACTTCGAATTATCACGTGTTATTATCTGGCCAGCCACAGATTTTACTTCGAAATATTGAATGTACCAAAACGTATTGTTTTAGTTTGAAATATGAAGAGTTTTTCTAGGGGCTGAGCATATACTTCGAATTAGTGAGGGGTTCGTATTAGCAGAGATTTGAATTAGCGAGAGGTTTGTATTATCGAAGGTTTGAATTAACGAGAGTCGACTGATTATATGTATGAGACGAATTCACCAGTATCAAATATGTTACTGGGTCATCTTCACCTGGCTGCAGTAATTTAATGGATGAGACATTTTTGTTGTTTAGTTATTCCACATATTATTTACAAACATAAAGCAAAAAGCGAAAAGCAACACAAACACACTTGGATATTAAACAATAGACAAAAGCGTTCTCTCTCATTTTATATTTTAGAGATCTCAGCATTTATACTTTTACCTACCTGAAGCTTTAATGATTATATATGTGATTTCCGTTATTCAATATAGTGATTGATCAAAATCAGTGGGTGAATGCATTATCTTGTTTTGAAAAGTGCCAACGTGGAATTTTTTGAGGAGTTAAAGTTGTGGTTAAAATGATATTTCCCGCTAGGTGAGTAAGCTAAGAGAATTAATTATCACGCCTGTATTAACAAAAACTTCACTTCTGAACCCTTTAATGCAGGGTGGGAAAATATATATACATACATATTATCCCGCGCAAAAATAGAACAGATCGAACTTATTTACAAATATATAAGCCCTACATTATAATAAATTTATATATGAAATATTCAAGTAAAGGAAGTAACTCTGAGTAAAGGAAGAGCGACAGTATATTGAACATATTCTCCCCAAACGCGCGAATCTCGTCTCTCTCTGTATTACTGAATTGAATTATCTTACTCATAGTGGTATTTGCGTTTGAGTTATTTCTAGTGATAAATAAAATAATTGGAATTCATCATGTCGTATGATCCTATAGTTCCTTGCACACCTTTAGCTGGGTCACAGGGTAGAAGGGATGTAAACGCGTTTCAACTTAACTATGCTTTTTTTTATCAGTTAACCAAAAATACTCTGAAAATGAATCGACTGCTATTTTGATTATATTTTGAAAGTCATCTCTCTCTACATATAAATTCAATTAATTTACTTTTCAAAATCTAACACATTTAACTCTATTTTAGTCAAATTTTAATTTTTTATTTTTATAGAATCGATTAAATGATTCAGAATTATCATCATGGAAATATCGTATTTTCCTTTTAAAATGTAAAATGAATTGCGAATTGTTAAATAAATTCTGAAATATATACGTCATAAATTACTTCATCAATTGAAAAAGTGTGTAGATTATCTTAAAGATTATACAACCAAATAAATGTATCGATGCCAACAAAAAAATAATCTCACCCCCCTTCAATTATCTGTTTTCAAAGTTACTGATAGAATTGGGGGAAACCTTACATGGGTTTGGTTGTCATTTGCATTCGAGTTTTAAAGACGACTATTATTTTTGAGGAAAACTTGGTCTTTTTAATATCTTCTTCTATAATGAAAGATAGTATTTATACAGCTATTTCCAAATAAAACGAAAACCAACTCCTCAGCTTATTTGATCAAACTTGACTAACTCGTTGAAGAAAATGAGAAAGAACTCAATCTGCAAACGACTTTTCTAATTAACTTTACTAATTCTTCCATCTTTTTTCCCTTTCAACGGCCAAGTATTCATCTTTTAAAAAAGCCCAGACGACTGAAGAGAAAAGCAGATAGAGAATGGAAGAAACGATGTTTTGCTGACAAAGCTTGATGGGAGAAAAAAGTCATACCAACTCAATTTATCTCCTGCAATAAATTTTTAAGTACCCAATCAATAGATGTGATATTTTTCGTAAGGTAATGTTTTCTCCTCTATATAGCACCTGATAGGTATTTTTAGGGGAAGATTATTTCTCTTGAAGAGAAATCACTTTTTCTATTCAATTTTACAACCGTCTGAAGAACTACATTTTGCAAATATTTTTACCATCGTCAAAAGAGTATCATTTGTAATCGAGTGTCTTTTACTTAAGTTGAATGTTTAGTACCGTGTTGAGTTTGATAAAAATTGAAAAGCATAAAAATGAAGCAGACTTAAATGTAGACAATAAAGGAATTAATGTAATGCATAGATCAGGATTATTTCATTTCCATTGTATGTTACGGTGTAATTGAATTTAACATGAGATAACTATGAGATATATTTATTTCTCTTACCATATTTTTGACCATTAGTTAAATTTCCATAATTTCTTGATGAAATCCTCTGTGTTTCAGTTTTATTTTGGATCTAATTTTTTTAAGAATAATATTTGGACTCATTTTATTTTTTTAAAAATGCATATTTAACAAGCCAAATTTAAGAACTGGGAACTTGACTGTTTCTGTATAAGAAATAGTAAATTAGCTCAGAAGAAATTTATCAACTTTAATTCATGTTCAGACTCTGTCAGCCCCTTAGGTTTTAGAAAATTTAAAATAATCTTAAATATATAGAAACATTCAATACACTTTAAACTGATGATAAAAAAGTTGTTTTAAACACATTGGTTTCATTGAAAAATTTGGGTAATATTTAATGAAATGTTTCATTAATTTTTGTGCATTATAGAAAATATCTTTTGAAGAGATATTATTTTTTACTTATAAATAAAATTTTGTTGCTCACGATATTTAATTGTACTTTCTCAATATTGAGTATTGTGATTCATTTTCCTCTATATGTTAATAGTTTTCACTTCCAACAATGCCATCGTGTTCTAATTTTTTTAAAAATGTATTACTAAATAAGAGATTCTAAATTGATTACCAAATTATATTTTCAATTATGTACGATTAAATTCGTCGTCAAGGAAGTGCAAATATTCTTAAAATATTGTTTAAAGATCACGACATTTTACATATTTTTAACCCCTTCCCGGCTTTTCCCGAGCTGAGCTCGGGCAGGCGGAACGCACCATTCTGGGTCATCCTGAGTGTAGCTCGGGCCCTATGAAAATTTACACTGCACCCTCCGCGTCTTTCCCGAATTATTTTACATGTGGCTTTTATAGTTTCAATTGCTTTTGTTTACTTTTCTAGGTAAGCATAAAATATGGACAATTTTTTATTTATAGACCCGAAATCAAATGAGTCTGGAAGGGGTTAAAAACAAATTAACACATAATTTTTAAATAAAAAAGTGACATGGATGGACAAATAACACATTATACAACCCTTTTATGTTTTAAAACAGATGAAATTTGTTTTGTCAATTTTCCCCAACCAATTCTACATGTTTAGGGTTCCCACACACTCGAACATCTTTAAACATAAGTAGATTTGACATGGACTTTTGTAATTAATTTTCTTCTGAAGCTTCCTAATAGGGTGTGTTAACAACTTATTAAATAATTCTGTGGGAAGAACTCTATTGAACTTGTACAGCATATCGTCCTTTAGACTCGTTTCCACTTAAAGATCCTCCGATTCTATTTTATAGTAGGATCTCTCAAACAATCTGTAGGTAGGTTACCTTCAGTTAGTTATCAAAGAGTTCAGTTAGTTACCAATAGAGTTATCAAAGGGCTAAGAACTATGAATTTCGTAATTGAGTAAAAGGATGAGGACAACATCTGATTGGGTATCTCATTCTAGAAAATGGTAGCCTAGTGGTTAGGGTCACGAACTCTGGGATGGCATGTCACCTATTCGAGTGCTGATGCCACTGAAGACCCTCCGTGTAGAGGGGGATGATGTACGTTAGTTCTGGTCAGCTCAAAGTCCTCCCGTTAGCGTGGTGAGGTAGTTTGGAGAGGGGAGCGTCAGCTCAGGGTGTCGTGACTTGACCAAGGCTCAAACTTACGAGGTACGTCGCTTTCTCTCTAATGGTACGTTAATAAAATTGTCAGTTATCACACCCCTCAGTAACAATCTGCTGACCCACATGCATTATTATTTATCAAGATTTTGTGATTTCCAAGATCCACAGGAAATGCTTTCAATTAACAGTTAACAAAATTTGCATTGCTATACATGAATGACTTTCCTCATAATTCTGAACAGTGTGCGTCGATACTCAACTAATTCCACACTCCTTAACTTGCACATCACACCGTGCAAAGATTTTCAAGTTTGACCAGAGTAAAAGATATGTAACGGTTGGTAGTCTTGGGAAGGACGAGGCAGACTTGAAGGATCTAGTTCCTCGATTTGAAGAATAAAAGATAAAGTAACAAATAAAATTCATCTGGCAGGAAAAAATTTCTAATTTCTCTCATAATACTGGCCGAAAGCTAGGGGCGCGAGGTGCTTTCTCAGGTGGCCACCTCGTATTTTTTCCCGATCGTAGCTTGAAAATATGAAAACAATCCAATCATCGAAAATCCGTGAAATGCAATGTTCATTCCACAAAAATGAAACCCTTCGAATGAGCCCAGTTATCTCCATATGTTTTAACTAAGAGGAAGAATTACCTTTATATTACTTAATTGTTGTACTTGGAACTGTTTTATAAGTTTCTTGTCGGGGAGTAATTGACAAAAATAATCCCAAATAGGATGGTGTCTTAAAATCGAGTCTTGCTCTTACTTGCCCTAAATGAAACATACGTCAGTATATATATATAATACCAGTTCTATAGAAGAAATAGATTTGAAAACAAATCACGATTGGAAGTTGTTTTTTTGTACTCATTTTTCGAAATTTTTATCTATTAAACATTTTATATATTTAAACAAAATTAGGCATTTTTTCAACAAGTTTCACATGAAAATTTTCTTTTAAATTTCAAGTAAAAAAATGAAGCTTTTTAATTTCAATAAGTAATCAGTGATCTTTTCATTAACCTCTCCAGTCAGACGATTAATTTCTCACAAATTGTGTAAACAGCATGAAAGCGTTTAATTAGTTTTTACAAGTTATTCTAGGTCGTTTTCAAACTAAATGGATGGTTTCAGAAAGCTATTAAGTACATAATCAATAGAACTGCTACTAAGAATGCTCATTTCGAGTCCAATTTTCATTCAATGGACGTTGTAATCCAGTTGACACCAAAGACAAGTCTCCTAATTAACGCGTCTATAAAAGAAAAGGTTTCATTTAACTCGGTCACTTCTCGGTTGGCTTGCTTTTTAGATGTTATTTTAAGAACATTTAAAATTTCAATTAGCCTTTACAGTAAACGTTGAAATAACTAAACATTTTTCAAAAGAATTCCCCTTTTAGACTTCCCTAATTCATTCAAAGGGCTTTAACCAAAAGAATAGTAAATGATCTCTTTCGGCTATTTTATTCAGAATCAATTCATAATAATAATAGTAAGAGACTGACTACTTTGCTGTTAGTAAATCGTCCAACTTTTTGCTGTACAAATTCAATAAGAAACTCTTTTTGTTCAAATATATATATTTCAAGATTCTTCATCTTTCCAAACAAAGATTAGCTTATAAATTTGCGTTGTCAAAGTGATGTAATTAATCTTTAAATGTTATTTTTAGAATATCCTGAGTACTTATTTGAAATTTTTTAATGAACAGTAACGATCCTTCCTCTAACTAGCTGAATTAATTATACGACCAGTGTTTTCTTTAAAAAACTACTCTCTGCCAGTTCAAGATTCAAGAGATATTTCATGGCAATTAAAACGTCCTTTGATGTGTGAGAGATAAGGGATGGAAACTTGTGAAAGGGCTGTCTCTAAATTGCAAGGATAGATAATGACACATAACTTTTATTAAGTAGAACATTTCAAAATGTGTGAATACAGTTAGTTTTTAAAGAAGTAAACGGTCATTTTTTTTCTGGTATTGTAAAGAGAACTTAACATTCAATATGGACTATTCGGGTTCTTCTACTCTTCGGGAAACTATTCTTTAGTTTAAAAACCGCTTTCAGTGGATAGGATTTGAATGGATGCAAATGTTGTTTAGGTGAGTGAATGGTTAAGCGTTGATCGTTTGGCGCGTGAAATCGAAGCATTAGTAAAGGTGGCTTGAGATAAGCGGTCAACGAAAAATCCACCAGGAAGAGTGCAAGTAATCAACCTTGGAGCTGACTGAGCTATCGGGCTTTGAGAACAATTACAACAAGGTGTTTCAAATCCAGATAAGTACTTTCGATAATCTAGTTATTCGATTAGGGGTTATAGGATTTCATATTGCTCCCAAAGTTACCGTAAAATCCGGTGCGCACTTTTGACACAAAAAATAAGAGCGAAATGTAAAGATGCGCGTTATACGCCAGATATAAAAATGATAACTTTAAAAATAAAAATAAAAAAGAGAGACGAGCATAAAAAATCAGACTTCTACATAGATCCAAGTACTGTTTATTTAACAGAAATGATATTCCCTATGAACTTAAAGGGCTATCATTCCAGAGGTCTGCTAGTTTTTTCCAAAGCTTGGAATAATACCTCAAATAAATCAATTCAAAACATAAAAGCAATGCTCAGTTACATTTCATGTTTCTTCATTCAAAAGAGGAGGCGCGTTCTACGGAGAATCTACCTAAAAACTAAAAATTGCAGCTTAAAAGTATAGGGGCGTGTTATACGGTGGTGCGGGCGTAGTACGCTGCATTTTACGGTAAGTTACAAAATTGCATATTTCGTCAAGTGCTAAAGATTGAATAAAAGTAACTAATTTTATGATGATGTCTGTTTTTTCCTTGAACCCTTTCATACCTCTGACCTTCAAGCCGCGACAAGTATTTGGTGGTTTTTATAGCGCAATGATTAAGGTCATGCCTGGTGTGTCGTGGGTTCGAGTCCTGATTCCCTCTAATACTGTCGTACGGAATAATGAGGAGGATACATGTTAAAAATTCAACTCGGCTCAAAAGTCTTCTTAAGGTGTGGATGTTAAGAGAGAGAGAAGGGTTTAAATTTTATATTTGTCACTCGACTGAGTCTCGAAAAAACCAGATTTGTCGTGCTGAGTAGCATCAAGCCATTAATTAAGTGTAACTTTATACACCTGCAGCTACATTAATCAATATATTCTACCTGACTAGCCAATATTCGTACTCAAAGTTATACTTATGTGTGTAAAAAAAATAATCTGACCTAGATCTTAAATTTCTGTTTTTTTTTTTTTAATTCTTCTTTTCCATGTGTTAAAGACAAACAAAATAGCACATACTTCACAGATGGTCTTAAAATTATTTGTCCTATATACGTATATCGAAAAAAAACCCTTACAAAATATAAAAATAAATGACTTTCTTTTTTATTTAAAGTGCCTTTGTAAGAAAGGATAAATTCAGACATATCTCGTCATATGTTTTACACTGCGTTCCTTTAATACATGCACTGGAAAAAGTCTGAAAAGCAATTTTTTTAATTAGAATAATTTTTGTTGCTTATTATAGATAGTTTTTATATAATTTTTTCAATTAAAATATTTTTTACGTACATTGATTTTATTGCATTATGAGTGCTTTCAAAGATAACTGGCTTTCAAAAAATTTCTTAAAAATTTCAATATTATTACAGAATGGCAGAAAAACCGAGTACATGAATTACATACGATGAAGGATTTCTCACATTTTTTTTTCATTTTAAAGTTTTAAATTCTTACAATTCGAACAAATTCTGTTTGACAATATGTTTCAAGAAATCTCAATTTAGTTTACAAGGCATACTTGCATTTGTTGAGAATAGATGAATGATCATAACCAAGTTGTGGCGAATAATGTTCAAGTTTTGATTCTACAAAGAAGTAATGACATAGTGCAGTACGGTTTAAAGTCCTTAAATGGCGCGTTATAGCACAATACAGAAAATTTCTGGATGCGGTTCCCAACTCAAGTATCGTTCTTATCAGACGACTGGGATTTAAAAGAAGTACTAGGTTCTTAGTCAATAGCTTGTTGTTCAATTTTAGTATGAATATATAAATTAAACAAAAAAAAGGGGGAGAGGAATATAACTCATTAAGAAGTTTTGAACGGTTATAGTTTAGTTTTTCATTTGACGAAAAGTATGGGTATTTATTTGCTAGGTACTTATTTATCAAATAATAATAATACAATGACACTTATATATTTAGAAAAGTAAATGGCTAAGTGTCAGGTGTATTAGTTCCTCAAATTCACTTTGTCAAAGAAACAATACAATAGATTGGGTTAAAAATCTTTTTTCGATTGCTATACACTAGAAAAATTGCCTTTCACCTAGATAAGCAAAAGGAGGGAAAAACTCAAACAAAAAATTGTCCTCCACTAGCGCATCGCGCAGTTTTGAAAATCCGAGAATTTTCGCTACTTTTGTCCATTTTTTTATAATTATTTGATCTACCCAAGTCGTAACGACTCTATTCTATATGTAAAGCTTGGGATATGAAGAGAGAGAGAAAAATTTTTATCTTATAAATTCAAAATATTTATTGTTCGTGCAAAAAGCTCGAAAAACACATTTTCCCCCTCTTTTTGTAAAATTAGCAGTATTTAGTAATTTTATACCACTTTATTTTTTCACCTGTAATAAACAAGCTTTAATAAATGTCAACATATTTTACACATTTCTAATATTTTATTACAACATGTGGACATATTATTAAGCATAGTTTATAGCAATTATTCAACACTTTATTCAAAAAATGTTCCTTAAAGCCAGATTTTTTAGAAGTGTCGGGTTTGATCGTTAAAATAAAGAGTCATCTTGATGATGCCGTCTCTTAATTCAGCGATTCTTCTATTTAAAGTTTCACACAGTGCTCTATCATTTGGATGAGACGAGAAAGCTTTGGAAGTATGTTTGAATCATTTATTTCACCATATACTCTCTCTCTTGAAACACTCGATCTCAAGAGTTGCTCGACCAGAGACTCCATAACAATCACTCACCAATGATGCTATTTTTAGGTTGATTCTCATTGGTCACAGGGTTTCTGATTGGTGCCATACTGGAGGCCTGAATTGGTCCTCTTTATTACCATTATAACTGAGATATCAAATTCTCTATGTATTTTCATTTGTCAGTGTGCTCCGATTTGTATGTCTCCAGAGCTTCACTCGAAGAATTGCGATGGGTCTGGGGATCTTTAGACCACATTTTTTTTCAAAGCTATTTGCTAATACTCGTATTCATTTCCTACAACTAAGTAAAATTTCCTAGCTCATGCTTTCTTTTAAGGAACAGAAAATGTAACTCAATTAAAGGAATTTGGCTGACTTTTCCGCGATGATAGCTTGAGGTTTTTTTGGCAAATGTTGTCCACAGCAATGGAATATTTTCATATTACTTCATAAAAAGCAAAGTATATTCACTTTTGAAGAGGTCAGTCTCTTTTATGGATAAAGTTTTGTATATATTAAATTGTCAGAGCTTTGGTAATATAAAATAATTATAACGGTATTTATTAATTAACTGTACTGTGTATTCGGAAGCTATAAAAGTAGAAGCTTTTTCGTATAAAAATATTTATTATTTTGATTCTCCACTTCGGCTTCTTGACTAAAACTCTCATATTTGTTGTTGGAGCGTAATGACATCTAATATCTTTCTTGGAGACAGTATATTAAGTCATATTTTTGGGAAGGATGCTTATTTAGCAAAATGTCGCTTGTATTACGATTATTGGACACTAAAAATCCTTTCAAGTAACGATTTTACTGCACTGAACTATTTTTACCACACTTTTCTGATGTTAACAATCAAAATTCAAAAAAAAAAAAAAGAACATTCAAAAGAGATTTTCACTCGTATCTAACTTCACCGACTGTTCTTTTCAATAAAGAATGGGAAAATAAAAAATATATATATTTATCTATTAAGGCTTGTTTATATTAAAAGCAAAAAGGCAAATCTGAAAAAAATTACGAAATATTGCTTTATTTTGAAAGTGTTTTTGAACGTTTTCACGAACACAATAAATATTTTGAATTTAAAGATTTTATATTTCCCCCCTGCTCCTCATATCCCAAACAAAACACATCATTGGTCATCCTAAAAATATCATTGGTCATCAGTGATCGTTACAGAGTTTGATTGAGCTCTCGTGAGCTGCGATTGCGTCATCTGTCTTTCAAGGTTATGGTGTAACAAATGACTCAGATAAGTATTTCCAAAGCCCAAACCATAGAGAGCAGTGTCAAAATTAAGATAGAAACATTTCGAAAAAAGTGAGGTGCTGAAACAAGAAATGGCATCATCGGGAAGACTCTTTTTATTAAGATCAATACTTGAAATTTCTCAAAAATCTGACTGAAGTACATTATTTGAATAAAAAACAACGGATAATTTTATAAACTTTGCTTAATACACTCACTTCCAAAAGTTAAGCAGGGAGAGGAAAATGCTAATTTCCGGAAGCCAATCAGAATTGAATAGGATGCAATTCACTGCAAGGTAGATGGAAGTATGCAAATATGTTATGTAACAGCCAATCGTGCTTTCATGCCAAGAAATATGCAAAAAGGGCAGTCTTATAAGAAGCCAGCTTTATTAAGGGTTACAGAATTTGATTGTAAGTGCTGATAGAAGGTTTTTAAAACTTTCGTACAATTTGTTTTCAAGACATACGTGTTTCTATGACTTCCAGAAAACGAATGGAAGATTCTGAGCGCTGGCGTGCTGTGAAGCGCATTGAAGTTGGACAGTCGATCACAGATGTTGCTCTTTTCTTCGACGTTCCTCATTCTATAATTTCACGTTTATGGAAACAATTCCAAACCACACAGACAGTTGTCCGAAGGCCCGTAGGCGGTCGCCCAAGGGTTACAAACCCCGCGGAAGATCGATATATTGCTATTGTAGCCAAGCGGAATCACAGAGCGACCTCCACCCGTGTGACATCTATGGTTACAGCGTCCATTGGTAAGGTTATATCTGCAGCTACTGTATGCCGAAGATTACATATGAATGGACTGCATGCCCGGGTGCCTCGAGTTTGTGTTCCTCTATCCGTCCAATCAAGAGGGGAACGATTAAAGTAGAGCCGGGAATATGGCAATTGGACTGTGTCTGACTGGGGTAATGTCATGTTTACTGATGAGTCAAGATTTTCTCTGGAGCCAGATGACAAGCGTATAAGGATATGGCGTAAACAAAGAAAACGCAATCAGCCCCAAAACATCATCGAGAACATCACGCATTCCGAGGCGAAAGCATTATGGTGTGGGCAGGGATTTCATTAGGATACCGCACCGACATGTACATCTTTAAACGGGGTTTTGTGACGGCTGTCCGGTATCGAGATGAAGTCCTAGAACCCATTGTGAGATTGTACGCTGCAGCAGCTGGTCCTACTTTTGTTTTAATGGACGATAACGCACGTCCCCATAGAGTTGACATCGTCGATGACTACCTGGACAGTGAAGGAGTTGCGCGTATGGCGTGGCCAGCATATTCGCCCGACCTTAATCCCATTGAAAATCTTTGGGATGCTCTTGGCCGTGCTGTATCTTCACGTTTCCCACCTTCAGCCAGTCTTGTTGAGCTGGAAACTGTTCTACAAGAAGAATGACGATTGCTCTTACAGATGAGGGGGATCACATACCCTGTTAATGTCCTTTTTTTCATTTTATGCTGTTTATTTTCAATTTATACATAATTCTGTTTAAGTCTCCAGTATGACATTATCTGATAACTTACAAAAATTTAATATTTTTTTCACTTCTGTATATAATTATTGATTTTGTTTTATGTATAAATATATATGCTATTTTACTGCCAAATTTTGTGTCAATCCAAGCAGTATTTGTGGATTTTTTTGCATTTTACATCCTTGTGCTTAACTTTTGGAAGTGAGCGTATATCTACATATAGAGTTAAAATATTCCAAATGTAAAATGTGTTTGCTATTTCTTAAAGTTTATTTATTAAAGGCGAAAAACAAAGTAGAATAAAATTACTAAATACTGATAATTTTACAAAAAGAAAAAAATATGTGTTCTTTGAGCTTTTTGCAGGGAGAGTAAGCATTTTCAATAAAAATTTTTTTTCTTTCCTTATTCTTCATATCCCAAACTTTATATTTAAAGCAGTAGAGTTATGATAAATTGATAAAAAATTCTTTTTTTTAAATAAAGGACACACCTTTTGTTGTTTTGGTTAAAACTAAGGCAATTTCTTAAAAAATAGGTTTTCACTTATTAAATGTAGTTCTTCAATGCACCTTTAAATTAAGCATATTAACATTTATAAATGCAGCTCTCTCTCTCTCTTTCTCTTTGAGTGTGTATATGTAAAGATCTTAAAAATGGTATGAGCAAAAATATTTTATTTTTGGAAAAGCATTGTGTTATATATATGATTTTACATAATATATATATATATATATATATTTTACTGACATCTTCTAATTTTAACAGCTTAAAATAATTATTTGTATAACAGCTTCATTTAACTCTCAAAGTTAGTAATTACATTAAAACCTGATATCTTCTAATTTTAACAACCTGAAATAAATTCTTTATATAATAGCATCATTTCACACTCAAGATTAGTAATTAAATTTAAACTGTACGTATGAGAAAATATATTACTTAATAATAAAATTAACTTTTTACATTTTTAATTGTGAGTACATTATTGATTTAATTGCATAAAACATTTTTTAAATAGACTGATGTCATACAAACGTACGAGTTAGGAGCTTGAAAAGTAAATTTCCTAAAAAATAAAAATAATGTTCCATGGGTTTTTTTTTCTTTCAATTCATCTTTAATTTCTTAAGTCATTTTATCTTATTGGAATGTCTTTATTTTTAAATAATTTTTCAAAAGGAGCATCAGAAGGAAAGGAATCAGATTTTCAGCGCGATTTATACTACTTTTGTATCACATACTTCCGGTAAAATCAATTGACTAGGATGACATATTTGATTATGAAATAAATGAAGAAGTTTCTTTAAATTTTAAACTGGCGCTTCCATCAAGGTCGTCGGGAATTATGGTTAGAAATGGAAGGTGGCCGATCAACTTCGAATATTCAAATAATACACGTTCCTTTTCATTCCGAGTGTCGTAGAATCATTCCTTCCTTTTTCTTTTTCAAGTCATCTCGTCGAACTCGTTTTCTAGCAGACTTAACTAGAAATGACAAAGAAATAAATCATGGCTGTAATCTTTATCCCAAGTTTAAAAGTTGCTTTTCCGGCATCCGAAGCTTTTTTAACTACTCTTGAGAGAGAGTTTCATTAGATTTCCTTCGCCCACATCTTTTGTAGAAATTTTTAAATGTAAAAGCAATAACGATTAACATCTTTAGTTGAAATGCTTTAAATTTACTTTAGTGCCGTTGACACATTTAATGTTATTTTTTTATTCTGCTCTCGGTAAACAGAAAAGTTATTGTATAATTGTAACTTTTTCTCGTTCTTTATTTATATTTGCTTGACTACATTTAGTTATGTGTAAAAGGGACCGATCTCTTAGAACAGGCATGTCAAACACGCAGCCCGCGGGCCACATGCGGCCCCCGCCAGTACATAGGTTGCGGCCCACGAAGACATTTTACAAAATTAACTACATTTTACAAAAACAGGGTTTTTAAGGGCTTTTTTTATTTTAAAATTCACATTTCCGTTAAACTTTTAAAAATTTACAGAATATTAACCTGTTATGTATTCTTGTTATTAAAAAAAGCCTATTTAATTATAGAAATAAAATTTAAATACAAATTATTTTTAATATTTATTAAATTTTTTCTCATTTAATTTTACAAAAATAAATTATTTTTTAATAAAACTCTAAATGCATTTATGAATATCATTTGTTATAGAGATCGCATTACGATTCATTGTGTGTGCGACTTTTATTTCTCTTTGAAGAGTTCAATCGACGAGAGACGAATTGAAGCAGTTGAAGTACTATTTTTTAAAAATTTAAAAACCCTAGATTGTAAAGACAGAATGTAGTGCTTACTCAATAGTTTGTGAAAGAAGTGGATTTTGGTTTTCATTCATATTAAATTAGAAAGTTATTTAATAGAAGCATAGTCAAACTTCTAGAACAGAGTAAGAAAATGTGAACTGACGATGAACATCGTGATTTTCAAGAAAAATGGGAACTGCAATATTTTTATGCCCAAAGCAAGAATAAAATATTGTGCCTGGCATCTGAAAACTGTAATTCAGTTGCTAAGGAATATGATTTTAAAAGGCACTATGGCACAAATCTAAGAACAGTCACAAATATGTTGCATCAGCTTCATTGGTGCAAGGCTCAAACTCATGACTCGAGTTCGTTACCTTGTGTGACCGCTAGGCTACCGCAGCCACCTAAATTCATTGAAGACAATACAACTGCAGTAAAAACTAGTTATATATTATTACTTTTTTAATCGTAAGCACAAATCGAAACCATTTACTAAAGAAGATTTTATTAGTGAATGCTTAATTAAAGCGGAGGAATTTCCGTATTTACTCGAATCTAAGCCGTATTTTTTTCCCAATTATAATGCTGCTGAAAATATCCGGTGCGGCTTGGAATAGTAAGGAAAGATATTTGTTGGATAGGGTATTTAGAGCAATTAAGAGGGCATGCATGTAATTAAAAGTTTATAATACTGATAAAATAAATAATTATTCCTTTCTTATTAGTTCTTATTTTAAATTTATTTTAATTTCGTAAAATTTGATATCGATAAACCCTCTTACACTATTTTTCATTTTTCACAAAAATTTGTTGAGAATTTGGGGTGCAGCTTAGTATTGATGGTGACTTGGATTCGAAAAAAAAGAAAAGAAAAAACGGCATTATGTCCAACACAAGCAAAAAAATTTAGATGTATAAGTTTAAGTCGAAATTCTGTAACCAGCAGATGTGATGAAATAGTCGTGAACTGAGTCAATTCGAGTCCTGTATTGTGCATAATACATATTTTTGATGCATTTAAAGAAGTTTTGAGATAAAACATTCCTTGGAAAAAATGTTGGTTTATCTTGCAACTGATAGCGCACCTACCATGACCAGTATTACTAAAAGAGCAGCGAGATTAAAAGAAACAAGCAAACAGTATGGTAATTTTAAATATTTTCATTGTATTATTTCATAGCAAGTACTGTTCTTGGGTATGAACTTGGATATATTGGACATGTTTTAAAGCAGTTAGTAAAATTGTAACTATATTCCAGCATGTAGACTTTAGCATCGTCGATTTGCTTCATTTCTGGGAGATATAGAATGTGAATTTATCGGTCAACCATATTATTCGAAAGTTCAATGAATTATGAGTCATAAAGTGTTAAAACGATTTTTTAATTTTCTGGATAAAATTATTGTTATTATTTTGGAAGCAAAGAAAAAATTATGAATGTGCTGAATTAACAGATGAGAAAAGATTCAGTATCAAATGAGAAAACCCCTGGCTTTCTCAGTTAATCTTACAAGTCAACTTAAGTTTCAAGGCAAAAATCTTTTTGTTGGGATGCTATTTGATATTAACGCTTTCAAATAAAAATTATTACGAACACAAAGAGAAAACTTCTCACTTTGAAAGATTTCAAAATTTATTGATTAAATCACTTAAATAAAAATTTATAGTACATTATCACCAAATTGAATTGTTAAAGATGGAATTCGATCGAATATTTTCTGAATTTTAAAAAATTTGAATAACAATTTAATTTTTAACTTTACATCTATCTATCGATATTGAAATTATTCATGAAAATTTACAAATGGAATTAATTGAAATCTATTGTGATTCCTTGCTGAAGCAAAAATGTTTGTAAATTGAAACTCTAGATTTGTATGCATATTCATCTGTAGATCGGTTTCTTAAAATTTTATCATTTGTTACGCATATAATGAATAGCTATGTTTGGAAGAATTGATTTATGCGAAAACTTTTTTCTTTAAGCAAACATTTTGAAAGGTCAAGATTAAATGATAAACATTTATTATCATTCTTTTTAAAAATTACATCAGCTCAATATGTTCAACCAAGTTTTGACGACTTGCGTTTTGAGAAAACAAACGATGTTAAATATCTTATAAAAGAAATATTAAATTGTATTTCGTAATACACAACTTTTATTTTTGTTTTTAATAAAACACATAAAACATGTATAGTTTAAAAAATGAAAGTAAATATTAAACGATTATGTATGTAGAATATGTAATACATTGATTTTTATAAATAAGAATATAATCATTCTAAATACCCTATTTAATAAATTTTTTGAGCATTGAAAACATGCGGCCCTCAACTGAATATAAAAAAGTTCATGTGGCCCGTGATATCAAATGAGTTTGACATGCCTGTCTTAGAATGACAAATCGTAATAAAATGGCAAGTTTTAAGCTCTGGTTTTAATAAAATAATTATTTCAAAAATTTTATTTTTATTATTTCAAGATTTTGAAACTTTGAATTAATTACAATTGCTTTGTTTTAAGACAAGAGTGACTTCAGTAATAATAACAGTCTCTAAATTTTGTTTTAATGTTAAAATTTGACAATATTAGTGCATTTCCGTTGATAGAGAAAAGTGATTCAAAAGTAAAACGGTAATTTATTGGTTTACAAAAGTGGTCGGTTGAAACTAAACCTTCAGATATTAAATTCATCATATGATCAAAAGTAAGCTATATTTAGCTATAACTACAACAGACAGATAAATTGATCTCTTCTTAATTATGATGAAATAATATGAAACTACTTCCGTTGTGAGACTTCATGCGTGCCTAATTTTAATAATGTATTTTCTCTTACAAAAATTTATGTAATTTTAAAACTATGCAATTGTTAATTGTGTAATTACTAGTTAAGACAAGTTTCACAGACACACACACACACACACACACACACCACACACACACACACACACACACACACACACACACATGAAAAGCTCCTAAAATTAAGTCTCTTCTTTTCGCTCTCTTTCTGAAAGCCTTTCAATATCGTACCTAATTTATTTTGCTATTTAATATTATTAGCTAAAACAGTATTATTAGATATTCATTTTAGTTTAATGTTTACAGGGAAGATAAAATGCTTGTGTGTATGTAACGTATTAGTCTATGAAACAAAAACGAGGAACCACAACAAATTTAACTAACAAAATTTTTATGTTGAAATTTTACTAAGTTTCAGATATCAGGGAGTCAAAAAATTAAGTTAACACCCTATAAAACGTGTGATCTTGCTGCCACTACTTTTTAAAAAATAATTCAGTATAATAGTTTTGTTCCCTTTATAAGTATTTGATTTCAAAAAAGGACAAAACGTATTTTACTTGTGAAAATCACCTCCAGAAGTGAAACAATTCAGAAAATTGTCATTCGAATGTCCGAAGTCTCTAGGGCTCAACACAATCACGAATGCGTACAAAAAAAACTTCGGAGAATTACAAATAAACGTGGAAAAAGAAGGAAGGAATCTTCAGTTTGAAGAGAAACATCATTTGAAAAATAAGAAAATATCCTAAAGTGAACGGCATAAAAAATTAGCTCTCTCTCTCTCTCTCATCTACTTCTACAACAATATGACGATGTGTTTCTTTAGAAACTATTTGAAGAAATCCTTTGAGAAGTAAATTATATATATATATAATGGTCAGAAGAGAAAACCCTTCCTTTTCAAAATAAATAGAGAAAATACGATTATTTTTGCAAAAATTGTTTTGAGAAACCTCAAAATTTCTGGAATAATGAAATTTTCTGAGATGCATTTTTGGAAGAGACCGTCGATGTTATGTTTGGGGGAAATAGTTTCCCCCAGAATTATTTTCGCAAAACATCATTCCCAATGTCAAGCATGGTGGAAGTTCGTTTTTTGTATAGGGCTGTATGCCTGCAAAATGAGTTGAAAAATTAGTTTTTTTTTTACTGTTGAAATCATGGATATAAAGAAATACTTAGATATAATGAGAATTAATTTAAAATATAGCGATCAGAAATTAGGCTTAATGTTTATTTTTAAAAGAATTAAAGATCGAAAACATACAGCTAATATTGTAAAGTTAAAGTTGTTTTTCAATTGTAAAATGCAATCTTATATCTCCCTTTTATTTCAATAGGATTAATGACCTATGATCTTTCTGGAAAAATCTACTCAAAAGTAAAAAATTAGAAGCAAAGAATACTTAAAAATGGTATTAGAAGAGGAGTAAATCAAAAAAACCTTTTTCAACTCAACGAAGTATTGTTTGAAAGTTATTCTAAATGCAAAGGATATGCAACAAAATATTAATTTATGTTTTTACAATTTTTGAAGGAATGTATACTAGATATATATTCAGTTTTGTAACTTCGAAATCTGTAATTTCAACTTAAAAATTACGATAGTAAAAATAATATCGATTTTCTCATTTAATTAACTACGATACATCAGGCCAAATTTCAAGACTCTAAATGTTATATTTAAATGAGTACTTTCACAGAATATATTAAGTCAAGCCTTTAACAAAGAGAGTGAATCAATATTTTGGGAGCCTCTCTCTCTATATAAACTTAAAGCTGTTAACTAAAAGGCAATCGAATGAAAGAGAAAACAAAAATTCATCGGATTAATTGCAGAATTGAATTAAACTGTTCATAAGCGTTAATTGAACTGAATTGGTGACAGAATTACTCCGTAGAAGAAAGTCAAAACTGGTTACAGATTAAATGGAACTAAATTCAATTTCAAATAGAGATGAAAGCCCAGTGAAACCAGTTTCGTTTGCAAATGAAAGCTAAATCAATTCCTTAGTGGAAGATATTTTTTACAAGAAGTAATTAAAGGCATATCAAAAGATTTGCTCAGAAATATTATAAATTATATTGAACGCAACAAATATTTGGTTTCATGAAATCGGGTAAAATGTAAATTATAATAATTTAATTGGGTATTGCTTAGAACAAAAATACCCCTTTATTTTTATAAAAAAGTTTTCTTTATAAAGAATCCTTAATTTGTATGAATTAATTTTTAACCTCTTGATGTATAGAGTGTTATATTTAAAAGTATAAAAATCTTGTTTTTGAAAACCTATATATAATTGACATTTCTTTTTTTTTTTAAAAGTTTTCCCTTTTCAGAACACATTTGAAGATAGTTTCTATTTCATAGAAATAATTAAAAATTTTGATCATTACTTTAGATCAATATTATTATTATGAAAATAAAAAACACTTAATATTATGAAAAAAAATTATAAATTTAAAAATGAATATAATTTAGGTAAAATTCAATTTATTTTTTATTTTTAATGCACTTTCCTAATTTACAAACTTGCTTTAATGTTGCCTTTTTGTGTAACAATTTTTGAATTCGCTATAGATAACTGTGTGAATGCGGCTGTGTAACTTGTTTATAATTTTTGAATCGAGTAATAATGGAAATATTATAAGATGCATTTTAGGTATGCGCTTTTTTTTCACACATAACAAGGGATTCAATATATAAGTGCTTTGCAAGCTTTTGGATATTTCTCAGTGCTATCAGCAGAAAGTAAAGGTTGAATAGTCATCAGAACTGGTTTTAACCTCACAAAGCAATCCTTAGCCTGTCATGTTTAAAGATACTTAATTTCATTTTTAAATTTTGATGTTTCTTTTACTTCTTTTTGTCTTTCCTTTATATATATATATATATCCGAAGTTTGACAATTAAACAACCGGACTACTCTTAAAAATGAGTTTTATTGAAAATAATGTAGAAACACCTTTTAATCTTCTTCCCTATCAATACATAGCTGTATAAGAATTTCCTACTGTTCAAAGTGGTGCTGCGTCTCATTAGGTGTCACCATCTTCAGTAAGTGTGCCGTTTTTAATTTTTCACCTCTCTTACAGACTGAAAATTGTTCCCATCAATGCATTGATCACTTTAAGAAGCAGGTAGAAGTCGTATGGTGCGAGATTTGATGAGTACAGTGGATGCTCGAGCACAGTAACGCGTTTGTCCACCAAGAACTGTTTTACAGAGATTTCATTGTGCCTCGAGGCGTTGTCTTGGGGGAAAATCCACGTATTGCTGCTCTACAGATCTAGTCTTTTCTTTCTCTAAACTTTCTCAGGACCTCAATGTTGTACTGCTGTTTTACTGTTTGGCCGTTAGCACCCATTCATTATGATGACATTAATATCAGACAAAAACGATGGGTTTGAATGGTCCTTGGTATCAAGATCGACCAGAAAGTTCATCATCTTCAACAACCTCCCAATCTTCCAAAAAACATTTGTGTCATTCAAAAATTTGACTATGTGACGCGTGCAATTATCTTCAAACACCTCTTTTAACAATTTTAAACATTCAGTTGGAGATTTTTTTTTTCGTGAGGAATTTCAAATTTACTCGCAGCTCGATTTTTAAGTTTATCATGATCGTGCACTTTGACACAACAATGTCTTACTCAAACAAGGAGGAAAAACAAACTGAACCAGATAGAGGGATGGAATAACATGCCACCAGTACCGAAAGGATCAAGGTCAACTGTTATTCCATTCCCACTCTTTCATACCTATTCTAAAGGCTAGGGCATGCGCTGCCCGGGAATTTAATTTTCACATTGTGGATATATATATATATGTATATGAATTTATATCAGAGTTGAACTTCTTTCAGAAAATCACTTTTTTAGGTCAAGGAGGTCTTAAAAAGTATCAAGTTCCTATTTAATGCTCATTTTATCAATACCGAACTTGGCTGGAACTTGGGGACCCATCAATCAATTTTTGTTGAATATTCTATACTACAATTTAATTTTAAAATGTTGCAAATGAGTCTGAATATTTGTAATCCTTGGGATGCGCAAAAAATTAATAATACATTGCCCTTATAACTTGCTGAAAATTAATCTATTTCTAATAGAATCCTTCTATTTCAAATACCGTGTTTCCTAAATGCTCCCGTACTGATAGTCCATAAATTTACTACATGAAAACACCAAACTTAAAAGCAATTATCTTTATGCTCATGATGAAAAGTACTTTTAAGTTAACATAGAAAAAAGGTTTTATGCTAATGTAATAAATGTTCAAAATATCTGCCCCTTGGAAACAAAACATACTCATTGGCGCATGTTTTGAGGAACAAGTTTCCAGATACAGAGAGTGACTTCTTGTATCTTTTGAGAAATGGCAATTTTGAGATAATCAATGTTTGGAGGGGGAGGGGTTACATTTCTCATAGAAAAATGGAAGAGATGGTTAAATCGAGCTGGAACGGGGCGGACAAGTATTTCTTGAAATGATTCTATGGCCAGAAAAATCTTAAAGCATGACCATGCATGTTGCCTCATCTTGTTGGAACCAAGAGAAGCTCGTTCATTCACTATATTTATAATGCAGCAAACTATTGGATAAGTTCTCTGTGTGAAGTTCAATCTACAGTTACTCTGAAAAACCGAAGTGTGACAATCCATTTGCGTGATACGGTATAACATATGCCAATTGTTTGAAAATGTAAAAGTTTTCACGTTAAAAAAATGGAAATTTGTCACTGACCATTCACAGGTATGTTTATGTTTCCATTAAATAAAATCAGGGCCATCAGCGAAGAAAAATGCTTTTCCAAAATGCTGATGCTATTGCAAATAAATCAGTTGAACCATCGGCAATAATAAAGCCGCTTCTCATTGTCTGGTGGCTTCAGCTCCTATAAAAATATTACTCGATGAACAAGGAATTTAAAAGCTCTTAAAACCTAATGTGTCGACTCGCATGATGGGCCCATTTGTTGCGAAAAAGGTCATAAAGAGATGTTAATGCTCTTCATTGAGAGAGTTTCTTACCCAAAGTCAGGTGTAAGAACTTTTGTCCTTCCAATTCTGGGTTTATCTTCCACGGAACATATCTCACAAAATCACAGAACGAGTTGATACACAGCGCTTCTTTACTTGGTATTGAATCATCAGGATATATATACTATGTCGCCAGTATTACTTACATCTTTCATATAATTTACATTCAAACAAATCTCAAGCAGCGTGGCCCTCAAAGTACGTGTTAAACACTTTTGAATAACATAATGGTACTTTATTATTTCACAAATAAAACACAAGGAAACCCAAAAGATAAACATCTTTAAAAAAACTCACGCAATATTTTTTTTAATAGAGTGTTTATATCTTTCTCTCTCTCTCTCTGTGGGTACTTGTATTTATATAAAAAACAAAACATTTTTTTTCAAACAAGAGTGCGTTTAGATAATGTTATTAACAATATAAATTCTCTTTTACAATTAGAGGAAAGGTTAGCAAATATATTTTACCTAATCTCATTATTGCTAATATTTGGAGAATCGAGACTTAGCCATATCAAATTCAAAGAAAGCTCTGAAAGAAAATTTAAGATTGTTCTGATTTTGTTGCTCCTCAAAGTAATTCTTTGTAGTTTCTCAAGCTAATTCTAATTTTTGATCTCCTCAGGCTTGCATTTTATTTTGTATAAGATAGTCGAAAGATTGAAAAAGCTTCGAAATCCATTAAACGTAGGAAATCAATCAATTGTGGGATACTTTCACTTGATATTTTCAAATGAAAATTCTTGATGGCTCATGTAATGAAATGCTCTGCGAATGTCTTATAAAGTATTTTACGAAAGTATCAATTTTTCTTTGGATCGGTTCCAATGGAGGATTCATAAAACAGTTCAATTTGGGAATTCTTCCTTTCAATATTCAAGTGTTAGGAAGAGTTGTTGCCATTGGCGGTTTCTTCCGTTCCTATAATTAAATCGCTTGATTGAAGATAGGATTTTTGAAATGTGCCAAGAAATAGTTCTATTCATCAATAATCCAGATATTTTATTCAAACAGATCGATTCAATGTGTCCCCATGAACCGAATACAGAAAAAGAGCCCGATTAAATTGGGCTATAGAGTAACCCTATTAAATTAAAGATGAATCGTAGTCTATTTTTTTACGTAGGAATTTAGATTCACTCGAGAAAGTAATTATAGTAGC
This sequence comes from Trichonephila clavata, assembly GCA_019973975.1. Taxonomy (NCBI): domain Eukaryota; kingdom Metazoa; phylum Arthropoda; class Arachnida; order Araneae; family Nephilidae; genus Trichonephila; species Trichonephila clavata. The sequence goes on along the minus strand of BMAO01035804.1, from coordinate 230,504 downwards.
GTATTCTGATCTGGAAGGAGCAAGGAGCCAGTCACCATGAATCCAATAGTGTTGAAAATACGTTGACATAGGAGGTATAATCGTAATGTAATATGGAATCTCTTTGGGAAGCCCTACAGACTTGAATGCGTTCAATGAAACTACTGTGAATTGTCAAAAATATCCAAACGAAATAATCTATCAACATATAAGACCCTATGATGCTGCTATCGATGATAGTCTTATTCTGATTCACCAGGCTTAAACCTATAGAGCACCTTTAAGATTATCTTAGAATAATCTTAAAGGTATAATCTTAATAACCTTTCTTCCCAGAAGCCTCTAAGAACTGCAACACAGTTTGTTCTGTGTAGGGTCGGCTAAGATGTCAGACAATTCAATCATATCAATCGAAAATCATTGCCGATCCTTCATTATGGCTAAGGGAGAACATAATCCTTATTAAATTCCAAATTTTTGTAAAAAATTTAAATTTAGCTATCTTACAATTTTTGACGCAGGAGGGACGTTTTTTAAAATTATTATTCATGAATAAAGATTACTAAATATTGCATACATTAAATAAAAAATATAGATTCTATGATTTAATTTTCTTGAATTGAAATACACCCCCCCCCCCAACAAAAAATCCAAAAAACATTCATTTCTTAACTTATTGAAGCTCGTGTACATTTATTTATAAGAATATTACTAGTAAATTAGTGTATATTCCTCTACATTGTAGAATATCAATACGCATAGAAAAACTCTTTTATCTGAATTTTAGATTTGGACGTATGGTTATATGACTATATATTTGTTAGAACATTTTTCTTATGAAAAGATGTTAAACATATTTATGGTAAATAATTCAATATGATTAGATTATTTTGTCACAGTATTTACTTTTAATTCGTAGTTTTCACCTTACTTTTGCTATCTACGATTTATATTATTGAATAGACTTTTAATCTCGTTCAGTAAATAATGAAAATATCTCTTAGTTATTTTATTTATGGTATTGTTACATTTTATTATTTTTCCTAAATAGGCATTTATGGTAGACACAAACTTCCTTCTAATAAACATCAAATACACAATGTGAGAGTATTTTCTTTGTTGTATTTTTTCCATTTCAGAAAGTAGAAGCAAAGAAACAAGTACTTCTATCATCTTAATGGATCCCAATTTAGTTTAAACTTTGCTTTTAGACTGCGTTTAAAAACATACTTTTCATTACGTGAACCCTCAACCAACTCAACAGAGAAGAAAACACTTTCGTGGATCGAGGTTAAGTAATATTTAATGGATAGTTTATGTTACTTCAAAACGAGAAAGTACCTCACATAAAAATAGATAAAATTACCAAAAGGATTCATTAAAGAAACGCATTGAAATAACTTGCCCTACCTTCAATAGTAGTTAAATGAACAAAAACTTATTTTCTATTAAGTCACTACAGGAGCGTTTGAAAACACTGTGATTACGATTGAATTGATATAAGTTGAAGAGCTTCAAACTATTGTTTTTAAACATTTGGAACTCAGTAAAAAGTGTAGGAGTTTTAAAATACTTCAAAGTAATTTACTCACTCTCTATATTTTTTTTAAATATCAGTTGCGAGGCAAATTATTACCGCAATTATGTTCAAATAACTTATTTAACTTAAGCTTTTAATGGTTCTAAATGCATCGAGTTTTTTGTTGTTATATTGAACAGCAAACTCCTACACACAGTATTTAAATTATATATGCTATATTTTCTTTATTCATCCATTAGTACGACTAATTAAAATATGTAGTGTTCATTATTATTATTTAAGTACTAAGTTTTTCTAACTAATGTGTACATTAAAGATTTCTTTCGTAGCAATAACTCTTGGCATTATCTGTTAGATGAAATGATTCTTTATTAGATCCCAAGTATTTGGAATAGTTAGTAGATTTTAGCTGCAATTATATATATATATATATATATATATATATATATATATACGAGAATCAGCTAATATATCAAACATTTGAAGATAATGGATATTAAATTAATATTAAATTAAAAATACAATGCAAAAATTGGATTACTTATAATACGATAAAAAAATCGGACTGCTTATACGCACATTGACATTAAACGCCAAGAAGCAATTGCCAGGAAATTATGCAAATTTCAGGATAAGCGCACGTCGCATCGAGTTATGTAGATGATGTGATATGTGCCTCTGAGGTACACATTTATTAAGATATAAGGGAAGGAATGTGTTGAATGAGCAATATCGTTCCATTACTTCAGCAGGGAATTCCTAGTTAATCCCCCCCTCCCTTATCTCAGAGCAGATGTGATAGCAGATAATACCAGACCGCTACTAACAGAGGCAGCTCCGGCAAGCATACAGACCATTTTATGAGGGGAATGGTGATTAGACTTAGAAGGGCAGGTTAGTCTTTACGTTGAAGTTTTGAGTTGATCCCTCCCTCCAGACGTGTACACGACGCCATTGCCCTTGATGTTCCTGTATACACCAACAAATTACCGATCGATTGGTTATTAGTGGCCCGCATTTATTATGTCTGTTAAGACTGCCATTGACCCCACAGCTCAGAAGACTTTGTTTGTAATTCTAGAGAAACGTGGACAACCCAATGACTAAGTCGTGTTCTCAGACGAATCACTTTTCCTTTTGTCCAGTGATAGTCAACATTTATGAGTATGGCGTTGACAAGGAGACAAGTCCAAATCGATGGCAGCTGTAGGATGCCTCATCATGCAATAGCGTGGCATTATGGTTTGGGGCACCATCACGTGCGATAGCAGATCATCTCTATTTCGTATTTAGGGAGAGCTCGTATTCGTAGCAGAATAAAGTTCAACCGTACACTGCACACGTCAGACAATGTGATCTGCAAGATGCATAAATGCTTCCCTGACCACCATTCTCCTCTGATCTCGTACGTATCGAATATGTGCGAGATGTGTAATGGAACGCCACTTACATGTCCTGCAACTGTCACTTTCAGAAGACGAACTGTGGAAATGGTAATAAAGAACATCCCTGCTTTCATTGACTCTGTATTTAAACATGCTGCTTTGTCACCTTCTGATCACGGTTCACGGTATTCCTCCAACCTACTGAGTTGATGTCGTTCTCACTCCATGTTATTTCAAAAACAGTTTAAACTGCCAAGGGCCTATAGAGAGTTCAATAAATCCATTTAATTCCCCATCATAATACTTGATAAAAAATACTTAATTTAAAATAAAATATTTAAAAATTAGGAACTATTAATTCAGAAATTAATGGCATCCGAGGAATTAGTAGGAATATGAGACTATTGAAAGCTAGTTCTCTAATTATTATAACTAATAATTATAAATTGAATAGGCAAGAGAGATCTGAGTTGTATATAATTTAAAATTCCCATCTACTACTAGTACATCCGTAGTCTTTTGGCTATTGAAAAATCCATGATGGAATCGATCTCAGATTGCGATAGTTTTTTTTCCATGGATTTCTCATGGCAGGCTGCGTGCAAGCAGCTTTGTAAACAATTCTTTAAGAATTTGAATAATTTTCTGAGAAAGTCTTTTGAAATGGATTTGATAAATATATATTTGGGCTTCTTTTTAATAATCCCTAAATTGCTACGCCACACAAAAAATAATTTAATAGATCCTTTTTATTAGTATATGATTTAGTAAAATAAATTCAAGATATATATAAAAATATGTATACATATATTTCCAATGGGGATGCGGATTAGTACTTACCACATTGTAGCAGTGCCGTTTTATCCATTGGGCGCATCGCTCAGGGGCCCGGATAAGCTGAACTTAACTAGATTTTCTGGTTATAAGTTTCGATCCTCCAGTGCCAAGGTGGCCTGTAGATCTTCTGCACCCAGGACTCGAAATGTACTTAAATAGACACTGCATTACAGACCTAGTTGACCGGGAGTAGACCTAGTTCCCCGGGAGTTGGTCTCATTTTTAGTGCGATACCATATATGTGAAATACCAATCACCGCAATGCAATTTTGACGCCAAGTTGCTTCCCCAGAGGGAGACACCTGAGCTCTGACGATGAGAAACCGTACAGGGAATTTAATTTTACAGAGAGCATCCAAGTCAAACTCATACTCTAGGGATCCTTAACATGTCGCATAATCCTATGACTTGGACGCTGTCAATTTTCTGCATCATTAAAATCCACTAACTTGGGCCGGGGTCAAACTCGCAACCTTAGGCGTACAAAACCAGCGGCAAACCAACTACGCCACCCAGCCGGTAATACATGGTATTTCAGTTACTTTAAAAACAATTAAATAAATTTTTCCCATTCAGTGTTTTTAAGGCGATATGGTACCCTAAAAATCATGAAACTATCGAAATTTTTTATTGTCTTATTTGATACCTCGAATCTTTATAAACATGTTTGAAAAATTTCAAAGCTTTACCTGCATTTCTTATCAGGTTACGGAGCAATATTTGATGCTGGACAGCAACTACCACGCCCGATTTTTAGATTATCTGCTAGAAAAGGAGCCTGATAAAAAAATGAATTAATTGTTTTTCCACCGCGCGTCAATGTGACTGGCGTTATATATGCAGTAACAAATCATTTCAAGAAAGAATTGTCCAATTCATGCAAAACCTCTAGTTTGCGAATTGTTTACTGAAGAGCAAATGGATTTGGTCAAGATTAAAAAGTTGTGCGTGCTATTTATAATATTATTATGAATGAAATTAAAACTTCAAAACGCGGATTCTCCCAAAGCACAAATATTAAATCTCATTTTGATAACTCAAATAATAAAGAATCTAATTCGCCAGAATAGAAAAACTCTCACATTTTTATATATTTGTTTTTGGTCATATATATATATATATATATATATCCCATGTGTGTAAAATTCAACATTTTTATTATTACAATATTTTAAGATATTTATTTAAACAAATGCACATATGCAGCTCTTAGATTTTGATATATTTTACCTATAAATTGTTATTTCATTTTGCTTTCATTCGTGTACAATATTTAACATGCGAAGGCTTTTATAATCATGGAAATAAAAAATAAAGGCATAATTATCTTTTGTACATGTTGTGCATTAGCTCTGAAGTGTGTGTACTTATTTTTTTTTATAATTATTAAGATAAAGTTTATGAAATATTGATCTTTCATTCGTTTTCTTCTGTATATTCATTCTGCCAGTATACTGTTTAATTGTTCTACATTTTTGTAATTTCTTATGGTAAATAGTTTTAAATAAGCTAATAAACATTTCATAAAAGTTTCAGACTATTCGATGAATATTATATCATGCTATTCATGAAATGAAAACTTCAAACTCATTTTTCTCCATGTTGAATTTTTGTACCTATACTATTATTTAAAACCCTAAGGCTTTTTTGACAATTGAAGTATGGGTTTGAAATTTTGTATGCTTATTCTGAAATGTATGTTTTGTAAAACTGTGCATGGAATTAGCTCTAACATATTTAGTACTTTTTCTAAAAAATTTCAAAATCAAAATTTATGTTTTTTTGAGGAGTTTTGGAAGTTTAACTATAAAAAAATTAATAAAAAGTAAAAGAGCAGCCGCAGAAAAAAACCCATGGCACAGTTTTATGTAGTGTATTAATAAGGTACTTGGAAGAAAGATTTTGAAAGAAAAGAAGCATATTTAAAAAAGCCTTAGGAATTTAAAAAATGTTTTAGAAAGTTCAAATAATTTAAATTTTTCAAACATTTTGCAACAAATTAAAAAATTTTTGTATGGAATTATTATTAAATATTAACCTTTATAAAATACAATTAAAAAACCAAATATCAAATATTAAAAATAGAAAAAAAATTGTGAAGATGGTACCATACCGCCTTAAAGAGAAAGTTTTGTTGGAAAGTTAATATTAATATCGTACTTGAACTGTACAGTGGCGACGGATTTTATTATTTTTCACCACGTTTCAGTGACGGAGATTATATCGGGTGTCCGAAAAGTATGACTAAACTGTCAATTATTAATTACAAACATGCAAGCACTTATGGCTTTTTATGTTCCATAAAGAAAATACTAAAGTATTTTTACAATACTTTATTGCACGATTTCTCTATAAGCACTAATAGTTACACGCAACACAGCTGCTCCATTCGAGATTTCTAGCCACATTTTATGAAGCATTGCAGATTCAACATTCTAAATAGCCACTGTAATTCGACTTTTCAGTTCGTCAGTATCACTAATTGGAGATTGGTAAACAATGTTTTTCACGTATCCTCTCAAAAAGATCAAAGATGTTATGTCCAATAGGTGGACCTCCTCTTCCCATCCATCGCTCGGGGAACTTTTCATCTAAAATCTTTCTCACTTTCAAACCCCTTTGGGGTAGTACCCCGCTTCCGCTGTACATGTGCAGTCGATTGAAATGTAATCTATCATTTGACAAAATTGTGACAACGCCATTTTGAAATGAGACTGTTGTTAAACGTGGATGTTGCGAGATCTAGTTGATATTTCATTAAACATCCACTTTAAGCGTTTCTTTATAGGACATAAAAAACAGCAAAGAAAAATCTTATTTTTAACTCATTTTTGAAAGTGTAGTCAACTTTTCGACACCCTATACCTCAAACTAGCTGTACCTCAGTCTAGTTAAGAAGAAAGAAAAGAGAAAGCATATATTTTTAGTAGGTTCAAACATTTGCATCTGAGGTATGATTTTTTATTGAAAAAAATGTATAAATATGTTGTTTTGTTGTGTGTGTTTCTGCCACTCTTAACTTTCACATCGTAACATGCAAATACAAGTTGGGAGTAGAATTTCATTCAAAATGATGCAAAATTCTATTATTCCACTAGTTTTCGAAGAAATACGCTTTGAATTTACATTTCTTAGTTTTAAGAATCTGCTTTTGAATCAGATTGTCACTGTTCCAACAAAAATGAAAATCCAATACTTTTAATGTAAGATTTCGAAAATTCCGAAATTGAGAAGAAAAAATTATTTTTAATAGGCATCCGAATTGTAGATATCTAGAATCTAGATATTCGAATATTCGAATATCTAGATATTCGTAGATATTCGAATCACATATCTAGCGAATACAGAAAGAAGTTGTTGCCAGATACTTGAATGTAAGGCCGATGTAGGCAGAAAAACTGTTGCCAGATATTCGAATGCTGCTTTATTCAAATACACAGATAAAATCAATACAAATAAAATAATTTCGCAGGTAAAATAAATACAAATAGAATCACATGACAATTAAATATATTTACTTATATAAATGACAGTAAAAATAACTTAAAGACTTTGAATTCACTTCAGTGAATAAAACAGGTGTTAATATTTTAATAATGCTACTTTCATCGATTTATGAATTTCAGAGCTTAGTATAACACGTATAATATCTTCAATAAAATGTAAAATAATTTGAAATATGTATATCCCGTTTAAAAATGGTTAGTATAGTTAAAAATTATAAATAATTAGGTATAGTTAAAAGCAATTTAGACATAGAAACATAATTTAGATATAATGATAAGAGACATATATTTAGTCCTTTTAAATTAATTGCTTCAATATCTTACAGACAGTTCCATTTCACACACATCACACAAACGCATGGTATGCATATATATCTTATTTCTGTGAAAAATCAATATAAATAGGGTTGGTAAATTTCTTTCTGATTTCTAGTTATACGGGGTATATAAAAATGATAGATTTAAAAATAAAGAAAATTGAGCAGAGCAAAATAGATATATTCGTGTATATGCGTTCCTAATAGCTGTTTACTTAAAAGAAATGACATAGCTCTCTTTCTCTCTCATTAACTTTTGCTTTCCCTCATTAAACTAACACTGGAAGTATATATATAGAGAGAGAGACAACACCAACTCAAAAAGTTGCTTCAAAGTTTTCGCTTTTATTGGCATTTTTTACCCACTTTTAAGCGTTGTTTCATGTTATAACTATTTGATTGGGGCAATTTTCAAGGATCCAGTTCACAGCCCCTTTTTTTCTAGGATTGATCAATTCGGTACTTCTTTACTTAAAGAACATTTAATTTTTTTGTTATATATTGAGATTTTCAATTCATTCTTCTATTCACGTAGAGAGTTTTCATCAACACCAAACATCCTTGCTGCAGTACGATTTCCCTTTTCTTTCGCAAATTGAATGACTTCGCATTTTTAAAACCCACACTATGCTTATTTCCTTTAGCAGGATCCAAAGTTACTACTAAAGGAACACAGATCAGTGGTATTTCAACTAAAGCAAAGACGATTTACTAAAGCTTTCGAGTTCACTTCAAAGTCACATTTTCAAATGACTGGAGAAAAGAAAAAGCATCTGACTCCTAATTCCGCGAATTCATTCGCGTCGAAAGTGCGTTCTTACCCCAAATTGCATCTCCCTTTCCTCAAATATCTAGAGTAAGACATTCTTCTGCACATCTGTATTGAAGACAGCCCATCTCGTTTGCAGAATCATGTAGTATTACTCTCAAGGATTTTCCCCAAACGTATATTGTTCCCCTTATTACTTGTCAATTTAGCATAGCATTGTTCGAATGTCCGGAAACTCCTTCAAATGTAGGACTTCAAAAAGTAACAGCATAACGCCTGTATATTTCATGTTTCTTTGTAAGGAAAAATGTGCTCGTTATATGAAGAATGTCCTTAAAAACTTTAAAAAATGTAATTTGAAATTGCAAGCGTATATGCCAGAACACACACAGTACATAATTAAATGAGAATTAAATTAAGGAGGATATATGTGATAAACATTGATGGCTTAAGATATTCATTGGTTTGTTTATAAGTAGCGTTACAAGGATAACAAAACAGCATTAGTTCCCTATTCCAAATACCTTGAGCCAGTAACCAAAACTTTTCTTCGTGGGGAGAGGAATTAAACTTCTGATATTTACACTCTACAAACAATTATTTTATACAAAAACTTAATAATTAGTATATGTCCGGACTTTGTAGATTCCCATCCTACTTAGACACTTCTTTGAGTATAAATTTTATCAATTTTAAATTAATTTACGCGTATATAGTTGTTTGCCACACATGCACACACACATTCAAGTTTTTTTAAAAAAATAATAGTGAAAGTAAGGAATTATTTCTGTGAATAACATTGTTTAAAAGACTACACTTATAAGAACGACATCCTTTTCATAAAATTTCAAAAGTATTTTTTAATTATTTTATAATCCAGAAATTATTTTAATTGTAATAATATAAAAAATTGAGTTTTTCTATTAGAATTAATTTTATTTAATTACTTTTGAACAATGAAATCCTGCCAGCCTGTATATGAATGTACTAGAGTAAAATTAGCACTTCATGTTCATGTCAGCATAATACACTTACGGAATAAATTCACTTATAAAATCAGGATGTCACTTAACTATAAAGAGAACATTAAAGAGAATAATATTTATTCAGTCTGCTATAATCAGTACATTTCTGTCCTTGACACAATGTACTTATTTGGCAGTGTAATAAGTCCATCATATTTTTTCTTTTATTTATTTTGGCATCATCTACAAAAACTATTAGCTTTTCTCGTGTTTTTGTGAATGTCAGCTTGAATTAAATACGAGTTTGCTTCTGATCAGTTAAAAAAATTCAACTAATGCATATTAGAATTTATTTTGATAACCATATGATCTTCTACATGCTCTGATGTTTTATAATGTGAGTTGGTAATTGAAATTATGTGCTATTGGATTCATTTTTATTTGAACCCTTTTTCTTGCTGCGTTTATTTTCATGGATTAAAAATAAATTATATTTCATCTCAACACGAAATAACAATAAACAACAGAAAAATAGGAAAGTTGAATTATGCCATTTTTATATTCGGAGAACGGAAAAAATAGAGCTAGAACTCAATTAATTAAATTTATTCAAACCAAAAAATAAATCTTAAAGCACAATTTTAATGCTACTTGGAAGTAATTGAACCAAATTCTGTTTTAAAAAAATTAGCAAGTTTTACATACAAGTAAAAAGGAAACCTTTTTACTTGTATCTACTGCAAATATTACTTTCACATTAAATCTTCCAACGAGCACTAGAATTGCGTTTTTTCTATGATGATTGATGATAGTAATATACATAATAATCCTCGCCGGATGTAGTTCAGACAAGGCTTGACAAAACAGTTTTACATCAGGTTAAGACTAGGTTGCATTTTAAAAACTGACTATACAGCAAGTAATGAAAAATTTTGTATAGAATTTATACTCGAGAGAATAAATTTTGATTCTTAGATTTCGAAGAATATGTACCAAATGTATTAAAGCATTTCAACAACATGTAATGTTAAATGCTTCTCATTGTTGAATAAAAAAATCAGAAAATATTTCCAGTTATTTAATAAAAAATGAAAATAGTTTCCAGTTTTAATCAAATTTTTATATTCACCTTAAGTTATTCCATATTTTTTTTTAAAAAAATAACTCAAATAGCTTTTTTTTTTATCTATTTCTGAAAATATTTTGGTGTCCGCAGTAATGAAGTGGTGATGGTTGCGAGTATGTAACAGACGTTACGTACTAGCGTAAAAGGTTTAAAGTCCTCACGTGGCCGTAGTGTTGAAATGAGCAGAGTGGGGACCAGGTCAGTTGTCGCTCTCATCACTTGGCCGTCGTTTAGTGAGTTAGTGACTATTAACGTCCCACTGTTCAGACACGAGGGTTTTTGATCATGGTTCAGAAGAACGAGGTAAGTCGCCTCTGTGTTTCTTTAGAGAGAGACGCTTATAAATTATCAAAAAATCCATCGTGAATCAATGAGCAATACTATATATAACCACAGTTCAACTGAAAAAAAAATTTATGCAAAATAGGACAAAACCAAAGATTTAGGATGAGATTATTATGTGGAGGTAGCACAAAACTGCTTTTGTTACTAATGCCACCTGTCTGACGTAGTCAGATCCAGGCCCACGAAATTTATCATGGCATAGGGCTAGATTGTACGCCTGTAGTTAGCCGTAGCTTTGAGCATCATACAGCTGACAGTACGATTTGGCTCGGTTCCACCCCAATTTTGAGGGAGAATACCCTGGGAGTGGTCAGGGGCCTCACACCTCTCTTCCCCTTCCACGAACCACAATGAAGAACTTACGGCTCGACGGCTATTTAGAGAGAGTACCCCCATGCCGCGAAGGCACTATACATTTACAAACATCCGTGCCTTCTCCGGGATTCGAACCCAGGCCCTACGGCACAGCAGTCAGCGTCGCTAACCACTCTACCGGATGGGCGACTCATAGCTGCTTTTAAAACGTTTCATCTAAATATTAGTGAAATAATATACATACACGAAAGAAATTAACAGTATATATGAAATTAAACAAACTATGAAACTAATTTTTATATTTGGCGCTCTCAAGTACTTTTGCACTTTTCAATTTTTCTATAATTGTAAAAGAAATAATTAAAGGGATTATTTCATCATCTTCCTGTGAATTTATTTTCTTGCAAAGGTTAATGATTACCCATGTTAAGTATTTATTCAACAGAAGCCTCTGACAACTTCTAAAATCGAATTTTCTTTCATAAAAATCAGTTCATGCTTTATATTCCAGACGAATGACGTGACCGCGGTAGCCAAGTGGTCTAGGTATCGTATCATGGCTAGCGTGTCATGAGTTAGATCCCAGTACTACTAAAGACCCGCCGTGTAGGGGAGCGATGCACGCGTTAAATCTGTCGAGAGCTCAAACGTCCTTCCGTTGGTGTGGTGTGGTAGTTAGGAGAGGGGGTGCCAGCTAAGGTATCGTCCGCGTCACTTGACCATGGTTCAAAATGACGCGGACCGTCGCCAAAAGCCCTCGTGTTGCTAAACAGTGCGACGTTAATATTCACTCACTCCAGACGAATGATCCTCTTTTTAATATATTATACAAACTGAAATGCCGTGGTGTTTCACGGCTTAATGATCAATAATTAAAATTTAATATGATTGACTAATCATATTACTCTTATATAATTGAACTCGAAATTATTATTAATAATCAAAGTCAATATATTACAATAGTAAAAACGATACATAAATTCGAAAAACTTTTCTCTTTTCTATAAAACAGCTTAACCAAAATATTTAGTTAAATTTAAATTTATCGACTAGCCAAAAAATCTTTTAGGCTGATGATTAAGGCCTAACATTGAAATGTTGAGATCTTCTGCACGTTGAATGTTGTGAAAAGAACGGTATAATGATCCATGGGGCACATGATCTCTGATGAGGTCTTAATCCCCTATCTTGTATTTCGTAAAAAGATTTTGAAAGTATAAAAATACTTTAAAGAAATAGAAAGTGTGGCATTATTAAAACAGCTTGGCTCCAAAATATTCCAAGAAAGAAATCCGTCAGGAAGAAATAATTTGTATGTTTTGGGAACAAAAATGGAGGATGTATAATAATCTTAAAAATATGAATAATTTGAATTTTTGCTTCGATTTCTTATTAAATAAGTATTAGTGTAAAATGTGAAAAAAAAGTTACTTTAAAGTAGTTCTTTTTTGGAAGTAAGAACTTGAAGAAAGGTTTTCATTGGTTTGAAAATTCAATTCATTACTGGGGAAAGCAGACATACACCTACATATATATAAAAAAGAAAGAGACCACTTACTCATTACAAAACCACTGACAATATTAAGCCTAGAAACTTGGTTGGCATGATTCTTTTATTGAGTTAGGATTCGCTAAGAACGGATTGATTGGAAATAGAATTGTTAGAGCCAAACAATAGAAGGCGTTCTGAAAGCGCAGTATATATGGGTGTCGTGGTGTTTGCGCTCATACACTCGAGGCTCTTAATTTATTATTATCTTTAAACACAGCAAAGGGCTAAGGTAAAGATGAACCCGAGCAACTCTTTTATTCCCATGACAGGAGTTTGAGCTTCCCTGCTGTAAGCAGATATTACAACATCCATTCAAACGATTCGAGAGGCAGTGAAGGAACTGTTGCGATTTACCATATTACTGAGTATCTTAATCAGAGTATAATAATAGCATATTTTAAAAGTGTATAATAAAGCTCTGTTATATTTACAAAGAAGAGTGAATGATTTTGCGTAGGACTGAGTTATTCCACACACACATATCCTGACCTAAACATACACGTGAAATCACTGCGTACGAGTGCCGGATTTGTGAGGCTACAACAGAATTTTAAAGGGAGGTGCCAGAGATTAAAGGGGCGTTGTAGACAAAAATTCCTGTTTTTGAACTATTTGACCTTTGGTGAGCTTGTTTATTTTGTTAAGAAGCGATCAGCTAAATATGGATTTTGCTGAAATCTACTTTAGTGGGGTAAGCTACGGGGGCGTAAGAGATAAGTTTAGAAATTCAAGTCATGTCCATGTTTAAATCGAGAGGCTACAAGAATGTACTAGAGAGATAACTTAGATATCAATAAATTAAAACCAATGTATATAGTCATATAGGATCATAAAATAATCTGCAAGGCGAGCGGGTAACGGCTAGTAAATATATACTTATGTATTGTGTGTGTAGAATATCACTCTAATTGTGAAATATCCCTCTTCTCAAGTGTTCCAGATGTAAGTTTTTTCTAAAGTTGCACGCGACGCCCATTCAATAAGGAGAGAAAGGTTTCTGGCTTGTTTCTAAAAGATTACATTCGGAGTGTGAGAACATTGAATTCGTCTTTTCTTCCAAATAAAACCGAAATTTTATTTCACGAAATTCAGACGAAAGAAAAGCTTGAAGGAAACCAAAGGTCACCTTTTCATTACTGGACAAAAAGTTTTCCTGGAAGTTTATTCATTTATGAAACGAAAATGTTCTCGACAACAGTTCTGTCAACATGAATTTTTATTCTCAACGTCTTTTTATATCAATGGCACAAGACGGCGATCAAATAACATTTTCATACTCTGTATTTTCAATCTTACTTCACTGAATTTTGTGGACGGGTTTTGAAATCACGGATGTTTTTTACTTAAGGGAGGATTCAGAATTTCTTGAAACCTCTTTATTGAAACCCGAGAGTATTTATATATATAAATTAGAATATATATATATAACAGCAAAACACATTTCTCAAAAATACTCTCTTTTTCATTTAAAGCAAAGGGATGAAGAATTCTATAGGAAAACTGGAAAAGCGAAAATATTTTATAAAATAATAATAAAAAAGCTAACACATTATTTTCTATTTTTGAGCAAAGATATGGGAGAATGGATATAAAAAATGTAATAGCACAAAAAAATGTTATATAAGATTTAAATACTATTGAAGAAATTTAAAAATAAACTGTGATTTTATTTTTTAAAGTCTAAATTGTGAATTAATTATTATAATAAATAATTATTATTTAATTACTCGATCTTAATATATTGGCCATTGTCTATCTACAAATAGAGAAATAAGTGTTTTTAAAAGCATTTACACTTGTGTTTAGCTTATTTAGAGAAGTGTAGTGGAGGTTTGTGTGTGTGGGTGTGTGGACGAATGTTTTAATTATAAAACCACTTCATTGACGAGGGCTAATTCTCCTAACTTCCCCGTTATGCTAAGTGAGGACTTTGAAATCCAGTTGATATCCAGTCCATATTAGACTATTTTCCGAAAACTCAATAGATGTATTCCCTCCCCCCCCCTCAAAAACTTTGAAATTTTGTATTAAATTTCATTAAGGCTTGTGAATGTTTTAGTTTCATTGATTTTTATTAAATACATGCATACACACATATGTATGTATAAACAAATATACTCTAAATAAATCTAATAAACTTAATTTTGTTGAAATGTTTTTTTTTTTTTGCAATATCGTTTAATTCGAAATTTTTTTAACACGAAAAAATATTTCAGTTCTTCTCAATTTCGTGTTAAACGATTTTCACTGCACTTCCTATACCCATCTAATAATTATAAATAATAAATTTGGCAAACCTTTTTCTTACCTTTCTTTTTTTTATCTACATTTAAAAGAAAAGGAAATTAATGTTCTCTAAACTATGAACAAACGGGAATCGTAGACAAAGGATATAAAAAAGAATACTCCAGTTCTTCTGTTGAACTCTTAAAACGGCCTATTTATTCCTTTTTCCTGCCATTGGGGGATGAATTTATTCAAGAGCTGGATAATAATGATCAGGAGCTGGACAAGTATGGAGATGGTTCATTGTATTTAGCACTTGGAAAATGAAACAGGCCTCTCAGGATAAATGGTCCGTCCCTGTCGGAAAGGGAGTACGTTAAGGGGTCCACCCCAATTTGAATTTGCAACAATAAGGAGTAATTTTGTGATATGAATTTTATTGTTTTCCCTTAAGAGTATATGAAAAAGAGATGAAGTAATTGTTCAGAAATTTGTAGCTTAAATCAGTACTTTTTTCTTAAATTCATCTTTTCTTCCTTTAAAAATTGAGTTTTATTTCATATTATTTTTATAAATCACTAACTTTAATAAAATTTGCTGGCATATATATATATATATATATATACAAACCTTAAAAAAGTAAGCAACATTTATAATACTGCAGCATCCATATATTTTTTAATTTTTAATATTTTTATAAATTCTAATATCTTTTCTAAATTCTAGTATCAGTTTTATATTCTTCCCATTTCTGTTTTTGTGTGCTCCAGCTAGAGTGTTATAATGATTCATGTTATAGTAGGGAATATTAACTATATATATATATATATATATATATATATATATATATATATATATATATATATATATATATATATATATATATTTATATATAGCAGTAAATAAATTAAAAAGAAGACTAATAAATCCTAAGAATCTTAAGATCAGACCGAAAGAACCAAGAACATGGAACCATGACAAACCAAAAAAGAGAAATTTAGCTAGAGTGGAAAGTGGTAGCCTCCATATATATATATATATATATATATATATATGGAGGGTGCGGGTGTGTGTGTAATAATTCCCTGTTTAAATTTTAAATATTCTTGCGGAAAGTTTTCTTTAATTCATGATGATCTTGAATTCTTCACCAAATTTCTAGGTATTCAACACTTTTTTTACCCACAAAAATAGAAATATAATTTTAACCGTAACTGTGTATATTTTCAAAAAGGGCAACGATGACACATTTCATGGTGAGTAGAGGCAATTTTGCATCCAAATCTGACTAATTAGCGTGTAAAAACCCGGAAGTTCTATGATTAACGAATACTCTAGAGCAGTTATACTCAATCTGTGGCCCACCGAGCCTTTTTAAGCGGCCCGGTCATGGCCCATTGCTCTGAGAAATTAATTTATTTATGAAAATTTAGTGGGGAATTCTTTGTAAAAAAATCAAATATATCAACTTTACTTTTTGCTGTCGATGTCGTATGGGTGCGAATTGATATTTTTTTCTGTTTAGTGGTAATAGACAACAGTGGAATAGTGACCATTTAAAGAGTGGAACTGTTTTTTAACTATTTTTCATATCTTGCAAGAGAAAAATATTCTAATAAAATAGATTATTTCAAGACGATTGGGAAGTTGACTATTTTGTAGTGAAAAACAAGCATGGCTCAGTAATTGTTTTATTTGTCCCGAAAGCGTACTTAAAAAATACCAATAAACAGGAATGGTCCAATGACACTTTCCCTCGAAGATCACTTTCGAGAGGTGATAAATAGGTTTTCTTGAATAATCTTTACAACAGCAAGAAAGTGTTTTGTCAGTGATAATGTCACAGGGATAACAAAGGCCCCCTATTAAATTTGTTATATCATTGGTAATCATATGAAACCGCTTACTGATGCAGAAATTGTGAAAGAGTGATTCTTAAATGCTTTCAATTTAGAAACATTCATGACAAAAATAACTAATAAATAAAAATGGTAATTAAAAAAGCAAAACAGGAGTTTTAATATTTTTATCAATGTCCACATTTTTAATTTTCTATGTTATCTTGGTCTTAAACCATCTCTGCTCCCCCCCTCCATTATTACTCATGTTGCGGCCCGCGTGAAATAGCATTCATATGTATGCGATCCGGGTAAAATAGCTAACATATGTATGCGGCCTGGCAGAAAAAAGGGTTCAGTAGCCCTACTCCAGAAGCTTTCTGTATAAAAAGTATAAAATTTGATATATCTGGAGTCCGAAGAAGAACGCGCTTTTGTCTATTGTAAGCTGCACATGTGCGTTTTTGACGCCGCTTTCTAATATGTATGTCTTGTGAAATGAAATGTTAACCTGAAAAAGTATCTTCATTTGTTCCAGTCATGTTGTGTATAGAAATCACATATATACGAAGAGGATAATCAAGCATACAAAATGACATAGGAGTAAACAGCTCTTTACATTCATATAGGTTTGAAACTTGTATTACTACAGACCGAGATTAGTGTTAGTTTAATTTGTTATGTAATAAAAACTGTTTTCGAAAGGAATTTTTTTAAAAAAATTCTTTCATTTATATAGGAAGCAAAAGAATAAAGTTTTGCTTCATTTATCTAACGAAACAAAATACTACTTTAAGTGTACTTCTTGAGTCAATCGAGGGAAATTCTCTGATTGCGAGTAGTAATTGCGCTGATTGAGCCGAATTTTTTTAAAAAAATGACGTACTCTGTGGGGGTGTTGGTCTAATCGGCACTCCTCTCTCTCCGTCCTGCGCGGCTAAAGGTGTGGGGGAAAACAATGCATTACCAACAACTTCCATAATAACAATTAGTTTTATTTATCCTTTAAACACACTTAAACAATCACAAGTGAAACTACAAGAGGAAGCCTAGGAGTGATATATAAAGCGTTCTCTAATCTCAATAACTAACTCTAAGTAAACCCGGCTATGTGAACTAGATAAAGAGAACAAGTGCTAATGAACCGATAACTAATTTTAATATCATGTGAATCTTAAATCTTCAATCTAATAATTTAATCTCTTAGCAATTACTTTCTTAACTCACGCTATGTTTGTGAATGAAATATTCCAATGTTCACACTTATGTAACAGCTCCCCGGCTCCTTCTATCCTACATCTACAAAACTTAGTATATATATATATAGACTTTATATAGTCAAACTAATTTAAATATAACGGTTTCTTCTTGAAAGGCTGTGAATTAATATGAATGCTAGCCCCAAAGTTTCCCCAAGAGGATTAGTATAAAAAATGTCGCGAATAGATCCGTCATAACTCTTATGAGCAAATTTACCAAAGATAAAATATACACTATATACTCAAGTTGTAACGGGTTCTATTCGGGGTTTTTAACTAATCCTCTTGGATAAAATACTCTTTTTAACTGTGAATTTGGTTGAAAACTACTTTCGGTAGAGATGACTTGGTTTTTGTAAATGCGAGTTTGAGAATTGAAATGGTTGAAAATTGAGAATAAGAATAAAACATAGAGTGAGCGACCGGTGGTCGTACTTAATAGTGTTTGTTCAAGAGGAAGGACTAAGCAGGTGTGAAGCAAGATCGCTCAGGAGATTAGATAAGTGCTCTTATTTTTATCATAATTAGATTAATAAGTTTGATTTCTCCTCGGATTTTGTTTTTTTTAAAGTGCATTCTCAATTAAGTTTATAAAATCTAATAAGTGAAAAAGGCAATAAAAGTGTTTCATTTGAGAAAAATGGCTGATCTTTACTCGAACATCCGCGGTCGAAGGATAGCGACAAATTGAAATCAAGGCTAACTACCAATGTAAACTGCCCTAAGAGGTAAGGGTCAGTGTAGAATGTTTTCCCCTTTTGATCATGTAACCCCTTTATACTAGAAAGGGCGTCATGGCCTGTCTTTCCCAATGAATTTGACTAAACTGGGATGTATCTAGACAAGGACAATACCTACACAACAAACATACTTCAAGTTCAATTCTACATTAAATGCCCATCTACTTACATTCAGCTTGACGTTCTTCAATACAATTTGATTTATTTGAGTTACGTTTCTGTAGTACTAAATTAAGACTATATTGATAATAGGCTTCGTAATTTTCAGTCTGGGTCCAGCGAAGAGATCTTGAACTGGCCCATTACTCTCTTCGCATCTGTTTTACGCCACATGAGGACTTTGAGGCCCATTGAATCTCAGGTGCAGAAGCCGCTATTATTCCACCCGATGAGTTATTGGTAGAATGACGACTTGAACCTGTGACTCGAGTGTTGTGAATGTTATCGAACATCAAGTCTTCGATATTAATCTCATCAGTGGCTTTTAGCTGAAAAGGCATGACTAAGCTAGATTTTAAAAAATAATTCCTATAGAAAAAAATTTAACATAAGATAATGCTTTCATCACAGAATATGGTTTATAGATGGATAAAAGACCGAAAAACAAAGAAGGAAAAAAAACCATCCTTACACGATTACCAAGATAATTCTTTAAAACTGCCCCCCCCCCTTCTTCCACACACAGGTTATAATATAATTTTCAGTAATTGAATAGTTTTTGATAGGCATATTCATGCTGTCCTTTTGATGTAGAAACAGTTAGATAAATGAAATTATTTTATTGTGTATGCAGAAAATTATACTAATGAAATTTGTGATAAAATTTTGCTTAAATCTCTCTCTTCAAAAGTAGACTTGTAACTGTGTAGAAATAAGTTTTTTATTGCATCATCTTCAATTACGAACTTGCCATTAAAATCATTCTTTACGCCTATTTCACGTATCAAGTATATAATTTCGGAAGTTTATTTTTATTAATATGTTCAGTAATTATTAGGGAATTAGTTTTTGTTGTTCCTCACTCTGTTCTTCGTCTGTTGAAATAAGTTTCAAATTTATCAAACTTTTTCAACAAGAATCCTGGTATTTCAGAATTTGATGCTATCTTTTGGAAAAATTTCAGGTGCATAAAATGCTTACTAAGTGCAGAAATTAGGATTTAAAATTTCTGTATTGTTTTTCGTCACATACGTGCAAAAAGGAAAGTCTACGATTAAAATGAAAATAAACTTTGCATCAAAGGGAAATTAAAATGCATTTTTGCTTATCGTGTATACATATACACATCCTCAAAGAAGTAAAACTTAAGTTGGTTTAAAATATTCTTGAGTCATATTTGAAAATAGAAAATGAATAAAGACTGTAATTTTCATCCGAATCTAATGCAAGCTTTTAGAAAAGCCATGTACATCAGTAAATTACTTTTGCCGAGGGATTGAGATGAAAAATATTTCTGAATTTTTTGGAAATAAAACCTTATAAGAAGAGTCATGTTCATTTTAATTTATCAACGCTTGATTATTTCATAAGACTCACATATCCCTTTCATTATTCTAAGAGATTTATTTTTTTATAGATGTTGTATTCAAAGAAAAAGTGGATACCTATTAAATTTCTATTTTAAGTGAAACTACATTTGAAAGCATCATTAATACATTATTTATGCTGTGAATATAAATTTAAGTGAATCACGAGAGAAAGAAATGTATCATATTTCTAATAACATGAGTATTCCCTAATTATCGCTACAACAATTTTTGCAGGACATATTACTCTCTGTCGGCAACCGTTTTTCTTCATAAAATGTCGTATTCATCACTTATAATAAAACTTTGCCTTAAGAGTTATACTCAATTCCATAAAACTGCAAGTGGGAAGAATTGTAGCATGCGGAGCATTTTATAGCTAACTGCTGTCGGGGAAGAGTCACACAAAAATAAAATGTTTAACAGTTAGTCATTTGATTGGTATTATACAAATTATTTCAATGTAATTTAAAACAGAAAATGCATCAATCTCTTAAGTAGATTCCAGCCATAATAACTAAATAAATCATTCACATTATATCGATGTTATAAAAAAATAAAAGGAGTTCTTCCTCGATATTTTTCATACCGCAGCTCCAAATATTATATTTTTAGATTCAATTAGAATGTATCTACTTTTCAAACCTTTCATTTACTTCTTTGATTTTACGATTACGATTAAGAATTAAGAAAAAGTAGTAGAATAATAAAATGATGTACAAACGTCGCGTATGCAATTTTTTTCTATGTATGCGTGTAAATACAAACGATGTTCTGGAGCATAAATTGATGCAAAAGGAATTTAATGCATAAATTTTCATTTAATTTTAAATAAAAAAATTATTTTATTTGTATTAAATATGGTAATTTATAATTTAACCCTTACTCTAATTCTGTGCCATTTAGTTTTAAAAATTATTGCGTCTGTTTTTCGAAAGCATTTATAAACATCTAATTCTATAAAGGTTGTATACCAAAATTGGTAATATAGCATTTCTTTTACTTACTTTCTTCGAAGTACTCACTAGTAATATATCAATAAATTCATTAATCACAAGATGCATCTTATGTAGCTAACTTCTCTTTAAAATTGTCGCACAGATCGTAATGAACAACGTGCTTGCTGGTAGTCCGTATTTCAATGTATAAAAAAATTTTTCAAAAATTAAAAATCAGTTTTAACTACAATCCAATACATTTTCAACCAAGCCATCAAAAAACTGACGTTAAACATCGAATGACAGCTTGTATTATAATTTTGTTCATTTTGAAAAAGACCCTCAACACTTTAAATTATTTTAAATACAAATATTCTGTTTTCTGAATTAAATTGTAACATTAAAATGCATTACAAATACTCAAAATTCTGAATCCCCCCCCCCCCATTAAATGTTACTATTTCTTTTTTAACATTTGTCGAGTAACAGAAAATTATAACTACTATTTCGGTCATCGAATCACTATAGCTTGTCTGTGCACTTAAGCCATAATCGTATTCATTTCCCTTAGAGATTTCCTCTCCCCATGTTGGATAGAGAAGACACGTACTTATCAGTTACGCATTCTGGGCTCAGTGGAGTACCCACTGGCTATCCTCTTGTGAATCAGTGGTCAAGAATCTAGGTCACTTTAGTACTGTTAAAGGAAAGTAACATTCAAGAGTTGCATAACCCCAACAGACATTTTATTTTCAAAACACATTTCAATTAGAGTTTTCTATCGACTTAAATGTAAAATAAAGTTATCAGTTGGGATTGAAAATAACTTTTTTCCCTGTAACGTCAATATTTTTAAAATTCGACATTTTAATTTCTGCTATTAATGAGGATTAACTTAGGATCGACATCATAAAAATTATATATAGACATATATAGAAAGAAACTATACATCAGAGTTCAATACTAATTGCTATAGACATTATCTGGGTATCTAACCAAATTACTTACATTTTTAATACTATATTTTACGTATTAAAAATGTTCGAAGTTTTCATATATCAGGATATAGAAAAGTTTAGTAGGACTCTTTTCCATACTTTTTAAATTTTTTGGCTTCTTGGTTTGTTCTTTCTTTTCAACTGAGATTACGTGTTTATTTTTTAATAAAATATTCCAGTTTTCGATTTCAAATGTTAAAAACTGTGTAAAATAATGCAGGAAAGTAGGTAAATGTGAAGAGTACAGTCGGACCTCTATTGAACCAAATCCCGAAAAAAGTTCGTTCTATGGAAAATTCGTTAAATAGAGATTCATCTTTCAATAGACTTTAGAAACCACATCAAACAAATTGAAAATTCATAAACACTATACATTAAAAAAAGGAAGTAGATTCACACTAGTTTGTAAATTAATATCTATTTATTTTATATATCTTACCCAGCAAAAAAAAAGAAGCAAAAGAGAAAAATTGCAAGGAAAAAAAGAAGAAAAATTTAGAGGAACATACTGTTTTTTCAACATTAAGAAAATATTTTTTATATTAAAGTTAATGAATAAATATTTTAAGGATGTTTTCTAAATTGAATCATGCAAGTCATTCTGAATATGCATTATTTTATAACTAGAAATTCTAAGCAAACATTACAAATGCGTCCTTAAATTTAATTACTCATAAAATCTGTTAATTTTTTTTAAAGTTTTTTCGTTTGAAAAAATGATTCGTTTTATAATACGCCTCGCATTTTTGCAATACACCAAAAATCCCTTCAGGCGTATTTTTCCATGTCTTTTCTTAAATTTTTCTAGGCATCCATTTCTACCTAGAAATGGGTCGTATCACAATGCCTTCGCAAATTAAAGAGCGTTCCTTATTGCGAAAGGTCCAGAAATCGGAACATTTTTGTTTCGCATTGTGTGTATCCACTTCAAAATTGCCTCGTCGACATCTTCATAGACATATGTTCTTAAATATTTGGAACAAGAGTTTGATGAATCCTTATTTTGTAACTTATCTGCATTTTTTATAATAGTTGATAAGCTGTTCGAAGGAATCCCAAATTTTTAAGTAATATCCTTTTCCTTGACGTCTTTATCCACTTCCTGAAGAATTAAACTTTTTTGTTTGATGCTCAAGCTTACATTTTTAAAATTTTCTGACCTACAAGGAACGAAGTCACGACTGATCAGCACTATAAATGAACGGAGACTAGTTAAAGGAGATGGGGACATGATACAACTTTACTGAGGATGAAAGGGGATATCGAAAATGTTTCTAGTGAACTGTTCTTGGATGAAACGCCCAGAATTCTATTGCTCTTGGTGAGATAGGCTCCTAATAAAACCAGTTCAAGATTTATGACTACCACATAAAATGTGTTAAAAGAAAAAATAACTTGAAATGTCCAAAAATACTTTAAAAATTGGAAAAAATGAGAAAAAAAATTGAATGACAAGAAAAAAAGTTGATTGCTTAGACAATATACTTGGCTCTATTGGGAGGTTATTTTACGAAGAAAATCGTTAAATGTTCCCGGAAAAAGTTCGCTATATAAAAATATTCACAATCTAGGGGTTGGACTATATTTCCAAAATGTACCTATTTAACATTATTAATTTGAAAGAAGTGGAGTTAGAGTATTATTTTAATATTCAAGTGCAATAAAAAACAAAAGGGAGACATAAGAGAGGAACATGTTTTTATTATTTTAATATTTGTTTAGAAATTTATAATTATAATGCAAAGTGTATTCCAAAAATATATAATAGTATGAACTAGTAAACGTATTCATGAAATTTGTAAATGAATTGAGAAAATGTCTCATGATATGCTCTTTCAAGACGTTACATTCCTTAACGAGATAAACCGTGGGAAATTTTGTAATTATTTTTTTCCCTGATCAGTTAACAGACCTATTTTCAGATGAAATATTTTTCAACAAAGAGAAAATTCCTCAATTTTGAATAATATATGTGTAAATACTTAATGCAATGCTCAATTAAATTTTTTTAATAACTCAAGAAATATTCTTTAAATTCTAAAGAAAGCTGTATGTACTGAACTATCTTTAAATATGCATCGTTTTAATGTATTAGAAAAGCAATTACCACTTCATAAATCCTACTCCACTGCGTCTCCATTATGTCTCTACATTTTGGTAAATCATCTAATTTCGAAAGATACATTTGTGAAACATAAGGAATTTGTGCAAACGAACATTGTTACCGCAAAGATTTAATGAGTTAAAACCATAAGTGTACAACTTAACTCATTTCTCTTCATTTCCACAATTTATGCAAGTTATAATTCCAAATACGAAATCTATTACGCCGGCACTTTCCTGGAACATCCATTTCACTAAACGATTACCTGGATGTCTGCCAACGCTTCGGCAAGACCACTAAATCTTAATCCAAAATCTGGCAACAATCATTTACCTCATGGAAGAGGCGACCCCCAAGTAGCCGGTCCCTTTTAAACCAAACCAGCTAAGCAAAGCATAACATGCAACAGCTAACCGGAAGCTGTAACACTTACCCATTCTGGTGTTTCTACTAGATTGAACTCAGTCTTCATTACAGTATTCGAGACCGGAAGCTCTGTTGCACGTGAATTATAATGTCATAGCACGCCTCTCTGACGTCATCGTAGACGGAAAATGTTCATTAGGGCAGTCAACATTGCTAGGGCGGACGACAGGATTTGGAAAATTAAATAACGTCCTCATTTTCGGAGGGATTTAATTTAAGAAGCTTTCTACAACTCAGCCTAATAAGTCCTTCTATTAGACGATGTTAAAAATAGACCGATTTCATTATAAACGTCGTATTTTAAGAGGCTGCGAATATATATATATATATATTTTAATCTAGAAATACTTTCCTAGAATAATAATTTTTTAATCTGTTTTTAACTTTTGGATATTACCGAAAATAACGTGATTATTGCTTTTAAGGGAACAAATCCAGTGATCGAGTTTTTTAATGCTTCAAATTTTTTTTATTGTTACAATGAGATAATGAGTTTTTCAAATAGTCTATAGATTCACACAGAACTGAAGGAAGCTCTAAATGGTGAAAGAAGATCCCCTGGGCGTAATAATGCTAACACTATTACTATATATATATATATATATATATATATATATATGTCGTGCAGCAACTATTTGTGATTTGTGAATAATTCAATTGTTTTTCGATAATTTTTTAGCTCAATATATTTTTGAATTAGTAAAAAATCTATTTATTTTGGCCTACCTTAAAAAAACTTAGCCAATTAGCTGATGTACTTTGTAATAAAAAAAAATTGCTCATCTGATCAGGAGTATGATTAGGATATTTTATAGGAAGCTCATGGATGGGTACTTCTGTTATTTTTTGACAAAATGACTACTATTTCCCCTTTGTGATTTATAGAAAAATTAATAATCACATTAATATTTAGAAAATTATTTCCATAAAAAGATTAATCAGATCTTATACAAAATAACATTCGCAATTCCTCAGCTTTATCTTATTTGAAAATTTAATAACCTATCCCCGAAATTGCTTGAATAAGGGGAATCAGATGTATTTAAACATACTTCAATGACACATTGTTTTTGTCAACACATTCAATAATAAAACTCTCCTTTAAAAAGGGAAGAATACAAAAATATCTTTTTCTAGCACCTAAAAGTATTAACGCGCGAATCTACTTTTATCATCACTCGGTCTAGAATGCAATTTTGTATGCTGTTTTCTCAATTGATATTAAAAAGGGTTTTTATAAATTAAAGTTCATTATTTCAAATGGTTCTTTGTCTTTCTATTATTTAAATATTTATATCTTCTTATCCAAAAAGTAACATTTTTTGTGTATTATATCAAAGGAAAAACGAAAATAAATAGCTCCTTACAAACGCTAAATCGAGAAAATTCTATTTGCAATATCCAACAATTCCTTAATTAATTCCTTTAATTGTTTCAAGAAACTTAATTATTCATTCAAAGCATCTGTCTTCATCTTGCATTATTAAATATCTCAGAAATTTTACAATTAGTCCTTTGATATTTACTCAGTAGTGATGCAATACGTTCTATACTAACGAGAAGTTTATTTCATTTTAACTTTCAACAGTTTTAATACACGCACAATTTCAATAATTTTGATCCCAAATTTCAATCAATTTTGTTAATATTGTCCATGGATATGTGAACATAACTGTTATATCTGGCATAAAAATGCATGCCATTAAAAACGTAACATTCAGTATTAGGGAGAATGCAATTATTTAATTACAGCTATTATAATAATTAAGATTTGGTATTTGTGCTTAGTTTCTCTCACTTTCTCCTCTATCTGTCTCTCTCTCTTCCCTTTGTCTCTCGTCTACTCGTGGCGAGCGTGTCATAAGTTGAAACCTAATGCCATTGAAGATCCGCTAAGTAGAGAGAACGATGGAAAAATTTGTCTTGGCTCAAAGTCCTCCCGTGGGGTGGAGTCGAAGTTTCGAGAGGGGGTTGCCAGCTCAGGTGTCGTCCTCGTCATTTAACCGAGGCTCAAAAGGACGAGGTCCATCTCCAATAACCTTCGTGTAGATTTAGAGTGCGAGGTTAATAAACACCCTCTCACTCACCCTCTCTTTCTAACACTCTTTCTCTTTCTGTCTCTCTGTAACACATAATAATTAACGTAATTAATTGTCTCATTTTAATCTTATAAATCTCAATTTAAAGGGGTGCTAATAAGCAGAAAAATTGTCTTGTAATCAATGAACAGGCATTATATATATATCAATTTATAGCATTTTTTTAAAAAAAATATTTTAATATCTTATAATTTATAATAAATAACACTTTATCACACACACACAAAGGATATTGAAAAACATTGTGAAACAAATAATTAATTGAAATTTTAATTTATCATAACTCAAATAAATATTTTTTACGCGATATAGCAGCTTCTTTTATTTCAATATATCTATCGATCAAGAAAAGTGTATCCAGAAAAATTTTTTAGCTTATTCAGACTGCATTTTTAAAGAAGCAAATCTTACAGGAAAAAAACATAAATTTCGTGTCTTCAATACAAAAGGATTCTATGCTTAGATTAGGTGCAATGGAATCTCTTTATTGGAATGAATACGGATTTAACAAATTTATTCTAGTTAGCTCCATTTATTTCCTTTTAACATGTAAACTATTAGCAGCTAACTATTTTCACGTTTTAATTGGACTGAATACTAAATGCCTTGTTTGTTTAACGATTTCAGTTCCTCTTATCATTATAATTAACCTCTTTTTTATAGTTTTACGGTATTCTACTTGGAGATAATTTCAAAGTTTTTTTCTTATCCCTGTTAAAAAAATTTATAAGTTTTCATTCCTTCACTTCCTCTGTGTTTGATCTTCAAATTATTCAGATAAATGTAGGGTTGCCGACCACATAACTTTTTTTAAAAGTTCTGCAATGTTCATTTGAATTTTTTAATAAAATGTCTGGAATATTTAGTATAATAGACTATCCATTAGGACAGATTGAAATGAATCCATTTCTATAAAGTTGGTTCCTTGTTTTTTTTTCTTTACTATCTTCTCTTCAAAAGTATACAGTATAATGTTTGAAAGAGATAATCCTCCTCTAACGTCTTGGGGAAACAAAAAGGAGGATTCCAATACTATGATTTGACAAAGTAAAATATCCTTTCTTCTTAAATTAAAATTAGTTATAAAGCAATCAGAAAAATTATAAAATAAAAATTCATTTTTATATTGTTGAAAAGAGATCCAGGAAAAATAAAGAAATCGAAGGGAGGAGGGGGAGGCATGACCGTGTAAAAGATAAATATAATTTCGCTTTAGATATTCAAGACCTTTTTAAATTAAGAGGTGAGAGCTGTAAAAATGTTTTTTTTTGTACAATCGAATGCTTAATGCTAAGACTTAAATATCAATAACTTAAAAACAATATATAAGCATAAAACCTCATGAAATACCCATTGGAGTGCACGGGCTTGTCGATAGATATTTGCTTAGTTTTGATTTAAGAAACTCAGTTTTATTTGGCGTCAAGAAGTAAAGGAAAAATACTATCACGGAAATCAAGCCTTCGAGATGATATATAATCAAAATGCCTTATAAAGCTTTGTATTTCTGAAATAAACATCCGCTATTGAAATAATAGAAACTATATAAGATTCAGACAACCTTTGTGATCTTCCCAACTGAATTTGCTCTCAGGGAGAGTGTAAAATTCTAGCTAGATCCTATAGAAACGGATCATTTAACAGTTGTAAATCATAAAAGTAATTAAACTCCGTGCAAAATTTTTGTCAATAATCATTTATATTTCTACAGGTTCTTTGTAGAGTCACCTATTGATAAAATTCAACAAAACTTTTCTTTTATTTCCAATGCAGCTGGAAATACAAAGACAAGTATCCTTATGCCATACATAGATCCACACAAGTGAAGGTATACATTTAAACAGCCATGCGTTGTAGCTAGACGAAAGGCAGCTGCTTCTGAAGTAGTCTGGAAGATAAAATCCCAGGGTTCATCTCTTGTTCTTTCTTTTAGTTGTAACAGTAGTTTGGCCTCGTAGGTCATATTGATTTTTGTCAATACAGACTATAACCAACCGGCCATTTGAAGCTTGAGTAATCCCCTTTTGGTCAGCTTTTCTGCCTTTTTATTTCTGGAATGCTACAATGAGAAGGAATACACAACAAAACGACCATTTTATGCTTTTCATGTTATTCTCGTAGTAGGGATCGGTATTGCATTTCAAATAAAGAAACATAAGCTTGGCTGTCATTAACAGTCTAGCTGCTTGAGAGTTTGGGAGTATAACAAACTGTTCAGAAATGTTTAGATGGGACTTGAATCATCTCAGCCTCACCATCCAACGGGGTTCCCAGAGAAAGTGTGAGAAATGCTCGCAGAAAATTTCAGCTCCTACAACACCAAACTTTAAGACATCCTACAGAGGGAATTGAACAATACTTGAAAGAAATAGACTTTTACTCACAAAAAGAGATAAATGGAATTAAAGATATTCTAATTAACAATACAAATTTTCCCAAATGTCATACTCGTATAGATGAAAAACTGCTTTTTCCCCCTGATAATTTCGAAATATTAGACCACAGTGTGTATCCCAGTCGCTTAAGGCGATATGGTATCATCTTCACATTTTTTTTATTTTTAACATTTGGTATTTGGTTTTAATTGTATATCATAAAGGTTAATATTTAATAATAATTCCATACGAAAATTTTTTAATTTGTTGCAAAATGTTTGTAAAATTAAAATTTTTTAAAGATTTTTTAACATTTTCTGAATTTCTAAGGTTTTTTTAAATACGTATATTTTCTTTCGAAATTTTTTTTCAAAGTACTTTATAACATACTACATAAAACTGTGCATGGGTTTTTTCTGCCGCTGCTCTTTATTGTTTTACTAATTTTTTTGTAGTTTAACACTTCCAAAAATCCTCAAAAAAACATTAATTTTGATTTTGAATTTTTTTGAAAAAGTAATAAACATATTAGAGTTAATTCCATGCACAGTTTTACAAAACATACATTTCAGAACAAGTATAAAAAATTTCAAACCCATGCTTCAATTATCAAAAAGCCTTAGGTTTTTGAATAATAGTATATGTACAAAAATTCAACATGGAGAAAAATTAGTTTGAAGTTTTCATTCCATGAGTAGCGTGATATAGTATTCATCGAATAATGTGAAACTTTTATGAAATATTGATTAGCTTATTTAAAACTGCTTACCATAAGAAATTGCAAAAAGAGAAAATTTAAGCAGTATACTGACTGCCATTATGAATGTATAGAAGAAAACGAATGAAAGATCAATATTTCACATAAAACTTTATCTTAATAATTATAAATAAATACACACACTTCAGAGCTAATGCACAACATGTACAAAAGATAATTATGCCTTTATTTTTTATTTCCATGATTATAAAAGCCTTCGCATGTTAAATATTGTTCACGAATGAAAGTAAAATCGAATAACAATTTATAGGTAAAATATATGAAAATATAAGGACTGCATATGTGCATTTGTTTAAATAAATATCTTAAAATATTTTAATAATAAAAGTGTTGAATTTCACACACATGGGGTATATATATATCACCAAAAACAAATATATAAAAATGAGAGATTTTCTATTCTTGCGAATTAGATTTTTAGTTATCTGAGCTATCGAAATGAGATTAAGTATTTGTGCTTTGAGAGAATCCGTTTTGAAGTTTTAATTTCATTCATAATAATATAAAAAGTCCGCACAGCTTTTAAATCTTGACCAAATCCATTTGCTCTCCCCGCCCCCAATAAACAATACACAAACTAGAATTTTTGCATAAATTGCACAATTCTTTCTTAAAATGATTTGTTACTGCATATATAATTCTCCATATGTCAGTCTCATTCGCGCGTGGTAGAGAAATAATTAATTCATTTTTTATCAGGCTCTTTTCTAGTAAATGATCTGAAATGTGGGCGTGGTAGTTGCTGTCCAGCATCAAGTATTACTCCATAACTTGATAAAAAATGCAAGTAAATCTTTGAAATTTTGCAGACTTGTTTATAAAGATTCGAGGTATCAAATAAGCCAATAAAAGAATTTCGATAGGTTGATGATTTTTAGGGTACCATATCGTCTTAAGTTCTGAGTTTCATATCCTGTGATAATTGCTAAAATGAATAACTTGAAAGAAGCTAACTAGATGGTATAAAGCCTAACAGTTTAGGTCATGAGTTTCATGCCCAGTAATGTTTAATTAAAAGCGTGTTTTTTCTGATTACATCACTCTTGTGTAGGATAATGAATCCTTGTGGAAGCTAAATCTAACTAGATCTCAAAGTTCAATTGTGGCGTTTATGCTGGGGCTAAGTGTATGAGAAACAATCTCAGGTGTTGTTCTCATCACTTAACTGTTATTCAAAAGTACAATGTGTGTTATACGGAGTTTTTGATTGATTTTAATTATCCCATTTAATGAAATTATTTCATCTTCTGTCTTAGTAAGTATCTTACCAAATCGTGTGTGGTATATTAAAAATATTAACACAAAATACAGAAAAATCTGAATTAGGAAACTATTCTTGTTATTCTGCTCTTTCTTCTTGTTGAGTAAAGTCACTATCATTTCATTAAAGGAATCAAATTTGTGTCTCTTCGTATACAAAGCGGCATATACAGCTCTACTGTGTTAATGGAATATGGCGCTTAAGCTAAGTGCCCCAAAAGTATTACATATTAAACAAATTATAAATAAATAGAGTTCCTGTTAGTGCATTTGTGTGTGTGTGTGATGTTTAATCTTGCTAGAATTGACTTTAAAAATACAAATTGTGCATGAGAATATTTCATTACTCACTGAATATTCAAAATCCCAAGAGAATTCAGTATTATAATGAAATTCAAAAATATTGTTAAAGCTCTTAAAACTTTCAATTTTTTGAAATAATAAAATTTTATTTCTAAAACATCTACACAATAATGGGAACATAATTTTCTAGAATTTTGTAGTAATTTGTAAACTTTTTAAAACAGTACTCCGAGCTCACTTAATATCTGGAGGTATTTTACTTTTATTATTTAAGCTGGCATTTTTCTACAGAATTTTTTCGGAACTTAATCCGATTAGTTTTTCTCAAAATACTAACTAATAATTGTGAAAAAAGTACTGACTTGAAATTTAATTCAAGTTGAAATTGAAAATAATTTGAAATAAATTATTTTAGTCACACAAAAGAGATTAAATGTTAAACAAGTCCCCCCCCCCCGTTTTTATCGAAGGCTTTTGTTTCGAATGATATCAATAACTAATTACATTAGAGTTTCATCCCAAGAACATGTCTTCTTTTCGACAGTAAATTCCCTCCCATCTTAAGCTTTATTTTCTCTCACTATGTAACAGTGTTTCTATGTGTGCCATGAGAAATTGTCAAGTGGGTTGTAAGGACTTAAGCAAAAAAAAAAAAAGCCTTTGCTTGTGGGATTCGTAGCTTTGAAGTAGTGTTTGTAACTATAGCTCAATGGTTGTGAAAAAAATATTTTTCAAGTTAGTTTTCTCGCGTTTTAAGTTGATATTTTTTCCCCAACTGCGATTGACATTGATTCAAATTGGCGTTTATTAAAAGATTTGTGAAATAAGTAAGTCTTTCAGTTTCTTGAATGGGATTTCTTTGCTATGAGTTAATTAAAAAAATGTTTTATTTATTTAGCCTTTGGGAAAAATATTGATTAAAATCTAGAGCTTCACAAAAAGAAGATAAACAAATAAACGATTGGATGACTCCCTCCAACTCGGATTTATCGAAATTGAAATACAAATCGTTCAAATACCCCATTTTGTGTAGTCTTCAAAAAGAAACTTCGAAATGAAGCTGTGTTGTTTCTAGTACATTGAAAGGTTAATTTCTAACTTCATATCCAGAAGTTAAAAACAAACCAAGAGAATATTTTTTTAAACCAGGCAGCGCAGCAAAATAAAAAAAGTTGCAAAAGTAATAATAATAAAATAAATAAACTATAGGAAGATGCCAAAAAGGGATGGATTGCCAGCTACAACGTTGCACAATTATCACAAAATACAAATACACACAACCATGTCGAGTTCATCATCGGGCCAGCATCCGCTATTATTATCGAAACAATGCTGGCAAAGGAAGCCACAGAGGTCAAGAGTATATTACTATACAGAAACACAAGGACC
This sequence comes from Trichonephila clavata, assembly GCA_019973975.1. Taxonomy (NCBI): domain Eukaryota; kingdom Metazoa; phylum Arthropoda; class Arachnida; order Araneae; family Nephilidae; genus Trichonephila; species Trichonephila clavata. Next base: position 197,609 of record BMAO01035804.1, on the reverse strand, counting down.
TCGTAAATTTGAACTTTGGCCAAGTGACGAGAACGACATCTAAGTTAGCATTCCCCTCTCCAAACTACCACACCACGCCAAAGGGAGAACTTTGAACCATGACAAATTTAAAGTGTATCAGCCCTTCAACACGGCGGGTTTTCAGAGGCACTAGCACTCGAACTCATGACACTCGGGCCACGAAATCGAGACCATCCTCACTAGGCTAGTGCGGCCATTTGGTCACTTCAGATGGATGACTCAATAGATAGCAGTGGAAAAGCACAGCTCCTTGTTTACATTTGATCAGAGCATTTCTCGAATGAGCATCTTTTAAGTAAAGATTTGAAAATAAGACTAAAAGAAAATACATATTTAAGAAAGTATTTCAAGTTTTAGTTAGTTACGTAAAAATTGCGTTTGTGAATCCACAGACGGATTTCCATCAATACTGGGGAACAAAAAAGTACTTATCACACTTAAATACGGAGAAAAATAAAACAGTTCTCATCTTGATGAATCAGCAGTTAGGAGTGTGAACATATTTCTTATAATAACCTGTTTTTTGAAATGTTACCAAGACATCTTTCTCATAAATCTGTGATATTTTATTTCTTCTAATAATGAAATTTCTGTCAACAGTGCTTTTTGTTTGTTTGTTGTAAAGCATAGGTGTCTAACTATTTAAGAGTAACTTTTCAAAAAAAAATTTCCTGGACTGCCATACATACAATATTTTTTCAACAAATTGGAATAAAAACTAACTCTATGTAGCTTTACTAAAATAAATTAACTTCTTTTTACTATAATTTTTTAAAAATTTGAATAAGATATTTATAGGTACATATTTATTTCAAATTTGTAAAAGTTTCGTTTCATTTAGTTTGGATTTCATAAAGATGGAAAAAATTCAAATTAATCAGATGGATGAATTTCCTTTTGTTGAATAAGCAAATCGATATCGTGCTCAATAGACGAGGTTGCGATTCTTAATGCATTTTCAAGACGTTTGTTAGTGATCTTTGTCCTGTTTTGTATGTTTCATTCTTGAAAATAATTGTTCCCAAATATAGGTACTCCCAAAAGTCGAAGACATTAATAAAGCATGGTTATGAAAATTAGGGTATTTATCGCGCGGGGTTGGTAATCTTTATAAAACTCCAGTCAAAAAACATTCCCAGATTTTTCTTTCAGTTGAACATCACTTTGCAATTCAATGCATTCCATTTGAAGGTAATTTATTTATTTCTAGAGAAAATGGAATAGAAAATGTGTCGAAATACTCTTTACTTTTTTCGAAAATTTTGAAATCTACTTTTCAAATTCTTAAATTAAATCAAAAATTAATGCAGTATATTTTGTGCAACTTACAGGTTTATGTTCCACCAAAGTACTGAAAAGTGTGAAATCTTTTACTTTTATTTGATTGTGCCAAAAGTTCAAATTTCTTTCAAATGCTGTTATTACTTGGAACATATTAAAAATAAATTGATTTTTTCCCTCGAAGTCTCAAATTTAAATCATTCAAATGTTCTGTTAAGTTAAAAAAAAAGCTAGATTTTAAACTCAATCTTCGTTTTTAAATTCAGCCACATAGTTTCCCTTTTGTTTCCATAAATATTTTTATTTCAGCTCTGAAATCGTAAAACCTTTTAAGCATTTTCCCCTTACTGGGGCCATCTTACATCTGTATAATAAATAACATCTGCAAATTTAATGTCCATTACCTTAAGAAACTCTTGAAATTGTCTATTATTACTCCCTTTGCTCTTATAAATGGTTTTTATAACAATGCTTTACTACAATTTCCATTTTTAAAAAATTTTCCACAGAAATTTTGCCATGATGTACAATACAATGATATGCCATCAAGATCGTATTGCTGGCAGTGATGGCTTCATTATTAACAATTTTAAAGATTCCCCCATCCTTACCAACCATGGCAGGGGCTCCATCGCTTATTATAGCTGATAAATTTTTCATAGATATGGAAAACGTTTTCATCGTCATTTTTAATGCATTGAATAAATCTACAGACTTGGTTGTGTCTTTTAACGATATTAAAGCAACCATTTCTTCCGTGATATTATAATATTCCTCGATTTCTCTTATAAAAATTACTAATTGTGCCTGCGGTATTAAAAGCGTCAGTGCCTTCGGCCATGGCTAACCAATAAAATTTAAAAGTAGTACAATGGCATTTTAAAGACTTTTCACATACACACAAATAAATTCCCAAACTCCTCAATTCTTGTGGCTGTAGTTTGGTGTGATAACCCGATTTTAGAAAAATTCAATTTTTTTCAGGGCAACATGTTTGGTATTCTTTCCATGCATTCTTTTATGAATTCGCCATCAACAAAAGGTTTTGTTTTCTGTGAAGGGCTCCCTTGGCCAGAAGGATTAGGAAATGAAAATACAATGCAATGTACTGCTTATACAAATACTGTAATTCTTCACACAAAAAAATTCGCCGTCTAGTGGATACACACATAATTCAAAACGTAAATGCTCATGGTATACCAAGATATATTTATTTCAAAATAAAGGTCAACGCGAATAGATTTTGTATGAAAAATATATTTTTTTTTTTATAAAAATGTATAAATTTAAATATATTAGGAATATATTATAACATCGTTAGGCAATAGGAATTATAACATCGAGATATTAAAGAAACAGAAAGTTAGATAATTCCCTCTGGGAGGACGTTAGAAATCTAAAAAAGCGCATTATGTGATTGAAACTTACCGCTTGGTTAGCGAGCGTGGTTGCGCAAAAGCACTATACGTCTTCATCGAACGGTGGTTAGTAGGGATCTGATTGAATATTATTTATGTCGGCGTTTTGTAAGCCCACCAGATAGCGTTGATTGATGGCGTTGGAATGCTGTTTTAATTAAAATTATTGTCCTCTGGAGAGGGATGTACCCTAACCTTTGACAAAATAGTTCCGAGGGATATCCTACATATATATATATGATTGAGAAAAATAAAAAATAAATGCAAATAAGGGCACTGTTGATGCTTCTTTCAGCAACAAAATACATGGGAAACTAATGAGCTACATATTTTCCAAGGTTCAATATATTGGGTTGGCAACTAAGTAATTGCGGATTTCACTTATAGATGGCTTCAGTTGAATTTTTAGGTTTACAGACGTAGTACAAATGTAAAACACATTTTGTTATTTGATAGATGGCAATTCAGCTGTCAATCAGTAAAAAAAGTTTTTTCATCGGTTGCGTAGTTTTCGTTTGGCATTCGTTGAAAAATGGAAAATCAAAAGGAACATTTTCGTCATATTTTGCTTTTTTATTTCCGCAAAGGGAAAAACGCATCACAAGCTCATAAAAAGTTATGTGCTGTTTATGGTGACGAAGCCTTAAAAGAACGGCAGTGTCAAAATTGGTTTGCCAAATTTCGTTCTGGTGATTTTTCACTCAAAGATGAAAACGCTCTGGTCGTCCAGTTGAAGTTGATGACGACCTAATCAAAACAATAATCGATTCGGATCGTCACAGTACAACACGTGAGATTGCAGAGAAGCTTCATGTATCACATACATGCATTGAAAATCACTTAAAACAACTTGGTTATGTTCAAAAACTCGATACATGGGTTCCTCACGAACTGAAAGAAACGCATTTAACGCAATGCATTAACAGCTGCGATTTTCTAAAGAAACGAAATGAAAATGATCCATTTTTAAAACGACTGATAACTGGCGATGAAAAATTGGTTGTTTACAACAATATCAAGCGAAAAAGATCGTGGAGCAGGCCAGGTGAACCAACTCAAACAACATCAAAAGCAGATATTCATCAAAAGAAGGTTTTGTTATCATTTTGGTGGGATTACAAAGGAATTGTCTACTTTGAACTCTTACCACCCAACCGAACGATCAATTCTGATGTCTACATTGAACAACTAATGAAATTAAACACTGCTGTTGAAGAAAAGCGGCCCGAATTGACAAATCGAAAAGGTGTTGTATTCCATTACGACAATGCAAGGCCACACACATCTTTGGTCACTCGGCAAAAATTATTGGAGCTTGGTTGGGATGTTTTGCCACATCCACCATATAGTCCTGACCTTGCACCATCTGATTACTTTTTGTTTCGATCTTTACAAAACTCCTTGAATAGTAAAAATTTCAATAATGATGATGATGTCAAATCGTACCTGATTCAGTTTTTTGCTAATAAAAACCAGAAGTTTTATGAACGTGGGATTATGATGCTGCCTGAAAGATGGCAAAAGGTCATTGATCAAAATGGGCAATACATTACAGAATAAAGTTATTTAGTTCCATGAAAAAATTGTCTTTGATTTTCTAAAAAAAATCCGCAATTACTTAGTTGCGAACCCAATATATTTTATATAATTCTCTTTTACTTTTAGAGAGAATTTTTCCGAAAGTATAATTATTAATTGGTAAATTATTTATTTTTAATTTTACCTTTTCTTAAAGTAGAATTATGTTTTTAATGTTGAATTTGATTTGGATTTTATGTCTTCATCAATTAAAAGATATAATTTTTGTATGAATTTAAGGGGGAGTTGGCGATCTTTTTAAAGACTAACGATCAAGTCATATGACTAGGGTTCAAATGAATTTTATCATTATCATATGACTGCGGTAAAATTCATTTAGAGAAATCACCGAAGAAACACTGATTTATAAAAGTTCACTATAAGCTTAGTTATGCTTTGCAATTATTTAAAACTTAATTGAGTGATTTATAATAAATAACTCGTTAAATAATATTAATTTCTATTATGCATCTTTTATATTCTAATGCGATAAGTGATTGAAAGTGCATAAGTACTTCACTTCCATGAATTATCAATTTAATTAAAACATTATTATTGTATTTATGGATTTGTTGTAAATACCCATTGCTGCCAAATAGATTAAATAATACATTTTCCATTCGAATCCTGCTTAAGAATATCAAAAATAAATAAAGAATTACAATACAAATAACAAAATTTAATAATTATGAATGTGATAAAGTAATGGTAGTATAATATTAACAATGATATTAACTATTACTTCACGATACTTAAAGTAAGGAAAATTCTATTAAGAGAAGCAGATACTACTAAGTAAATTTTTAAAATTTTGAAGTAGAAAATTTTACTGAAACTCATCTAGGAAAATACTTGATATGTAATTTAAAATCAAAATTTTTAAATGTTTATTTAATATCTTTAACAAATTTTGTCACTAAAAACGAAGAATTACAACACAAAGATGTTCGAAATTATTTCCTCACTTTAAAAAACAACACATGCACTATAATAATTCCTGAAATTTCCTCGAAAATAATCCTAAACAATTCTTAGTATAACTTCTAATATTATATTTTTTCTTTTTAAGCCCTTTAACGCGAAGTCTTTACTGTACATCTCCAGTTGACGATCTTATAGCAGACGGGGTGGGGTTATCCAACTGAAATGTACACCTGAAAGAATTAAACTACTACATTAAATAATCTAAGAAAAAGTAAACATTTCCAGTTCTCACCGCTATAAAACTTTAACAGCATTCGTCAACACGTACCTTATAAATAATTTATTCTGATTTTATAACCCTATCGTACTAAATAAAAAAAGTATACACAAATAGAATTCAGCATTTTCTTTTACTAAGCACTTAAAACTCACTTTCCTTTATGCTATTCAAAAGATGGAATCGACTCACTCATTTGAACAAGCACCTTTCTGTGCGAAGTAACAGTTCAGAATAAACATTTTATATGTTTATAAAATGTTATTTATAGTGACTGTAAGTTTATGCGGATGCAAGTGATATAATTTTACATTCAAAATTCAAAACTCGTCTAGAGTCCTTTAACATAAAAATATATGCGTAGGAGCATAGCTGACAACTCGTAGCACACAAATAAATTTCTTAATTGTGTGTGTTTCAGGATTCCAGTCCCATTTCAGCATTCTAAACTGTTTTTCTATCTATGAATAAGGATTTTTATACGCTCGCATAATTGATAGAAAATGTAAAGTGAGTTTGTAATCTAATTTTTTATAGTTTTATTGTTACATTAATATGTATTTTTGTAAAAGAATACAAAAGGCTTTCCTTCAAAAATTCTGTTTTGTTGTACCCAGTATCACAAAAATAAAAAGTGTGAATCAGGATTCATCAACGGAATTAGTTACTCGCAAATTATTCCAACGCTTGGGAATATCCAAAATAAGCATTTCAGCTTATGATTTAGTGGATTAAAACAAATAATGTCTCTCCTTTTCTGATTTGATCTAATCTTTAAATAAAAAGCCTTTCATAGAATTAGGTATTTCCAATCCTTTCGAATATATCCTTTGAAAAAATTAAATACTTCCGAGTTCATTAATAATTTTTTTTGTGGACTAAAATCAATTATTTTCTCTGACATTTTGATTTTTCACAGGCGAAAAGAAAATTATGAAATGAAAATTCGTGTACAGAATTACTTTTTCAAACACAAAGTACTCGAATCTTTAGAAACCTTTTAAAAAATTTAATTACCTCTTTGAATTTATAATTCCAGAATTAAAAGGAAGTGAAACAGTCTAGGAGGTCTGGGGTACTCTATTCGACACCGCTACTGTATTCACTTCATCTGCGTAATCAGGGATCAAACTTGTCCAACACATTATGCTAAATAATCGAATACCGATATAATGAACTCGCTATCAGTAAGTGACGGGATAAGAGGGAAAATGGTCTATTGATTGGTACGAAGCTAGGTTAACGATATTATCTTCTCGCGTGAAATGTAACTTGATATCATTGCTACTGTGAAACAACTTAATATGTAATACTAATTATGATTTCAGATATTTGATTTAGAAGGATTTGAATTGACTCGAATACCAATCCAGGAGAATTCAGACATAAATAACAACCATATAGGGATTTGGACTACTACTAATTAAATGAACTACGAATGCTGACGTAAATTTTTGTATGTATTCGTGTATTTCCGCAGATTAATTCAATAGATAAGGTGCACCCCCCCCCCCCCGACACAAGGGACTGGAGAAATATTTTTGCAGATGGATTGTAGTATATATAATTCGTTCACATATTGAAGACACCGATTTTAAATTGAAATAAATTCTAGAAAGATGAAAAAAGAGATAATTTAGGATTTGAATTTATTTCTGGTTGAGGGTATCAAAAATAAACTTACGAGGGCTGTTTTTTAAGTAAGGTCCATTTGTTTTTTTAAAAAATAACAATATTTTGTTAATAATTAGGATTGTACATACTTTTGCCTATTTTTCTACATAGTTTCCGAGTTTATTAATGCACTTGTCATACCTTAGAACTAAGTTTTGAAAATCCTCTTCAAGGAAGTCTGCCACCGGGTCGGACAGGCAAGAGTTCACGGCCGCTTTCACTTCTTAACGGCGTGGCATGCTGTCAAAAGATGCTTTGCTCTCCACGATAACGCAAGGTCTCACACTTCTCGAGCGACTCGGGACGTAATCCAACCTTTTGGCTGGGAGTTTTTGGACTACGCACCATACAGCTTCGACCCTGCTCCTCTAATGATTTCCACCTTTTCTGGTACCTCAAACACAGTCTTGGTGGGAAGCGCTTCAGTGACAACGAAGCAGTGAAAGCAGCCGTCAACTCTTGCCTGTCCGACCAGGCAGCTGATTCTTCTTTGAAGAGGATTTTCAAAGAAGTTCTAAGGATGCAAGTGCATTGATAAACTCGGCAACTATGTAGAAAACTAGGCAAAAGTATGTACAATCTTAAAATAAAGGTTTTTTGAACAAAATATTGTTATCTTTTAAAACACAAATGGACCTTTCTTAAAAACAGCCCTCGTATTATCAGCATACATAAAATATTTTTAATACTCTTATTTTCTGAGTCCTTATGTATTTTGTGCATATTATATATATAATATATATATATATATATATACATAATTATATATACTCAACTCAGTGGCGCAACAACCCATGAGGGCCAAGGCCTATTGCGCCCATCTCAGTTTTTGTGACCTTGGACACTGAGGTGTATTAGCAGATGTTTCGGTCAGCTGTCTGACCTTGCTGTTTGATGCGAAGTGAAATCCCCAGGGTTTGATCCCAAACAAGCTTGGTATTTATTCACTGACCATTTGTGACGGGTGCTTACGCGTTTCACTAACCTTCTCTCACATCTTTAAATATTTTATTTATTTTAACCAATCTCCGCCGAGAGCCAAAAGTGTGACTTATGCAAACGCGATAGTTTCGGGTTTAGCGAGTTCGAAAAAGATATAAAAGGGAGAAATGAAATGAAGAGAGAGAGGATGACTACGAGGTTGATTAAGAAGGTGATTCTGAGAGATTAGTTTATCTAGTGGAAGTATATTCGTTGGGAGAAGACGATTAAAAAGGTTCATTAATTCGGTTCGGGACGGAACTGAAGATATCAAAGATTGAAGCCGCTCCTTAGAGCAATCCAGTATTAGAGAAACCTGCCTTAAAAAGGTATCAGGTCAGTTATTTTCATAAATTAGATATAAATGCGTAGTTTGATTGTATGCGTTATTCTCCGTGGATTTCAGTTAGGATTCCGTCGTTCATAATCAGATTCTTCTCGCACTCCACTGAACTTTGTTGATCTTATAGTCTGAATAATATTTGTGTATTTCTTAATTAAGAAAGATAAATAAATAAGATTGATTTTGATATAATTCTTCATGATGAATTAACGTAAGCAAAGCTTAGCAGCGAAATTTAATGTCGAGGAGGCATAGTAATAAAGCAGTTTCGTTAAAAACATTTTTATTCTTTCAATAATTCAAGTGAAACTTCTCGCCACTGAAGCAAATAAAAACATTTATGTTAAAAAAGTATAATCATCAAAATATAATATTACCAAACTTTGGTTTAACTGATTCGAACCATCTTAAAAAATACTGAGCAACAAACCAGTTGCACATCTCATATGCCCCCAATCGAAGAGCAAAATCACCTCGTCCGAAACCGACGATCTTTTCTCAACCAACCTCGGTCTCCTTAAATACTTACACGAGCCAAGTTAGTTAGATCTGCATTTCAGCCGTTGCCAACTACAAATCTCGAAACTCGCACAAAGGTCGGGTTCGAATCAGTTTATTTACTTGAGATCATGGCGCGTGGTTGGAAAAACTTAATGACCATAAAAATTCGGATCCTAAAATAATTTTTTTTTTTTCAAATGTCTAACAATCGGCCCCCTTTTTCCAACCTCCGCACCATTATCTCTTACAAATCAGTAATATAATTTCATTTTATAAAAATATGTTGCATACAATACTTTATTCACAATATCTTTATTGCAAGAGATAAATATTTTGATCTAAATAAACAAAGTTCCATTCTCTTAAATAGAAAATAGTTTTCTACAAAATTCTATTAATTTTTCCTTTATCATGGGTTTAGTAAAAATATCTGCCAAATTACTTTTGGTACTAACATATTTAATTTGAAAAACCTTGTCTTTTATTAAATTCCTTAAGAAATGGTAACGAACATCGATATGTTTCGTTCTATAATTTTCTACTGGTGAACTGGAAAAACTTATAGCAGCTTGATTGTCACAGAATATTACATTTTCACATAATTCCAAATTCAAACTTTTATCATTAATTATATTCTTTAACCAAATAAATTCCTTTGCTGCTTCCGTTAAACTAACATACTCCGCTTCCATAGTAGACAGACTAACGGATTTTTGCTTGAAAGTTCGCCAGGAAATTGGAGTTTCGTCAATGAAAGTTATGAATCCTCCCATCGACACTCGGTCATCCCTATTTGTAGCAAAATCTGAGTCTGAGTAACATCTTAATTTTAGTGATTTAACTTTTGAAAGTTCCAATTTATATCTTTGAGTGTATTTTAAATAACCTAATAATCTCAATAAACAATTCCAATGTTTTATTCCTGGGTTTGATTGGAATTGGGATAGTACATTCACTGCATACATAATATCAGGTCTTGTGCGTATAGCAATAAATGACAAGGATCCTATTAAATTTCTATAAGGAAACGTTAAAATTTCTTCGCTAGTTTTGGGCGAATCTAATTTGGAAAGAATTTGACCTTTTGATATAGGCAATGAACTTACAGGATATTTATATTTTTCATAAATTTTACATAATTTCTGAATGTAAGATTTTTGATGTATAAAGAGACCATCATCTTGTTCTTCAAATTCTATTCCTAATAATTTCTTTGTTTTACCCAGAATCTTTAAATCAAAATTTTTCTGTAATAATTTTATTACAAAATTTACGTTTTCAGTTTCTCTACCAAATATTATGATGTCATCTACATAAAAATAATAGAATTACATTATTTTCAAACATATATACACAATTAACCCACTCTAATTTCTTAAATTTCAATTTAATTAATTTATTTTCTAATTCCAAAAACCACTGTCGGCCACTCTGGTGAAGACCATATATTGCCTTATTTAACTTACACACTTTGTTAGTATCAGTTTCATATCCAGTTGGTTGCTTCATAAAGATAACGGTATCTAAATTAGCATATAAATAGGCATTAGTGATATCTACTTGAACATGCATCCATTTCCACAAACATACACAGATAGTGAAAAATAATCTTACAATAGTAAAGTTAACAACTGGACTAAATACCTCGTCAAATGATTCGCCTTTTAATTGTGTGTTACCTTGCGCAACTAAGCGAGCTTTGTATCTAACTATTTTATTATTTTCATCACGTTTTACAGTATAAACCCAACGGTTTCCTAAAATTTTTATGTTGTCTGGAGGATCAACCAAATCCCGAATTTTGCGTTCCCTCATTATGTTTATCCATGCATCATGCCATTTAGATGCTTCCCTGGATCTTATTGCCTGTTTATAACAGTTAGGAATATCTACTTCAACCATATTAACTTCCTGGGATTCAGTATCTTCCTTTCTAAAATCAAACAAACTCGGGTCATAATGAATGTTATTCTTATTACAGTATCGTTCTATCTCGTTAAAAGATCTCAAACGGGTTGCTGTCCCTTCGATACCATAATATACGTTGGATCCAGTTACTTCCCTACCTATATTTCTAATCCACTTAACCTCTGAACATGGGATTAAGCTACGATTATCAGAAGATAAATCTGGTTTTTCAAATGATGTTGTGGGAGTTTCTGTGCTTGTCTTTGAAACTAAACGACTAGCTAACGAATCTCTTACAGTATCAAAATCGTCCCCATCATAATCAGGAAAGTTTAAATAAAGTCTGGGATTACCATTAGTTTTCGGTTTAAAATCAATTCCTTTCCTATATTCATCGAATCTTACATTAATAGTCTCGACTAATTTATTTTCTTCTATTAACCATATCCTATAACCCTTAGTACGCTGTGCATAACCCATCATAATTCCTATTTTTGCACGCATATCGAATTTCTTTCTAATCTGTTTTGGAACGCCAGCATATGCCAAACATCCAAAAGGTTTTAGATGCAATATTGATGGTTTTCTACCCGAATATTTTTCGAAAGGGGTTTTCTCACTGTCTTTGTGACAAATTCTATTCCACGCATAAGTGAAGCAAAGTAATGCTTCTCCCCAAAACTTATGTAGAACTTCACTCGACTTAAGCAATGCTTTAATGCCATCTATAGCGGTTAAATTGTATCTCTCCGCTACCCCATTCATTTCCGGCGTATATGGATTTGTTACCTCGTGCTTTATACCCAGTTCTGCCAAAAAAGTATCCATATCTTTATTACAAAATTCTAGTCCGCCATCAGTTTTAACTGCTATTAATTTTCTATTTAGAAAACGTTCTGCTCGTTTCTGAAATCTTATAAACGTATGAAATACGTCCGACTTTTTCTTAATGGGAAATACAGTCACTTTTCTCGAGTAATCGTCAATTATACTCAAGAAATATTTATTACCGCCTTGACTTTCAGTTGGCATTGGAACACAAAGATCCATATGCAACAATTCCAGTGGACGTTTTGATCTTACGGCCCCCGTCTTTTTAAAGGAAACTCTCTTGGACTTGGCTAATTTACATGGAATACAAGGCGACTTATTATCAGCTAAACGTGGGAGACCTCTTACACTATCATTTTTACTAGTTTTTATCAAGTAATCGTTATTAATATGGCAAAAGCGTTGATGCCATATTTCAATTGATCCGCATTTTGTTTTGTCAGTTGCATTAACAACTGAATTTATTTCTGTACTCTTGGGTAAAATATAATGGTCAGGCTTAAAAAAATACAAATTTTCGTGGCGTGTCGCCGAGAACAACTTTAGCCAGTCTTTATTGAAAACGTTAATTTTACCCTTGCTACCCACAAAATGCGCACCTTTACTTTCTAATCTGGAACCGGATATCAAATTTCTTCTTAACTTGGGACTAAATAAAACATCTGAAAAAGTTATTTCAGGAAAACTATCCTTATATTTTACCAAAAATTTAAGTTTACCGATTCCCTCTATTGGACAACTTTTATCCTCCGTTGCTAACGACATTTTCATGTTAGATATTGGTCTAAAATCTAAAAATAAACTCTTGTCATTACAAAAATGACTCGTGGCAGCCGTATCTATTACCCAAACACCTTTATCAGAGTTTTCCTCAAATAAGTTACAATTAGTAACAAGGTGCTTATTTAATTCTATAATACTACATTCAGCTTCACAAAATCTTAAATTTATATTAAACTCTGTGTTATAAGTTTCACTTGAAGGAGGTTTTTCTCGAGACTTTTTCTCTTTACAATTTACTTTAAGATGCCCATATTTATTACATAAATAACAAGGACCTATCATCTTACTAGACCGTTTTAAATGTTTGGTAGTTTTACAGTTAAATACCTTACCGTCCTTTTTCTGATATTCTGTTTTACCACTTGGATCTGCAGGAGTTGCAGTCGTACCACCAGGAACTGTATTTACATTTCTAGGAACTTTACTCAACTTCTTTGATAGGAAATTGCTGAAGTAAATGGTCTCCGTTTTATCCAAGTCTTGCTTCATAAGTTGAAAACGATTGGCTTCCAATATCAGCTCCGCTTCAATTTTGACAGCTGTGAAGTCCTCTTTCCATCTGTAAATTTGTTGTACGGTAGACTGGAATTCCTGAGGAAGCCACCTTATTAATTGAAACCCTATGTAAAGGTCGTTCAATTTATGACCTGCCTCTTGTAGCCTGGTTGCCGCCATCTTTACACGAGATATGAAGATTCCGACATCTTCCCTTGGTTGGTATCTTGTTCCGAAGAATTCATCCAAAAGCTGGATAACCCTGGCTCTTGTAACTGGTTCAAAATGATCCTTTAATATCTTCCATGCCACTACTCCATCAGTTGTGTCTATTATCAGATTCTTCAGATCTGAACTGATGCTAGTGTAAATCAGCGTATAGCATCGATCTTTCCGTAGTTGGAAGTCACACTTTTCCTTGTAGGTTGCCCCTTCATCAGGTTCCTCCGGCTTGGTCTGTATAATAAATTGCCAGCAACCATAATGCATTAAGATTACTTGCATATCATGTTTCCATGTGTTCCAATTATTTTGGGTTAACACAGGAATCTGATTGTTCACTTCCATATATTCGATACTCTATTTAGTATACCAGCAACTGAAGTTCTTCAGAAATAATTCTATACTGGAACAATATTTAAATGGACAAAGTTCATGTTCTGGTTCAACTGCTTAACCTGCCTCGACATAGAGCGTGGCCTGGGCCCATAACCACTATGATATAATTCTTCATGATGAATTAACGTAAGCAAAGCTTAGCAGCGAAATTTAATGTCGAGGAGGCATAGTAATAAAGCAGTTTCGTTAAAAACATTTTTATTCTTTCAATAATTCAAGTGAAACTTCTCGCCACTGAAGCAAATAAAAACATTTATGTTAAAAAAGTATAATCATCAAAATATAATATTACCAAACTTTGGTTTAACTGATTCGAACCATCTTAAAAAATACTGAGCAACAAACCAGTTGCACATCTCATATGCCCCCAATCGAAGAGCAAAATCACCTCGTCCGAAACCGACGATCTTTTCTCAACCAACCTCGGTCTCCTTAAATACTTACACGAGCCAAGTTAGTTAGATCTGCATTTCAGCCGTTGCCAACTACAAATCTCGAAACTCGCACAAAGGTCGGGTTCGAATCAGTTTATTTACTTGAGATCATGGCGCGTGGTTGGAAAAACTTAATGACCATAAAAATTCGGATCCTAAAATAATTTTTTTTTTCAAATGTCTAACAGATTTATTAATTTGGTTGTAATTAATTAGGGATCCAACATATTCAGATTTAGATAATATGCGAAGGGGAGTTAATAATCATAGGGGTAGTGAAAGGCTACGACACATTGAAGTGTGAAAAGGCTGAATCGACCAACTTTCTAGCCAGGGGTCTGAACCCCGGACCACCCGGATACACTACTACTTCTCTCTCTCTTATATATATATATATTATGTGTGTGTGTGTGCGTGTGTGTGTGACAGTATTCATTTCATGATTTGTAGTTGCGTTAGTTAAAAAATAACTTGATATTAATCACAGCATCGTTTATTTAATTTTAACACACCAGATTTACTTTGAGTGTGCTCTTCACTCTAGAGCCAAATTGTTATAAAGAAGGAATTATTCATTTTCTTCTTCTAAATACGAAGAATAACAGGAAAAATGTAATTTAAAATGTATAATCATGTGATCAAGGGAAGGGAAATGTAAGTTATTTATAGAAGTTACATCCTGTTTTAGGGAAAAGTTTCACCCACTTAATAAGGTACGCTTAAGTTGTTAAGATATTCTTTCTTTCGAAACGCAAACAATTCAGTCAAAAATTTATAGTCTTATTCACTGGTCTTCAAAGTGTGTTCCACGCAACCCTAGAGTTCCACGAGTCAGAATACAAAAGTGAAAAGGAAAATTATAAATGTGTAAGCAAAATGGATTCATGTACTCAATGAAGTTTGTATAACCATAATTTGATACTCGTTGGTAGAATGCTTTGCAAAACTAAAGGTTTTTTTAATGAAAAATGCTCCTTTTTTCATTTGTGAAAAAACCCCATCCATAATGAAAGAGAGGGGACAACTTATTCATATATCACCCGATTTAACATTAAAATCTAAATTTAAGCAAGAAAAGCTTTTAAACTTTCGGTTGCAAATTCATGCACAATACAAAATTTATTCGCTAAGAAATCCACATCTTAATGCCCTTCAGAATAATGTATTCAAGTGAAAAATATTTCTCAACGGGACAAAAACAAAATGTCAAAACAAATTAAGTGCAGGATATGGAATGTGTGATTGCAGAGAATTTCAATAGACTTCGACACAGTTTGTGTTGAAAATGCAAACATATATCCCAGTGACTAAATACAATGCATGGGTAGGTGGCAGTTGGCTCTCAAATGAATAGTATGAAAATCTGAATAAATTACATTAAGATTACATTAAATTTTTTATTACCGAATAGAATCTTTTTTTCCAGTACATTAAGCACCTATAAACACGTTGAACCCCTCTAAGTATTATTTTAAGACCTATCGAACTCTGGAAAGGGGTTCCCCGAAAACATCGAGTTCTAAGGGTTGTGTGAGTTAAAAAAGTTTCAAGATCACTGGCCGAATTCTTTTAATGAGGAATCAATAATAAATCAGCAAAAATATAGGTTTTAATCGTTTCATGCAAGAGGGAATGTTTCTAAATAAGGTATTCGAATTGAAGATTTAGAGAAAAAATAGGAAGGAGTAGAATTTTATGTGAATATTAAGTTATTACATGTTATATATATATATATATATATATAATATATATATATATATATATTGGAGACTTACATTGTATAATCAGAGCTTACATTTTTTTGTTAGAATAAATATTCAGTAATATTTTATAAAAGTTTATAAGAGCTATTTTCTTATCAATTCATCGTTATTGTTCATAGTTTTTGTTTTAAAAATAAAAGCTCTTCAATACTTATAAACTTAGAATGCTTTTACACGAATACACTCTTATTATGAACCAACAGATACAAAAATCATATATTTGCGCATTTATTTGTTTGCATTGTCAAAAATATTAAGGAATTTTTTTCTAATACAGTTCATTTACTCACTTTTGAATTTGCATAATTATAAACAAGTTTGTAAACCATTGAATTATTCCGAGTTATCTAAGCAAAACTGCTTTACTTTTTTGGACTTTATTTTTTTATCTTTAGTAAAATCAAAACCTTTTAAAAAACCCAAATTATTATTTAATTTTTTAAACACGATCCCTATGTATACTGATCAAATCGTATCATTTTTATAAAAATGTTCTCTAATGAAAAAAAAACCCACTTCAACTAAAATTGAACCGTATAAAACACTTTAAAATTAATATAGATTATACAAAATCATTTCATGTAAAATCTTTATTACTTTTTCTCCCGTTATTTTGCCTTAATGCTTCCTGCTGCATTTTTCCCTTTATAATCATTCCCAATTTTATTCATACCTATTAATATGACACAAAATATCAGTTTCATTAAACGGGTACTTTATCAAACTCAAATCATTTTTCATTATTTTTGTATACTCGTTAAATAGCAGTTTAACATAAAAGATCATTTTAATCTTAGATTTAGATTTACTCTTGAGTTTCAATACAAACAGGCACTCATTGGCATCTCTTGTAATTTAATTACCTCGCTTCTCTAAAGTTAAGTAGTTTGAAACTTTCATAACGATGCTAAATATTTTAATGAAACTGAACGAGTTAAGCACGAATACAGAATTATTCATTACCTCGATCATTAAATATAATTTAATGGCATACGAGAAGAGGTGTAAAATGAGATAATGATAATTCTTTGCTCTCCAGAAAGATTCTGTGTATGACGTGGAAAGATTGCTCTAAAGTCTTACCCCTTCCAGCTCTATTTTTGAAAATTTCATATCTAAAGAGGACGTCAGAGCATCACTTTCTATAATATTCATCCAGACATACTCAAGAATTGATTATATTGTTAAGCACATAAAGTAATTACGTGAATAATTTTTTAGAAATTTCGATTTTTTATCGTGATATAATTATTATATATTATATATATAGCAGCGATTTCATCCTCTGTTACACACACACACAGAAAGTGGCTTTGTTTATTATTTTAAAAAAAATCTTAATCTTGCAACACATAAATTATTAGAGTTTCAGATAGAAATTACTGAATTTGCAAAAATGGAAAAAAGATTATTTTGAGTTAATTTAACATTTATTTGGGAAAATAATTGCTTGATCGATGCCTTTATAAACTAACAACATATAGAATTCTAGGAAAAAGTAATTGCATGACTTAAGAAAATAATTACAAGATTTTGAACTTAAACAGATGTCTTGATGATTTTCATGTATTTTACTTTTTTGGTGAGGGAGAGAAATTTAAATATTTTCTATATAATAATCGATATATTTAGTACCACAAAATAATGTACTATAATACTCCCATGTTGTGA
Source organism: Trichonephila clavata (assembly GCA_019973975.1). Taxonomy (NCBI): domain Eukaryota; kingdom Metazoa; phylum Arthropoda; class Arachnida; order Araneae; family Nephilidae; genus Trichonephila; species Trichonephila clavata. The sequence goes on along the minus strand of BMAO01035804.1, from coordinate 180,108 downwards.
TTAATTAAATAATACTGTCCTTGATGGTTACAGGAACAAGATATTTTAATGTTCATTACATTCCACAACACAAGGAGACACACACACACAAAATACATACAGTGTAGGAATGAAACTTAAAAGGTTAAAAAGAGGGATAGGCTTTCCCTGACTCCACGTGTGCACATTACTGGGGACGATCCGGAGTAGAAGGCAGAGGAAAAAATGTTCTCCTTCTCCCCCCAAAAGAACAAGTAGTGCCACCTGGCTGTCGCTAATAATCAAGGGAAGGCAGAATTTAAATGTAGCTGTTACATTCTCCCCCTACACCGCCGAAGACCGTCTAGGCGAGGTGGTGTACTATCAGACAATATGGCATTCTCTCCGGCAGTTCCTCTAGGAATCAGTGGTTGCTTGCGAGGCCTTCCTCTTCTCCTGAGAGGTACTACAGGAGACTGGGTCTCTGTGACATTCAGAATAGGTGTTAAAGCTGAGGCATGGCAGACACCTAAGGTTTCGGCAGGTTTGTCACAACTGGCTACTACAAAGGTAGTGGGAGATCTCTGGGATAGCACAATGTATGTCCCGTCTCTCCTAGGCATCACTTTTGCACTCTTATTTTGACTTGCTTTACTTAATGGGCGCAGTTTTACCCATACTAGATCATTAACTTTACAGTCAGGACTTGATCTACGTGATTTGTCTGCAAATGGTTTTTGACGATCTTGACTCTTCTGAATTTTTTCCTTAATTTGTCACATATATCCTTCAAAGCTTTTTAAATAGGGTGTAAATTCAGGTACAAAATTATCGTTATGGATGACGGATTGTAGATCAGTATTTACTTGGTCCAAAGTTCGTAATTCTCTGGCGAAGGTTAGGTATGCTGCCGTGTGATCTGTGGATTCACATTTTGCAGTATTCAATGCAAACCTAATAGCTGGTAGCTTTTCAATCCATAATGTATGGTTGTTACCTACTATCATTGCCAAGTGAGGTTTCAAATCCCTATTTTTTCTTTCTACTGGATTTGCCTGTGGGTGATATACGGGGGAATGAGACTTTGATATCCAAGACATAACATAACTGCTGCATTACCGCACTTACAAATTGAGTTCCATTGTTACATATTAGTCGGCGGGGCACTCCTTACCTTAGGAAGACTTCATTTAGAAGTGTTTTGGCCCATTATTTATCAGTGTAGCTTGCTTTAAGGGAAATAATTCTACCCATTTTGTTGTGTAATCTTCCTCTATGAATATCCACTTTTTACCTTCTCTTTTTTCTGGTAAAGGACCAAAAAGATCAATAGCTATGCTCCCAAATCGTTGAGCTAGAATAGGGGTCTGCAGAAGACCAGCAGGTTTCTGATTTGTGGCTTTATATATAATGCACTCTGAACAGCTCTTCACATAATAGGCAATAAATTTTCTCATACGTCCAGTAATATTTTGAAGAAATTCTAGAAAAGGTACCATCAGCTCCGTAATGTCCAGTGGTGGGAGCATCGCGTGGTGCAATATATATATATTTTAATATCTTCTCTCTCTCGTTGTACACGCCTATTACTAACCTCTTGGGGTTTCTTCTGGGGAAACATTTTTAACAACCAACTTTCACCGAAGGTAAGAAAATGTGGTTATGCAAATTAAGTATATTATATAAATTCTGTATTCGAGTTTTAAGAGTTAGTTAGTGAGCGGAGGATCGTGAATTTATTAAGTGTAAATCTAAGTTTATAAAAGTATCAATTGAAGAATTCCAAGAGAGGATCACTTGGAGGTGATCGAATCCAGTTAAAGATTACCGTTCAAGGCCTCAACAGTGGGACTTCACAAGAGTACAGGTATCGTGAGCCTTATTTAATTAGAAGTTAAAGAATAACTTATTAGAGCATGGTGGAGTTGAAATTGAGCCTGTATAGGTTATCCTGGAATCAGTTGAGGGTCCGTAATATAATCCCCAGGCTAACGGGTCTCACCTTCGCGCTCTGCATACTGATCAGCATTCTTATTTGGATTATTATTGTGCTTGCTTGATATTTTGTGATAGTAAAATAATTAGTGAATCATGCCGACTGATTATTCAGTTCTTCCCATCACATCTAGCCTCTAGCCAGGTCCGAGAGTAGACAAGGGGGATTAGAGGGAAGCAGGAAACGACACGCATTACATCGTGAGCAGGGACAACTAGTTGAGCTTCATCGACTTCAGCATGAGGTGAGTACCGGTATAGTACTCCCGGATTCATAACATACCCTCTCCTAGTTCAATTGGTAAAGTTATCTCCCTTGTTGGGGTTTTCAAAGCAATCAATTATCTTTTCTAACTCACACAGGATCCTTCAATTGTTCTGTTCTTAGTTCATGAGTTGTTCTTGTCGGGAAATCAATAATTATAGTTCTTAATTCACAAATTTCTTCGTCCTTAGACAATGGTCTAGAAAACATATCTACAATAACATTGCATCTTCCGGGAAAATAATCAATCTTCAGATTGCAAGATTGTATTTGAAGTGCCCATCGGGCTAATCTTCCGGTTGGTGATGTTAAACTCCTCGGTCACTTTAACGTTTGGTGGTCGGATGCCACTGTAATTTCTGCACCTTCAATATACCCTCTAAATTTGTTTAGGGCCCAGACTACAGCCAATGCTTCTCGTTCTGTTGTCGAGTAATTCTTCTCGGCAGAGCTTAAGAGTCTACTGGCATATTCTATTGGCTGTTCCTCGGCGGGTTTTTCTCCTTGTAGTAGAACTGCACCTAGGGCGTAACTACTTGCATCCGTTTGGATGATAAAAGGCTTTTTAGGATCAACTTGTTTCAGTATTGGCGGGGCTATTAAACATTGCTTGAGGGTCTGAAAAGCTTGTTGCTCAATTTCACTCCATTTCCAAGCAGTACTTTTCTTTGTCAAGTTGCTAAAGGGTCTACCAATATCTGAAAAATTCGGGATGAATTTTCTGTACCATGAGCAAGTCTGTAAAAAGGACTGTAGCTGCTTTAATTTCTCGGAGAAGGAATGCTTTGTATCGTTGCAGTTTTATCCTGATCCACCTCTATTCTCTTAGGAGTTATCCATAAACCAAGGTATTTTACACGAGAGCAAACAAACTTACATTTTTCTCTGTTAGCACATAATTTAAATTTTTAAGTCTGTCGAAGACCATTCTTAAGTCCTCAGTGTGTTGTTCAAACGTTTCAGACAACACGACGATACACAGATAATCTAAATACACCAGAAAATTTACACTTGGCAGTTCATTACGAACTTGGTCCATAAGACGCCGAAATGTCGATGGGGCATTGCGAAGTCCAAATGGCATTCTTTTGTACCTAAATGTACCAAAAGGTTAAACGAATGCAGTCTTGTCCTGGTCCACTGAATTGACCTCTACCTGATCGTAACCGGATTTTAAATCAAGGGTAGACATAAAAGCAGAAGATTTGCATCATGTAAAAGAGCATCCATAAGGGGCAGGGGATATTTGTCAGGTATAGTAATCGCATTTAGTTTACGATAATCTATGCACAACCTAACAGTTCCATTAGACTTGGGCACTAAGACCACTGGAGTTGCGTATGGGGACTCGCATTCGTCTATAATATTATTAGCCAAAAGGTTATCAATTTCTTTCCTTAAGAGTTCTTTCCTGTTTGGAGATAGTCTATAAGGTGCGGTTGAAACTGGTGGGTGGTTACCTGTGTTTATAAAGTGTTTCACGAATGGAGGTGGTTCTCTCCCTGGTCTGAAGACATCTTTACTTTAATTAAGCATTACCATCAAATAATTTCTTTCTTCTACATTCAGGGCCTGTCCTTCTTCTCGCAAATGGAGATAATCAGTCTCAGTTTCATCAACAGGGTTGCTTTGTAATGGAACATCACTGGTAATTGAATTTGTGGAACAAGAGCTACTATTTATTTCGGCAGGGTGTAGCGAACATTATTACAAAGTCCAATTACTTCAGAGATCAAACCCACTGATGACGTCAGAGACGAAAAGTTGATAGTGACTGCCTTATTGTAAGGGGGAGGGGACAGGGTTTCCCTGAAATGCATTTCCCCTCCGTTCCGAGAAAAATCCCTCAAAAAGGACATGCGGAGAGACCGGTTCTGAGAGGGTCCCGGCTGGAAGCGAGAGAAGAAACGTGGTCTGTAAAGATGGTGTGTTAGATTTTTATGTAATGAAATTTGTATACTTCGTATGCAATACGTCACAAGAGCTGTCGTCTACAGGCAAAGGAATATCTTTTCAGAAAGGTATCCTAAAGCTTGGTTTGTTACCAAAATACCAAAAATTATTACGCATGCCCATTAAGATTCCTGATGTCCTTACAAAGTCAAGACCTAGAAGGGTGCGGTTACCTTTTCCATATGGCAAAAAATTAAATCTGTTTGGAAAGTTCGTCCACCAATGGTGATTGGCACTTTAGCGTTTTGAACAAGGGATGTGGATTGTTGACCATCAGCTAAACACATAGCAAAATGAAAATCTGCGAATTTTTGTCCACGATTCTTTAAAAAGTTAAACATTAATCCTCCTCCAACTGACTGGCTGGCTCAGCACAAACTGTGCCTGTAGCTTCATAGACTTTAATGTCAAGTCGAGTTACTGGAGAGGTAATACAGGAGAACATCTGTATGGCGTTGACAGAGGCACTCTCTTTTTCTGTAAGCATTTCGGACATTTCAATTAAATAAATCCAGGGTTGCCACAACCATAACGAGAAATAGGTGGGTGACAACCAGTGTTAATATTTTGTGCTGGTATGTAGCTAGAGTTAACAGAAGTACTGCTTGGTTACCCGAAACATTCTTTTCAACTTTGAATAAATGACATTTTCTAAACTCAGGACTGCCTGTGTTTCTGGTAAACAGAGGTTTATTTAGCTCTTGTGATTTAGAGAGTTTTGTTAGTTTTTGAGAAGGAGAATTAACATTTTCATACGTGCCCAGATTTTCTGCTAACACGACAGGATCATTAAGTTTTTCCCAACTGTCTAGGAAATGATTCTTATACTCGGGGACGATCCGGGGTAGTAGGCCGAGGAAAAACGTTCTCCTTCCCCCAAAAAAGAACAAGTAGCGCCACCTGGCTGTCGCTAATAGTCAAGGGAATCAAAGTTTAAATGTAGCTGTTACAGTATAAATCTAATGTAATTTCCACGTTAAAAATGAATTTGAATATAGATATTTGAACTGTTCTCTTCAAGTATTCACACATCCATTAGTCCACAATTGTCCGATGTATAATCAAGTGACCGATTATTGATTGCATCAATGGAGACTGTAAGTTACCGTAAGTAATGTTTATTTATCTCTCTTACAGCCTATTGGAAGCACATTGATACTATCTCTTTAGTAAAAGCTAGTTTCTAGATCTTTAGTAACGTACATATTTCAAATAAAATTCCATTTTAAGAAAGTCGAAGTTATTTATCTCCAGGCATAAAAATGTTTCTGAATCCATTTCTACTACCTCGTACATTCGGATAGATTTTAAGAATAAGTAAATTAATTTAATCATTAGAACTGTCATAAACATTAACCACTTTAATTTTTGAGTGCTATATGTTGTAAGTAACCTTTTGTTGTTGTTGTTGTTGTCTGTAGTTATATAACTATAATGTGTGTCCCTAGAATTAGATATATTACTTCCACCAGACAGCTCTGTCCTCTGTACTTACAGAACAAAATTTTGTCGTAACGGGGTGGATTGCAGTATTGTTGCTTTAAATGCGAAAGCGTACGTGCGCACACACACATACACAACATTTATATGCATTATAGTAGTAAGAAGATAATCAATAATCTTAATCATGAGAATATACAGTCTTTTACAAAAGGTTTTGAAAAATAAATCAGTGACCATTTGAGTTCTTTTCTTATACAGGGTGATTCTAAAGTCATGGGACAAACTTTGAGATGTGGTAGAGTTCACTAAAACAAAGAATTTGTGTATTGGAATATAGGTACTGAGTTGTGGTGAGGCGCAAACAGAAAAATAACACATTAACGGAAACATTAGCAGCATACTTAACGAGTGATTCAGTAAAAAAAAATGTTAAAAGAGTTTTAGGAATTGCATCCACCAACCGTCATGCATGCTTGGTGACCTTTATGGTGGGATTGGCTGACAATATTGGCGATTACTGAAGGCAGCAAAGCGGTATTCCAGTGATCTGCTACATTACCAAAACCGGTATTTGCGGTTGAGATTACAGTCGTTAGAGTGGTTTTACTTATAGCGAAAAGTCAGACATGCATCTAATGTACAGAGCTGTTAATGGTAACGGCAGAGAAGCACTACGGCTGTATCAAAACCATTTTCCAAGCAGATGCATGCCGAACCAAATAATATTTCAGCGATTACATCGACAGCTGTGTGAAAATCGTTCATTTACTGCCAGTACTGATGGTAGATTGAAGACTGTACGATAAACACACCTGGAAGAGGTCCTCTTGGACCATGTGGACGAAACACCCGGAAAAAGTATAAGGGCTGTTGCATGTCGTGTACATGTCAATCAACCAACCATTTTGAGAGTTTTACTGTTTGACTGTTGCAAGATACAATTTCTGTTTTAACATTTTCTCTACGGAATCACTCGTTAAGTATGCTGCTAATAAACCTTTCATGTTTCCGTTAATGTGTTATTTTTTTCTGCTGATGCCGAAACGTGGCACTTCCGCCCATAGAATTCTAAACAAAAATTGTCTGCTTAAGAAGATCTACCGCCCCTCAAAGTTTCTCCCATGATTTTAGAATCACCCTATGCAAGCAAAAATGCAACACATAAGATTACATTACAACTATGCCGATTAAGAATTAACGCAATGATTAGAATTAAGTTTTTTCATTCAAATGTGTCGAATTTCTTGGTTTGGGCCTTTAATTTATTATAAAAAGTAAAATAATATGTACCTCCTTTAATTAGAAAGGAATATAATTTTTTTGTCTTTTTTACATTCATCCATATACTCGTATATATATACACTATCTGGCCAAAAGTATCCGGACACCCCTTAAGAAAGTGGTTCTGGCGAGTGACGCAATTTGATACGTAATTGAAAGCTATAAATGTGTTGGTAGAGGTTTGTCAGATTGTATTTATGCGTTTGTGAAGTAATGAGTAAGTCAAAGGAGCTTAGTGAGTTTGATCGTGGCAGTATAGTGGGATGCCACCTTTGTGGGAAATCAGTTCGTGAGATTAAGGACATTCTACAGAAGCCTAAATCTACTGTGAGTGATGTAATTGTGAAGTGGAAACGTCGAGGTAGAGTGAAACGGCAGAAAAACGGACCAGTAGGCAGAAAATACTTGGTGAAAGAGCCGCAGAACTCTGAAAAGGGCAGTGAAACAAAATCGCAAGTCCTCGTTGGTGGAAATTTCTCAGGAGTTCCAAAGTTCATCAGGAATTAGTGTTAGCAGCAGGACTGTCCGTCGAGAGTTAAAACACTTGGGATTTCATGGTCGTGCAGCCGCTCACAAGCCAAACATCACTCCACAGAATGCGAAGCATCAATTGTAATGGTGTAGAGCTCACCGTCATTGGACTGTGGACATGTGGAAAACTGTTCTTTGGAGTGATGATTCTCGCTTTACAGTCTGGCAGTCGGATGAACGCGTCTGAGTTTGGCGGATGCCCGGCGAACGTTTCTTTAGTGACTGCATTGTGCCGACTGTTAAGTTTGGTGATGGAAGCATAATGGTGTGGGTGTGTTTCTCGTGGTTTGGCCTGGGTCCGTTAGTTCCTGTGATTGGAAACATGAATTTTGAGATGTATGTAGACATTCTGGACAATGCTGCACTCCCAACTCTATAGCAATATTTCGGGGAAGGCCCATTTCTCTTCCAGCAGGATAACTACTCCATTCACACATCGAGGCTTGCACAGACGTGGTTTGACGAAATGGGTGTTCAAAAACTGGACTGGCCTCCTCAGAGCCCCGATATAAATCCCATAGAACACTTTGGGACGAATTAGAGCGCAGATTACGTAGCCAGCCAAATCGACCATCCTCAATGCAAGTATTCACTTCAGCTGTGATGGACGCCTGGAAGGCAATTCCTATGGTCATTTATCAAATATTAGTGGAAAGTCTTCCCAAACGTGTGCAGGCTGTCATCCATGCAAAAGGAGGACCAACATCATATTAATATTTGCCTCAGGACGCTCTAAGTCCATACCACTGGGTGTCCGGATACTTTTGGCCAGATAGTGTATATATACAAAGAAATTTTTTCTAAATAGTAAGGATTAAATTTCTATAGTTTATTAACAGGTTATTATTTTAAATTTATTATTCTTCCTAGATAGTTATAGATACCCCCAATTTCTAATTTTGGATAACATTACTTTTTTAAAAATTTTTTTAAAATTTTATATTTTTTAAATCATAAAATCTTAGTGTCCTTAAAATGATGGTAGTATAATTCTTAATTTAATAATTCTATTATTTTCATACTTTTGCTAAGTGCTACTTTTCAGCCATTGCTTTACTTTGAATATGTATTTGGGTCCAGAATCTGGCAATAATTTGTTTATTGTACTCAGATTTAGCCCGGGCTCTGCGTTTCTGTATGCAATTTTTAGGTAAGTTACCTTTTTCTCATAAAGGATTTAGATTTCCTATCCATTATTTTCAATCGTTTTTTGCTCAGAAACAGAAAGGGGGAAGGTTGACTGGCCACAAAACATGCACAACCCTACTTTTATATAAAATTTTTTTGTATATAAGCTGTCCTAAGTCAGCAATGTTGATAATACTGTAGCATCCATTCTTTTATATTTTTATATTTAACTCTATTATTTTAATTTTTCATATTTCCTTTAAAATTTGTTGTCTGGTTATCTCGCAATTTCAATTCTTTTCAGTTTTAATCATGTTTATTAATCTCTCTCTTGTAGAGAAATTTTGATTATATATATATATATATATATGAACGTCAAGACATTTTGTTTTAACCGTCTTTATTCAATGAAATCATTTTGTAATCTGTTTGTAAGAGAGAGAGAGACGGACACGTGTTAACCATATGAATAGGCGGCCCCCTCAGAAGCCATATGCTCTTCAAGTACGCTTCCGATTTAAGAGACATACTTGAGAATTTAAGTATGGACACATAAGGTAATAAAAATTAATGGTCGGAGTCGGTAAACTTCTGTTAAGCCATATGTTCTTCATTCCCGAACTGGGTAATAAATTTAATACTTGAAAATGCAACGGGAAAATAAAAGTTAGAAGTGGCTAGGGATGTAATTTTAGATCTAATCCAATTATCCTTATATATATATATATATACACCGGTCTGTCCCTAGTGCTCCCACCAGACTACACTCTCTCGTCTTTCTCCTTGTGGAAGACCTTTAATTTCTTGATAATAAGAGTTTTTGTGAAAAATATAATTTTCATATATTACTAGTTGAATAACACTGGGCACACAACAAAAAAGAAACAATTTTTTGTCTCAGAAAGAAAAACATGTGATTCTAATAGCATGGCTTCACCTGAATTCAAATATGATGCCGAGTTTTCTTCATCACGCAAGGTTTTCGAGAAACAGGCATTTATATTTTGAAACACTTTAATATTTTCTACATTCTTAAGTACACAATATTCGAACATTCGGAATCACCTGGAAATTAAGAAATCACGATTTTCTTTTATATTTCGCCTGTGGAGTATCCCTCTTGATAGTCCAACAATAATCGGCCAGCATATTAGCATTCCATTTGCCTTGATACCTCTTTTCTATCGCTGAAATCTCCTGATGAAAGCGTTCCCCGTGCTCATCGCTCACTGCACCAAGATTTCCCGGGAAGAAATCTAAGTGCGAGTGCAGGAAGTATATTTTTAAGGACATATTACAGCCCAAATTTTTATACGATGTTATAAGATCATGAACAATATCACGGTAATTTTCCGCCTTTAGATTTCCCAAAAAACTGTGAGTCACATTTTTGAATGCTTGCGAAGCTGCTTTCTCCAGTGGATTAAATAGTTCCTCAAACTTCTCATCATGAACTAGTGATCGTATTTGTGGACCCACAAATATCCCTTCTTTAATTTTTGCTTCACTAATTTTAGGAAACTTCTGTTTTAAGTACATGAAACCAAGAGTATTGCCCATGGCTTTCACGAAATTCTTCATTTACCCTAGTTTGATATGTAACGGAGGTAGGTACACATTTTTAGGATTACACAATGCGTCATGTTTCACAGTTTTTTCTGTCCAGGAATGAATGATTCGCGTTTAGGCCATTCTTTTCTGATGTAATGGTTTTTTTCTGTCCCTACTATCCCAAAGACACAAAAAACAACAGTACTTTGTGTAACCAAGCTGCATACCAAGAATAAGTGCAATTACCTTCAAATCACCCCAAATATTCCTATCATACACTGCATATTGAATCTTTGGCAATATAAATCGAAAGTTTTCGTATGTTTCTTTCATACTAGCAGAGTGAGCCACAGATATTGATGGGAATTTATTTCCGTTATGCAAAAGCACTGCTTTTAAATTTGATTTGGAGGAATCAATGAACAAGCTCCATTCTATAGGGTTGTGTTCAATACCAAATGTCTCCATAAGAGAAGTGTCATTACAAAACACTAGGACATTTTCTTCAGAAAAATAGTCTTTACATTTAGAATGACGAGGACGATATATACATATCTTTGTATTCTTTTGAAGAAGATTCCATCCTTTTAGCCGGGAAACAAGCATTCCAGACAGTTTTTTGGATAACTTTTAAATCTCGTATGGAGATTGTTAAGATCTTCTTGAGTCAATAAATGAGGCTCAGATGAACAGCTTGGTTCAAAAGTTGCATCACCACAAACTGTATTTTCTTCTTCCTTACTTCTATCGGAATCTGAGCTCTCTTCATCTAATGTCACATATTCTGAAGGCTTTGCTATGGGCAATTCTTCGCTGTGTGGAACTGGTCTCATTGCAGATTGCACAAGTCGGGGTACACCACTGTATGTTTCGATGTTGACGTAATCCCTTTAATGTTTGTTAAGCAGAAATAACTGTCAGAGGAGTGATCTTTGGGTTCCCTCCAAATCATAGGGATAGCAAATGGCATGTGGCGAGTGCCATTCTTCCATACAATGAGAAGCCTACTACACGATACACAACATATATGTGGGGCCCAGGGCTTTGTTTGGTCCTCCACTTTACACCCAAAATAAAGTTCATAATACTTTTTTATTAATGGAGTAAGGTTTCGCCTTTGAAACTTGAGCATCACTTTACCACATATATAACAAAAGTTGTTATGATGATTTAAACAAGCTCTATGCATTTTATAACAAACAACAAATTAAAAGAAATAAATTTGTAAATTCGTAACATACAACAATCCAGACACAAAGCACTCACAATTACGTGTTTACTGGTTCACTACTATCTCACATCTGACATCGTTCTAATGAATGCATGCTAGTCTAGACCATGTCTGTGCCTGTCTGTTGTATCTGATGCCAAAGTGTCTGTACATGTCTGAACTTGCACAACAGTAGCAATTATACCATTTGAGTTAGCTCATGTGGTTCCATCACATTTACAATGCTTTAGGAGTTTTTATTTTACAGCGGACAAATGGTCGTTTATTAAAAAAATATTCAAACACATTAATTGAAATTAAAATTAAAAAAACTGTGGGGGATGAAGGAATTTCGAATACATATTTGAAAACACGATAAAAAACTGCATTAAGTACAACTATTGGTACTCATGAGACAAAAATCATGTTGACCAGTGTAATAGAAAGATATTTATCATACTTAATTAGTTAATTCAAAGAATATTTGTTATAAGCTATTTTGTGAGAATTTTAACCATGTCTCCAATATCTATGGAGTTAGATAAATCTTCAAAGTCATTGGTATGGATAGAGATAATTTTTTTACCATGCATATACTTAATAATATCTATGCTATTCCGAACAATAATAGAATTATCAATATTGTCTAATGTGGATTGAATAATCTTTTGTAGCTTCCTACCCGGAAGTGTACTATAAGTTTTAAAGCCATTCGTTATAGTTCTAAATTTAATAGGATTTTTATGAGATTTTGGAGTTAGGAAAGTATAAGGGAATTAAATATCCGAAATACGTAAATCTAGTTTTTTTTTATAAAAAGCAGAAATTCGATTAAAAATTTCTCTATTGCTTGAATTAGATTTTTTAAAAGCAGTATTATTATGAAAATGTCTGTTTAGCATATCAGCATACAACCACTTGCAAATAATTGCATAATTACCTGGAACTTTATCAACATAAACAATAATGAAATTCTTTTGTAGTTCTACAATCTGATGCTTAATATTTTTGTAAGTTAAATCACAATTAGTTTTATAGTTAATATTTTCAGTAACTCTTTTAAGACATTGCATTTAAATTCATTAAAAGCTACAATAGGAAACTGTATTTAATTTCTAGTTTTGTAATGAAGTTATAAATATCCTTAGAAATTTGTTTTTAATGGCATCATTATTATTAGAGATCATTAAACTATAACTAGTACCTTTGGACATTATCTCCCTGATTATCTTCAACAATATTTAAATTCCCTGTTACACATGTTTGTGATTATCGTTTATAAATTCACGATAATCTTTACAATTAGAAACAATGGTATTATTATACAAATCATTAACACTATTGTAATTAAATATTGAGCTACCAATTTTTTTATTATACTTAAAAGCCTTTTTAATGCAAACATTATTGATAGGTAATCTACGTACATACTTATTAAATATTTTTGAAAAATTAATGTTATTATAAGATTTATTCATGAATAAAATGGTATAATACTCAGTAGTATTATTTACCAAATCTTTATCTTCAAAATTGAATTGATGAATGAGAAAATTAATAATATCCTTAATAATATGTAAGGCATGGCAGTCTTGAAAATCATTCATATTGAGGATAACTTTAGTATACTTAATTTTTTTTTGTTCGAACCGAACAGGAAATGTTTAATATGTTTAATGTTAAAAGACTTTTGAAAAGTTGTTACATAAATCATAATTTTAGGAACATTCTTTACTGGTAGTTTGCCAGTTCTTTTCTTCCTTTTACCTCTTTTAATATTCGTTTAATTTTTCTTACATTATCACTATTATATAAATATTCCTTGTTATCATTTTTTTGAATGCTAACTAACACATTTTTACCAAAGTGTGCGGTATTCAGAACATAAGGATAAATAGTGTTATAAAATTTAATGAAGTGGCTCTCCCACCACAGTCTATTTTTAATATGTGGGACTATTCTAAGAATGGAAATATCAATATTTTCAAAGCCATGTAGAGATGAAAGTGCCTAATTTAAATTTTATAATCATTATTGTTATTATTTTTGTAATTTTTGGTATTTTATCTATGCAGGTAAACGAATATTGATATTATTGCTTGTTTGGCCAATGTATTTAAAATTAAAAAAATTTTATATCTTAACATATAAATGCGTATATATATATACGGAATATAAATAATAATTCTAAAATAAATTAAATATATATATATATATATATATATATATATATATATATATATATTAGAATGGACCTGTCTACTGTCGCAAGAATCTCTGGAGCAGTTTTGAAGCGAATGCCACGAAATTGTTCCTTTATCATAGGAATTAAGTCATAAGGACTTAGATCTGGGGGTTAATGGGCACTGTCCATTAGTGCGGCAACTGCATGCACTTTTGCTTTGCTGACACTAGGATGACCTGGCCGGTGCTTGTCTGCCATATTTTGGTGTCCTTCATTGAAGGCTTTTACCCATATTGCTACAGTTCTGTAAGGCAATGCAGATTCCCCAAAAGCCTCTTGAATCCCTAGATCACATTGTCGTGCTGTACGACCTCTGGTACATTCAATTTTTATCCAACTTCGTTCTTCTTGTTTTTAAAACATCCTGACAACACTTATTTTAGACTGCAAGCTAATACAAGGATAAGTTCTTCGAATCATTCCGAATGAGCGTAAAGTAAGAAGGACGAGTCTTTTGCTGAGAGGTAAGGTATGTATGTAGCTTACATGTGGTATACACGACATTCTTCGGTTTTGTTGTGTAGCGTTTTTACAGCAGTGTTGCCACTATTAAAGTTCCAACCCTCGTATATATATACGCTTAAGCTTTCATTAAGAAAGCTACGGAGGAATAGGATTTTTATCACTACACCTAAATTGTATAATGTGATTGGGCTGTTGATATTATTTCTTAATAATGAGAATGTGCTGTGTTTCTGATTCTAAATTTTCAATTTTTTTTTAATATATACTAATTCAGTCAGTCTGCATAAATTCGGCATGTCTTCATCTGATTCAAAACAGTAAAATTTCACTATTTAATGTCTCTTTGGAAGATATTATTCAAGAGTATTTAGAAAGAGAGATATTAATGAATCCTTTATGCGTGGTCTGTGCGAGTTGAATTTTTCTGGTGTGATCTGTTGGTCGGAGTCTGGTGTGATCGCTTTTAACTGATTATTATTCACTATGTTCTGGGTGCATTTTTTTAAAGATAAACTGTTCTTTAATCAGTGGAACGTAAAGATTTGAAATGCGTAATAAATGTTGTTATTTTATCATACTTCTGAAGTCTCCAGACTGGTACTCCAATAAAATAAGAGACTGACTACTGCAACGAATATCATTATCAGTCGTTTCTAATGCATTTGATTCATTCATTAAGAGTTTTCTTATTAGTCATACTCTCATTATTTGTGTAGAGTTACAACTTTATATTATTTTTGAACAAAAATTTAAATACATAATTTAAATTTTAGCTTTCAAATTTAAGCTAGATATCCTCCATGAATCCGTTCTGAGCCAATTGAATATGGAATGTTTAGAGGATATTGAATTATATATATACTAGCTGTTACCCGCCCGCTTCGCTGGATATTTCATGATGTTTTATAAATTTTTACTGCTTATATATATGTATAAATTATTGATATCTAAGTCCTAGCATTAAGAATTCGATTGTATTGAAAAATATACTTATACCTTTAACTGTCACAAAAAAAAGGGCAGAACTCATCTAATTTGTATTTTCTAAAAATCTCTAAAATTGAAGTATAGAATGATATTTGCTCTTTCGTAACCCAAAAACCAAGTGGATTCCCGCAAAACCAATTTTCGGTGGATCTCTACTCCGTAAATTGAACATGCAAGCCAAATTTCAAGTCTAAATCTAACAGAAAAAAAGAAGTTTTACTATCAATATCCCCGTAATCCCGTTGAGAGCCGTTTTCCAAAATAACCACTCTTAGAGGATATCAATTCAAGAAAAGAAAAATGCAAACCAAATTTCATTATTATAGTCCTTGTAGCTCGAAAAAAGTAATTTTTTTTGTCAATACGTCCCAGTAACCCCCTGCACCCCCCCTAATAACTTGATTTGCTTAAAATACATTAGTGGATCTCTATTCAACAAAAGATGTTAGTGGATCTCTTAGTGGATCTCTATTCAACAAAAGAAACATGCTTAACAAATTTCAAGTATATGGGTCTAACAATTAAAAACATTAATTTTTTTCTGTAACCCCTCTTGACCCCTCGCAAACATCCTTAGGAGTCAATTTTCGTTTCACTCTTTGTTAGAGGAACTCTATTCCATGAAAGGAACATGCCTACCAATTTTCAAGCAGGATGATCAAATAGTTTAAAAATGGAAATATTTATCGATTACGCCTCTTAAACTCCCGAAATTAAACTTGGTAGTAGATATTCGTAAAACCCATTTTGTAGCGGTTCTCTACTTTACGAAAGGAATCTGCTTAACGTCTAACAGTTTAAAAATGGGGATAATTGTCTATAATGCCACTTGAGCCCCCACAACGCCACTTCTGGGTCTTTTTTCACAAAACCCATTTTGTAGGGGAATTGCACTCTATGAAAGGAATCTGCTTAGCAAAATTTGAAGACTGTGCGTCCAATTAATTAAAAATGCAAAAAAAATTATCAATAACGCCCCTTGAACCCCCGCAACGCCACCTAGGGGTTGATTTTCACAAAACATATTTTGTAGTGTATTTCTATCCTATGAGAGGAATCTGCTTACTAAATTTCAAGACTGTGAGTCTAATGGTTTAAAAATAGAAATAATTATTTATATCTGCCCTTAACCCCGGCAACACCCCTTGGGGGTCAATTTTCTCCAAACCCGTTTTGTAGCGGATTTTACTCCATGAAAGAAACATTTCTACCAATTTTCAAGCAGCTAGGTCAAGTAGTTTAAAAATGAAAATATTTATCTATTATGCCACTTATACCCCGCAACGCCACTTAGAAGTCTGTTTTCACAAAACCTTCTTATAGCTGACTCTATTAAATAAATCTATTTATCAAATATAAAGACTGTGCGTCTAATAGTTTAAAAATGGAAATAATTATCTGTAACGCCCCTTAAGTTCCGCAACGCCACTTGGGGGCAATTTTCGCGAAACCCATTTTGTAGCGTATCTCTACCCTATGAGAGGAATCTGCTTACTAAGTTTCAAGACTGTACGTCTAATAACTTAAAAATCGGAATTTATAACGCCGCTTAAACCCCCACCCCCGCAACACCCCTTGGGGGTCAAATTCCCCCAAACCTGTTTTGTAGCGGATATTTACTCCATGAAAGAAACTTTCCTACCAATTTTCAAGCAGGTAGGTCAAGTAGTTTAAAAACGAAAATATTTATTTATTACGCCTCTTAATCCCCTGAAACGCCACTTAGAGGACTGTTTTCACAAAACTTTCTTATAGCTGATCTCTACTCTATGAAAGAAATCTTTTTATCAAATATAAAGACTGCGTCTAATAGTTTAAAAATGGAAATAATTATCTATAACGCCCCTTAAGTCCCGCAACGCCACTTGGGGGGCAATTTCCACGAAACCCATTTTGTAGCGTATCTCTACCCTATGAATAGGAATCTGCTTACTAAGTTTCAAGACTGTACGTCTAAGTAACTTAAAAATCCGAATTTATAACGCCCCTTAAACCCCCGCCCCCGCAACACCCCTTGTGGGTCAATTTTCCCAAAACCCATTTGTAGCGGATATTTACTCCAGGAAAGAAACTTACCTACCAATTTTCAAGCAGGTAGGTGAAGTAGTTTAAAAATGGATATATTTATCTATTACGCCCCTTAATCCCCCACAACGCCACTTAGAAGACTGTTTTCACAAAACCTGTTTTGTAACTGATCATTATTCTACGAAAGGAATCTATTTATCAAATTTAAAGACAGTGCGTCAAATAGTTTAAAAATGGAAATAATTATCTATAACGCCCTCTAAGCCCCTGCAACGCCACTTGGGGGTCGATTTTCACCAAACTGATTTTGTAGCGGATCTCTACTCTCTGAAAGGAATCTGCTTACCCAATTTCAAGATTGTACATCAGGTAGTTTAAACATGGAAGCAATTATTTATAACGCCCCTTAACCCCCCTTGCGTTTCGAATTTCGGAAAATCCGTTCTTATATAGCTGACGTCTACTCTATGAAAGGAACATGGCTAACAAATTTCAAGTCTGTAGGTTGAATAGTTCCGGAGATATCGTGATTAGTCAGTCAGTCAGTCAGTGAGTTGAGTCGCTTTTCTCCTTTATATATATATATATATATATATATGTAATTAAAATTTATTCAATTTATATAAAACAGGTTTATTTTTTTCTCATACTTTCATTCTGAGTTATCTTTTTGAAAATAAATTGTTTAAATAGCTTTACTAAACTAATTTTCATGAAAGCATTTTTTTTTTCTATTTATTTAACTTGTGGGAGGGGACATAATGTGGCTTTTAGCTATTTCTTAGTTGAAATTACTTTTTTGTTCTCATCAAAAAAGAAAAACAGTATGATAATATATTAACCATTTATTTAGATTACATTTTCTCGATTCTTTTATTGGCTTTCAATACTCCAATCACACATATTTATTCAAATTAAAGAAAATATTGAGAAAAAAACATTAGCATACTTGAAATAAAAAAGAATCTCTCAATCTTCCTGAATAAAGATCTTATTAATATATAATTAATCTTTAATCAAAATACATACCCAGAATAATCATTTCAAAGACTACATTTCTAAAATGATAGATTTAATTTCTGCTCGAAATAGTTTGAATACAAAACTTTCCTGATAATGAAAGAGCTCTTTTTCATTACTTTCATCTGTTTAGGGTAATGTAATTAGTTTCTTTAGTCAATTAATTAAACAGCGTAAAGGCAAAAGACAAAGTTTGGCCTTTGTTTTCAGCTGTACCAGCGAATCGCCTAATTAATCACTGGAAAACTCCGATGAATGAGAATGATACAAGATTTTCATTTTATTAACACCTTTTATTAAAAAAAGTAACGGTTAATTACGCGAGAAGTAGAAACGTCACTTCGAATTCCTGTTATTTGTCAATTACTTCTTCTCGCTGCCTTCTAATTAAACAGAACCTTGCGCGAGGGGAAATTTATGCAGGAAAGCTTCAGCTCCTAAAACGAGAAATTGTTTTTGACGTTTTGCTAATAAAAAAATACATCTGATGAGACAAATATTGGTTTAGTGCGTTATTTTCAACGGAAAAAGCAATTGTAATGGTTAACAGGGATGTTGGAAATATTTTTCAAACTGGGCAAATCAGATTAAAACTAAATGAAGAAAGTGTTTTTGTGCAAATCAGGTGGCAATGTTTACGGAAAGTTTTAAAAGTGAAAAGACGTTTTTACATCTGCTTGATATTTCATAGAAAGCGTTTCTTAAAAATATGGATGTAGCCTTTTCTTTTTTGCTTATACCTTTACATTAACATTCCGCAACAAGGAGTATATACTAGTTCGCTTAATGTTACGTAAACCTAAAAGAATTACAGATAACCTTGCAGTTTTAAGCTAAAACCTGATGATATTGTCGATAATTTAAGTTGCGTATATCAGTTTTCACAATTATCAACCACTTGGTAATATAAACATTTTTTTAGTTCCTAGAATATTTAACATCTTATTCTGCGCCACCTGGAGTATCCGTTCTTTGCACGGATGTATTTTTAAAATAAAACTCATTAATACCTCCAGCTATCTAAAACAGATAAAACAGGTGAACTATAATGAAAATCTATCTTTAAAAGTTCAATGTAAAATCCTGGTTATTTATCAAAAGAAAAGAATGACGCTAAACTGGGCTGATAACTTGTTTTTCTGAATTGTACAATGTGTATCCAATGTGACAATGGTGATTCGCCAAACTGGGGAGGGGAAAAAAATTCAGATTCAAATGCACAAAATAATGTATATCAGAAATTCTTAAACTATAAAAGAAATTACAAAATTAACTGTGACCTAAGTTTAAAATGATCAAACTTGAATCAATTTACCTTAAGAATAAACTAGAAAAGAAATTTCAACATTAACATTGATTGAAGTCAAAAAACATTTGGAACAGATCAAATAGTTTCAGCTTTGTTTAAATTTCTATCAGCAGTACGAAGACATAAACTGAAAATGAAATTACAAACATCAATATTAACTTTTTACTTAAACTATTAAAAACAGAAGAATCTAACCAAAATTTGCCTTACAGCTACTGAAAAAGATAAAATAGTTTAGTTTTGATTGAACTGCATTTAAAGCGCAAAAGCAACAAACAGAACTAAAATAAAGCTACTGAAAGAATACTTTTTTACGATAATTTATTCAAAAACAATTTCAATTCTGCCGGAAAGAATAAATAAATGGATAGATATAAAGATACATAAATATAATGATAAAGGAAATAATTAACAATCACCAAAAAATTGTGCATGAATAATTTATCACATACAGAGATGGATGTGATAACATTACATCGTCCAGAACTACAAAAACTCTTTTCAAAATCGAATTTTAAAAAAATCTAGGAAGTCTTAAACACACACATTAAGAACTAAGAGGGATCACACATCCATTGCTCTTTTTAAATATGACATAGGCTCTCTGAAGGTAAAAGTGACATAAGGCACTAAAACCTGAGGGATTAGCGCTGGTTGGTCGTTGTACCGGAAATTCATATTCACACATGCATGGAATCTAAAATCGCAAAACCCATAATACCGAGTCTAGGATCAATATGGCGTTTGTCATATTAGCTCTACAACCTCTCTTTCTCCGATGTCTCGGGGGCTGTGGTAGCCTAGTGGTCAAGGTATCGGATCGTCGCTCACGTGACATGAGTTTCGAGCTCAGTACCACTAATGATCCGCTATGTAGGGGAGCGATGCACGTTAAATCTGTCGAGAGCTCAAACGTCCTCCCATTGGTGTAATAGTTAGGAGAGGGGGTGCCAGCTCAGGGTGTCGTCCTCGTCACTTGACCACGGTTCAAAATGACGAGGTCCGTCGCAAAAAGCCCTCGTAAAGCTGAACAGTGCGACGTTAATATTCACTCACTCAACTCTCCAGACTCGAATACGACCATCGTGTTGTTGCACACAAATGTTTGATTCGTTCTTTAAGACAATGTCGAGTCATTCGGTTGTCCGTACCCACCGTTCAATGCACTATCACAGATGCCTGAGGTTTTGAAACAAAGGTAATCGCAACAATAGACACCTGGCATCCATTTGCAGTCCGGACCATTCCATTGTACTGCAACGACGTCGAATGGGACATGTGGATACCGATTGCTGAGCAATCAATCGCATTTTTTGAGATATGATTCCCACACTAGATTTTTCAGAAAGATTCTATATCAATCACAAATGCAGTCATAATTTCGTCAAAGCTCGATCTATACATTTTTATATAGCTTTCTTCACACTTTAACAGCACATTAAGAATATTATTTAGTTGAAGTAGTGATTAAATTCATATACATTCAGTATTTTTTCACACATTTATATTTTTGCTGACTACTTTTTTTTTAATAATACGTAACACATTATAATAAATAAAAAGTTATGGTTTCACTCAAAATCTTAGAATTATTTTATAAAACAAGTTATTAATAAATCATTAATAATTAATTTCTCCCTATCAAGTCTTTGGAGAAGACATCTTGTTCTTTTATCATCATCCCGATTTTAAACAGAGTATTTTTCCTCCTACTTAAGGTAATTCTTCGGATATATTTTTAATTAATTTTGTTTTTCCTCGAATGATTCCAACCCCATAGTTCAAGATGGATTGAAATTTATCGAAATAACATTACTCTAGACGAGCATAAATGGAGCTATTTGAGAAAAAATTGGCCAGTTTATATTCTGATTAGAAGATGAAAGGGCATCTGAACCTATATACAGGCTGTTGTCGAATTGGATGGACAAATTCAGAGAGATGATTGTAGGCAGCATGGGACATAGAACATGGGATCGCAAACCGGTGTGAGAAACATATTTTTTAAACGTAAGGCATGCTTAGAATTCGAGCAATGCATCACAGCTCGACTTTAGAAACGCAGTAAGTGACTGTCACGGAAATTGTTCCAAGTTGCGACTGCGTTGGTCATAGAACAGCCGACACCGACGGACAAAGGATTGTCAGAAGCTTTTAAACAAATCCGGTGTGGTGGCGATGCCAGCTGAAGCGACGAGGATCCGTGACGTGAGATCTTCCACTGCAGCCACCAACGTCTCATACACAAGAAATTTCAGATGGTCCCAGAAGAAGAAATCCAAGGGATTGAGGTCCGGGGAGCGTGGAGGCCAAGGAACAGATTCACTACGTCCAATTCACTTCCCAGGATATGTAGCGGGGAGTAGATTATGCCACGCAATCGAAAAATGCCTGTTGCACCATCTTGGATGAGCTACACGTCCTGGTGCGTAGTGGCCGGTACTCCTTGCAGCATTTCAAGAAGGACGTACTGTAGGAAAACAAGATATTTTGTGCCATTGAGGCATTCAGGCAATTCATGTATATCCCGGCATTCATGTGGGCCCTCCCCTCATCCAGCTCATCGTCCTCCCGACGGTTACTATTATCACGATTTTCACCGACTAAACGTGGTTTGCGACCCCATGTCCTGTGATGATTTGTTGTCGCCATGCTGCCTACTATTACCCCTCTGAATTTGTCGACTGAAATCGGCAACACCCTGTATTTTACTCTCCCAACACCTACTCTGTTTCTCATGATGACTTTGAAAAAATTTAATTATTGGCCTTCGAGAGTCACCTCAATCAGGGATGGACCTAGTTTTTTAGCTCTATGGTCAAATCATGATTTCACTTAATATCCGTCGTGTTGAGGGACTGATTCTCGATAAAACTGTCAGGACTAGAAATTTTCATATTGGCATCGCATAAAGGGGAGATGTAGGGGGCTATTAGCTCAAGTATTAGCCTCGGTCTAGGTACGAGGCGCCTTAAACACGAGAGAGAATCTCACTCTAAGAACAGGCAGTTTCCCTTCCAAATCATCCCTCAGAGACCTACCTTCTTTATTTTATGGAATTTACAATTCCAAGTTACCCGAGGTATTTTTCTTCTCTCCTATCGAGTTTATCTCACTTTGGTAATCTACGAGAGTAACTTTTCTTAGGATCAACCCTTCTTGTTCCCAATAATGACTTATTCTTTTTTGCTTGTACCCGCAGTAGCCTAGTGATCATGGTCCTGATCGCGTGGTCAACGATGCCTCTGTCTATTTCAGTTCTGATACCATTCAATACCCGTCTTGTAGCAGAGCTTCAAATCCCAACGTTAGAGTAATGTGGAAGTTAGGAGATTGGAAAATTATAGCTCAGTGTCGTAAATTCAAAAAATTTGTCTAGCACTATCACTGCAACACTCAAATTAACGAATGAATGCATCCAAACATACATGAACAAATAAACTCATCGAAAAACTATCCGCATAACTATTCATAGGGCTGATTATCAGTGAGTCAATTGCAAGAAAGACTTACCTTTGCAAAGCAACATTTAAATTTAAAATGCATATTGTGGTAAAATGCATTGTTCTCTGATAAAAGTACATTAAGCTTAATTCTTTAAATATAGAACAACCGAGATGGAGGCAACCGAAAACTCAGTAACGAGTAAAGACTGCTCAAGCAACAGTAAAACAGGGGAGGGGGGAAAGTGGGATGCTAATGGACTGCATGTCACGCGCAAGTGTCGGTAAGTTTCAATTCATTGATGGCAAAATGGATTTTCTCCAATCTCCCCTTCCATAATTATCTACTAAGTAATTGAAAGCTTCATCTATTCTCAACCAAGTGCCACCAAATATTTGAAGTGTGCTGCCAATTTTTTTAAAATTATTGATTATACTCTGAAAAAAATAAAATCCGGAACCGAATCAGTCGGCTATATTATAGAAATAAACTAAGAGTATATTCGTGGTATATTTAACTTATCTTTTTGTAGATTGATGGATTTAAAAAAAGTTTTATTGGGTTCGTAATCCATTGTCGAATACATCTATAAATAAATTAACATTGAATGAAGAGAGACAAACTGTGATTTCGCTTTGTAATCATCGAGATTTAATTTCAAAACATTCGGAAAAATTAATTCATTAATATTCGGTTATATAAAGTTAGAGGTTATTATCTAATAATAGCCAAAAAAGCTTTAATAATATACCTACAATTTTCTTTTTCTTATTTGCGTGAATTTCGATTTTCAGTATAAACAAATGCAAAAGGTTAAAAAAGATCAAGACTTTTTAATGTACACTTTCGTCCGAAAGTCTACGTACAGGCGATCAGCTTCCATATTCATACAAAGATCGCTAATTAAATGAAGTCTTTTGAATCACAATATTATTTATTATTGATTCATCTAACGATGCAAATTCATATAGTATAAGCAACAATCACCGGAATATTATATAAAATAATACAAATATTTATAACTTCAGAACGACACAAATCATGTGCGTCAAAAGTATACGTACACTGGAATAAACTTTTGCAATAATGAATTGTAACTAAAAGTTAATACTTTTTAAGCTATTCCGTTCTTTCTCTCATAATATTTGGGGCCACGGTAGCCGAGTGGTCTAGGCATCGGAGCGTGGCTAGCATGTCATGAGTTCGATCCCAGTACCACTGAAGACCCGCCGTGTAGGGGAGCGATGCACGTTAAATCTGTCGAGAGCTCAAACGTCCTCCCGTTGGTGTAGTGCGGTAGTTAGGAGAGGGCGTGCCAGCTCAAGTGTCGTCCGCGTCACTTGACCATGGTTCAAAATTACGCGGACCGTCCCCAAAAGCCCTCGTGCAGCTGAACAGTGGGACGTTAATATTCACTCACTCATAATATTTGGCAGGGATATAACTAGCTTAGTTGTCTCATCTGTGGATCTTTTGTTCCATTCTTCTACTATGACAGATTTGAGCATTTTCTTGGGTGTTATTACGTTTTCCCTAATTATTCACTCGAGTAAATCCCTTAGATGCTGTATTGTGCTTAGGTCTGAAGACTAGGATGGCTTACAGGATTAGTTTGGGACATGTCAGAACAACCACGGCTTCACAATGGGGGCCTTTTGCTCGGTACCTTTGTACCACTGAAAGTAAAAATCATCACTCACCGCAAGTTTCTAGGCCCTTTCCCTGATATTTTACTTCAATAAGTTAAAGTAATCAATTTTGTACATTGTTGATTCAATAAATTCCAGATTACTAGCGAATGGCTTCCAATGCATCCCCAAACATGCCTTCTTCTCCATGAGTGTGTGCGTTTGAATAGTCGAAAAAAGATGATCTTTCTTACGATCTGTCCAGGAATTTTTACAGGTATATTTTTTGATGCCAAATTACAAAAAAATACTTTCAATTGAATATATCACATTTTTCCAATAATAATGTGTCCTATTTAGATGTTTTTGGCAAAGTTCATTCTCTTAGCTCTTTTCACTCGAGATATGAATGGTTTCTTGAGTGCAACTCGGCCATGATAGTTATCATTTTCAGTTCCTTTCGAAATGTGGTTAAAGTCACATTTTTTGCAAGATCTCAGCCACACTTATAGTTACTTGTGAAGCTTATAGTCTTGGATTTATTTTTATGGAGCGTATTACAAAGCAAGATTCTCGAAGTGACACTGCAGACGGGCGGCCGGATCTTGGCGTTGACGTTAAAATTTTAGTTGATTTGTAATTTATGAACACTTTTTTAAATCAATGAATGTCTCCTATTAACAGTTTCAGCAATTTCTTTAAAAATTTCCCCTTTTCTGGAGAGATTTCAGATTATTTTTCTTTCAATAATATATCGATCTCTATTTTGTTGCCTGCCATGGAACCACAAAAGCTTTCAAACCTCAAATCCTAAATAAATCGTAAAAGAAGCTTATAATTACTTAAAAACATAATTTAGTACAATTATTTTACAATGAAAAGTCTTTAAAAGCTGTATTTCGTAAGTGCATGCAGACTTTTGGCGCGGATTGTTGATGATTATTTGGTGGTCATTTGTGTTTTTTCTTGTTAAGGTGAAATTTGTTGCTGCTGTTTGAATAACGAAATTTTGAAGAATCCCTGACAGCTATGTTGATTTTCTAAAGCAAGGCTTTAATAGTAGTTATAGCATATAGATTGCCTGTACGCAGACTTTCGTAAGCAAGTGTAGATGACGAAATGAGAGTGATTTTCACGACCAAATCTAAACGAAGTTATCAAAAATCCTCAGATTTATATGTCATACATGTTTAATTTAACATTGAAAATTATTATCATAAACTATTTTACACATGTGTGTGTGTATTGCCGAGAAATAAAATTCTTTTCAACTTGTTTATTGTTGTTGTACCGCCAAATTTTGAAATTGTTAAAAGTGTACCACAACAAAATAATAGGTTGGGAATCACTGATCTATACATTAATTCCTACTTCCAACAGGAAAATAATTTCAAATATAAGGGCCCGCATCATTTATCTGTGGTTGCTCTATCACACGCCACTAACTCTCAAACACATCCATCTCAATCCCTGGGATTACATCCTATCAAACATTTATAAAAAGAACTAGCAATAGAATAAGAATACACACGATGTACTCTGATCACGGATCATTTATATAAGGCTTCAAGAAAAAAATGGGACAAATTTTCTTCTAAAACACGAAATATCCATGCCAAAAAGGGTCAAAGCTGTTATCAAAAAAGGACTCGTCAAAAAGTATTTACTACATTTAAGTATTTTAATCACTATGCTTTCTCTCTCGTCCTTTGTTTTGATGTATTGAAAAGTTCTATTTATGTTTGCCTGTTTATTATATTGAATGCAAAAGGTTGCTCTTATCATTATAATAGAGATAGATTACATAAATGATATGTTTCGAAATAAAAAAAAAATAAGTTATAAATTTTCTTAAATTTTTTAGTGAAATCGACAGTGGTATGTTATAAGGATAGATTTTTTTTCTAGATTGATAAACAGTAAACAGGCTATTTGAATCATAATGTGACATCCATAGTATGGTATACTTTGCTATGACTTTCTATTTAAGATTTGCAAATGCGTAAAACCGAATTACCAGTTTCTCATGTCTTTAAAAAAAACCGAGTTTTCGATTTTGAAATGATGTGGGTAAAAATTGGGCTATTTTCACCCACCGGCAAATTCATATTATGTACTTTTTTTAGCACTGATACTCAGTTAAAATGAAAATATTAGGTTTTTTCAAAAAAAAATATTTTATTAAATAGAGAAAACAGGAAAAAATAACTATGTTAAACTATTTATAACAAATGTCTTCGATTATATTTCCTTCTCGCTTTCACTGGCTGAATCATCACTAGACCCTCCAGTAGCAGCGTCTTGAATTGTATCAGCGTATTCAAGACTTGGTGACAGCATATTCAAGTTTGTCTGACAATGAGTGTGGTTATGGCGCCAATATCCCAAGTATTCAAAGTACAGATGCATTGTGCACAGTATCCACCAACTCTAGCACCAACTTTGTACTAACAATGTAGGTACAGTGGAACGTTAGTATTCACTCACTCACTGTACTGACAATACAATTCAATGTTTGGATTATGACCTATATCTGTGTTCTTGTCCATATATTGCATACTTTTGAACTTGTGTGCCATGATCTCAACTGGAGTCGAACAACTGAGGAATCTTTTCGATTTACGTAAAGAGTACAGCTCCGATTGATTAAGGTGTTCGTGAGTGTATGATCGGCTTTGCTTAAGCTGATATATATTCCAAGAGTTAAATATCATAGCTCCTTCCATGCTAACCATAGAAAATCTAGAAGATCAGAGACACTTAACAAAATGTATCGCTCTTCTTCTTGGCCAGCCATTTTCTTTAACTGTTTGTTGTAAGTAATTAGACTTCTTCACTAAATCTAGCATTCATTGGCAATTACATTGTCGTCCTCAATATTGTTGTCTTGCTCGGTGGAAAGAATTAAGAATTGCACAAACGATTTTAACATATTCTCCAATATGTGATATTTGGACATTTGGGATAATATTGTTTAATGCTCTCCACAGTTCTTGAATTACTGCTTCAACTACCCAACGAATCGATGTTACCAAAAGTGTCTCGTTAGCATCTTCTGTAGACAATTGTGCTTGTTTGTCCAGGAAATCAGGCACTATAGGTACTAGGTCCATTTCTTCTAAAAGCTCCAAACAGTTTGACCGATTCGCGGACAAGCTATTTTGTTTCGTATCACATCAACACGCTTGATGCACCAAAGCAAATGAATGTCAGTTTAAAAGCCTTATTATTGTAGTATTTGAGAGACCAAAAATATTGTGGTGCTTAAAGCGCTTAACAATTTTCTTAATGAAAGTTAGAAAAAGCGCTTAAAATAACAACACTCAACGAAATTGCCCAGTGTGAAGACTTTTTTATGAGACTTGATAATTCCCCCCCCCTTACTATTTTAGAATAAAAGTAAAGATCAATATATATATATATATATATATACCACACTCACACACCTAAAGTTCACATAAATATAATAATATAGCTCCAATATAAATACTATAAATTTTCATGACTATGATAGGCGAAAAAAAAAGCCTATCTTTACCCACCTCCTTTGAGGTGGTTTTCCACTAAACCGATTCTGCAGTCACTATTTCCACGAAGCAACATTTAAAAGATACCATAAATCGAAGATTTCGATTTCCAATTGTCTCGAAGCGTCATTAAATTAGAAAACGAGTCTAATAATTTCAATGATCATTACGATAATTTAAAAGCGCTATTTCTGTAATAAAATCTTTATCTAGACCATATTTCAAATCGTTTATAAAACCATGATGTAAAAATATAATTGCATCGTTAAGAATCATAAAAGATGAATTATATTAAAATCAAAAAATTTTTTTTGAAACCACAACTTTTTATTCAGATATTTTGAGTCCTTATTTTTTTTTTCAAGAATTCTTTCGGATGCAGATTTTTGGCAAACAAATTATACTTTACGGGGTATAGAAATTTTTTTTCAAAGTTTCAAAATCTACTTATGCGGGAAAGATGATCTCTGGTATATAGATGAAGGGGAAAATAAAATAAAATAATTAATTTTTATATTAAATTCTGCCGTAAGGGAAATGAAGTTTAGATAATTGGGCTATTTTTTGTGGGATAAATTTCAAAGCAATTTTTATTTAAGAAAAACAGATATTTTAGTACTTTTTAACCTTTTTTGCGATAAGAGGACACCTACTAAATAGCTACAAGAAAAAGCATCAAGTACATTAAACAGTTATTTTAGAACTAAATTTGAAAAACTTACTGTCGATAAAGCAGATGACGCGTGGGAAAAGCTTGGATCGGACTGATACGACAGAACGGGGAGAGAGCAATGAAATATTGTAATGGTTTTTTTCTTTTAAATGGGGTTGCTGATTGGTAATTACCATTGCAGTCCTAATACATTCCCCGGAAGCTAGCATTACTTTTTGGTGTGTTAATATATAGGTGGTATAACATTTGACACAAAGTAATTCTGACGCCTAGTTTCCTCCTCAATTGGAGGCACCTGAGCATTAGCAATGCAAAATTGTTCCAAGAACTTAATTTTGCCGTGGGCACCCAAGTCAAACAGGTGCTGTTGGGATTTTTAACATGCCGCATAGTCATACGACATGGACGTTGTTGATTTTTTGCATCATGAAAATCCTCCAACTTAAGCCGGGGTTGAATTCGCAAACTTTGACGCACAAGGCCAGCGTATAACCAACTACGCCCCCAGCCAGCTATGTTGTAATGCACATTGTGTGTAGCATTGCTATTCAGTACTGGTTTATCAATAATCATCATTTTTGGTTATTTATATTGCAGAAAAGCAATTTTATTTTGAGTCTAAAATCGTCTAACCAAAATTCAGTCTCTTTCCATATTTTTTGAAATCCCTTTGTTATATTAAAATTAGAAATGAACTTTTATATATATAAGGATTTTTCTCCTAATCTCCATCCCACAGAAAATCTTTTCCGCATAGGCAGGTTCTGATTGATAATAATTTTTTTTCCTTCATATAACTGCAATCCGCACTAGAGAGAGAGAGAGATCCATTATTTTGCCTCGAATACAAATAATTTAGAATGTTGACTCATAAGTTAATTGGAAAGTATGAAAATCCTTTAATCACTTTATTTATGTAATAAAATCCAACTTGAACAAATTAGAAAAAATTTAGAAATAACGCGAAACGTTAAAGTAAGTTTTTGAATTATATTTACATCTGCAGGGAAATTTACTTATGTTTACGAAAATTGTTTTATATATTTGCTTATTTATTTATTCTAAATTCCAAGAAAAAGTTTAATTGTATGTATCTGGGTCACTCTTGTCACTTTTTATTAATTATAAGTAATAAATAATCACTATAGACATTCAATTTAGCTGAATGTTTGCTGATCTTTATTTTTTTAAATAATTTGTGACAGCTGAGTTGTAATTAAGATTTTTTAGAATAAACAAGTAATTTTACTTGGTTTACGAGGTTCGCCACCAAACGTTTATTTGTTTCTTCAGAGAGTGACGTAAATTATAGAATAAATTTTATAAGGGAGCTAAATAGATGATAAGAGATTTTTTTTTATAAAACATTTAATCAATTTGTATGGCAAAATTATGCTACAATTTGATCATATATATATATATATATATATTTTTTTTTGCATTGTGCTTAAAAAGCATTTTCTGGATAAGAAATCTTTTCATAAATCTGACCTTTTTGCAATTGAGAAATAAGTAATCGTAAAATGACTATATACAAAAAATTAGACATCCCTATTCCATATTTTAACATTTAAAAAATTCCATACGAATCCTGTCAAATTTTGTACAGCTATACGAAAATGGCTACTTTAAACTTATATCATTATTTCTGGTAAGAATTTTTAAACTTTATCATAAAATTTTATTAATGATCTAGTTGTTAAAGCTGTAATTAAAAATGGTGAAGATTTTATTAATTGTCCTTAAAAAGTTAAAATATTTACTCTATTCATAGGTTTGATTTGAGTATTTATTTAGCACTATAGATATTAATAATATATTCTTTTAGAAAATTATTATAATTAAAATATAAATAACATTATAAATTTTCCTAAATTTAAAATTCTTATTGAATTATTAAAAGAAAATTACATTAATTTTAATGGCAATCTATGAAAATTTATCAAGGGTTTATCTCAATTTGAACCAGCTAGCGATAGTTTAGCTAATTTATATTTACGTTATTATGAAAATAGCTGTATTATTGATAATGATGTTTTTTTTAGATATTTAGATTATCTAATTGTTTATGTAAAAGTAGTGAATTTAGCCTTAATATTGTTTTTTATCCCCATTATTTGAAATTTATTAAAACTAAAGGTAGCTCTCTCAAAACAGATTACCTTGATATAATTATGTATTAAGAATAATAAATTAGATAGTAATAAATTTTTGATAAAAAGATACCTTGAACTTCAATATTATCAAGGTACCTTTGGGGAAATTTATATATATTTATTTTCAAGTATTATTCTTAATTATTTACAGCATAACAATACATTGACTAGCAATAATACAAATGTAATTTTATGAAAAAGTTTATGATGTATTTTTAGACCAAATTTAGTTTTCCTTTTAGGTACATTTCTGCTAGTTTCAAGAATAAAGATATGTTTTAAAATTTTATTATAAATAGGTGCCTCTTTTTCTTTCTTTAAACATACTTTTAGGTTTCGTTCATTATTGTTGTCTGGTTTTAAAAATTTTACATTTATAGTTTTCATTTCTCCCTCCAACATACGTTCACAAGATGACGCCACAGATTACTACTTTTGGGATATTTTTGTTTTTTATTTTCATTTAGCCACTTTTTGTATAAATCCTTGTTCTTTCTTTCCAAATTTTTTTAAAAAATTTTATGTTTTACACATTTCCATATCTATACAATTATAATTCGTTTTAAAGTATATTGCTATTTTTCCTTATATGGGTACTAATTTAAAAAGGTGGAAATTTTCTTTTTCACATACACTTAAATCATATACATACATTTAAGTCTTAATCGTACACTTGAAACGTTCATTAACTACTTCTCATCATCTTCAGACAAATGGAAAATGTGAACGTGTTAATAAGTCTATCGTAACTAAATTAATATATCAAGTAAATTCTTCTCCTACCAAAATTCCATAGACTAAACTTTAGAAAAAGTAATTAGTGAATATAGTTTAGCACCTCATTCAGTCACAAAATTCTCTCCTGCGTAGTTGTTATTTGGCAGTTTACCATAAAAACCTCTATTAAACCAAAATCAATTTTATCCTCCAGTTGAAGAAGCCACAAATCTAGCAAAAGAGAATACCGTAAGATTTCATGAGAAAAACAAAACTAAACATGATGCTCGTTTCATTGATTCTCCTTTTGAAACTGGAGACATTGCAATCTATGAGGAATTCAATGATCCCCAAATCGTAGAAAATTATCCCATGTTTTTTCAGGCTCCTATGAAATTTTATAAAAACTTTCAGATGTAAATTATGTCTAACCAAACCCAATGATTTAACTAAAAAAATCTACTGAAATTGTTCACGTTTCAAAATTGAGAACTTATTATCCTCCCGAAGAATTAAAATAAAATCATAGATGATAACCATAGCAATAATAACACTTAATAAAAAAAAACACCCACACACAAATTTTTGTCCTTTTCCCCTCTTAGGTGGACTCTCATTTTCTCACAAAACTCTTAAGATTTTTCTTTTCTTTCTTTTTTTAATGTTGTTGCGAAACTATCACAATAAAAATGATTATAGGTCTTATACATGTGTGAAATATAAGGTCCGTCTCCCATTCCAGTTCAGAGTTTTTCCTGCTTTCATCCTAGTATTCTGTTTTCAGTTTTGGAGAAGTGGATGGAAACAGGGAGGATTCCCTTGAATGGAAACAGGGAGAATTTTGAATTATACCCCACCTTTCTCTTAATAGTCTACCGTTCAGATAAATAAGTTTTAATATTAGACGAGAAGTCTAACAATTTTTATGTATGAACAAACTTATACGTTTACATGGTGTTTGTCATTGAGAATATTTTATATTATAATCATTTTAGAATCTTATTTTCTGTTTTCATTCCATTTCAAGCGTTTATTACTCTTATTTTGATACTTTGGTATTGTGTAATTTTTATGGTATATAGTTAGTGTTTGCAAACATTACTACTCTCTCTCTTATATTATCCCAATAAATTGTACACAATTTTGAATTTTTATTTGTATGTACCTATATTTTATACTTAGGATTTGAAAAAAAACACAAATTTGTTTTTATATTTTTATGCAATCATAGTCCCCTTGTTGGAGATCATTTTTATGTCATTTTGTTTCTGCTTAAGAGTGAAGAAAAGTTTTCTAAATTAATCTAAATCTAAATTTTTAATTTTATACTTAGTATCCCTGTATGATGCGGGTGTTTGTCAAGGGCCCTGGTTCCCATACGTGTCTTGTGGAGGGGGCAGAATGTAAGAATTCAGTTTCATTTCGTCCGGAATAATATACTCATGCCATAAATTAAGGTCACAAACAAGTTTTTCGTCACAATTTTCAAATACCTCCATTAAAAGTCATAGAATTTGTATTTTATATATTTTAAAGAACGGTTAGTACAATATCAACCTTCAGTTTAGAAAAAGATGTCTTTTAACAACAATTTTTGCAGAACTACTGGATTGAAACCGTTAAGTAAATGGGAATTTTGCCTCCAGTTTTATGAATATTGCATTAAAACAAACAAGATAGTCTGTTTGCAGTGAGAATGACTCCTCATAATCGTTTAGATGATTTATTGAGATGGAGAGCCATTGGCAGGCTTAAAGCTGGCCAGTCTGAAGCGGCGGTGGATCGATGGTTACAAGTGACTCAAAAGTTGCCTCCCGGTAATGGAATAATTTCCAAACAAGTGGTACTATCACCAGGAGGGTCGTCCAAGGTCACCACAGAGCATCGACATCTGTACAGGTTAGCTACTTGACATTTGGACAACGGCTCCTCAGGTTGCTCGTGACCTTTCTGGTGTGTCTGGAAGAATTTCCAAGTAAACAGTCTACAGCCGACTTTCAGAGACTGGCCTTTACGCCCAGGATCCAGTCTGGTGCATCCCTTTGACTGCATCCGGCAGGAAAGACATGTTATTGTGGAGCTGAAAACATCAGTCGTGGACACCACAAGAATAGGGGCATGTTCTTCTAAGTGATGTCAAAATGTACCCGACAAAGTGAATCTAGTGGAGTGAATCGACCCTGGAGAGAAAATGGATCTCACTTTTATCCCTCCTGTATAACAAAAATCTACAGATTTGGTGGCAAAAGAATCCTTGAGAGTGGTAGCATAATGTTGGGCTGTCGTACTCTACTATACGTTTTCAATGCGAGTATTGTCAACTCACAGTTCTGTAGGGATGAGATCCTGTAAAATTACGTGAGGTGTTTTTCGGTGCTATTAGCCATGACTACATTTTTATGGAAGATAATGCGCGGCCACACAGAACTCACATTGTTGACGAATTTCATGAAGAAGCAGATATTCCCCGTATGGATTATCTCACGAGGTCTCCGGATCACCGATCTATTGAATATGTTTGGGATGGTCTAGGAAAAAAGCCATTTCTATCAGCGTAGCTCCCCTTCCAGGACCCAACAGGAATTAAAAGTTCCACTTTTGGAAAAAATGGGCTTTGTTGCCACAAATACTTAAAGACGCCCCCATAGTATGGTAGCTCGCTTTTAGGCTTGTAAAGTAGTTCATAAAAGGTCACACTCCATATAAGACAGACTTTTCCCTTGGTAAATGCTTTATATCTAGTTCATTTCACAATTTTATGATATGGCTCCCTTGCCCAGCACAATTAAAATATTTTTCCAAATTGCTATATTTCTATATTGTTTCTGACTTTGTAATATATCTATGAGCCAAATTTCGTGGCAACACAGTAAATAGTACATCAGTTTTCCCAGATTTTATGTTTATTTTAATTTTGGACATGAGTGTTTTTTAATTTGTAATGGTCTTGGCCTTCAAAACTCGCACGTAAATAATTATTGCTTGCCCGCTTGATGGGATTTAATTGTAATTGTATCTTGAAAGTTAACAGCTTACATTTTTTAAAATAAGATTACATCATAATCTCGCAAACGATATCTTTTCACCAATCATAGCCTCCGTACGAAGAAGCCATACGGATCCAAGATTTCCTGTTGCCGCTTCATAAAATAGCCAAGACTCTGAAAACTTTTTCTATTTGTCTTTGTATACTATTTGTGAAAATCGCCGCTGTTTATGTCACTGTGTAATTCACCGTTAGTTATGTATGTGTGTTTGTGGTTAAGTGCAAAACTGTCTATCATAATGTAAAATAAAATGGATTAACTGAAGAAAATGAGTCTTCCACCCTTCAACAACTTGAAATGGATCGCCACAACATGGAATTAATATTTAAGTAAAATCTCCCTACTCGACCATGTTACTACATATATATATATATAATCAAAATTTCTCTACAAGAGAGAGATGAATAAACATGATTAAAACTGAAAAGAATTGAAATTGCAAGATAACCAGACAACAGAATTTAAAAGGAAATATGAAAAATTAAAAAAATAATAGAGTTAAATATAAAAATGTAAAAGAATGGATGCTACAGTATTATCAACATTGCTGACTTAGGTCAGCTTATATATAAAAAAATTTATATAAAAGTGGGGTTGAACATGTTTTGTGGCCAGCGAACCTTCCCTCTTTCTGTTAATAATACTGAGCAAAAACCTATTTAAAATAATGGATAGAAAATCTAAATCCGTTATGAGAAAAAGGTAACTTACCTAAAAATTGCAATGAAAAATGCAGAGCCCACACTAAGTCTGAGTACAATAAACAAGTTATTGCCAGATTATGAACCCAAATACAAATTCAAAGCATAGCAATGGCTGAAAAGTATCACTTAGCAAAAGTATGAAAAGGATAGAAATAATAAACTAAGAATTGTTAACATACTACCATTATCTTAGGGATACTAAAATATATTTTACATCATAGTTAGTTAAATATTTAAGATATTTTTCTTTAAAAAAATTGAGATTCAATCGAATAATCAATCGAATTAAAATATCACAAATTGGGATTAGAAGAACAAAAGGAAGTTCTGGGAAAAAGTTCAGTTTCGTAAATATTACAAAATTAATAAACGTTTATTTTTATTATAAATTATGTACTGCATCAATCTTGATGGTATAGATGCCCTGATGAATTGAGCATTTTTTTTAAGTTGATCGTCTCAATTTTAACGCTATATTAGATATGCAGAGCCAACTACTAGTGATTGAACACGGGATTGTTAGCCACTTTCAGGCCATGGAGATGAGACCCGAGTTGTGAGATCTCAATCTCCACATCTGAACGGACGGTGTTAGCCTGATTTCTAAAGCAATGGACTAGTATTTGGTTTTGTGTCTTGTTTATCAACAAAGATTGCCGTCCTCACGTTTGACGTAGGATGGATGTAATATACAATCTGTAAAAAAAGTATTGGGCCACACTACCAGTTCATAGATTTTTATCGTAATATTTTACTTAAACATACAGAAAACAAAAATAAAAAAGAAGTAAACGTTATTTTGGTGAATATAAATAATAATAATTTGAACAAAACTCGTACATTAATTTAATTATGGTTAAAATTGAAAATAAAAAAAATCGAGTTAAAAAATGTACTCAAAAAAGTATTGGGACACTTCCCAATAAATTAAGAAAAACAGTTCACACTTTTAGAAATTAATATCTTGTTTGGCCGGCCTTGCTTTTTATGACCTCTCGAAGTCTATTTGGCATGGATTAGATCAATTTTTTGAAAAACGATCTATCGACTTTGTTCCACTCTTCGACCAAATATTTTCTTAAATCAAATCCTGCTTATTAAAAATTTAGGGCTCATTTAAGTTTTTGCTGCATATAACTCTACACATGTTCAATGGAATTATGGTCTGGACTTTGGGCAGGAGTTTTAATAAAACTAGGACAGTGGGGGGTAGAGGGCCCATAATTTGCAAATATCTGCAGTATGTTTCGGGTCATTATCTTAGTACAATTTAAAATGTCCTAAGATTCCCTACTTGCTCGCACTTTGCTTTAAATTTCGCTTGAGAATGTCAAAATAGAAATATTTATTCATTGTACCATCAATAAAATGTAAGTTCCCGACACCAGAGCTTGCCATGCAGCCTCTGACAATTTGGTTACCCCCTCCATATATGACAGTAGCCGTAAATTTTTGACATGCATTGTTGTACTTGATTTTTGCCAAACTTTTTGCTTGTCATCCAATTCGAAAATGTTATATTTGCTTTCATTAACAAAAAAAAATTACATTTTCCTAATATTCTGTTGGCTGTATTGTCTATTTGCTTTGCTGATGTAGGGCTTTCTTTGAGGTACTCTGCCCTGATACTTATATTTTCTTAAAACATTTCTGACAGTTTCAGGATTTACTGATTTTCCGAACTACTTTTACATTGAAAAGTCATTTTTACTGCACTAGTTCTTGGATTAATGTGTACTTGTCCTCACAATCCACCTCTCTTCCCGTTCATTAAATATCCTTGGACGTCCTGATCTTTGCTTGTTTTCAACACTATTTGTTTTCTTGAACCTGTCTAAGATGTTAAAAACAGTAGATTTACTCAATTTCAAGATTTTTCCTATGCAGCGAACTAATTTCCCCTCTTTCCATCCCATTGGTCTGGTGTGGTAGTTAGAAAGGGGTGTGCCAGCTCAGATGTCGTTTTCGTCACTTGATCGTGGTTCTAAATTACAAGGTCCTTCGCCCAAAGCCCTCGTGTAGCCGAACATTGCGACGCTAATATTCACTCACTCCCCTCTTTCCAATGACTTTTACGAGATTTCGCACACCAATCGATATATCTTTGTTTCTCGCCATTTTTTTTTTATAAATAATCTTATATATTGAAACGTTTATGTTTAAACTTCTATTCTAAAAAAGTTGTATGAAATTAAATTCTATTGATGCGCTGTATATTTGTTAAAGTTCTCATTTCAAGAGTGTCCCAATACTTTTTAGCGCGTTTTTCACGTAGTGTAAAAAAAAGCGCTATTAGGACGTAAATTTCGTCCTCGTCTTCGTTCCATATTTTGTCGTACCTTTTTCTCAGCCAATAATTAACCGATTGACCTCGGGTTTTCGGCATTTGGTCGCATTTGTGCCCTAGATGAGCCGAATCATAATTGATATCTTGATTATTCCAGTGTGCCTTTAAATTATGTTTGAAAATCTAGACCAAACTATATATAATTTTATAATACTAATAAAATGTTCCTTATAAATATACTGCACACCTTCCTTATATAGTGTTAAAATATTTCTTAATTTATTTGTTTTAGTTTTAATGTTCAGTTCAGTTCAGTTCAGTACAGTGAAGCCACTGTACATCTGGAGCCCTGGCTAGCACCTTATGCTCCGAAATGATTATTTGCATTTTTTCTTCAAATAGGATGCAGGGATAGGTCTTGATTATTTTGTACAACTGTAAGCTTTGTTATAATTTATGCTTCAACTGTGGTTGGTGAAACTAGAATATTTTGAATCTATTACTTGATATTTTAGAATCTATTGGTTGTTTTTAAAAATTCTTCCACTTTTTGAATATGCTCTAATGTATCACAATTCGCTATTGATGATTCACTATGATTAGAGATAAAAATTTTCAATATTTTACGCTGTGATTGATATTTGTTGCAGGTTAAAATAAAATGTTCACTAGTTTCTGGTACATGGCAATCTGAACACAAAGTAGAATCTGTTTGTTTAAAAAGAAAATAAATATCATTTAATGGTAATTTCTTTGCCCGTAGCTTATTAATTAAAACTTCTGTATTTATATATTTTGCTGCCTGTCTTTTCCATTTTTTAAGATGAGAAATATAACTATAATTTTTATATCTGTTGCTCTTTTTCCATATTTCTTCGTTGTCGCTTTTGTGTTGATTTTTGAAAAAAGTATGTGGATCTTCCCAAGTAATCCAAGGAATAATATTCCAAGGATCTGGAGAGGCTTTAGCTAATTTATCTACTTCTTCATTAATTTCTATTCCCTTATGGGCTGGTACCCAAATGAATGTAATTGATTGAGCTATTAGGAGACACTCATGTAATGTTGAATTTAAATTTAATATTATCGTACTGGATTTTCTATTAATATTAAGGATACTTTTTAGAACTGATAAGCTGTCCGTCAGGATGACATAGTTTTCTATTTCAGAAACCCAATCTTTTAACGCAGTCCATATGGCGATAGCTTCCGCTGTAAAAATGGAAATCATTTCTTTCAGTATGTAAGTTTGTCTAACTTTTTTCTTGGGGATTAAAATTCCTATTGATGTTTGATTAGTATTTTTAGAACCATCTGTTGCAATTATGATACTGTTATTAAAGTTTGACTGGATATAATCATTAAACATATTTTGCACTATATCTGGAAGATTTCTGTTTTGAAAAGGCAGTTCATGAGTATAGATGTTTATTTTGTGATTATAATAGATTGGAGGGAGGAGGGGTCCACTGAAGAATATCTACTTTAGAAAAATACATAGTTCTTGGAACAGGTTGATTGACTTTTGAAAAATACTGATTTCTTTTTCTCTATATCTATAAAAATTATGATTTATATCCCAAAATAATCTTGCATTTGGTGACCAGTCTTTTAATGCTATTTGTTTAATAATAAATTTTTGACAAAGGAAATTATGTCGATTATTGATGCTGCCATTCATAGATTTCGCTCTTAATACGTCTATCGGAGTGTTTCTTGGGAGACCTAGGGCTAAACGTAATGCACCATTGTAAATTGGTTCTAGTTTCTGTCTATTGCTATAGCTTGAAAGGGAAAAAAGTTGACTTCCATAGTCAAAAATAGAACGGATTGTGGCATTAATAATATTTAAAAGAGTATCAGTTCTTATTCCTATTTTAGGGGACGATAATGCTTTGATTGCATTTAAATATTTAAAACCTTTCTGTCGGAGGTAAATATGATTTTTCCAAGTGATATTGGGGTCGAAGATTATACCTAGGATTTTAAGACACTTTACTTCGGGAATAGGTTTATCACAAATTTTAAGTATAGGAGATATTGTACTTCTTTTTCTGGAAAAGTTGATTAAACTGCTTTTTTCTAGAGAGGTGGACAAATTCCATTTTTTACACCAGGCTAAAATATTGTTTAAAGATACTTGTAATTCGTCTATTGTTTTATTCCAATTTGTGCCGCTATTATATAAGAATATGTCGTCTGCATAGACTAGAAGATGGCTGTCGTGTTGGATTTCAAAAATGTCTGCCATATAAATCATAAATAGGAAAGGGCTCAAGATGCAACCCTGAGGTACACCATAATTGTTTTTGCTGATTTTCGAAAAATTGTTCCGCCATTTAATTTGAATTGTTCTTTGATGTAAGAAATTTTGAATCCATCGTAGCAATTTACCTGAATATCCAACTTTTTTTTAATTTAGAAACTAGACCCACTTGACCACACTGAGTCATATGCTGATTTAATATCTAATGCTACTATAATAAAGTATTCCTTACGTTCTCTAGCCAGTATGATATCATGTTGTAGTTGAAGAATCGTATTATATAATACTGCTTCTGTGGGGGTAAAAGCCATGATGATTTACGTGAAAAATTTTATTTTGAAAGCTGAAATCTAACATTCTGTGTAGGATCATTCTTTCTATAAATTTGGCAACTATTGAGGTAAGTGTGAAATTGGGCAATATGACGCTATTTCCTTGGGATTTTTGTGAGGTTTTATGAAAGGGGGTAAAATAATTGCGTGAGTCCAATCTTTTGGAATTTGACTAGATGACCAACTGTCATTAAAGGATTTTAGGAGAAGATTTGCTTTGATGGGGAGGTGGTTGATTGTTTGGAGAGAAATTTTATCATGCCCTGGACTGCTGTTTTTTTATGAGATATTGCTATTTTTAATTCTTTTAAAGAGAACTGTTTATTAATATCTTGGCTATTGTCCGGAATAAAAATATTTTGGATGCTATTGTTTTGTTTTGCGTAATATTTTAAAAAACCATTTGCTTGGGATTGTTCATTTGTTAGTATGATTCCATTATTCTCAATGATGTTAAATGAAGAATAGTTCGAAATTGTTCTATTTTTGATTATCCGGATTATTTTAAAAACAATTTTAGGAGAAGAGATTTTTTCACATGGGTCTTGTGCCAAAAGTTTTCTTTACAGGTTTTTATAGTTCGCTTAAGTTTTGCACTTATTTCTTTATATTTTATCCAGTCTTCTTCTTTAAAGTATTTTCTTTAGGAGTTTTCTTTTTTTGCTCTTAAATACCCGCATGCTGCTGTCCACCATGGAGCTCTTGAATTGATCTGTTTTATTTCTGATTCCTGAGATAAAATTTGGGCTTTTCTAATTTCTTCTATAATATCTATATTTATATTTTCATTTGAATTTAGCTTTTGTTGAATAAGATTAATAAATTTGTTCCAGTTTGTTTTTTGTTTAAAATTATTTGTTGTTGAGCTGTTTGTGCTTTTGTAATTAATAATAATAGGGAAATGGTCACACACACTTCCAAAATTATCGGTACTTGTGGACCACGTCATATCGTAATTTAAATTTATAGATGATAATGAAAGATCTATAGATGTAAAAATTCCCGATGAATGGAGATAAGTTGTGCTTTTATCGTTTAATAAAATTAAGTCATTTTCGATTATCCAATCAAAATTTTTTTTTCCCAGACGTATTTGAATTCTTTGAACCCCATATTTCATGAGATGCGTTGAAATCTCCCAATATTAAACTATGATTATCTATATATGATGCTATTTTTTTTTTTGATAAACTGTCGTCTTTAAAGTTACCCGGTGGGATGTAAATATTAAAAATTGTGATAGGAACTGTATCTATCTGAACTTTGACTATTAAAATTTCTAAGTCTTCGCTAATTTCTGAGAATATTTTTATTGCGCTAATATCTTTGTTTAAAACTATCATTAATCCTCCTCCTCTTCTGATTTTTCTATCGATTCGGAATATATTCTTATTGGGAATTGTGAAATTATCATTAGGATGTACCCAAGTTTCTTGGATTATTAAAATGCTTGCTTTTTGAAAAATTGGCGTGAATAGAATATCTGATCTTTTGTTTTTGATTCCACGTGCGTTCCATTGGATTATATTCATGATTTAAAAGGGAAAAATGTGCAATAGTACGAATTAGATTAAATGATAAAAAAAAAGTCGATTAATATTGATTTTTTTTTTTTTTTTTGAGAATATAAGAAATTTTGTAAATTTATCTAAATTTTACTTTGTTCTCCTAGACTTTCTAAAGTATTTTCTCTCTTTTCTGACGAGTTTTTCAGTATTTTTGATTTTTCATTAATTTTTCAATTAATTCGAAAGTCGTCATTTTGTGAAACTGTTATATTGGATGCAATTTTTTTTAACGAAGATTCCATTGTGTTCATCAAGGATGAAAATTTTAAATTTATTTGATTTATCATCGCGTTTAGTTCTGCCGTAAAACGGTGTACAATTTGTTCCAATTTCATTTCAAAAATGTTATTTTCTTCAAATTTTAATTTTAATTCTTGAAACTTTTTTTCTAGGGTTTCTATTTTCTCAGTTTGTTTATTATAAGTTATGGCCGAGAATGAGGTTTTTTTTCTTTATAGAACTTTTCGACTGCTTCGTTTCTCGAGATTTGTTGCTTATTTTTAATTTTTAAGATTTCGACTTCCTCCTGATATTTTTTACAGCTTTTATCGTTAGCTTCATGATTTTCTCCACAACAGCTACATTTTTTTGTATTTCTTTACACTCGTTTTCAGAGTGGTTTAGTGAGCATACACGGCATTTAATTGAGCTTCTACAATATTTATGTGACCAAATTTCCAACATTTAGTACATTGTTTAGGTTTTTCAAACAAAAAAAAAGGCTAGTTTTAAACATTTCAAATCCTATTGATACTCTTTCGGGGATCGTGCATCCTATTTGGGTTACTTTAATTGTTTTGATAGGTTTGTATCCAGATTCTGTTTTTTTTTTTGTGAACAGTTGGATGTCCAAAATTGGGGGGCTTGATTGTTATTTTGAAGTTCAGATTTTATGTCATCTATTGTGTATTCCGAGTCTATTCCCTGCAAAATGTAACTTGTACTTAGGCCAATAAAGGATAATCTAGAAATTATTTTACATCCATTAATTTCTTTAATTTTTAAAGCTTCTTTGGCGGTCACGCAGCTATTTGTTTTGATTATGATTTCTGAATTTCTTGTTTTGCTAATACTCTGAATACTTTTCTTGATTGTGAAATTTTTCATTATTAATTCCTTTAATTTAAGTGGATTACCACTCTGAAAATTATTTTCCGATTTTAAGAAAATTGTAATATTTGGGGTCGGTATTTAAGTTTAATCTTTCCTCAAACCTGGCCAACAATTCCATATCAGTTAATTTGCATCTATATCTATTCAATGTTAAGTCTGTACTGGTAGTCTCCACCTCCATATCATTCCCTGGGCGAGAAAAATCACCCATTCTCTCTATCCCACTCGAACACTCCACTTTGAACCAATACACCAACTTGTGTGTAAGATTTAAAATTAAGAAAAAATTTCTCCAAAGTCAGATGAAAAGTTATACCAAATAACTTTCAAAAAAAGAAGAAAAAACTTAATGAGGAACGATCTCACCGATTCGGATCCGCTTGAAAAAGTCGTCAATCAAACCATTCCGTTTTAATGTGATAAATATTTTTATGAAGGGCTTTGCAGTTACAGTGAGCCACAAAATTGAGTATACACCTTAGAAGCTTAGAGACTTTTTGCAATTACAAATTAAATATTGCTTTAAGATGATTGAAATGTTTACCTTATATACTTTAAACTATACTTTACCGTACTATACTAATAAAATTGTTATGTTTATTTATTTTTTACGAAAAAAAATAAAAGATCGGAGACGAGAGGAAAAACAACACCGCAAAAATAAGTATATACCTTTATTAATTTCCTTTTAACGTACAAATTAATATTTTGTTGCATAACCTTTTGCTTGAATTACAGCTTGTAATCTTCTGGGCATAGATCCTACCAGTATTTTAGTGGTTTCAACAGAAATTTTAGCCCATTCTTCTCTCAGAACCTTCTTGAGAACTTCCTTGCTTGTGATTTCGTGCTCAAGTACAGCTTTCTCTAATTGCGACCACAAATTTTCTATGACGTTTAGGTCTGGAGACTGGGCTGGAGTGTATAATTGCTTCCTTCAGTGGTACAGCAAGTATAACTGCACAATCTTCGCTGTATGCTTGGGCTCGTTGTCCTGCTGGAATATGAACCCTGACCCAAGCCCCAACTTACTGGCACTTTTTTCCAAGTTATCCTTTAAAATCCCCAAATATACATGTTTGTCCATAATACCATCAATAAAAGCAAGCTCTCCAACTCCTCCAGCCGACATACAACCTCAAACGAAGACAGATCCACCCCCGAACTTGGCTGTCTTAATGGTGTTTTTAGGTGCCAGTACTTTCCCAGCTTCTCTCCATATTTTAAATCGTCCATCGCTTCCGTAAAGATTAAACTTACTTTCATCAGAAAATATTACAGTATTCCAGAAAGAAATAGGCTTTAAACGATGTTCTTTGGCGAAAACCGTTCTCTTTTGTCTATTCACATACTTG
Organism: Trichonephila clavata; assembly: GCA_019973975.1. Taxonomy (NCBI): domain Eukaryota; kingdom Metazoa; phylum Arthropoda; class Arachnida; order Araneae; family Nephilidae; genus Trichonephila; species Trichonephila clavata. The sequence goes on along the minus strand of BMAO01035804.1, from coordinate 135,922 downwards.
ATGAGTGGCTTTCGTATTGGTGTATGGCCATGAAACCCATATTGGTGAAGGGTACGTCGAATTGTTTCATCTGAGATCTTTTCCCCGATTGTAGAGGACATCGATAAAGCTAGTTTAGAGGCACTCACCCTCGGATCTTTCTTTACTGAGTGAATGATCTTCCTCTTCGCTGTAGTACTCAGTATTTCTTTACGTCCTCTTCTTCCAGGAATATTGGCCACAGATCCAGTTTTTTTATACTTCTGTAGAATTTTTTGGACACAACCATGAGTTACACCAATCAACGAAGCGATTTCTTGAAGAGATTTTCCCTCTTTCGACCATTTTACAACCAATAAACGTTCAGATTCAGTAGTTTCTCTACGAGAGCTCATTTTACGATTTTTAATGAGAAAAAATACTATTTAAAAGCATTGAAGTGCAATAGCACGTGTTATAAGCAGCAGTTACTCCTGAAACTCTTTAAAGAAAATTTGAAACTAAAAAAACTGGTGGCAAAATTAACAAATATAAGAAGTGTATACTCAATTTTGTGGCATGGTTTTCTATCTTTTCTTCGAAGCGCTTAACTTTTTTCGTAATAAATAAGTTAACTATAGAATTGTGTTATTATAGGATGGTAAAGCAGAGGTTAAAGCAGGGGTCGCCAAAGTGGTCTATATAGACCCCCAGGGGTCTATTTAACAACAGTATGGGGTCTATCTGACCCAAGGGGTCGAATGGGGGTCTATTGGGACTCGAAGGAAAAACAGTTCTTAATACGCAAATCACACATATCTAACTGCGTACGTAAAAATTAAAAATATTTTTATAATTGACTTAATATTATATTCTTTCTTGAAAATAAAATAATAAATCAGAAAACAATCTGCCCCTTTTTTCCTTATGGGTTTTCGTATGTATACCGTGACGTCACAACTTGACCTTGTGACCAGTTTGTAATTTGCACGTCTCATAGTATGTAGCCAGAAGAGTGATTGAGGCTTATCCGTGTCTCTTGCTGGCGAACCCATCAACCAATTAGGAGCCTTTGGCGCAGACTTGGCGAGCGACGACACTGCCGTTGGCTTTCTATGCATTAAGCGCGAAGGGAATCTTCAGTGCTCCGTTTTCTTTCTTATGTGTGTGGTTTTAGTTCTTTTAATACGGCAGTTACGCATCGTATCGTTGGTTCGCCCTTTGTCTCCATCGCAAACCATACTAGCCTTGCATATGAGTCAGATGCATATGTGCGCTTGTCCAATTCTACACTGGATGCTACAAACGCAAATATCATATGCATTTTCTGCTATCTTTGTGAACTGTGAACAGTATTAAATGCTTGTAGTGTCATTATTACTACTATTGTATCTACCATTGGATAATTAGTTATTGTTTCTATAAAACTATTCGTTTAGTTTTGATATCAATTTTAATTGTTACTTGTGAAAAGGTAAGCTTTAATAATGTGGATTAGTATAATATACCAACTTAATTTTAACTTATTTTCAGAACTCTAATTTAAAAATGACAGCTTCAGTAGAAATGTAAAGGTCGGTATTATTCAGTGGATTACTTAAAATTTGGATTTATTTGTTCACCGACAAATAAAACTATTCCTATGTGTCTTATATGCGAAAAAACTTTTGGAAATGAATACATGAACCCGTCAAAAATGAAAGATCATCTTGAAAGGCTTCATTCAGATAAAAAAAAATGAAGAATTATAATTTTTCAAAAAACTCAAAGAAAAATTCACATGTCGACCAACTCTAAAAAGTTTTATGAAACAGTCTACTGAAATTGAAAATGAAGGAGGATTAATTGCTTCGTACAAGATTTCGCTTAATATAGCAAAGAGGGGAAAACCCCACACAATCGCAGAAGAAATTGTAGTACCTGCAATTAAAGACGTCATTGAGAATGTGATGAAAAGACTCTACTAATGTTTTAAAGTCTTTGCCATTAAGTGCAAATTCTGTAAAACGGCGTATTGACGAAATGGCCGAAGAAATAGAATACAGTAGTTTCGGAGCTAAAAAATTGCAAGTTCTCTATACAACTTGATGAATCTGTTTTTGGCGTTTCTGCTATTCTTATGGCGTATGTTAGATATTTCAGTAAAATTAAAGGAGAAGTCATTGATGAATTTGCGCCATTTTCGGCGCAAATTGATAACGTCGACATCAACCTACAAGATGAGCTTGCTGAACTATTGTCCGATCTTGAAGCAAAAACGCTTATTAAAAATTTGACAATACATAAATTTGGACTAATACAAATATAAAGCAAAAATATGTGAAACTTTACGAAATGGCTCAGCCATTTATGCTGGCCTTTCCAAGTTCGTATATGAATGAAGCCGGTTTCAGTCACGTTAATTCAATTTTAACTAAAAGCAGAAATAAATTAAATGTGGAGCTTCGAGGGGATTTACGGTTAAAATTGACTAATTTTGAACCCAATATAGCGAACCTTGCCAAGAAACACCAGGCACACTCATCTCATTAAGAATTAAAAAATCTGTAGCTACTTTACTTACTGTTTCTGATTTATTAAATATTTAGACTAATATATAGTTTTATTTTAATTACCTGAAAATTACAATTGTGGGGGTCTATGGAGATTTCGAAAAATTATATAGGGGGCGATGATCAAAAAAGTTTGGCGACCCCTGGGTTAAAGTATCTAGGATAAAAAAATTATCTATTTTAAATCAATATTTAATTTGTAATTGGAAGAAGTCTAAAAGTTTTAGAGGTGTATACTCAATTTTGAGGCTCACTGTATGCATGCCAAGTTTCCCAATACTTTTTTGAGTGACTGTATGAATTGCCCGCTCGGGTGTCTTCGTTTTTTGACACTTGTAATGTTAGCAGAGATCGTATTGCTTCCAGTGTGATGTTAGTTTAAACCAATAAATCAATATAATAATTTTAAAAATGAGATCCTGGTTTTTTTTAAAAATAAATTGCAACATTATGAAATGCATAACTGTTAAATGCATTTAAATGCAACTGCTTATAGCGTTAAATATAAAAACGCGCATATCCAAGACCTTATATTTTAAGTTTACCGAATTTAAAAATATTCTTTACTTCTTTTTACACAATTTTTTTGGCTAATATGTGTGGACCATTTTTTCAATACAAATCGTATTTTTCTTGCACGTGGTTTTTTAAACGTGTTTTCGAGTAACGTATCAATACCGCGTAAAAAAAAATTAGATAAACTTTAAAAAAAACGAGCAATTTTTATCTTAATGTTATAACTAATCACTTATGTTCAATTTTTTTCTTCAAAAAACTTTTATACCTTCACAATTAATAAAGATGTGTGATATAAAAATTTTGCTGCAGGTTAATTTCAGATTTCTTAGAAAATAAAGGGCAATATAAATCGCTTACTCAATTCCTCGTTGGCTTTTTAAAATCACTGTGAGAACTGTCTTAGGACTTGGACCAATTATCCCTAAACTGTGTGAGACGACTGATGAACATTGATGATAACGAAAAGCTGGATCGCTGGTGGGAGAGAATATTGAGATCACCTATTTAACATTCCCGTTTCTAGTTAATGGGGAGTAATTAACGGCTAGAGCACTATGGGAAGGGGGTGAGGATCTCAAAACACGGTACAAAGATTGATGACGTTAATTATCATTAATCGATCTCTCCGAAATTTTAGTTTGGGTTTAAAATTTAGCCCCGGATTGATTTCTTCAGTCTGTCATATTTCAAGTGAAAGAGAACGGCTGAAACAGAAGTTTACAAACAAAGAAGAGGTATTGAGACATGAAGTCCGGAGGAATTGCAGGGCTTGTGATTTTTTTGCAGGATGGAAATGCGGAATGCTTTTAAGTTATGTGTCGTTTAAATGTGCCGATACAAGCTGGTAAAGAATAGATTGCTTGTCTGAATCAGTTATTGAAAAATTTCGGATGAAATCTATGTAAAGAAAGGCCTTGTTTTATTGAAATTCTTCGCTATTGACAGCATTCTGTGTCAAGTGTTTATAATATTTCTTTTTTTCACCTTGCAGTTTTTTTTTCTTTCTTGACATATTATTAAATGAGAATTTTCGCTTGAAAATGTGTTTTGAAAATTCATGTGATATAATCTACAAAATAATATATCTATGATGATAACTGAATATTTTACATATATTTTTATTGATATCCATTAAATATAATAATTTTTTTCTGTGGCTATTTAATAAGTCTTAGTGCAATATTTATTCACAAATATACTGTAATCCTTTTAATTGGTTCTCAATCGATGTACTTTCCAGTTTATATTTTTTTTTTTGTTTCTATTTATCAGAAAAAAGATTATTAAAATTTCAGATTCACAAACTTTATATCCGAAATTATGTAGTATAATTGTCAGAGGAATTTATCAAGAGAAAATATCATACAAATGTCAATGCCACAGTTTTTGCTTGATTTAAAATTAACTAAATGCTTTTTTGTCTTGTGTGAGATGAGAAAAAGTACAATCTCGAATAAAAAAAATTGGAGTATTGGCAACTACGGCTACCGAGTAATTGGGGTCATTAGCTAATAGCCGACATCATTTTCGTCCAATTCAAATGCTACGCGTAGCGGGGTTCAACTATTCATGGATCAAAATTTCCCATTAGCGTAGGAAAGAAGTTTATAGAATAATATCACGTGTCATCTTCGCCACTTATTCATCGATCAAAGTAGGATGCCCCGTGAAATCTTGACCGGAATCAGAACTCGGACACACCATTTGATTTAAAGTTTGACATTGGGGCTGACTCTTGTCACGAGTTCGAGCCCTAGTATCTCTGAAGATCCTCCATGTGGAGAGGCTGATGGACGTTAAATCTTTCGTGGCTCAATGTCCTCCTTTTGGTAATGTGTGGTAATTAGGAGAGAAGGGGCCAGCTTAGATGTAGTCCTCGTCTCTTGATCGTGGTTAAAAATGACGAGGTCCCTCACTAATAGACCTGGTATTTCTTTCTAGAGTGACGTTGATAAACACTTACTCCTCCAACGTTTCTCCTGGATACTCACCACAATCATTACGCCAAGCAATTTTAAGCCATTATAAGATGAATCTGGCTGAGCTTTAATCAGCTCAAAGATTCCTCTTGGAGCTGATAAAGTACTTTTTCCTTACCTACGTCACCCCATTTAAGTTATTATGTTCAAGTTATTTGCCAAAAAATTTCCTATGGTTGCCCAGGGAAATATATCACGTCCTCCCTCCTATACCATAGTTTCTATATCTAAATGAACATTCAAAATCAGATGATGTCTGGAAGATGATAGCAGAATATAGCACTCTTAAAACCGCTTTACAAGGGTTTGAAGAGTGTACCTCCTAAAGGGTACAACTATAAGGATTCTAAGCATTCCTTTTTCTAGGAGGATTTTATTTTAAATGTGTCCAAGGTATATTGAGTGATAAAAGTTTACTTACATCGTACTGTAAAGCAACACGAGGGCTATTGGCAATGAATATCTTCATTCTGAACAACAGTCAAGTGACGAGGACACCACTTGAACGCCTCCCTCTCAGTAAGCTAACACACCACGCCATGGAAGGACTTTGAGCTTTGACAGATTTAACGTGCATCAGCCCCCTCAGTTATCAGGGCTCAAATCCGAGACACGCCAGAAACAAGTTCGTGACCATAACCAATAGGCTACCTCAGCCGCCCAAGGTGTATTGAAATGTAACTATAGTATATCTTATATAAACGAGTACGCACGCGTGACCGTACCTGTTCATGCTAATTAAATACGTGCGCTTTTCAATATTCCTATATATCATTCAGATTTTGTCTATTACGTCCTTTTAAATTTTGCGTTATGTGCTGATTTCAAGAAGTTTGATATAAAGATCGAACAAATGTGTAGTGTAAAGTTGACTTTTGGGGTTTATATTTGTATCCTTCCTAACGAAACACCTTACAGTTTTTTGAAAAACTAGACAATTCGTTAAGAATTTGAACAAGGTAAATATTTCCCCAAACTCGTGTGTCCCTGAACTTAAAATTTAAGTGATAATACTTGAACAAACTATCAAGAATTTCTTAAATCGTTTGTAGGTCATTAGGTTGAGTTGGATGAAATGTCTTGTAAGCAGATTGTATATTCAACTGGTTTAGACGACGAGTCTCTTAAACAGAATGTAAATTCGAAGCTTGTGAAAATTCTGGATAAGAAAACTCATGAATTTTCATCAAAAACTAAAATGGATGAACAAAAATCGGCAAAAGTGTTTCAGGAAAAGGAGCCTGAAACTATTCTTAGAGAGCTTTTAATATCCAGTTTAGAATCTCTAGATTTGGATATTACCAATTCAATCAGAATGGCTCTTAAGGATATCTATATAACAAAAATGCCAGGTATGGATTCGGATCATGATTCGATTACTTCAGCCGAACGGTCTCCGTCGACGAGTCCCAAGAAAACTGGTTCTGCAACCGTACGGTCTCCGTCGACGAGTCCCAAGAAAACTGGTTCTGCAACCGAACGGTCTCCGTCGACGAGTCCCAAGAAAACTGGTTCTGCAACCGAACGGTCTCCGTCGACGAGTCCCAAGAAAACTGGTTCTGCAACCGAACCGTCTCTCGAGAAAACGGACACCCTTACTGAAAAGACTAATCTTAAAGATGATACGGAATGTTGCATTTGCGCATACTTTGATTCTGTGGAGTATATTTACGGTATGCAGCTAGAACTTCTAGATATTCGTCGAGACCTAAAAACCCTTACGAAGATGCTTTTAGAAGAATGTAATAAATTGAACAGTTGTGACTTTGAAGAAATAAAATCTGCAAATAGTTTGTACGAAAACATTGTAAATCAAAATAAGCAAATCGCTGATGCGTTTGAGAAAGGCGAATATCTCTTGGATCACCGGGATGCAATTGGTGCTCTTCGACTTTCATCTCAAATTATGCATGGCAGATATTTGCTTTTGGAAAATGATAAGTTCTTGGAAGCTTTCAAATTAGCTCAAATAATAATGACACAATGGCTACTTGCCAGGGAGAGTTAGTAAAAGTAAACTGTTCAGTCTAAGGAAATAAAGATGATTCTAAGTTTGTTGGGTGTTTTTACGATATCTTATACAAATTTTTAATTTTAAAGTTTTTAGTGTGATGATTGTGGCCTTATCTAATATTTATTTGACAATTTTGAATTAACTTTCCTTTGTGTTAAGTGTTTTGATTGTTCACTGTAAATGATTTATTGTGTAAGAAAAAAAAACTTTTCTTTTTGTTTGTATATTAATAAATTTGAGTGAGACTTGATATTTTCTTCCATATAAATCGTTTATAGAATATAGTTTACAACATTCATACTACCAAGGAATGTCATATTGGGTTTTCCTCGTTTCTTTCAGTAAACTATCTGATGTACATCTGTTATGCAATGAAGAATTCAAGTTATGAGGTAGTTGTTAGATATCAGTTTAGAAGTCGCGCCAACATAACTTAAACGGTTTATATTATAGAAGAGTGATTCTCTCTAAAAAAACTATATATATATATATATAATCAGCTTGTGCTTTTATCGGAGAAATTCAGGTTTCTGGAGATCTTGATGTCTTATTTGTGTGCTATGGTAATTCATATCGTCGCCCATGAAGCTCAATGTTAGATTCGCAATTTCTACTGATAATCATTAGAGCAGAATAATGAGGGCTATTTTACGTTACTCTTTCCTTGGAAGGAGTTTCTCTGAACGTTAGATATACGAGATACAAGTTCTGTTATCGTTCGACCCTAGTTCAAATTCTAAAAACAATTTGTAATAGCTTTTGCAACTTTAGAGTGCTGTTCTTATAAATCAATCTTGATTAATCGGCATGCAGATTGGGGGAAATTGACTTTTAACCTCCAATCGTTTGTCGTATAATTGTATATAATATTAAATAATTGTATCTATAGTTTATGGGAAATATTCCATAGAGTAACGCGATTGTGCTATGAAAATCTTAATTCTAAGAAATGGTGGAATAAATAATGAAAGCCCATTATATGGAAAAATTCTCTCTTGTACTGTTTTGTAGGAAACATTAAGTGACGAGAATAAACTCGAGCTAATGAATATTTAAAGTTTTGAAGTCTATTCCCCCTAGGTCTTGAAGTCTTTCCCTAGATTCAAAACTCGATACATCTTCTATAACAAAATAATGGGGCTCTATTCTGTTGCATTTTCAATTAAATAGATCAAGTTTGCCTCTTTCTCGTGCATCTTTTTTTTAAAAAAACTAAATAGATCTGAAAGTCTAACGAACTTTTCTACCTTATCAGTCATGTTTACTATATAATACTAGTATTGTAATTCGTGGCCAATGAATCCCTTGAATTATTTTTCGAGTCTTTATTTACCAGAATGCTACTGTGAAACACGGTTAAAAATTGCGATGTCCTTAATTGGTAGCCTTGTGGTAGAGTAAGATGCTAATTCCTACTTCTGTAGACTAAATATTAGGATTCTTCGGGCTGCAGTAACTGTGTCATGTTCGCGCATTCCTGTAGGATCAGGATTTTTTTTCAGCCCTACCACATAAAGTAAATCAGTCTGAAAATTTTTTTTATTCATCACGTAAACTCAATTACAAGAAAAACCATTGCTAAAAGTATATTTGTTTTTTCCTAAACCTTTTCAGTAAACAATCGCTATTTCATTGAACAAAATGTAATTATGTTACGAAACAATTTCATGTCATTAAATAGGTTGAATGTAACTGTAAATTTATATCGTAAACATATTGCAATTTATAAATTTAAACGTAATTAATGTCGAAAGAACTTAAATTAAAATTATGGTGAATTTCTTTAATTATTGGGGGGGGGGAATTATTTGGATCAGAGTTTCTATATAATAAACTAAGCTCGGTGGCGCAACAGCCCCTGAGGGCCAAGGCCTACTGTGCCAATTTCAGCTTACAAGACCTTGGGCACTGAGGTGCAAGATCGGATGCTCCGGTCAGGTGGTCAGCCCGATGCGAAACTTCCAGTGTTTAGTTCACAAGCAAGCTTGGTACTCATTTATTGACCCACTGAAAGGATGAAAGGCTGAGTAGACCTTGCCCAGCCCGGGATTTGAACACCGGACGTGTGGCGAGGTAACGTGATACACTACCACTGAGCTTCCAGAGTTTTTAATACTTCAATTAAAATTCTAGGCATATTTCAGATTTTATCCAACAAGTTTCTTTGATCAAAATGTAATTTTTGGCATATAACTGAATATTTTTCTGTCGATGAGAAAATATGAACTTGGAACACGCAGGACAATAATCCCAGATATACGACACGTGTAGTTGCTCTATCATACGCTCCACACACCCAACTCTATCTCCTGATAATCTCGCATTTATGGAAAGAACTTCCAATAAAATAAAGGAACACTATGTACTAATCGTGGATCATTTAATAAAGACTCCCAGAAGATTAGGAACGGATTTCTTCTAAAACTATGAAAAATTGAATTCCATGCCAAATTGGCTCAAAGTTATCAAAACGGGACTTGCCGCAAAGTATTGACCCATTTTTTATTTTGATATTTTAATCCCTATACGTTCACTTGGGCCCATTTGGATGGGACCAAGAGTTATATTTATTTTTGTAGGTTTATTAATATGAATTTTAAAGTTACAAACTAACTTTATTACACTAAAGATTATAAAATGTTTTGATAAAAATTATTAATGGTTGGACTCCACCTGCCTTTTTTGGAAAATACAAAGTGGGAATTCAATTCTATCCACGACTCTACGTATTGACAACCACAGTGTTGTATGTCATGAGTTCAAGCCCAGTACCACTGAAGACCCATTGTGTAGGGGAGTGATGCACGTTCAGTCTGTCGAGTGCTCAAACGTCCTCCCATTGGTGTGGTGTGGTAGTTAGGGGAGAGGGGTGCCAGCTCAGGTGTCGTCCGCGTCACTTGACCATGGTTCCAAATGACGCGGTCCGTCTCAAAAAGCCCTCGTGTAGCTGAACAGGGCGATATTAATATTCACTCCCTCCCTTCCGCAGTGTTGTATTCGGCTTCATCCATCGTGAAATGCGCATCTCAAAATCCCTGTGCATATACTTAACTAGCTGTTACCCGCCCGCTTCGCTGGGTATTTCATGATGTTTTATAAATTTTGGATATTTAAGTCCTAGCATTAAGAATTCGATTGTATTGAAAAATATACGCCCCTCAACGTCACTTGGGGGTCGATTTTCACGAAACGCATTTTGAGGAGTATTTCTATCTTATGAGATGAATCTGCTTACCAAATTTCAAGACTGTGCGTCTAATAGTTTAAAAATCGGAATAATTATTTATATCTCCCCTTAACCCCCCGCAACACCCCTTGGGGGTCAATTTTCCCAAAACCTATTTTGTAGTGGATATTTACTCCATGAAAGAAACATGTCTACCCATTTTCAAGCAGGTTCGCCAAGTAGTTTAAAAACGAAAATATTTATCTATTACACGCCTTAAAGCCCCCTCCCCCGCAACGCTACTTGGGGGGTTACTTTCACAAAAACTATCTTATATCTGATCTCTTCTCTGTGAAAGGAATCTATTTATCAAATTTAAAGACTGTGCGTCTAATAGTTTAAAAATGGAAATAATTATTTAAAACGCCCCCTAAACCCCCGCAATGTCACTTGGGGGTCGATTTTCACCCAACTCATTTTCTAGCGGATCTCTACTCTCTGAAAGGAATATGCTTACCGAATTTCAAGATTGTACGTTGAGTAGTTTAAAAATGGAAACAATTACTTATAACGCCCCTCAACCCCCCGTAACGCCCCTTGCGGTTCGAATTTCGCAAAAAATCCGTTCTTAGCTGATTTCTACTCCATGAAAGGAACATGTCTACCGAATTTTAAGTCTGTAAGTTGAATAGTTCCGGAGATATCGTGATTAGTCAGTCAATGAGTCGCTTTTCTCCTTTATATATATATATAGATGAAATAATTCTTGTTTAAAATTTGAGTCCATTGGATTTTTAAATCCAATTTTATAAGATTCTAATATGCTTGTAATTTGTTACCTTTTCAAAAAGCCGATTTTGATTCAGTGAAAGCATTTTCTTTCATTTGTCGTCGATTCCATTCACTTTTTGCATCCCCACTGACCAGACCTAATGAACAAAATCTGCTCTCCTTTTCAGTGCTTTGCACTGGTTTGGAAGTGATTTGTCAAGCTCTTAATGCATTCTTTAACTTACTTAAAGTTTTGATTTTATTTATCTAATATAGAAATTAACAAAGGGCAAGAGTCAAAACGTTCCAGTCACTCAAAATCCTAATGATTAGAGGTGAAAGCTCGGAAGAGCTAGGAACTCGGTTCATCCACCCAGAGATTTTTTTAATATGCATCAAGTTTAAGAATTTATTTGGCGATATTTCATCTAATATTTCGAAATCTTTGCATAGATTTTACTTTCATCCTAGTGTAAATAAGTATACGTAGTGTAAGTTTTCTAAAATGCAGTAACAAATTTTTAGATAACTTTTTTCGAGTATTCAAGTGGGGTCATGGTAGCCGAATGGTCATGTTCGCCAACTCGTTGCCGAGGTGTGGATTCAAGTCCCAGCCCCACTGAAAAATCACCGTGTAGAAGGGATGACGTATGTTCTATCTATTGAGGCTGAAAGTCCTTCTGTTGGCGTAATGTAAAAGAAGTTTGAAAACTGGCGTATCAGGTCATGATCCTCGTCACGTGGCCGAGGTCCATCTTTGATAGCTTTCTAGAAGCTTGAAATTGTGATGGTTAATTAAAAAAAATGTGCATGGCTTAAGACGAAAGGGTGAATTAATATAACTTACCTATTAGAAAATTATTTATTTAAAAGGGATGTAAATGCAAAAATTCTTTAAAATTTTAAATATATTAATCATAAGCGATAACATTTTAGTAAAATGAAAAATGCCACAAAACCTTCTCTACCACATACTAAGCAAAATAAAGATAGTTCTCGTTTGGATTATATTTCTAATCACTTGAGTATTATATTACATAGGACTGAAAAATCTGAATCAAACAAATATTAATTTATCTTGAAAGATAAATCGATTTTCACTAGCTAGAAGGAGGGAGAAGCATTTTCATTATCCCTTCCCCCCCCCCCCGGTTACGACCTTTTTATTATTCCTATGAATTCCCAGTCTCTAGTGTATCGGAAAACGCTTAAAGCATTTTAAAATAAGAAATTAAATTTTTTTTTCATGGGACTTTGAAAAATCTTGTTTTCGAGTCTAAATTAATGAAACATTTAAAAAATAATATATTCCAAGATGAAATTTCAAAATTACTTTTCTATTTCTTCCTACTGATGGAAATCTTTCTACGTAATACTATGAAATTTTAAAACCTCTCTCTAAATACATATACATAGGTTGGATCGAATTCCTAAATTGTATAATTAACTTTGTATTCCACGATTCAAATTCAAAGAATAGATCCCACCTACTCATCATTTCTATTTTTGAAATATATATACATCTGAAATTTAATGTTTGGAATGAATTTTTCTTTGACTTAAGAGAAACTTAGTAGAAATTAAACTTTATGCAATTAAAATTGAAATAAGATACATGATTCTCTCTTTTCAAAGCGATTAATGGAATTAAAAATTAAGAATATTATCATGTTCTTGAGATATTTCGAGTGAATTAATTTTTAATACTTTTATAAAAGACTGTTCAAAATTATTTTTTTATTTAAACAAAATTACAGATATTTATCATAGGCATTATTATAGACATATTATTTAAATATGTAGTTATTTCTATTTATTTTTGGGATATCTAGCGTTTAAAATCTTTCAGTAAGACTTGATAAAAGAATTAGTGATTAACTTATGTAATTGAAAAGTCTATAAAGTGTAACACAAAGGCTATATAAAATCACAACTGTAATTCTACATCTACCGCAAATCTTTTACAATCACACAGTTGATGAACAATGAAAGAGTCGCCACATCCAAACAGATATAATAAAATTAAGCTACTTAAATCTGTAAAATTACATAGACAAAATTAAAAGTGAAATCCATATGTAAGTGATTAAAATGCATCAAGAATTCAAAAAAATGTATTAAAAATCCAAAACCTTTTTCATGACTCAAAATGGCAACTGAATTTTTGTTTTCATTGTTGGTGTTTATTCTTCAGAAATCGATAGGATCCAATTTTTCAAGTAGGGGGGTGGAGTTTTTACTAACGTCGACATGATGACACGTCTCGTCATTTGGAAGGGACGAAGACGAAACTTGAGCTGGTACCTCTTTCAAAACTACCACACCACGCTTATAGGAGGACTGTAAGCCACGAGAGATATAACAACCTTCAGTCCCTCGACATGGCTTGATAAAAAGTGACGAGAATGACACCTGAACGGATGCCATATTCTCCAAACTTCCCCTCCCCGCCATCATAAGGTTTTGAACCTCGACAGATTTAACGTGCATCCCAGTTTTACTTCAGGGAGTGAATATTAACGTGCACTCTTCAGCTACTCGAGGGCAAGATTTCATAGCATTAAAATCCCGTAGTGTTGCAAGGCTTCTGGAACGACGAGGCGGAAATCTTCTCCGTCGATTTTGATTATTTTTATGAGATCCATCACCAAAATAGTTGACATGAATGTTTGAAGTGAAACATAAATCATTAATCAAATTCTTGTAAAGAATCATTTTAAAATGTATAACGTATCATGAAATGTCTTTTTCAATTCCTACTATTAATTCACACACTTTCTCCCTATATACACTCACTTCCAAAAGTTAAGCACGAAGATGTAAAATGCAAAAAAATCAACAAATACTGCTTGGATTGACACAAAATTTGGCATTGAAGTAGCATATATATTTATACATAAAACAAAATCAATAATTATATACAGAAATGAAAACAATATTAATTTTTTGTAAGTTATCAGACAATGTCATACTGGAGACTTAAACAGAATTATGTATGAAGTGAAAATAAACAGCATAAAATGAAAAAGAGGACATTAATAGGGTATGTGATCCCCCCTCATCTGTATGCAAAGTTTACACCTTCTGACCATGCTTTCAATTAGGTGGTCAACCACCGCAGAATTAAGCAGTCGTCATTCTTCTTGTAAAGCAGTTTCCAGCTCAATAAGAGTGGCTGGAGGTAGGAAACGTGAAGATACAGCACGGCCGAGAGCATCCCAAAGATTTTCAATGGGATTAAGGTCGGGCGAATATGCTGGCCACGCCATACGCGCAATCCCTTCACTCTCCAGTAGTCATCGACTATGTCAGCTCTATGGGGACGTGCGTTATCGTCCATTAAAACAAAAGTAGGGCCAACTGTTGCAGCGTACAATCTCACAATGGTTCTAGGACCATCTCGATACCGGACAGCCGTCACAGAACCCCGATGTGCAGATCGGTACGGTATCCTAATGAAATCCCTGCCCACACCATAATGCTTCCGCTTCGGAATGCGTGATGTTCGGTGATGTTTTGGGACTGATTGCGTGTTCCTTGTTTACGCCATATCCTTATACGCTTATCATCTGGCTCTAGAGCAAATTTTGACTCATCAGTAAACTTGACATTGCCCCAGTCAGACACAGTCCAATTGCCATATTCCCAGCACCACTTTAATCGTGCCCCTCTTGATTGGATGGATAGAGGAACACAAACTCGAGGATTCCGGGCATACAGTCCATTCATATGTAATCTTTGGCATACAGTAGCTGCAGATATAGCCTGACCAATGGACGCTGTAACCATAGATGTCACACGTGTAGTGGTTGCTCTGCGATTCCGCTTGGCTACAATAGCAATATATCGATCTTTCGCGGTGGTTGTAACCCTTGGGCGACCGCCTACGGCCCTTCGGACAACTGTCTGTGTGGTTTTGAATTGTTTCCATAAGCGTGAAATTACTGAATGATGAACGCCGAAGAAAAGAGCAACATCTGTGTTCGACTGTCCTGCTTCAATGCGCTTCACAGCACGCCAGCGCTCAGAATCTTCCTTTCGTTTTCTGGAAGTCATAGAAACACGTATGTCTTGAAAACAAATTGTACGAAAGTTTTAAACACCTTCTATCAGCACTTACAAATCAACTTCTGTAACCCTTCATAAAGCTGGTTTCTTATAAGACTGCCCTTTGTGCATATTTCTTGACATGAAAGCACGATTGGCTGTTACCTAACATATTTGCATACTTCCATCTACCTCTGCAGCGAATTGCATCCTCTTCAATTCTGATTGGCTTCCGGAAATTAGCATATTCCTCTCCGTGTTTTTTTGGAAGTGAATGTATATATCGCTCAAATTTTCAATCGTTATTAAAATACTTTCTATTCATCCATTCAAGTTCAAATACATTTTTTAAAACTTCTAGTGGATGACACTAGATGTTAATAAACAGTTTTTTCATATATTAATTCATTCCTTAAATTTAAGAAATTAATAAATAGTAAACGAATATAATAGCCCAACAGCATATATAGAAAGGAAAATTACATTCGCGTTGTGCTCCTGTAGCGCATTGGACTTCTAATCCAAAGGTCGCGTGGGTTCGAATCCCACTTGGATGACCTAGTTTCTGAGAATGTGGGATTTCTTTTTTACTGTACGATTTTATTAGAATAATTAAATTTAATTAATGAATAAATAGTAACAAAGAAACAAAAGATCGTCCAACACTATATATTGAATGGAAAATTGCTTTCTACTTTGTCACTTAATATTTAATTCTGATATATGCATACACACATTTATATTAATTGTAACTAATAAAAAGTAATTAAAATAAAAATTTTCTTCGTTGACCTAAGTAGGATTTGACTTAAAAATTGTTTTTTATCTCACTTGATTTGAGTAAAATTTATTGAATATACTTTAATTTATATTATACATTTAAACATCTCGAAATAAAATGTGCTATCACAGAAGTTCCCAGAGGCATTTTAAGTACTAAGTATAATTATTATAGAGTGAGTGTAAATGAACGTCCCATAATATAAAGCAACACGAGGTCTATTGGCAACCGTTTTTAATGATCAGGATCAGGTTGATTCGAATGATGATTGTAAGTTGTATTGATGTTAGTTATCTGAGATGTGTTAAGATTGTAGATTCGTAAGATACATTTGTGTAGTTGTAGTGCTATTTCGTGTACTACAGACCACTTTTGATTATTTTTCATACGATTTCTTCTGTAATTCACACTCCCTATTTGGCTACTCTCCTGGATTTCGACTTGGATATGGCCCATGACCAGCAACTGGATATGGACTTATCACCCGCCTCCCCTTTCTCTACCTCATCCATCATGACCGCTCCCATACCGTGCGAAGAATTCGTCACGATGAAGGTATATATCAGAAGACTACAGAGATCACCTGTAGCGAAAAGGGAAAAAAAATAGTTTTACTGCTACGACGGAATCACGGACACAGCGAGGATGATGATGTACTGTATCAACGTGCTTGTAATGTGTATCACGAAATCCAGAGCACTCTGCAACAAGCGGTGAGTGATTATGACTCCCCCTCCCCGTTTAATCCTTGGCTGCTCAATTCATGATACCCCCCAAAATACTCCCATTAGTACCCCCCCCCCTCTTTCTTCCATTAGGCGAAGCAATCGACAAAAAAGAAAAGACAAAGATGATTATGAATTTCCTCCTCTAAGGAAAACTGCTAAAGTAACTTTACTAGAAACACCCTCGAATTTTAATCTAGAAAATAAGTTCTCTCTTCTTCCAAACGTGATTTCAAATCAAATCCCAGATCTACAGACCCCGCCAATCACACACGCCTCAACTAGTACCTTCACAGCCTATCAACAGACACGACAAACCAACACCACTCTCCCAACGCCACTGCTGCTCAAAGTCACTGAACACTAGAGTACACGTGGACGCCATTAAAAAGGCTCACCCAACATTAAGATTTAAAGCCAACGGTGAATTCATTAAACTGTACACTAATGACTTTGAACAGTACAGAGAAGTTACACACACAACTAAGAGCCTACAATACTAATTCGTTGTCATTCTTCCTAAATCAGAACGCCCAATAAAAATTGTAATTAAAGGTCTCCTGAAAAACACACCCACAAATTTAATAAAAGCCGATCTAGAGAAGGAAGGATTTCAACCTGAAAAGGTAACTCAACTCGTCGGACGCAGAACAAAAGAGCCACTCCCAGTATTTTTAATTATATTACCACGTTCGATCGAAAACTTAAAAATTTTCTATCTGAAAACGCTCGTGCATCTTAACATCACAGTTGACAATATAATGTCAAGGGAGTCACGCAGTACTTCACTTGCAATAATTTTCATCATACCGCAGAAAACTGCTTCCTAAAGCCCCGCTGTTTAAAATGCGGAGAAGAGCATCTCACCACAAAGACTGCCCGATCAAACAAAGACTCGAAACTAAATTTTGCTTAAATTGTCAGGTGTACGGCCATATGGCCAACTGGCAGGGCTGCCCATGTTTCTCCAAACCCCCCAAGGGTTCTGAAAGGATTAACAGAAATAGCTACACAAAACCTCTACAACAGCTTTGTAAGATCTATTTTTTCATACGCTCAAATCACAGCCAACATACAAAACAGCACCAACAAATAATAACCAAAACAAACAGATGGCTCCACGTAGACCTGAGATTTCTCGTTAAACTGAGTCCACAATCAATAATCCTCCCAGCCATGTTTCTATGCAAAATTTTAATATGAACACAGTTTCTATATAATCTTAATGTTCCAAATAATAATATTAATGATATAAAAACCCTCTTAGGCGCAACTATTCAATGTTTAATACAGTTTATATGCAAGCGCTTAACACCAGCCAATTTTGTAGACAATTTTGATCAAGTTAATGCCGCACTAGTGGAACCTGACCCGATGTACAGCCTAATAGAGGCATCTTGTAACAAAGATAACGATCAATAAGTCACCAATTGGCCTTAGTTTGTGTTCATGGAACGCAAACGGACTGTTCAGAAAAATTGTCGAACTTTGAATTTTTATAGAGAAGCTCTCCCCAGACCTACTCCTCATACAAGAAACACATTTGAGACCTACACAAAACTTTAAAATTGCCAATTATACATGCTACAGGAATGACAGACCAACAAATCCAGACACCAATAGGGTCTTCGGTGGAACTCTTATTCTCATCAAAAATTAAATCAAGCATTACTGTCTCCCCACCCCACCCCTCCAAGCTATTAAAGCAACAATAGTTATTCTTACTCCTATAGATCGCGATCCAATCTGGGTCGTATCTGTTTATATTCCGCCTAACTCTGATGAACTAACATTTACTCTATTGATCCCCCCTTGAAAATATTATTCAAACCAGCAGCAACTGTGTAGTATTTGGTGACTTCAATGCCCCACACACTGCTTGGAACTGTAAAGCTAACTCTTCGAGAGGTGTACGCCTCCTCGATTTTACTAACTTGTTAAACCTAAATATTGCTTATTCAAATTCTCCTACTAGATTCGGACCCAATTCCTCTAATACCCTAGACTTTGCTATCATTCGTAATTTTTATTACCCATACACGATTAATTCCCTGCATGAACTCTCATCAGACCACAATCCTGTAATACTTAACTTCAATTTTAAACTAAACAAAGACCTTCCTAATCCTAGAGCGGTTCATACAAATTGGCCTCTTTTTACTAAATATCTTAACCAGTAACATTTTTTTTACTCAGCTATCATCCTAACAGTATTAATACTAGCAATGATATTGAGAAAAAAATTGCAGAGTTCACCGATACGGTCCTCTCCTCCCATAGCCATGCCTCCCAACCAGTAGAGAAACAGCACAAGAATTACACTCCACCCTACATACACAAACTCATAAAACAGAAAAATTAGCTTAGAAATTTATATCACAGAACACTTAATCCACACTATAAAACACTATACAATAAAGCACAAAGTAATGTCAAAAAAGAACTGCGTAATTACAGTAACGATAATTGGAACAACAAACTCAGCACTAAGCACACAAGACAACAGTCGGTGCAAAAATTTCTTAAAAACAAAAGATCTGATATCCCTGCACTTAATTGCATTACTGGAACGGCGGTCACAGACGATCAAAAGGCTAACATCCTCGCTAGTACTATTAAAACTAACTTTGTAGAAAATATCAGACCAATAAGAAATATGACAATAATGATGAAGTTATCAATAACACTGTTAACACTTTCCTCTCCCTACCCCTCACCACTAATATTGAAACTGCATATCCCTCAGAAATTATCACTTTTATTAAAAAATCTAAATCCAACAAAGCGCCGGGAAAAGACGACATTACCAATAAGATGTCCAAGAACTTTTCTCTCAAAGTAATTTTATTCTCACTACCTTAATTAACAAAATTCTAAAATTTCATCACTTTCCAGCTAATTGGAAAGAAACTGTTATTTTTCCTATTCTTAAACCGGGTAAAAACGCTAAAGTACCTGCTAGTTACATACCAATTTCTTTATTATCAACTTTAATCAAAATTACAGATTCCATAATTCTAACAAGACTCAAAAATTTCATAAATAAAAAAAAATCTAATTAATCCAAACCAATATGGATTCACTATCCAACTTTCTACTCTGCACCCGTTAATCAGACTAATGGAGACAATTTCGGAAGGATTTCAAAAAAAAAAGAGCACCGGTGTAGTCTTTCTGAATATCCAGAAGGCTTTCGACCGTGTGTGGTTCAATGGACAAACTTATTTCGTACAAATTACCACCTTCCCTCATGCACCTCCTCCACTTCTATGTTACGAATCGTTCCTTTCAGGTTAGAGTTAAAAATACCCTTTCCAACTCTCCTAATGTCAACTGTAGGGTAGCACAGGGTAGTCTTTTGGGCCCCCTGCTCTTTTCAACCTGTATCTTAACGACATTCCTAACTATTCATTAACTAATATCAATATGTATGCTGATGACACAGCCGTGCCACAAGAGAATCTCATCCATAACCTTTGCTCTCAACAGACACCTCAAACTTTTAGAAAATGTTTACGATCTTTGGAAAATTAGCATTAATGTTGATAAATCAGCCGCAGTAACATTCACTAAAAATCGAACAAACCCACCTCCACCCATCATGTACAAATACACATATACGTTGGTCTCAAAACACTAAATACCTTGGAATTATTTTTGATAAGCATCTCCCTTGGAAGCCACACATTTTACACACGCGTGAAAAATTCCGGAGAATCCTATTTAAATGATTCCCCTTAATTAGCCGGAATTAAGAAAACTCGATACCCTTTGAAATTTTTTTTTTTTATTTATGCATTTAAAAATTATATTTTAGCATTTCATATAATGTTTATATTCAATAAAACAATATGAGATGTAATTTTGCATATATTATTCACACAATTTTAAAAGTTTAAATTTTTTTTAAAAAAAATGAAAAATTTTAAAATCCTACTTTTTCTGTATTTATTAATATTTTGACATTAAATTTTTTGTAACATTCTTAAGGATGTTTTAAACAACTTTAGGGATCGATTTTACAATAACTTAATTGGTTGAGAAAAAAATAAAATGTTAATACATATGGCTAAAATTTAACGAAAAACCCAATATCTCCTACATTTCAATTTTTTTAAAAAAAAGTATTCAGTTTATAGCATAACGGATCCCTAATTTTGTTACATGCATGATTCATAACACACAGAGAAAAAATGAAAGTGATGGGATAATAATTGTGGAAGGAGTAGCATTTTGAATGAACTAATGTATTGAAAAAACACAAGCTGAGAAAAACCATTTTAAAGTTTATACTTCTGAAAAAATTATTATTATAATCTTAAATAAATTTAAAATACCATTTTAAAACATTAGCTATACATTTTTCTTCAAAATAATTGCTTTTTCATATTAATTGAACCCATATTTTCTGTAAATGATACATTTTTACACAGTAATAATGGCACATAAATATCAAGAAAACTCGAAGAAAACGTTAAAAAAAATGTTTTCTGTTGTAACAGAAGTTTTAAAATCTTTTGATTCACATAATATTTAAATAATATATTTGTCTGAAAAAAACAAGATGAAAAGAACTGAAATTATAAAATTATTAATATAAAATGCCTAAATTAAAAATATTTACATGCACACATTTTACAAAAAAAAAAAAAATACATTATTAAAATACCTCAGAAATATCCTGCTTTATAAGAAACACCTTCCCTTTTTTTAATTAATATTTCTCTTTTTAAAATAGCTTTTTTTATCAATTTGCGTGCATGCTGGTATTTGGTGTTTTTCCGTCTGATTCTGAACAATCTTTTACGGGATTCGAGCATCACACCAAGATCATGCGAACATTTCCCCAAAGGTATATGTAATGCTTTTTGGGTCTCTCTCACAGTGCGTAGAGTCCCTTTGTTAAATTCACAAATTGCTTCCATTACGGCATGTGTAACTCTGTCTTTGGACACAAATATCTCCTTTAGACACTTTGACCAAATCATGTTGTGCAAGCTTTCATTAGCGTTTTGGGTTCCGCAATTAATGCACCTTTCCAAAAGTTCATTTGAAGCAAGCCGTTGATAAATAGAAAGGATATGTGGCAAAAAACTTTCATTAATTGGAGTCCCAACATGTTGTTTATGCAGACCTGGATTTTGTCCTTTTGCTTTTGCGGACTGGTAAAAACACCACGAGTCTGCACCGATTGGACATTTCGAATGCTGAGGCTTTTGGTCTGTCGAAATGCTGTGATATAAAGTAGCATATATTGTTTTTTTCATGGCGGGAACATTGCCTTTGTTTTTAGTATAGATTTTTGGTAGTACAAAGTTAATTTTTTAATTGTTGACTCTTTTAATGTGCCGTGGCCTTTTCCTCCTAATGAAATTCCACGGGCCCTTGATTCCTTAACAGCATTTCGTAGACCAGTGCCGAAACTTTTGCTGACATGATTAATGCACTCCTTTTTAATCTCAGTATTATCCCCATACACATTTTTTTCTGTTAAATAGTTGAAGATTTTACAATCCCCATCAGACAATAAGGTGCAATAACGAAATCCCAACGCTTGTGATCTTTCCCAGAGGATCAATGCAGCCTCCATTTCCATCGAAGTTGATGAGCCGGAATGATTAACATCACAATCCTTCCTATGTCCTTCAAACCAAATGTTATATTCTGCACTTGACTCTCCAAGCTCTCTTTTTGCTGCAGTACAATTGCAACATACCTTGCACATGACTTCAAAATCAATTACATAGCCTGTAAGTATATCAGTAACACAAGCTATGTCAATCAAAGATGCATGTCCACGCGTCAACCAGCTACCATCAAATGAAACACTTATATCTACAACGGGAACATCAGTTGGTGCTTCGTAAGCATTTCTCACTTCACTGTATACTTCCTTTCAGCAAATTCTCTGCAGCAATACCACAGGCTTTGTGAAGACGTTTAGTACATTTGCTATAAGTTCTCGAGGAAAAAGGAGATATATTTACTGCCATGCAAAATTTTTCAATTGCAGAGTAACCTTTTCCAATATTAGAGAATGCTTGTGTGACACGTAAATTAATATCAGGAACGGTATTACCCTGCCTTTCATTAGACGTTTCTACAGCACAAACTTTTTCAGCACAAGAATTGCAAGTTAAATTTAACACATAGGAAAATCCAACCTTTTTTCCAAGAGCAAGCTTTAGAGTTTGCTTGTCACAGTCAGGGCATTTTAGTTTCATAAACATTTTGCTGATTTGCTCAAAATTCACAATGAAATTTCCGATTTCAGAATGTTCAGTTTTTTCAGGATAAGATAACTGCTCAATTCTGATGTTAGGAACTAATTTTTTTTCTTCTGTGACACATGTATTCACAGCATCACTACACCAACGTTTGCTGTTCATTTGAGCAGAATGATTTCTTCGTTTAACTCGTGGCATTTTTAAGAGAAATCTTCAATAGATAATAATAGGAAAGATAATATTGAAATCTCAGCAGTTTCAGCAACAGTCTTTAAAAGACAGCAATCAGTAAAAGTCTTAAAAAAGACTGTTTTTTTTTCAATGTAAAACGTAAATAAAATTAGCACGATAACAGCAAAACAAACGAAAGGAGCGCCAAAACAACAACAAATAGCTTGTAATAAAAGTTGTAGTCACTAAAAAGTACGATAAAGCGTTGCAGCTATGGTTAAAACAAAGTAAAATTTATTTTTGAAAAGTAGATAAAAATTAGTTTAAAATCACTGACACCTATAAAAAGGGGGCGTGGTCGAATTTTTAAATTTGTTTGTTTACATTTTTCAAATGAAACCTTTTCCAACTTCTAATTTTCAGGCATACAAAAGTGATATATCAATCGAAAGGTAATCGTTCAAAGAATATAACTAAATAAAAATTAAAAAAACGATAAATAAGTCCTTTTTGCGGTACCAAGTCCCCTTAAGTATAGAAAACAAAGTGCTTCTCTCTACAGCCGTTATGCGACCCATCATAGCCTATGCTTGTCCTGTGTGGAGATATACTAAAGGAAGACTAATATTATAATAATATTTTAGATACTCTCCAAAATTCTCCCCTCCGGATGATCGTAAAAGCCACTCGCTATATGAGAAATGACTGCAACCGGAAAGCCATTAAAATTGATGGCTGTAAATCTCACATTCCAAAAATTTCTAGAAATTTCTTCAATTCTCTCCACCTTACTAATAACGCAAATATGTTAAATCTTCACGACTATAATCCAAATTCGACAACTAAAAGACCTCGACTCTTATAACCCACCTTTACTTTTATTCTTAAAGTGAAATATTGTTTGTTGCACATTTAATTTGCTAAATTTTAAACTTTTATTTTTTGTATCTGTATCTCTCACTACGGGGCAAGCCCCGCTTTTCTTTTCTTATACCACTTCTGCTAGACTTTCGAGATGCCAATGAGAGTCAATTTCCTCACACACCAAGAATAAATCAGAGAACGATCAATTTGCTCTCTTCCATGTACCTGAAAACTCCAAGATGGCGGAACTTTCCGTACGATTGGCCCAGCCAATCAGAAACGTCCATCTCTTAAGCAGGAAAATGAAAACAATCGCTCCACATCTATATATCGGATATGGGATGGAGGGCCGCTAGCGGCCCATATGCCTAATAACAGCACCACATTGGCAACCAACTTCGTAATTTTAAGCCTCGGTCAAACGACGAGGATGACACCTGAAATTACACCATCTTTCCAAACCACCCGAACCTGCCAGCGAGTGGACATTGAGCCACGACATATTTAACATGCGTCGACCTTTGGCTCTTCAGTGGCTGGAACTTCTGACCACAAGCTGGTGACCATGACAACGGCCAAAATTAAAGTTGTGAGAAATCATAATAAAATAAAGAGAAACTGTCCAGTTTCATGAAAATTATTTAAATCACAGCCGTTGATTCGATGAGATAATTGTGTAGTATTCTCGAGGGCGATTTATGAACCTTGAAGGTCTCTAGTAACGTAACAGATTATCGACTGTGTTAGTCCCACTTTCGGATCTTGATTTGAAATTCATATATATCGTCGCTGATAATCTGCCAAATAGTGTTTCTTAATTATCATCTTCCCTCAGGACACACTTGAAATTATACTCAAATTTCTACGCCATGCTTAAATTACTATATTATAAATTTTAAAAAGAATTATATTGGTTGTTAGAACTGGTTGATTTATCAACACAAAACTTTTAATATGTTGTAAAAATGTAGCAGTTAACTTAAAGCTATTAAAATAAAAGCGGCTTAACGAAAGCATTAAAATTATCGGTAGTAAAAGATAAAACTGAAATTGTATATAATACCTTTTCAAAAATATTTACTTTATATCATTTTCACGTTAAAAATATGCATTCGCATAATTTATATAAAGGGGGTTTAATATCAATTATCATTTTTCTTGAAAATGATCCAATTCAGGATTTTTATCAACTCCCATTTTACGTTTTCACTCCTCTCACAGCTCATCCCTACATTAAAATTGCTCGGGCATTAATCGAAGGAAACGATCCTGTTGTTATTTAATGACGTAGTAAAGTTCAGTGTTCTCAGGCGTTTTCTCTACACAAACCCCTTGACCACATATTTTTAAGTCCAAAAACATTCGAATGAAACCTCTTCTCTCGTGTCATGTTTCTAGTGATGAAGGGCAGTTTATTTCTAATATGTACAGGACACAAGAGTGCAAAACTACTCGCATTTTTATTGGGTCAGACGTCAACTCAACCCCCTTAAAGCCGCACCATGTCAAAATCAGCACTTTGAAAATGAACACCCATCCCCCCTCAACATGAAGAGCCGTAGGAAAGCCAAAACAGTTACAATAACAAGGCCTTCATATGGATGTTTTGAATTTTTTTTCAATGCATCCAGCTTGTCTATTTCTTGAGGACACAAAGGTCCAATAACCCAGTAAATATCACTAACTTAAAGTCATGAACCTTCTTATCTTCCTCTCCCATATTTACACCATTCACACTGGTTACTATTGTTAAAAGCAATTTTGCATTCATTGAAGTTGTCGGGGCCAAACAATTTGGGGTCGCGGTAGCCGAATGATCCCGTCGCGAACTCGTGGTCTGCGTTCTTGAACAGTGGGTAGAAAACCTAATACCATTGAAGACCCACCCTGTAAAGGGCTGATGTATTTTAAATCTGTTGTGGATAAAAGTCCTCCCGTTGGAGAGGTGCGGAAGTTTCGAGAGTGGAGGCCGGCTCAGGTGTCATCCTCGTCTCTTGACCGAGGTTCAGAATTACAAGATCGAACTCCAGCACACTAGTCTTCGTGTTACCTTAGAGGGCAATGCAAAATCAAATAAAATCGCGAAACAATATGTGTGTGACAAGGGATGGAGGGCCGCTAGCGGCCCATATGCCCAATAACAGCACCGTAGCATCCGTGTTGGACAAGGTTATTCAAACACTCCGTAGGAATATTTCACATGCCTAAGATTCGTGTAGTATAGTTTGCAAAGCATTGTTCTAAATTAACAAGGAGGACATTCCAGATAAGACTTGTAATTTTGGTATGTCTAGATAACGCTAGAAAAATTTAACATTCATCATTACTAAAAATCCTCTCGGGAATAATGACCCGCAAAACTTTCACGTGTAATGAAAGCGAGTAATATATGAGCAGGGAATCCTTAAAAAAGATTTCTTTAGCTATCCCAAATATTTCAGTTTCTTAGTTAAAATTAAATTGATAAAATGTTTGAATTAATTTGCTTCAAAATACCATTGCAACATGTCCTATTATGTAAATTAGTACACGCATGACTATAACTGTAGAGATTTTAATCAAACAAGCTTATACATGGCGATTGCTCTATCATTATCGCATTCAGTCGAAGTGCTTTCGAATTTTGCATCAACATATTGGATTTAGTTCATTGTTTTCTGTGTACACTTTATTAAGGATATGGCGCAAGATTGATTTCAATATACTTGTATAAATACATATTTGGAAATATCTCATAGGACTTATTTTCCCCTATATCTGGAACCTGCTTAAAGGATGGAACTCTGTGGGACTATGAAAAACTTTGCATTGTGTATGAAATACTGATAGATTCAAAACATGCATCGTTAAAGAAAAACATACTGAAACAATCCGCTGCTCAGAAGAAAGGTTTAAATTTCTTTAACCTGCGAGACGAGTCACTTCAATCAATCACTTATTCCAGTGAGATGGATAACGAACCTTGTAAACAGAGAACAGATGCAGAGCTGTTAACATCGGAGGTTACAGAGGGTTTTAAAGAGTCTTCATTGGAGACCGACTTGGGCATTCAAAAATCGACAGGAACACTCGATGGAAACAAATCTGAAACCCTTTTATTGCAGGTAATATCCATTTTAGAATCCCTGGATTCGGATATTACTAATTCACTAAAAATCTCTCGTAAGGACATGTATCTGCCGAAGATTCCAGGTTTGAGATCAAGATGTAATTCGATTACTGAAGAGGAGACTGGTACTGTTGCCGAAAGTGCTCTGTCTATTACTGTAGAGGAGACTGGTACTGTTGCCGAAAGTGCTCTGTCTATTACTGAAGAGGAGACTGGTACTGTTGCCGAAAGTGCTCTGTCAATTACTGAAGAGGAGACTGGTACTGTTGCCGAAAGTGCTCTGTCAATTACTGAAGAGGAGACTGGTACTGTTGCCGAAAGTGCTCTGTTGACGACTGCCGAGGAGACGGGTACTGTTGCCGAAAGTGCTCTGTCGACGACTGCCGAGGAGACGGGTACTGTTGCCGAAAGCGCTCTGTCGACGACTGCCGAGGAGACGGGTACTGTTGCCGAAAGCGCTCTGTCGACGACTGCCGAGGAGACTGGTACTGTTGCCGAAAGCGCTCTGTCGACGACTGCCGAGGAGACTGGTACTGTTGCCGAAAGCGCTCTGTCGACGACTGCCGAGGAGACGGGTACTGTTGCCGAAAGCGCTCTGTCGACGAGTGCCGAGGGGATGGGTACTGTTGCCGAAAGCGCTCTGTTGACGAGTGCCGAGGGGACGGGTACTGTTGCCGAAAGCGCTCTGTCGACGAGTCCCGAGAAGATTGGTACTACTGCCAAGAAGAATACAATCGAAAATAGTACGGTATCTGCATGTTTCACTTGCTTGTATTTTGGCCAAATGGACAATATTTATAAAATGCAACAAGGTCTTCTTGTTATCCGTCGGGACTTGGGGAACATTGTGAAGGAGCTTTTGGTACATTGTAACTCATTCAAGAGTTGTGCCTGTACCGATATCGAATATGTACTTGATGAGTTTAACGACATCTTAAAAGAAAGGGAAGACATGGAGAAAGATTTCGAACAGGGCGAATTCTTTCAATTGATTTCAAGTGATGCAATTGGTGCCATTAGACTTTCATCTCAAATGATGTACTACAAATATCTGCTTCTGGAAAATGATAAATATATACAGACTTTCAAATTGGCGCAATTTTTAATGACTCGACTGATGCGAGGTAGAATATGCTTACAAAAGGAAGAAGCTTCATCCTGTGAAATGAAAGAAATGCAGTAACTTTTATTGGATCAGATATCGCGCATCTAATGTGATTGGGTTTTTGCCAAGATTGATTGAATTAGGATTAAATGCCTTGTATAGTGTTTTGTAAGCTCTTGATTTAAATTTTTTTTACTTAATAAAAACTGTAACTGCATGCAAGTTTTGAGTGACTTGACATTAATTTCTTAAAAGTATTCGGAGTGCAGTCAACGTGTTTAATGCGTATGCAATGTTTGAACTTGAATTTCCCTTTTGTTAGTACGACAAAGGATATATCTATATTTAAAGTATCTTCAGTAGGGTCGTCTAAACGTAAGTGTTCGTATTGATTTCTTGCATTATGTCTTGCAATCTATTTGATGTACACTTGGAATCTTGGTCTTTATTGTAACTACTAGATAACAATCTTGGCACATGCGTTGTCCATAACTTAAGCTTGGGTTGAAGAGTTTGTATTTAAATTGCGTCACTACATTTCTATAGTGACGGTAATCTATATCAAATTCTTTTTGAGGGGAAGGGGGTGTCTAAAAGTTTAATGTGTGCATGATAACTCAGTTATCAATGAGTTCCATGGTACACAATGCTAGGTTTTTATTTCTACGGATGGTCAGTCATGCAGAATGAGGGCAGTCTTGCATTAAACCCCTGTAATTTCTGTGGTCGTTGGAGAGATGCGAGGTTACTAGTTCTATTCTTATCGTGAACTGTAGCTCCAATTCACGATATCAATTTATAACGAGTCCTGCAATTCTAGTCAAGATTAATAAATATGTGTTGGAATACAAAGTTTTGAGCCTTATACAATAAACGATTGGTTATGTTAAGAATAACTACAACGAGGAGGGAAAAATTTTTATTTATAGAAGGAAGGCTTTAGAGGGGGGGGGGTGATCCTAGACGGTGTTTTTGGAGTAAGAGATAAACCACTGAGAACCTTTGTGCGGAATAATAGGGAATACAAGTAACTAAACCTCATTCCTCTGCGGTATTTTTATAGAGAAATTAAACAAGGGGGAGGCACTAGCTCGCGAATGTGTTTTCTCTAACTGCAGCTCAAACTTGGGAAGTAGGTCACCAACAGCATTCCTGTTATTATAAACACAACTGAAACGGATTTCTCAAGACCTTCTAAATAGGCAATTAAAACTCTAAGCCTTGGAGCTCTTCCATTCTTGGTGCTAATTGGCCCTAAACTTCTTTCGGGGAAAAAATCTCTATTTCCATAAAGCTGATATTTACTATAAAGAGTGTACAATTCCTTAGAAATCTCGAGTAATACAATGTACTGTAAACTTTTAGTTTAATGTACATTAATAATAACATTATGAATCGCGTTCAATTGATTAACATTTTATAATTGGTGACTTTACAGCACTATTGACAACTACTTTGCTTTTAAAGTGGATTTATTTTTTCGGGATTTCTTTTAACTTGCAAAAGGTGAACCAAGTAATTGGCTTTTCATCTAGTTTGTTTGCATTATAATCGTGAGGTTCCTCGTTAATATCCCGTTCGTTTAGTATGACATCAATTCAAACTAAAGTAGTCTTCTATTCCAACAATTTTCAGCTCTTTTCATAGAACAATAAGGAACCATGTGCACCACACAATGTATCACACGGGGGCTTACAACACAAACATTCATGCCTTCTCAGATTCGAACCTAGTCCCTAGGGCCGATCCTAGCAGGTGGGCAGCTCGTGCACTGCACGCGGGCGGCCAAAACAAGGGGGGGGGGTAGCCCACATATGGTTCTATCAAACAAAAAAATTTTGAATCTCTCAAAATAAAAATGGAAATAGTTTTCGTTTTATAAACTTTAAATTTAATAAAGAAATAATTTTAAATAGTTATTGAAAAATCAAAATAAATCCAATTTTCCCAATAGCATAACACAGTTTAAGAAAAGTAGAATGTTAATGAATAGTGTGTTGGTCCATTGTCCATCTGTTTACACACATTCTTCATTTGATAGCAAAGTTCTTGGCAGAGCCGGTAATACCACTATAGAAAAGTTTGGCGGCGCAAAGTGTGTCGATGCTTAACAAAGGCATCTCAAAAATGATTTTTACGAAAGTTTTACGTTCATCTTATATAGTTAATACTACGTAAGACGTGGGGGCGTTTAAATACAATATGCATTGGGGAGATTACAAGTTTTCAATTTAATAAAATAGCCTTATACAATTTAGAAAAACAAAATATAGAAAGTGATTTTTGTGTCACTGGTCTTGCAACACTTATAAACAACTAGCTTTCATGGCCCGGCGTTGCACGGGCTTTCTCTACTTTTATAAATTTTCCGTTCTCTTCACAAAATCAGCATGACCAATATTCTTTTTCGAAATAACTTTGGCTTCTATGTTTTTCCATCCGCTAAGCCCGGCGTTGCACGGGCTTTTACCGAGTGTATAACTTAATCCCCATGAGAAGTTCCTCTTTCTCTCATGACGCCAGAACTTCTGTGTGGGTGTGTACACATATGATGTGAGTGCATGACCCGGGATCTCTCGGGTTTTTCCGTTTAACATTTTCCCTTCCCTGCAATAAATCAGCACTTCCAATATTCTTTTTCGAAATTAGTTTGACTTCCTTATTTCTCCCCCCCCCTCTTGCCCCGGCGTTGCACGGGTTTTTACCGAGTGAATTACTTAATCGACACCCAGAATATCCTGTTTCCCTCAGGACGACAACACTTCTGTGTGTGTGTACGCATGCAATGCGAGTGATTTCCGTAACAATGTCATTAAATTTCCCATTCTCGAAATTTGTTCACTTTTTTTCGTTGTGAGATGGGTTTCATTCCTTTCCATTTAACCCGCCGTTGCAAGAACATATTCGAATGCATAACATATTGCCATAGAAATTCCCCTTCCTTTATCAAAGTCCCTGGTAAATGCATGATTTATATATATATTAATGTCATATATTACAATTCCCTTTTTCGAAGAAAAAAATATCTTCCAGAGATCTTACTGTTGTCAAACAGGTTTCTTTTCTCTCTCTCTCTACAGCACGGTGTTACAGTGGCCAATGCACTGCTTTAATGTCATTTTGTCTGCAATTAATGCTTTCAATCTTCACAAATTAATTGCAAGAACAAAGTACTTTGAGATAAAAAATGTACAAAAAATATTGTTTAAGTCATTTCTCAGAAAAACAGTAGTTTACGAAGATCACAAAATGGTTTTTAAAATCCTTACTTTTTAAGCAATTTTTTCAATATCTCTACAGGTTACGGATAATATTGCTTTACACACGGAAAAAAAGTTTTGTGGAATTACCCTCATAAATGAAGAAGTTATTTAATGTTTAGTAAAAATTGTGACTACTTTTAAAAATTCTTTAAAAAAAAGTTTTGGGAATTTTATTTTTTAAATGACTGGATCTAAAAGAAAAAGGCTTGAAGTCAATTAGTGTAGAATATTGATTTAATAACACGAAAATAAATCCATACGCAACGATTTAGAAATAATTTTCATAAAAACGCATCAGTTTCAGCCATTTTTTAAAAAATTCGTAAAAAATAGAAAATATCATTAGTTTGCAAAAAAAAGTATACCGTATCGTGGCGAAATAAATGATCTTTCCGATTCTGTAATTATTTTTTTGTCTGATTTCAACACCAAAAATTGAATGGCAATTTTAAGATGGTGGAAAAACGTCGGATCACCGCTCGGCCGAAACGGAATGGAAGTTCTGCCAAGTAAACAGCCCGCAGGAGTAAAACAATTAGGCGTTTTAAGGTTTTTAATTAATATCTTTTCAACTAATTACAATATCGGAATATAAATGGGCAATACGGATTCCCGTGAAAATTCCCGATCCTTTGGTACCTTCCGCGAGTTTCTGCGTGGTGCGGTTCGTGAGAAGATAGACCCACATAGATAGATACATAGATATATACATAGATACGTTTGTTTACCTTCGAATTTTAATAGTGTAACCTAGCTTTCATGGCCCGGCGTTGCACAGGCTTTTACCGAGTCCATACATATGTGCATTGACAAAGAAACGTACAAAATGACAAATGAAATTCATATGAAAGTGCCTTTTTTTAAACTACCTTTTTGAAAAAAAATAATAAATATAATTAGTTTTATAATTTTTTTTAAAAATAATATAGGGCTAACTATGTTTTGTTCATTATTTTACATATGTGTGTAAAATGTTTCATGTTCAAGAAATATTTTTTTATAAGATGTGGTGTGTATTGAAGAAATGTATTACAAAATTATACATGCTAAGTAAATTATTTTTCTAAATTTAGAGAATGCTTGAAGTACCATTATAAGGCATAGAAATTAGGCTGGAAATCAATAATGAAGCATATAATACATAAACATTGCTTTTATTTTTTTAAATTTCTAGTGGGTGACATTTGATGTTAATACAATTTTTTCAAATGTAAATTCATTAATTAAATTTAAAAATGTTAACAAACAAAAAATTATAGTCCAACAGAGCATATATAGAAAGCAAAATCTTTCGTTGGTCCCTGTAGCGCAATGGACTTCTACTCCAAAAGTTCATGAGTTCGAATCCCACCTGGGATGGCATAATTTCTGAAAAAGTGACTTTTTTTTAATTATACTATTTTATTGCAAGAATTAAACTTAATTGTATAATAAATAAACACAGTAACAAACAAAATAGTCCAAAACCAATCATAGAAAGGAAAATCGCTTTCTATTTTGTTACTTAATATATTGTGATTCTGTCATACATATTTTTTATTAATTGTAACTATATAGCCATTTATTTATTTATTCATTTTTTTTTAGCATTTAAAACTATCATTTTTTTTTTAAAAAAAATTAATGCATGTGGAATTAGAAGCCAGAGAATTAAATATTATATTTGAAGAAGTTTCCAGAGTAAAGAGCGAGGACTGTGTTTATATTAATCGTAACTTTATAATAAAAAAGTAACTAAAACAAAAAAAAATTTGACCTAAGTAGGTATTGACATAAAAATTTCTTTTTTATAATGCTTGTTTTTTTTTTAAAAAAATGAAAGATTATCAGGTTTATTATGTTTTTTAAAGATAATATATGCAGCTAATTTATTATAAAAACTCGTTAATTATGTTTTCTTTATTATTAATATTCAAAAAATATTGGAATAAGTGATATGTAAATTAAAATTGCTTTTGTAACTTTAGAGAATGCTTGAAGTATCATTATAAGGCATAGAAAATAAGGCTGGCAATTAATAATGAAGCATATAATATAGGAACATAGCTTTTATTTTTTCTTTGAAAATTATGCCGTATGTGCATGGATAAAATAAACGTAAAATATGACAAATTAAATTGATAAAAGTGTTTGATTCTTTTAAAAAAGGTAGTTTTAAATGTTAAAAAATAAATGAAGATTATCAATTTTACTATATTTTTCAAAGATAATATACAGCTATTTGAAAAAATATTTTTCAAAGATAATACACAGTTATTTCATTGAAAAACTGGTTAATTATTTCATATATGTTCATTATTTTATATAAGTGTGTAAAATATTTTTCATATTCAAAAATATTTTGATAAGAAGTGTTACGTATATGAAAAAATGTATTACAAAATTATGTTAGGTTCAGTAAAACAAAGGAAAAAATATTTTCAAATCAAAGTAACCTTTGTAACTTTAGAAAATGCTTAAAGTATCATTATAAGGCAAAGAAAATAGGCTTAATAATGTAGAATATATATATGTTATGCTGAACTATCAAAATGTAAGCAGAAAAATATTCATATCACATCTAAATGCATTAAAATGGACGTAAATAACACAGTATTTTCTTCTCAGCAAAAAAGTCAAAAAAAAAAAAAATTCTTTTGAGTCAAGAATCAAAAAATTTTGATTACTTTCTAAGTTAAACTTTCCACACAGACCTGACAATCCCTCCACCAAATCCCCTGAAGTCAGGAACAGCCAGGTTGGCCAATCCTGACTGGCAAGTCCCCAGAGGATAAAAATAACAATATTTCAATGGTATGAAATTCCTGAATGAAATCAAAATCTAAAAACTACAATAATTATATAAAAGAGTGAGCTTGTGTGAATCATGACACAGTTATAAAATAGCAATATAATAACTAACAAAATATAACATGTATGTAGCTATTTCATGGTTAATTATGTTTTGTTCATTATTGTACATATGTGTGTAAAATATTTTTCATATTGAATAAATATTGCTATAAGAAGTGGTATGTAAATGAAAAAATGTATTACAAAAGGATATTACGTTCAGTAAAACAAAGGAAAAAATACTTTAAAATTAAAATTACTTTTGTAACTTTAGAGAATGCGTGAAGTATCATTATAAAGCTCAGGAAATAGATTGGCAATCAATAATGAAGTATGTAATTGATGAACATTGTTATTATTATTTCTATGGAAATTATGCTTATTTAACTGAATACGACTTTTTATTTAACATTTTAAACTACTTTTAAAAAAAACATGACAAATGAAATTGATAATAAAAGTATCCATTTGTTTTATTTTTGTAAGATTTAAAACTACCTTTTCTTAAAAAAACTAATGTGTGTGGAACCATTAGCCTGTGCATTAAACATTATATTTAAAGCACATTTTCCAGAGAGAGGGGTGAGGACCCTGTTCCACGTGTCACTCCACAGAATGCAAAATAAGTGTTTACATAAATAACTGTTTTAATAGTTGATTATGTATACATTTATCTTACATTATTAATGCCTACATGTTTAAATTTTCAAGTGAACCACACTATTTTGAAATTAAAATAACTTTCATAATGTATTACATCGTGAACGATACACGGAAAATTGGGGCTCAACAAACCACAAAATTTCATGCAACTATTAATGATTTATAATTTTGGAAATTAAAAGAACATTGATAAAGAAAAAGGGACATGGGTTATAAAAAAAACAAAAAAGTAAGTACCATCCATCAACAATACACAGAAACTTAGGGTAAAACACACCACAAGGTCCATGAACTGTTGTAAATTTGACAATTTTTATAAATATGGTATGTGTGTTATAAAGGAAGCAAAAAAGTAAGTACCATCCATCAACAATACTCAGAAACTTGGGGTAAAACACCACAAGGTCCATGAACTGTTGTAGATTTAACAATTTTTATAAATATGGTATGTGTGTTATAAAAGAAGCAAAATTAAGTACCATCCATCAAAAATACACAGATACTTGGAGTAAAACACACCACAAGGTCCATGAACTGTTGTAGATTTGACAATTTTTATAAATATGTTATAAGTGTTAGATAAAAAAGCAAAATTAAGTACCATCCATCAAAAATACACAGATACTTGGGGTAAAACACCACAAGGTCCATGAACTGTTGTAGATTTAACAATTTTTATAAATATGGTATGTGTGTTATAAAAGAAGCAAAATTAAGTACCATCCATCAACGATGCACAGAAACTTGGGGTAAAACACACCACAAGGTCCATGAACTGTTGTAGATTTGACAATTTTTATAAATATGATATAAATGTGTGTTATAATAAAAATGCAAAAATGTAAGTACCATCAATCCAACTGAAGAATACTCTAATCATATCCAAAATGCTTTCCAATGAACACCAAAAATCTATTTTATGCACCACGTCATCCGTCAACAATACACAGAAACTTGGGGTAAAACACACCACAAGGTCCATGAACCGTTGTAGATTTGACAATTTAATGCAATCAAGAATCCAGGGTGTCTTACACTCTAACCTATCACAAAAGCTTAAAGTAAAACTTCACGGAAAACAACATTTTTTGTAAAAACTCTATTTGAACCATTTAATTTCCCTTGTTTCTTCGTGTCGTTTACCAAAACGCGAACGTAATACATGGATGTTGCTCTTGAGAAGGCAACATACAACATGCCATGAGAAAATACCGGCTGGGGCAAATATATTCCTACTTTTTGCAGAGTCTGTCCCTGAGATTTATTAATGGTCATAGCAAAACCAAGCCGAACTGGAAACTGCCGCCTTTGAAGTTGGAAAGGTAGATTGCTGTCAGAAGGACGAAGCGTTATTCTCGGAATAAGGGCACGTGAGCCTTTTGTATGTCCAGTCAAAATTTCAGCATCTATTACATTGGGCATCAGTTTCCGAATGATCAAACGCGTTCCATTACACAGTCCTGCGGATGGATTTAAGTTCCTGAGCAACATAATCACGGCTCCTGCTTTCAAATTAAGTATGTGCGGTGGCATTCCAGAAGGAGTTATTCAATTGATGAATTCCAGTTGAAAATTGTTCTGTTCTTCTT
Source organism: Trichonephila clavata (assembly GCA_019973975.1). Classification (NCBI taxonomy): domain Eukaryota; kingdom Metazoa; phylum Arthropoda; class Arachnida; order Araneae; family Nephilidae; genus Trichonephila; species Trichonephila clavata. The sequence goes on along the minus strand of BMAO01035804.1, from coordinate 99,587 downwards.
GATCTTCAGAAATAATGCTGTCTGCACTGAATGAATTATGTAACATTCTGGCCTGGAAATCTTGCTAAAACTTGTTCGTTGATTTTCAGAGAATCCTCATTCTTGGGGCATAAAATAGCCTTTCCCGACAGGTTTTCCGTATCAAAAACAGAAGATCCAAAAATTTCATCAACAATGGTCTCCTTCACGACACATTCTTCGGGAATTTCCACAATATCTTCTCCTAATTGGTAGTCATTCTTGAAAGTTCCATTGCCGAGCTGCAGAAGCCAACTTTCAAAATCCTGTTCATGGGGTTCTGTTCTCATACTCCGAATGAGTGAAAATTGCTTGAATGAGCTCCAAAGAGGTGAATTCTTCAAGCAAGTCTCAACAATTGCTGTTTTATTAGCATGTACGGCAACAGGTAAAATCTGGCTCCAGTCACCACCAAGAACAAAAACCTTGCCTCCAAACGGTATGTCTAAGCCCATCAGATCTCTGAAAAGCCTGTCAACTGCACTCAAAGCATGATGAAGAGTCATAGTGCATTCATCCCAAATAATAATCTTCGCCGCCTTAAGAAATTTTCCCTCATCGGTGTTATGACGAACACCACATGATGAATTTTGCAGAATGGGGACCGGTAACTTGAATCTTTAATGCGCTGTTCTGCCACCTTCCAAAATTATAGCAGAAATTCCAGTCCATGCAACAGGAACAACAATTTCCCCCCATCCTCTTACTGAATGAATTATGGCATTGAATAAAAAACTTTTGTGCCTGACCCAGCAAAAGCATTCACACAAAATGCCTTAGATGAAGCCTCATCAACATCTTGGATTGCAAGAATAACTGCATCGAAAATTGTACGCTGCTCCGGGTTCAACATTGACATTAGTCTCTCACCTTCTTGCCTTTCTTCTTCTAAGTTGTACAAATCTGTCTTGACATATGCGTGAGAAATTGCAGGTTCTGGCAATCCAATGCTCATAAGGGTCATGTTGTGAGCATGAAGTTGATCGGCTATGTTGTGCAATGTAAGATCTACATTTTGCTGTACTGAGGTGTGGAACTCAAAATCTTCACACAAATGAGATCTGAATTCTTCCCAAAATGCCAGAGATTATGTTGGATTGCAAAAAACACAAACAAAAGTAAACAACTGCCTTAACTTTGATGGCATTTGAAAGCTACATGCCTCCCTCAAGCAGTTTCTCCACTCACCATCATCTTCCAACAAATTTCTAGCACGACACGCCTCTTTAAAAGAAGTCATCACAACAACCTAAAAGGTTCGTGACTCTTCAAAAGATTTATCTCCCGGAACATGAAACAGAAGCATCCGTAGATGAAATCGTTCAATGTCTTTCGGACTTACGGAATATAAACTTGACACAACGCGGTCTCCCAATCGTAAACGTCTCTCCTATCTATTGTTCTTCCAAACAAAATGCTTCGGAATGTCGGCATATATGTATCTGTTGGCATCTGGATCCGTTCAGTTCAATTCAAACCAAGCTGTCTGTATGGTATTCCTTTGAGCAGCTCTTTCCAGTGCTTGGCGCTCTTCATCATCATAGAAGTACACCGGCTGCATGTTTGGCAATGTACTGGCAAACGAATGATTGCATGGGATTTTTCGTGCATTTTCTTTTCTAGAAGTCGCCACATTGCTTCAGGTGCAGATACATATCTTGCATTCAAAAAGGTCTGTATCTCATCCCATGTAATTAGCCCCTGTCCTCGAAGACAACCTTCGCACAATCATGACCCTTGTAAACGTACTTGAAGATATACTTGACGGACTTCAGCGAACTGCAGATTTCCACATTAATAAGGGCATTTATTTCTTGGTGAGGTATGGGTTATACGGCACGATCCACCTATTACCAACAACATTGCCATTTATCGCAGTATGGTTTGTGTTGTCCCGACGCCTATACATAGGATAACCATCGATGTTCTCAGCAGTTGTTTCTCTAAATTGCTTGGAGTATCCCTTTGTGCAAACACCATCAACGATACATGGAGCATTGGGGTTCAACACACCACAAGGTCCATGAATCATTGTAGATTTGACAATTTAATGCAATCTAGAATCAACTGTCTTGTCCGGCAGTTTTGCTGAGACTATCCGATCGATGCTCTCCGGGTCCCTTATTTTATCCTCTTCTGCTAATATCAGCAATAGATGCATGTGTGGTAGTCCTGTCTTCTGAAACTCTATGACATGAATGTCTGCCACTATGCGACCAAAAATACCATTTTTTTTTCAAATCTTGCAAAAGTGCCTTCTTCTTGATGTCGAAATTTTTGGCAACTAAGTCGGGACGATCATGAGGCTTTTGTCCAGGAAAAAGGTTGTCTTTGATCTCTTTCCACTTGGGGTTGCAAGTGAAAGTCAAAAACAAGTCGGGCTTCCCAAAATCTCTAACAACCGACATAGCATCCTGAAAGTTCTGTTGCATTGCTCTAGGACTTCCAATGAAACTTGATGGCAGAATGAGGGTAACACCTGCCTTCATGCCAGCTTCGGTAGCCAGAGCATTCACGTGGTCAGCAAGACCCAAATATGATTCAACTCGCAGCGTCCTCTGATTGTGACGAATGAAATTCAAACGGTTACCCTCAACCTTAACATAAGAATCTACGACATACTGCTGCATAATCTTACCTCCATACAAAATAGGATTGAAAATATCTTTCCTAACTGATAAACGGTGCACATGAAACTGTAACTCGGTAAAATTTTGATTAACGCGAAAACCTTTCTCGCCACGTGGGAAAAATAAAACGTAAGTCATTGGATCGTAGAGTTAGGATTGAGAGTACTAATCCTGCACAGTTGGCGTTGTATGGGATAAATGCAGATATCCCGGTTATTTGGGGGAATGTCATCGGAGCTTTTAACACCATTGCAACCTCATTTGTTTTGGGAGCATTATATCTTCCTCTGTGCTGGTCAGAATCAAGTCTCTCATCACTGATCTACATGGTAACGTTTTCCGACGCCTCATGTCCTTCTTCATGTATCCCCTGCTGCTCCCACATCATTTTGTACGCAGCTGCAAAAGGGTTGACTCTTCTAATTATCTCCTCAAATCTTCTCATCAGTTTCGGATTACATTCAGAATTTTGACAACGCTCCATTCGTCGACAAGTAGCAAGCTCCGGATCCAAAACATATAACTGAGCAAATTTTTCTTCTCTGCTTGAGCTGGATGTAAATGAGATGTCCTGTGATAAATTTGGCCATGAATTCTGAAGCAATATGCTCCTCTTCCAGCAGGTGGTACAATTTGTCCGCCCATTGAAGCAAAGGACAGAGCACTGTTGTACGACCTTATGTTTTTCTTGAAATGCTCAGATAAATCATGGCTACCATCCATCAATCCTTTCATTTCTACTTTATATGTTGAAGCTTCTTCAATTATCTTCCCATTATGGCAGCAATGGGTGTAAGCTCCTCTGACATTCCTTTCTTACCCAAAATACAAACCCCCACATTTCAGACAAACATTGCCCATTTCTCCACAGTTATGTTCTTCAATAACAGGGTAAAGTAAGGTTCTTGTAGCATAAAAAGTTTGTGTCTGAAGGCAATTTAGTTCTTCAGTCACGTTCAGGCGGCGTCCTCTTGCATGCTGCGCCATGGTTGACAGTCGGCGAATCCTTTGTTCTTCTGTTTCCTCCGTTCTTCTCTCCTGGTCACGTTGTGCCATGGATGCCAATCGGAGACTTCTTTCTTCGTCTGTTTCCTTCGCTCTTGTATCCTGGACATGTTGTGCCATGGCTGCCAATCGGTGACTTCTTTCTTCTTCTGTTTCCTCCGCTCTTCTCTCCTGGTCACGTTGTACCATGGCTGCCAATCGGAGACTTCTTTCTTCTTGTGTTTCCTTTGCTCTTTTATCCTGGACACGTTGTGCCATGGCTGCCAATCAGTGACTTCTTTCTTCTTGTGTTTCCTCCGCTCTTCTCTCCTGGTCACGTTGTGCCATGGCGGCCAATCGGTGACTTTCTTCTTCAGTTTCAGCAGCTCTTCTTGCCCGCTCTCTAATTGCCTGCCGTCTACGGGCAGCATCACCTATAATGCCTCTTTTCCGTTTGGGAATTGCAAATGGAAATAATTAAAACAAAGCAAAAAGGTAACTATGCAACTAAACCCTGCTTTCTGTTGTTAAAATCAATAATTCAGAATATGAACATTGAATTACTAAAATGCAACCAGTTTTAACCTATGAAATAACTACTTAAAAAATGCTGAAATAAAAATTCTTATTAAAATAATATGATAGTAAAATAAAGAATTCTAATTTTAACAATTTCTTATATAGAACCTAAAATAGTAAAATAGACTTGGTTCATACAACGTAGACTTGATAAAATCTATATATATAAAGGAGAAAGCGACTCACTCACTGACTGACTGACTGACTGACTGACTAATCACGATATCTATGGAACTATTCAACCTACATACTTGAAATTTGGTAGACACGTTCCTTTCATAGAGTAGACATCAGCTAAGAACGGATTTTCCGAAATACGAAACGCAAGGGGCGTTACGGGGGTTAAGGGGCGTTATAAATAATTGTTTCCATGTTTAAACTACTCAATGTATAGTTTTGAAATTGGGTTAGCAGATTCCTTTCATACAGTAGAGATCCGCTACAAAATGAGTTTGGTGAAAATCGTCCCCCAAGTGGCGTTGCAGGGGCTTAGGGGGCGTTATAGATAATTATTTTCATTTTAAAACTATTTGACGCACTGTCTTTAAATTTGATAAATAGATTCCTTTCGTAGAATAATGATCAGTTACAAAACGGGTTTTGTGAAAACAGACTTCTAAGTGGCGTTGCGGGGGATTAAGGGGCGTAATAGATAAATATATCCGTTTTTAAACTACTTCACCTACCTGCTTGAAAATTGGTAGGTAAGTTTCTTTCATGGAGTAAATATCCGCTACAAAATGGGTTTTTAAAAAATTGACCCCCAAGGGGTGTTGCGGGTGTGGGGGGTTTAAGGGGCGTTATAAATTCCGATTTTTTAACTATTAGACGTACAGTCTCGAAACTTAGTAAGCAGATTCCTCTCATAGGGTAGAGATACGCTACAAAATGGGTTTCGTGAAAAGTGCCCCCAAGTGGCGTTGCGGGACTTAAGGGGCGTTATAAATAATTGTTTATGTTTAAACTACTCAATGTAATATTTTGAAATTGGGTTAGCAGATTCCTTTCATACAGTAGAGATCCGCTACAAAATGAGTTTGGTGAAAATCGTCAACCAAGTGGCGTTGCAGGGGCTTAGGGGGCGTTATAGATAAATATTTTCATTTTTAAACTATTTGACGCACTGTCTTTAAATTTGATAAATAGATTCCTTTCGTAGAATAATGATCAGTTACAAAACGGGTTTTGTGAAAACAGACTTCTAAGTGGCGTTGCGGGGGATTAAGAGGCGTAATAGATAAATATATCCGTTTTTAAACTACTTCACCTACCTGCTTGAAAATTGGTAGGTAAGTTTCTTTCATGGAGTAAATATCCGCTACAAAATGGGTTTTTAAAAAATTGACCCCAAGTGGTGTTGCGGGGGTGGGGGGTTTAAGGGGCGTTATAAATTCCGATTTTTTAACTATTAGACGTACAGTCTTGAAACTTAGTAAGCAGATTCCTCTCATAGGGTAGAGATACGCTACAAGATGGGTTTCGTGAAAATTGCCCCCAAGTGGCGTTCCGGGACTTAAGGGGTGTTATAGATAATTATTTCCATTTTTAAACTATTAGACGCACAGTCTTTATATTTGAAAGAAAGATTTCTTTCATAGAGTAGAGATCAGCTATAAGAAGGTTTTGGGAAAAGAGACCTCTAAGTGGCGTTGCGGGGGATTAAGTGGCGTAATAGATAATTTTTTTCGTTTTTAAACTAATTGACCTACCTGTTTAAAAATTGGTAGGAATGTTTCTTTCATGGAGTACATATCCGTTACAAAACGGGTTTGGGGAAAATTGACCCCAAGGGGTGTTGCGGAGGGTTAAGGGCAGATATAAGTAATTATTTCTATTTTTAAACTATTAGACGCACAGTCTTGAAATTTGGTGAGCAGATTCCTCTCATAGGATAGAGATACACTAGAAAATGTGTTTTGTGAAAATAGACCCTTAGGTGGCGTTGCGGGGGTTCAAGGGCCGTTATTGATAATTTTTTTTGCATTTTTAATTTATTGGACGCACAAATTTTGCTAAGCAGATTCCTTTCATAGAGTGCAATTCCCCTACAAAATGGGTTTTGTGAAAACAGACACCGAAGTGGCGTTGCGGGGGCTCAAGTGGCGTTATAGATAATTATCCCATTTTTAAACTATTAGACGTTCAATCTTGAAATTTGATAAGCAGATTCCTTTCGTAGAGAACCGCTACAAAATGGGTTTTGCGAATATCAACTACCAAGTTTAATTTTGGGAGATTAAGAAGCGTAATCGATAAATATTTCCATTTTTAAACTATTTGATCATCCTGCTTGAAAATTGGTAAGCATGTTCCTTTCATGGAATATAATTCCTCTAACAAAGAGTAAAACGAAAATTGACCCCTAAGGATGGTTGCGAGGGGTCAAGAGGAGTTACAGAAAAATATTCCTGTTTTTAATTGTTAGACCCATATACTTGAAATTTTTTAAGCATGTTTCTTTTGTTGAATAGGGATGCACTAAGAATGTATTTTAAGTAAATAAAGTTCTGCGGAGGGGTGCAGGGGTTACTGGGACGTATTGACACAAAAAAAATCCTTTTTTCGAGCTACAAGGACTATAATAATGAAATTTGGTTTGCATTTATCTTTTGTTGAATTGAAATCCGCTAAGAGAGGTTATTTTGGAAAACGGCTCTCAACACACACGGGATTACGGGGATATTGATAGTAAAACTTTTGTTTTTTTCTGTTTGATTTAGACTTGAAATTTGGCTTGCATGTTCAATTTACGGAGTAGAGATCCACCGCGAAAATTGGTTTTGCTTGAATCCACTTGGTTTTTGGGTTACGAAAGAGCAAACATCATTCTATACTTCAATTTTAGAGATTTTTAGAAAATACAAATTAGATGAGTTCTGCCCTTTTTATTTATCAAGAGGTGACAGTTACAGGTCTAAATATATTTTTCAATACAATCGAATTCTTAATGCTAGGACTTAGATATCAATAATTTATACATAAGCAGTAAAAATTTATAAAACATCATGAAATACCCAGCGAAGCGGGCGGGTAATAGCTAGTATTAATTTATAAGTAATACTAATTGATGTTACAAAAATCAATGCAGAGAACAATATTGATTTTTACTACAAAAATACTGAAATAGAAATTATACTTAATACAAACACATTTATGATGTAACATATAACAAAAAACAAAACACACAATCCTGATTTTAACAATTTCTTATTTAAAACTTAGAATAGTGAAATGGACTTAATTCATACAACATAGAATGTGAATATTACAAAATAATCAATGCAAAAGGAATAGAAATAATAACGATATTGATTAATAAGTAATCTGAAATGGAAATTATAATAAAATAAAAATATAATAGTAAAATAAGCAATTGAAATTACTTGATGGAGTCACCACGTTGCACATGAAGTAAAATTTCAAAAACATCTGAAATAAAATGTAATGTTGCCAAAGCTACAATTCAATATTTAGCAATTAATTGCTAATCAGCCTAATATTAAATATAATGACATATAATGAATCTGAATAAATAAAGAGTGTAGTCAAAAAGAATGAAATATAAATAAAAAAGGAATTAGCATGAATGAATTAAATATTATTGACCTTTTTGGCGATTTTTCTCGTTGAATTTTTTCAGACCGGAAACGAAAAGGTATATTTTTTTAAAAAAGAATATTTTATGTATGAAAATAAACAAAAAAAATAGAAATTACAAAATTCCATGACTATTTTAAAGGAATCCGCTTTAGCTTAAAAGTAACAAACTATCGATTTGTGCGTTCATTATCGATACGTCTCTCTACACATGCTCAAAGCTCTCAGACGTTTATTTCGAGGGCGAAATAGAGAACTCGTTTGGGCCACAGAAGTCACAAAAATTTTGATACTGATAAATATTTTAAATGAATCTCAGAAATGCATTGAATGCATTTTTTCATCTTAATCTGACATCTATAATTATTTAATTTTGAAAATTATATGAAGAAAAGATGACGAAAATTGAAGCTAAAATAACTTTTTCACTCGCATTTTTTTTTACTCGCCAAATTTACTGATTCCCCCCTGTTTAAGGCAGAACTTTTTAGTGTAACCCTTGAGTTACATGCGATCGACGGTGAAACAGTTAAAAGGTCTTTGGCGCAAAACTATTTTACGATGCCAAGGTTTGGCTAACTGTAAAATCGCGTAGTTTTTGTTAATTTTCTTATTTTTAGGGCATAATTTTTAAGTTAATGCTTTCAAACTTCACAAATAAATTGCAAAAATAAAGTCCTTTGAAATAAAAAAATGTACAAAAAAAATACTGTTTAAATTATTTCTCGCAAAAACGGTTTTTTACGAAAATCACAAAAAAAATTTTAAAGTCCGTAATTTTTAAGTAATTTTTTCAATATCTCTACAGATTACGGGTAATAATGTTTTACACACGGAAAAAAGTTTCGTGCGATTACCTTCAGAAATGACGAAGTTACTTAATGTTTAGTAAAAATGTTTTCTTTTTTTTTAAAAAATTCCTTAAAAAAAAGTTTTGGGCATTTTATTTTTTAAATTACTGGATCTAAAAGAGAAAGGCTTGAAATTATTTAGTGTAGAATAACGTTTTAATAACACGAAAAAAAATTCAAACCCAACAATTTAGAAATAATTTTCATAAAAAGGCATCAGTTTCAACCATTTTTTAAAAAAATTCTTAAAAAATAGAAAATATCATTATTTTGCAAAAAATATTATACCGTATCGTGGCGAAATAAATGATATTTCCGATTCTGTCATTATTTCTTGTCGGATTTTAAAAGTAAAAGGCGGATGGGAATTTTAAGATGGTGGAAAACGTCGGATCGCCGCTCGGCCGAAACAGAACGTAAGTTCTGCCAAGTATGCAACCCCCGCAGAAGTAAAACAATTAGACGTTTTAAGGTTTTTAATTAATATCTTTTTGACTAATTGCAATATCGGAATAAAAATGGGCAAAACGGCTTCCTTGGATCGTTCCCGATCTTTTGGTACCTTCCGCGAGTTTCTGCGTGGTGCGGTTCGTGAGAAGATAGATCCACATAGATAGATACATAGATACGTTTGTTTACCTTTTAATTTTAACAGTGTAGCCTAGCTTTCATGGCCCGACGTTACACTGGCTTTTACCGAGGGTATAACTTAATCCCCATGTTAATATCCTCCTTTCTTTCTGACGCCAGCATTTTTATGTGGGTTTGACGCGTAAGATGTGAGTGCATGGCCCGTGATTGCGTTTCTCGGTTAACATTTTCCCTTCTCTTAAAAAAATCAGCACTTCCAATATTATTTTTCGAAATTACTTTGACTTCTTTGTTTCTTTTCTCTCCGCTTAGCCCGGCGTTGCACGGGCTTTTGCCGAGGGAATATCTTCATCCCCATGTGGGATTTCTTGTTTCCCTCAAGACGATAGCACTTGTGTATGTGTGTGTGTGTGTACATGCGATGTGAGTGATTTCCTTAACAATGTCATTAAAACTCCCTTTTTCTAAATTTGTTCTTGCGTTGGTGTGGTAATTAGGAAAGATGGGTGAAAGCTCAGGTGTCGGTCCTCATCACTTGACTACGGTTGAAAATTTCGAAGTCCGTCACCAAAAACCCTCGAGTAGGTGAACAGTGCGTTTTTAAAAATCTCCCACTCATTTTTCAATTCTTTCGTTGCAATTTTTTAGGCACCGGAAATGAAAATGTATTTTATTTAAAAATAGTTGTAAGTTGAAAAAAGACAGAAAAGTAGAAATTTTTTAAATTGCAAAATTTTACTTCTATTTTTAATCTTGAAGTAAAATTGTGAGGATTTTTTGAAATGTTCGAAACACGGGAAAAAAGTTTCATGCAATTATCTTTATAAATAATGAAATTTTTAAATGACTGATTTAAGTATTTTGAGTGTTTTATTAAAATTTGTTCAAATAAGTTTTCGGCTTTTTATTTTTTAAATCACTGATTCTGAAAGTTATAAAAATCGTTTTTATTTAAACGCAACGATATTGATTCATATGAGAAAAAAATCATAAAATTTGCAAAATATCATTGTTTTGTACAAAAAAAGTTTTTTTTTTTAAATTCTTTAAAAGAAGATAGTTCTGTCATTTATTATTTTTAATCATTGATCCTGAATGTTCAATGACTTTTTTAAAAATAATTTTTATATAAATACATTGATATTTATTCATTTTAGAAGAAATCATAAAATAGGCTAAATGTTTTGAAAGAAAAAAAATCGGAATCGTGACGAAATAAATGATGTTTGGTATTTAATTTATTCAATCACTGATTTTAAAACAGCAAAGTATGAACTTTTTTAGTTCAGATGGTTTACTCATCATAATTATAAGATATCCGTACGTAACGATTAAAAAATTTCGATTAATGATTTACAGAAAACAATGCTTTTTTTACTTAAAAAAATGCATATTTAAAGCAACAAAGAAAACGTTCTGATATAATATATTACGTAAAACCAAGCATATTCATTATTTTAACAATAATTATTTTCTTAGAGCTTAAAATAATACAAACGGTTTGTGTGCATGTGTGGTATTTTCATTTGCCAATGAATCGTTATATACTGGTAGCTAAAGTATAGTCCAGAAAACTATAATCTCTCGTTTTATCCAGAAAAAAAAACAGATTATACAGTGTTGTCATTACATAATTAATCTAATAATGAATAACGGAAAAAATTTATTGCTTTAGTTTCTTAAAATATATATTACTTTAAATCCATTTTCTAAAAAAATAAATACAAAAATTCTCACCGTTAATTATGGAAAGGACTATTCATTTCTTCATTGCGTTGTTTTTGAATGTTAGATTAAAAATATATAAGAATGAAAAAGCCTGAAAATTTATTTACATTCACTGCACAAAATCATTCCAAAAGAAAATAATACTATATGTGAGACTAAAATATATTTCAGAATTATATTTTTTTACAGTATTTTTTATTCCACTTTTCTTAAAAAAAGTTATTCTTTAAGAATGAGGAAAATATCAGTCATAAAAAAAAATAAAAGCTAGAACATTTTAAAACGTTTATCTGTAATGAATTAGATACTAATATCGATAGCAAATAACTTCAGCCATGAGAGAGAGCATGAAAAAAAGGGAATTCCCCTTTTCTCCATTACTCAAATTAATATCATTCACTTATACCAAGAGCAGCAAGTTTGACCTTGGCCACTAAGCGTTAAACAGAGGTAAAAAAAAAAAAAAAAAAAAAAAAAAGATTCTCGCGCATGCGCAAAGCCTTTAAAGCCTTTAGAATGTCTTTTTAAAGTTTTCATTATTTTTGAGGGCTCAATTTTTAATTGAAAATTTTAAGTTTTCAAATATTGATTGGAAAGAACGATAATTTTTAAAGAAAAAAGGTTACAAAAATAATGCTTATATTATTTCTCGCAAAAACGGTATTTTACGAAAATCACAAAAAAAAATTTTTTAATCCGTAATTTTATAGCAATTTTTTCAATCTTCGTACAGAATACGGACAAAAAATTTTTATTTACGGGAAAAAAGTTTCGAGCGATAATTTTTGTAAATAACGAAGTTATTCAATGTTGAGTAAAAATTTGGACTAATTTTTAAAAACTCGCAGAAAAAAAAGTTTTGGTCATTTTATTTTTTAAATAAATGGATCTAAAAGAGAAAGGCGTGAAGTTACTTAATGTAGAATATCGATTTAATAACACGAAAAAAAATTCATACACAACGATTTAGAAATAATTTTCATAAAAACGCATAAAACTATTCTGATGCTTGATTTTAAAAAAATCATTTTTTTTTTTATAATAGATAGTTTTTAGGAATCTAAAATAATAAAATAATTTTCAGGTTTTCATTAATCAATCAATCGTTACTTACAATTAACTTAAAAATGTCTCTAGAACGTATTTTTATCCTAAATAATAGGCGATATACTTTTTATTAACAAATAATTAATTTAATAATAAAATAATAGAAACATTCCTTTGATTTTAAAAAAATATATTAATTTAAATCCATTATCAATAAATACTAATAAAAAAAATTCTACAGATAACTCTTGAAACGTTTGGATGTTTGATTAAACATATGTAAGTGTTAAAAATCCACTTTTGGGGGAAAACCTAGTTATATGATAACATTCACTGAAAAAAACATTCAAAAAGAAAATAATACTATTTGATAAAAACATTTAATTTTTTAAATTTAAATTTTAAATTTTTTCATTCCACTCTGTGTTAATTAAGTTATTTAAACACGTATCTGCGAAAAAAAGTATATTATACAAAACTATCTTATTAATTATTTTCTAATAAAATTGATTAAAAATGCTCATTTAGCAATTAATTGTGACATACCATTTGCTTACATAATGGCAGCATTGAAAATGAAGTAAATTTCAGATCAGTGGGGATGCAGCAAGTGAATTCAATCATTGAAAAAGAGAGAATTAATTTACGTGAGAAAAATAATCAGAAATGAACAAAATCGAATTCTCTAGATTCGAACCCAGAAAATAAGAATTAGACACTCAGCGGCGTAGCGGAAGCGACGCGCTATCCAACTGAGCCACACAGACCCGTAGCAGAAAGTGAAAATAGGCAATAATAATGAATGGGAGGTTCAAATTGAAATGAATTTTTAATTGAGGGGATCCACAGGATATTCACATAACTATTGAAAGATTTTGATTGAAGATTAAATTTAAATGTATCGCAAAAATATATTGATTTATGACATATTAAGAACACGCACTTAATAATAAAGAATATAAAATATATATATATATATATATATATATATATATATATATATATGAGCATTAGCTTTTTTTCTAAGGAAGATATGCAAAAAAAAGTTTCGAAATGGGCAAATTCTTCGATTTTATTTTGAAATTATATGTCAAAAAAAAGAAATATACATTAGGCATTATTTTAAAGTAAACTATAAGTTTTATGAAAGAAAACAAAAATTTTGATACTGATAAATATTTTAAATGAATCTCAGAAATGCATTGAATGCATTTTTTCATCTTAATCTGACATATATATAATTACTTAATTTTGAAAATTATACACAGAAAAATTGACAAAAATTGAAGGAAAAATAACTTTTTCACTCGCATTTTTTTAAATGTCAAAAAAAGAAATATACATTAGGCATTATTTTAAAGTTAACTATAAGTTTTATGAAAGAGAACAAAAATTTCGATACTGATAAATATTTTAAATGAATCTCAGAAATGCATTGAATGCATTTTATCATCTTAATCTAACATATATAGTTATTTAATTTTGAAAATTATATAAAGAAAAATTGATGAAAAAATAACTTTTTCACTCGCATTTTTTTTTTTTTTTACTCACCAAAGTTACTGATTTCCCTTTGTTTAAGGCAGAATTTTTTAGTGTAACCCTTGAGTTAGATGCGGTCGAAGGCGAAACAGGTCAAAAGTCTTTGGCGCAAAGCTAATTTTCGACGCCAATGTTTGGCTAAATGTAAAATCGCGCATTTTAAATTATTTTAAAAATCATTACCTTCATTTTAAGGGCATAATTTTTACGTTAATGCTCTCAAACATCACAAACTATTTGCAAAAATAACGTACTTTGAAATAAAAAAATGTAGAAATTACTACTGTTTAAGTTATTTCTCAGAAAAACAGCAGTTTACGCAAATCACAAAATGTTTTTTTAAATCCGTAATTTTGAAGCAATTTTGCAATCTTCCTATATGTTACGTATAATATTGCTTTACACAGGGAAAAAAGGTTTTGTGAGATTACCTTCATAAATAACGAAGTTATTCAATGTGAAGTAAAAATTGGGACTACTATTTAAAAATTCTTTAAAAAAAAGTTTTTGGGAATTTTATTTTTTAAATGAATGGAGCTAAAAGAGAAAGGCTTGAAGTTAATTAGTGTAGAATATCGATTTAATAACACGAAAAGTAATTCATTCCCAACGATTTAGAAATAATTTTCATAAAAACGCATCAGTTTTAACACTATTTTAAAAAATTCGAAAAAAATAGAAAATATCGTTATTTTACAAAAAAAAATTATACCGTGTCGTGGCGAAATAAATGATCTTTCCGATTCTTTAATTTTTTTTTTGCCTAATTTTAACACCGAAAATTGGATGACAATTTTAATATGGTGGAAAACGTAAGATTACCGCTCGTCCGAAACGGAACGGAAGTTCCGCCAAGTAAACAACCGGCAGGAGTAAAACAACTAGGCGTTTTAAGGTTTTTAATTAATATATTTTCAACTAACTACAATATCGGAATATAAATGGGCAATACGGCTTCCCCGGAAAATTCCCGATCTTTTGGTACCTTCCGCGACTTTCTGCGTCGTACGGTTCGTGAGAAGATAGACGCACATACATACATACATAGATAGATACGTTTGTTTACCTTCGAATTTTAATAGTGTAAGATTCTAGTTTTCCTTTTTAGTGTAACTGTTGTACCTCTATTAAAAGGTAGTTTTTTGTGATTTTATTTGATATCTATAAATTTGAGAAAAATTCTTGAGCTCTTCTTTTGAATGATTTTCATTACGAAGTGTCTTTTTAAAAAACACTTCAATATTCACATAGCATTATTAATCTTAGCGAAGTTTGACGAAGTTCTAAATTTTATTTTATGGTGTTGGTAATTAATGGTACTTTAGTAGTGTATTTAAAAAATTACTTATTCATTGTGATTTTTTTAAAAAGCCTTAAATGTAACAAGATGTCATATAATAAAATAGGCGAATCAAGAGATTCACAAATAGTACTAAGAACAAAAATTTAGTTTATATATATATAGATCGTTTGATTAGCTTTTAATAAAGAAAACACTTATTAAAAGCTAATCATGATCTATATATATATATCTGCCCGCTTAAAGGAATACTCCATCTCCTAGTTGAAGAGTAATTTCATATCAACCAATCCACTGAACCCAGACATGTCAAACGCGCCCCACCAATACTTAACTTAAGGCCCACCTTGTGTGTGTGACTTTTCTTTAAAAAATATTTGAATATCGAACTTTTAAAGTTTTTTCATTTTGTAAATTAATTAAGGTAAAGTTTGTTTTAAATTTGCAATATATTTATTTGTTGCTTATTTTTGGTTTAAAGAAATCCTATTTAATTACAAAAATATCCTTTAGATTAAAATTTTTCTTTATATTTTATTAAAATGTTTCATTTATTTTTACTATACGAAATTATTTTTTATGAAATTCTTAAATGCATTTATGCATATTTTTAACTCTTAGCGGTTATTCTACAGTAGAGTAAATTCACAGTAGAAAGAGGAAGCAACTTCTCAGTGGATTGTATAAACTGAATTTCTCCCACAATTTATGCGGTTGCCCTAAAAATCCATGTGGTTAACACCATGTTACGAGTCATTCTCCCCTTTAACTCCGCCCTCATCCTCTCTGTCAATTTTGGGCAATGACCTCACACTTCCTGTGGGCAGAGGGACTGTCCATTAAAACCCACTCTGGAATTGGAGAATATTAGGACAGTGTAAACACCCCACAATATATCCATCGTGTTTGCGACTTATATTCCTCTTTCTCCTTCTGTCTTTAGAGAGTCCGATCAGCGGTGAGAGGTTGAAATTGTTGTCAGAGGTAGTGTGTGTCACAAGACAAAACATAAGACTATCAAGACAAAGTGCAGTGCTTGCTCAACCGTTGTCGAAAATGGATTTTGGTTTTAATTTATATTAATCTAAAAAGTTATTTAATTCTTTAAAAAAAAACTTCAACTTCAACGAGGAAGAAAAGATCAACAAAGAAGAACATCGTATTGTTCAAGAAAAATAGGAACTGTAATATTTTTGTTTCCAAAGCAAGAATAAAGTATCATGCCTGATATGTAAAACCTCTATTGCAGTTGCTAAGGAATATAATATTAAAAGGCACTAGACACAAATCATAAGACAATCAAAACGATAGTTTTAAAATATTTGTCGATTTTGCAACAGCTCTTGCAAGAGATTTAGGTATTGATCCCAAATTTTCCATCTCGAAGCTTAGTTGAAGTCCATTCATTTGATTATGAGGGCAGTGATAACCAGTAAAAAAGTCCTTCTAGCAAATGAAGACTGCTTTCTATTTTGTAATTCTTGATCACAAGGTTTATTCGGTAAATGAAAGATCTACACTATTAAAATTCGAAGGTAAACAAACGTATCTATGTATCTATGTGCGTCTATCTTCTCACGAACCGCACCACGCAGAAACTCGCGGAAGGTACCAAAAGGTTGGGAACGATCCGAGGAAGCCGTTTTGCCCATTTTTATTCCGGTATAGCAATTAATTAAAAAGATATTAATTAAAACCCTTAAAACGCCTAATTGTTTTACTCCTGTGGGTTGTTTACTTGGCAGAACTTCCATTCCGTTTCGGCCGAGCGGTGATCCGAGGTTTTCCACCATCTTAAAATTGCCATCAAATTTTTACTGTTGAAACCAGACAAAAAATAGTTACAGAATCGGAAAGATCATTTATTTCGCCACGATACGGAACAATATTTTTTGCAAAATAATGATATTTTCTATTTTTTAAGAATTTTTTAAGAGGGTTAAAACTGATGCGTTTTTATGAAAATTATTTCTAAATTGTTGCGTATGAATTTGTTTTCGTGTTATTGAAACAATATTCTACACTAAATAACTTCAAGCTTTTCTCTTTTAGATCCAGGTATTTAAAAAATAAAATTCCCAAAGCTTTTTTTTAAAGAATTTTTAAAATTCAGTAAAAAGTTTTACTAAACATTTAATAACTTCGTCATTTATGAAGGTAATCGCACGAAACTTTATTTTCGTGTGTAAAATAATATTATCCGTAATCTGTGCGAAGATTGAAAAAATTGTTAAAAAATTACGGATTTTAAAAATTTTTTTGTAATTTTCGTAAAAAAACCGTTTTTGCGAGAAATAATTTAAACAGTACTTTTTTTTGTACATTTTTTTATTTAAAAGTACTTTATTTTTGCAATTAATTTGTGAAGTTTGAAAGCATTAACTTAAAAATTATGCCCTAAAAATAAAAAAATTAATAAAAAATACGCAATTTTACAGCTAGCCAAACCTTGGCATCGAAAAATAGTTTTGCGCCAAAGACCTTTGAACTGTTTCACTGTCGACCGCATCTAACTCAATGGTTACACTAAAAAGCACTGCCTTAAACAGGGGGAAATCAGTAAATTTGGCGAGTAAAAAAAAATGAGAGTGAAAAAAGTTATTTTTGCTATAATTTTCGTCATTTTTTCTTTATATAATTTTCAAAGTTAAATAATTATAGATGTCAGATTAAGATGAAAAAATGTATTCAATGCATTTCTGAGATTCATTTAAAATATTTATCAGTATCAAAATTTTTGTTCTCTTTTATAAAACTTATAGTTTACTTTAAAATAATGCCTAATGTATATATCTTTTTTTGACGTATAATTTCATAATAAAAACGCAAAATTTGCCCATTTCGAAATTATTTTTTTTTTGAATTATTCAGTTAAATAATCATAACTTTCTTAGAAAAAAAAATAAAAGCAATGTTCATGTTATATATTCTTCATTATTAATTGCATGTTAATTAATATATCAAAAATCACTAAATTTGGCGAGTAAAAAAATGCAAATGAAAAGTTTTTCTTTTTTTGCTTCTATTTTTTGTACTTAATTCAATAATCCATATATTACATTCTTTTATAAAACAAAAATAACTAAAATATTTGCGATAAACTTAATCGCTTCTATGGCGATATAATTATTTCAAATAAGTTTATTTGCAATACATTTAAATGTAATCGTCAATTGAAATTTTTCAATTATTATGTTAATGGATCCCCTCTTCAATTAAAAATTACTTTCATTTCAACCTTCTATTCATCATTAAAGTCTATTCTCCCCTTCTGCTACGGGTCTTCATGGTCGAGTGGTCAGGGAAACCGATTCATAAAAATAAGCTAACAGTTCGAATCCAAGGAACTCGATTTTTTCATTTCTGCTTATTTTTCCAACGTAAATTGATTTTACTGATAAATACTTATTTTAATATGCTTCCCTATTATTTTAATACACTTTTCATATTTTTTAGCCTTTAAAAAGGTTCTTTTGTGATTTTTACACATTTAAAGTAATTTCTCTCTTTTTCAACGATTCAAAGCAAGAAAATTTCGGTTCGAATCCAGAGAATTCGATTTTTTGTTTATTTCTGCTTATTTTTCCCACGTAAATTTTCAGTGCTACCATTACTTAAGCAAACGGTATGTCAAAATTCATTGCTAAATGAACATTTTTAATCAATTTTAATGTAAAATAATCAAAAAGTTATAGTTTTGTATTTTAAAAATATCAATGAATTTAAATGAAAATGATTTTTAAAAAGATCATTGATCATTTAGAATCAGTGATTAAAAAATAAAATGCCAAAAAATATCTTTTTTTTTAAGAAATAATTTAGTTAATTTTTTATTTATTTATTTATTTTTTTACAAACAATGATTTTTTGCATATTTTCTAAAATGAATCAATATTGTTACGTTTAAATAAAAATGATTTTTAAAACTTTTAGAATCAGTGATTTAAAAAATAAAAAGTTAAAAACTTTTTTGAACAAATTTTAATAAAACACTCAAAATACTTAAAACAATCATTTAATAATTTCTTCTATTACAAAGATAATTGCATGAAACTTTTTTCCCGTGTGTCGAATATTTCGAAAAATCCTCACAATTTTTCTTCAAGATTTAAAATAGTAGTGAATTTTGTAATTTGAAAAATTTATACTTTTCTGTCTTTTTTCAGCATACAACTATTTTTAAAAAGGCTACATTTTCGTTTCCGGGGAATAAAAAATTGCAACAAAAGAATTGGAAAGTGAGTGGGTGATTTTTAAATTCGCACTGTTTGCCTATTCGAGGGTTTTTGGTGACAAGCCTCGAAATTTTCAACCATGCTCAAGTGAAGAGGACGACACCTGAGCTTTCGCCCGTCTTTCCTAATTACCACACCACAACAACGCAAGAACAAATTTCGAAAAATGGAGTTTTTATGACTTAGTTAAAGAAATCACTCACATCGCGCGCATACACACACACATAAGTGCTATCGGCCTGAGGGAAACACGAAATTCCCATGGGGATGAAGGTCTTCACTCGGCAAAATCCCGTGCAACGCCGGGCTAAGCGGAGATGAAAGAAACAAAGAAATCAAAGTAATTTCGAAAAATAATATTGGAAATGCTGAATTTGTGAAGAGAAGGGAAAATGTTAAGCGACAAGGTCATGACACGCACTCACGGGTCATGCACTCACATCGTACGCGTCAAACCCACACAAAAGTGTTGGCGTCAGAAAGAAAGGAGGAAATTAACATGGGGATTAAGTTATACCCTCGGTATAAGTCCGTGCAACGCCGGGCCATGAAAGCTAGTCTACACTATTAAAATTCAAAGGTAAACAAACGTATCTATGTTTGTATGTATGCATGTGCGTCTATTTTCTCACGAACCGTACGACGCAGAAATTTGCGGAAGGTACCAAAAGATCGGGAACGATCCGAAGAAGCCGTTTTGCCCATTTATATTCCGATTTTGCGATTAGTTAAAAAATATTAATTAAAAACCTTAAAACGCCTAATTGTTTTACCCCTGTGGGGTTACTTATTTTGCTAAACTTCAATTCCGTTTCGGCCGAGTGGAGATCTGCACTTTTTCGACCATTTTAAATAGCCATCCAATTTTAGCTTTTGAAATCAGACAAAAAATAATTACAGAATCGGAAAGATCATTTATTTCGCCATGATACGGTATAATTTTTTTTGTAAAATAATGATTGTTTCTATTTTTTAGGATTTTTTTAAAAATGAGCTTAAACGTATGCATTTTTGTGAAAAAATTTTCTAAATCATTGCCTATGAATTTATTTTTGTGTCATTAAAACGATATTTTTCACTAAATAATTTCATGCGTTTTTCTCTTGGAACCAATCATTTAAAAATAAAATGCTGAAAAGTTTTTTGTATACCAATTTTTAAAAAAATACTCGAAATTGTAACTCAACATTGAATAACTTTGTCATTTATTAAAATTATCGAACGAAATTTTTTTTCGTTTGTAGAAAAATATTATCCAACTTTTGTGCGAATATTGAAAAAATTGCTTAAAATTTACGGATTTAAAATTTATTTTGTGATTTTCGTAAAATACCATTTTTGCGAAAAATAACTTAAACAGTATTATTTATACTATTTTATTTAAAAGTACTTTGTTTTTGCAATTAATGTGTGAAATTTCAAAACTTTAATGTTAAAGTTAAGCCTAAAAAAAGGAAATTTTTAAAAAAAATTCTTAATTGCGTCAAGGGTTCACTTTGCGTTTGCTCTCTGTTTGGAAGACGGGAAAGTTTGAGGTAGTTTTGAGTCTTTCGCTGACGTAGTAAAAAGGGGAATTCCCTCATAAGATTGCTATTTGGGGCGGGACACAGTTTTTTTTATTCTTAAAGATTGATTTATTGAAGAACAGTGGAATATAAGAAAAATATATCATAAAAAAAGGAAATATTCTGAAATATATATTTATAACATAGTATTATTTTCTTTTTGAATTTTATACTGTGAATGTGTAAATAAAGGCTTATGAAAATTTTTAATCAATTTCATCATAAAATAATTAATAAGTTTTGTATAAAAAAACTTTTTTCGTCAGATACGTGTTTAAATAATTTAATTAACACGGAGTGGAATGAAAAACTATAAAATTAAAATAAAATAAATAAATGTTTTTATATCAGATAGTATTATTTTCTTTTTGAATTTTTTTTTCAGTGAATGTGTACTTATATCTAGGTTTTCCCCCATAGAGTTTTTTTTAACACTTACATATGTTTAATCAAACATCCAAACGTTTCCAGAGCTATCTGTGGAATTTTTTATTAGTATTTATAGATAATGGATTTAAATTAATATATTTTTAAAATCAAAGGAATATTTCTATTATTTTATTATTAAATTAATTATTTGTTAATAAAAAGTATATATCGCCTATTATTTTGGATGACAGAGACATTTTTAAGCTAACTGCAAGTAACGATTGATTGATTAATGAAAACCTGAAAATTATTTTATTATTTTAGATTCCTAAAAACTATCTATTATTAAAGAATGATGCCTTTTTTTAATACTCAAGCATCAAAATATTTTTCTTTTTATTGTTTAAATTTATTATTTTTTTACTAAAGCAATATTTTTTTCATATGTCATGAATAGAAACTCTTGAAGTTATATCGTATATCTGAAGGGAGAGTACGGGGGAAAATAGTTCTACACTCAAAAAAGTCACTGTAACACAGTGCTGTAGAGACAGAAATGAAACCTTTTTGACATTAGTAAAATTTGGAAGATATTTTTTTTTCGAAAAAGGGAATTGTACTGACGTTTATATAAAAAATTCACACACATACCAGGAACTTCGATAAAAGAAGGGAAATTTCTATGGCAATATGTTATGCATTCGAATATGTTCATGGGAATATGTTAAATGGAAAGAAATGAAACCCGTCTCACAACGAAAAGAAGTGAACAAATTTCGAAAATGGGAAATTTAATGACATTGTTATGGAAATCACTCACATTTGTACGCGTACACACACACAGAAATGTTGTCATCCTGAAGGAAACGGGATATTTCCGTGGTGATTAAGTAATTCACTCGGTAAACACCCGTGCAACGCCGGGCAAAACGAGGGGGGGGGAGGAATAAGGAAGTCAAAGTAATTTCCAAAAAGAATATTGGAAGTGCTGATTTTTTGAAGGGAAGGGAAAATGTTAAACGAGAAAGCCCAGGCGATGCCGGGCCCTGCATTCACACAGAAATTCTGGCATCATGAAGGAAAGGGGAAATTCTCATGGGGATTAAGTTATACACTCGGTAAAAGCCCGTGCAACGCCGGACTAAGCGGAGAGGAAATAAACATAGAAGTCAAAGTAATTTCGAAAAATAATATTGGAATTGCTGATTTGTGAAGAGAAGGGAAAATGTTAAATGAGAAAGCCATGATACGCACTCACTGGTCATGAACTTACATCGTACGCGTCACACGCGCACAAAAGTGCTGGCTTCAGAAAGAAAGGAGGGAATTAACATGGGGATTAAGTTATACTCTCGGTAAAAGCCCGTGCAACGCCGGGCCATGCCAGCTAGTATATCTTATTATCTGAGTGCTATTCAACATTTTGCTTTCTATATGAGTTTTACAAATTTCTAATGATGAAAGCCTGTATGGACTTAGATATTAAGTTACAGGTACAGAAGGAAAAAAGTATTGTGAACGATATAGACGTTATACAACTCTTTAGTGAAATAACTTCATTCAAAGATATTCTTCCTAGTAAAAAAAACCAATTGAATAGTAGAAATTATAGTCAAAAAAATGATCCATTCCCTGTTTTACAAATTTTGTTCTAGCAATAAGAATTTTTTGATCTAACCTGTTTCTGTGGCTTCAGGTAAAAAAGTTTCTGTAAATTAATAATTACTTGAAAAATAATATGATATTAGAACAGCCTTCGGATATGACGATCTTCTCTGGTGAATCCAAAATCTCTGAAAAAATTGATTTCATCGAAATTACTGACAAATTTGCTTCTCAGAAAGCCACGAAAGTTATTTGATGTTAATTATTAGGTAGTCTTCGTAGAAGGACTGATTTAAACGGGTGTCCAAAATTAAGAAAATTGCCTATTTTGTCGAATTTCATAAAAAAAAAAGGAATGAAATATCAAAATACTGCTTCAAAACAAAGATGTAAATCTTGTACATCGATTATGTTAGCCTATAAGCTTTGTGCGGGTGGAGCTAATCGAGGAAAGGGATTTATAAGCGCGCGTGCCAAAATATGCATTTCGTTTGCTTGTAGAACTTATCAACTTTCTTGTTTTTTTTTGAAGCAATCGGTTAAATCAAAATTCACACAGTAAAAATGAGTAACCACCAATGTGTGTGCTTAGAAGACGGAATGAGGCGGCGTATTGTGGGTAGACTTGCTACAGAGCACTCTCAAATCCAGATTTGTAGATAACTTTCTAACACTCAGCATCATGTTCAACAAATGGGAATAGTTTCAGGATACCGGATCCGTAGACAAAAAGCCTGGTCTAGTTTGTCCATTATAGCGAGGCGTAACAGGGACTCTACAGTTTCTCAACTATCTCGTAAATTGTATGCAGACACAGGAACCCCAGTTTCAAGGGTGACTGTTTCCAGGAGATTTCATGAAAAAGGGCTGTTTGCAAGAAAACATGTTGTTTGTGTCCCATCAGCTCTGCGAACAAGAGAGTTCTCTTAAAATGAAGCGGAGATATCATTAAGATGGAGCATAGATCAATGGACGATCGTTCTCTTCACTGATGTGTCCCGGTTCAGCCTAATCAGTGATTCTCGTCGTGAACTAGGGACCGTTACCAATGTCCAAAAAAGCGACGATTACGTCAAAGGAGGCTTGATGATATCTGGTAAGGCATCACGTTGGATTGTTGCTAGTGCCAATTTAAGCTAATTTTGGACCCTGGGCACAGAAGATCTATAGGCCCCCTTAGCACTGGAGAATTGAAATTTATTATCAGAAAACACTTGACATTACCAGAAAACCTAAGTCCAGCTTATCCGAGCCCCTCGATGCCCACTCCAAACGCCCAATGGATAAACCGGCACTGATTGTCACTTTTACACAAATGTCTTTGAAAGAGGTACTGGAACTGCTGCGAGATATAGGAATGAAATCATGGTGCCCTATGTTCGCCTTTTCAGGGGAGCAGTTGGCCCTAATTTCATTTTAATAGATGATAATGCGATGCCACATTATTTATGGAAAGCGAGGACATTCGCCGGATGGATTGGCCAGCCATATCTCCAGACCTCAACCCTATGTAGTATGTCTGGGATGCTCTAAGGAGGGCCATTACAACTCGCAACCTCCCACCAAGGCCTAATAACTCTGTACTTAACGAGTGGAACCATTTACCACAGGAACTCATTAACTTTCTTATTTCTAATATAAATTCATGATGGAGGTCTGTGCAAGAGGGAACCATTCCTCCTGTTAACTCCATATTTTATTCTATTCTTCATTCGCTGTTTCATACCTTTCGACTCCTAAAAGTATTACGCTCGATCTTGTGTGTGTATTATAAATGTTGAAGGGTTATTATTTGCATTATAACAAACCTATGCACAAACCAAATTTCATTTAAATCTGTTCTGAAGTTCTAGAGATAATCGGACAAATCTAAAGATTATGTGCGTAAATACTGTTGTTTAGTATTTCTAATTATAAAATGTCTATTTTTATTTTAAAGGTAATATTTTTGTTTGGTTTATTATTTTGTTTGTCGCTATTATAAGCTACTAGCTGGCCAAAAGATATATATAAAGTTTTGCACTTCATATTTTTTTGCGTTTTTATTAATGTTTAACTTTTTACTCTTATACAGGTAAAATTTATAACGTCAACGTTAAATATAAATCAAAGTATGAAAAGTTCTCTACAGGGGCGGCACATTGGGTCTTTGGACGCGGGAGGCCAACGTCCTAGGATTTGCCCTGCTAGTCCCTACGGCACCGCAGTCACTAACCACTATACCGGATGCGCGGCAATTTTCTGCTATGTAGTTTAAATTTTAATATTCGTGTTTCCATGGAGCTGAGGCAACCGAGCAGTGGTCCCTTCGGAGTCATCGGTATTAAACAGTCTAATTTTGAGTACCAATTCCATAAAGTTTAGTACACACTTGGAGAAATACGTAGAAATATTCTTAAACTCAAGACTACAATTGATAGAAGTAAGCTTTCTAGTCGTATTCTTCCGATTCCAAATTTTATCTTAAGTGGCGAATACAAATGTGGATTCGAGGAAGTAAAAACTAAAATTCTGGACACATAAGATGCAGCACCTTGAAGGCTCATCCAAAAGGCTTTAAATTTGTACTCTACATGGACCTCGGTAAGACATGCAGATGATTAGCATCGTAGTGTACAAGCAAATCATATGGCCTAAAGGTGCCATCAATAAGTACTAACACACAAGAAACTTTCTTTTTTTTCTTCAAATACTGGAATTGTGTTTCCCATGGTGTTTTTTTAAAATTTTTTTTTAGAGAAATTTTGCTAAATTTCGTTGGAGAATACAGAAGCCAGTGGAACATGTTTCTGAGATTGTCATAGGAAAATTAGTGGTTTATAGAGAATAAAGATTAACCTTTTGAGAAATCGATGTGGCGCAATAGCCTAGTGGTCAAGGTAACGAACTGGTGGCCGGCGTGTCATGAGTTCGAGCCAAGTACAGTTGAAGACCCGCCGTGTAGGGGGGCGATGCACTTTAAATCTGTCGAAGCTCAAAGGTCCTCCCGTTGATGTGATGTGGAAGTTAGGAGGGGTGCCAGCTCAGGTGTCGTCACTTGACAATGGCTCCAAATGACGAGGCCAGTCGTCCAAAGCCCTCAAATAGCTGGGTAGTGCGACGTTAATATTCACTTGAGAAATCGGTGATCGAGTTGGATGAAATAAAGCTAGTGTGATGTGAATATAGAATCATTGTCTTGAAGAATTTTGAGATATTTTCCCAACAATCTGTGTCAATTCCCATTATTCTGATGCAAAGGGGTGCATTGCTGTGATTAGTTTGGACTGTTATACCGTAGGTATATGCGGTTGCAATAGTATATTGAACACAGGAAAACGAATGGTACGATGTCGTCTTTTCAGACGAAATATATGATCTTGTTTATAATATCACATTGAGATCGTATCTGTGTTTTGCATTATGTAGTTTTTCAACTGGTGTTATGAAGTGCTAATATGAACTTTTTTTTATTCTTACATCATCTAATACACATTACCTGCGCACTACTCCACATGGTACCATATCTAAAACTTTCGAGCCTGTTGTCTCTTGCCTTCAAAGCTTGTCTACTGCAAAGTTTTAACAGGACTATGTGAAAGCGCACGTGATTCGCAATGCTCAACAATTTCTTTTTGGCCAGCATGTTGCATTTCTCCTTTGACTCGCCGGTTATTTTTTTGTCCAACGAGCAAATGTGTTGAATGACTGTCAAGCTACTTTTCCCTTGTTAGATGTGTACGAGCACGGACCCTAAGCAGCACGAACCCTAAGCAGCACGAACCCAAAGAAAATACATCTAAAGCTTTTCTTTCATTACGAGGCTTGTCGCAGTAGATACTGCCAGACATGGTGTCTGTAAAAAATACTGACTTCGTGTTCCTCCAGTAGAACAGGCTTGTTATTTCAAGCATTACACCTTTAGACCCTGTTACTTGTGGGATAAATTTGGGTTTGGATGTCTCTTATCCTTTATGGATAGCCAGGATTACAATAGAAGCTTTTAATATAAAATGCGGTTTAAAAGTTTCATGGAATTTTAATGTTCTTCTAATTACATTTTTCACGCATAGGAAAAAATAATTTCCAAGTAAATTCTAAAATGGATAATTTTTAGACAATTGTGATTTGAATGTATACGATTCATATATCAGTTTTATTTTTAAAAAAATTCATACCAAGATACTCGTTTATCTTACTAATAAAATACCAATAAATCACGTTCAATGAATCAATAATCCTTATGCCCTTATTAAACTTTCAAATCAGAAATAGAAAATTTAGACTAGTTTTTGAAAAAGTTGCCTTTTATTTTAAAAAGCAATTTTTAGCATCTAAAAGCGTTCGAGTTTTCGTTCTACTTCTTCGCAGCTAATTTTGAAAAATGTTACGTGTTTTTTTTTAGTTTGATAACCTGACTGTGTATATGAACTATTTGCTAAAAAGCGACTTTTATTTATTAAAAAAATAAGTTATACTTATATGATTATACATAAAGTATACACAATGTTTTTTGTGTCCAAAATACTGATTCTTAATACATAGCATAAAGCATTTCAAATATTCATAATGTGTCTATTAATTGAAAATTTTCCTTTTGAATGTTGAGAAAGGAAGCTTTCTGAAATATAAATAGAAGCATTGCTATTGATTTTGCAAAAATGTTTGTGAAATATAGATAAAACAATATCTTCAAAGTATCAGTTCTTCATTGCAGTTATTTTGAGAATATTTATTTCATAGATATTTTCTTTTTGTAATAGAATGAATGTCGTGCATTTAAAGTTAGACTATCAAAGAAGGCAATTTATCTTCAGGGTAGCACAAATCTTGTTCAATAAAGGGTTATTACTTAAATTACCTGGAGTTATAACTTTAGCAAGAAAATTAGTAACGTTTTTTACGTAAAATGATGCAATGCCTCAGAAGAGCGCTCTGGAAAAAATTGAAAGAAAATTCGACACTTAGATCCATATAAGGGGAGTTTAGAAAATGTAGCACAACTTTAGGGAAAGTCTTAATAAATTAAAAAAAACACTACACACATAACTGAACTGTTTCATGATAACCCCACAAATGATGACTAAGAGAGTTCATGATATAAAAATATCTTCTTAACCACTACTAAATTGTTAATGATTTCTTATAAAAGTCTTAACTTACATGAATTATCTCTTGTAAATAAATCTTATAGCATATATTTTTAGTTTCTACAATAAAAAAAATCGGATCATTTTTTATGTAATGGGATCTTGTATAGTGCTAAGTTTCAGAGGAATCAATTTCTGCGAATACTTAATACATTTTTCCCAGGATATATATTAAACGTATTTATTATTAAATATTAAAATTTGTACTTTTAAAAAGAGTTATCTATCTACAGGGTTATTCCCGATTTAAAAAATATGTATATAAATAATAGAAGGCCTGTTTCCCTAGTACATAGAAGAGGAAAACTCTTTACGTTTACTTTCATCGTTACATTTTAGTTACAGCATTCGCTTTTCAGATCTGAATATTTTACAACAGGCTGATGGTGCGTTTTCTTAAATAAAATTGGAACCATAAATATCAGTTAAAAATTTCTCGTTGGTTTTTTAAAGTTACTGTGAGAGCTACCTCAGGACTTCAGCCAATTATCCCTGGAACTGTGGGAGACTACTGATGAACATCGATGATAATGAAAAACAGGATCGCTGGTAGGGGGGGGGCATATTGAAATCACCTATTTAACATTTCCCTTTCTCGCTAATGGGGAGTAATTAAAGGTTAGAACTCCGTGAGTAAAGGGTGAAGATCTCCAAACACGGTACAAAGATTGATGGCGTTAATTATCGTTAATCGATCTCGATGGCTTCTCTCCAAAATTTTAGTTTGGGATTAAAATTTAGCCCCAGATTCCAAATTTCTTCAGATTGTCATAAATCCTTCGGAAGTGAACAGCCGAAATAATTTAGAAAAGTTCCCAAGGAAAGAATACTTTGAGAAAGACGACTCATACCGTCTAATCTTGGTATTTGAGACGTAATGTCTCGTATGGTATAGCGGATTTTTAATTCGTTAGATTTATTTATGAGGCATTTGTTAGTTAATGTATGTGTATATACAATCCTGTAGGATACATTTTATGTCTAAATAAATGGTAAAATAATTTCAAATAATAGCAATATATAATAATCATAAGTTTTGTATTGCATCCTAATATCAAGTTTTTATTTTCCTTTCATAGTTTTTCAAAGATTTGTTGATATATTATTCAGTAAAAATATTCGCTTAGATTTGAAATGCAAAAATTCTTGATGAAACTTAATATTTATAAATAGACATTTAAAATTTTTAAGGTTTTTTTTTACTGTTGATATCGCTTAACTATAAACACAACAGCATATTGTTGTTTTTTTGATAACCCTATAATAAAACTTCTGGGTTTCTTTCAAAGTTTTTCTCAATTATAATACTATAACTCTCTTTTTTTTTCTAGTCTTATGTCAATCTTGTCCACCCGTTAAAAATTTTAGCAAGTCTTATTCATTGTCATAAAAATAAATATTACTGGTCATATTCACAAAAATGTAATCGGAAATTCGTTGTTGCAGGAAATTGTTAGTTTAAAAAGCATTAGAAAAAATATTTTTTATTTAATTTGAAATCGAATAAAATTTTTATTTAGCTTGAAGGAAATGAAAGTAACATCTTCGAATTAACTACATATGTATAGTTATAGAAATACTATATGATATAATTGCATAACTATGAACAGATTGATAATTATGAATCACTTTCAAACATATTAATTTTTTTAGATAAGATCATGAAGGTAGAAATGGTTTTTAGGTATGAGAGCAATACTGACACTATAGAATAGAGTTCAACTTACATTTAAAGATGTTCTGTATATAAAATCTTTAAAAAAGTGATTTAAATTTTTTTAACCATTTGAATATAAGCCTTAAGAAACATTTTAATAAAAGCACTTTAAAGTTATTATCGAAGCATATAGTAGAGTACGGAAAGGAATTCTAAGCTTACAAACAATTGATTTGCTTAAACTACAATTCTAACCTCTATTTTATAGTGTCTAAAATTAAAATGGTCTCAATATTCATTAGAATTTTTATGGAAATTTAGCTAATTGACCAATTTTTAAATGTTCAAAGGCCATATGTTACGATTAATTGAATGAAATGCGCAAAAAATTAGATGGGATGATCATTTAAAAATCAAAAGTTGTCATTTCTCATTAAAATATGGGTTGTCCCACTCTAAACTTTAATATTATGCTTTACCAGCAACAGAGTTGCTCTCGATATAGTTTGAGCGATTGGGGCTCAGTTTTGAGAAAAAAATTTGGGGGATCAATTATTTCACGATACATTTTTTTTTTGTATTAAAAAATGTAAAGCTTTTGGTACTTAGGTATTATACCATCGAATAATTTCATCAAATGAAAAGACGTCGCCAAATACCACGATGTGCAGCCAAAAGTGGAAAACTTTCCTCACCCATACACAAATGCAATAATCTTGCTCGCGAGTACAATGACACCATTTGCCAACATCTTTTGATTTGGCAATGATTTTTATTTGGCGAAATTTCTCGATGGTCTAAGTAACGAGATATTTCTGTTGTATATTAATTCACATGATAGTAGTATTTAAATAAATGTTATAAAAAAATAATATTGTCCCTGAAAAATCAAATAATTTTCAATCGAATAATGAACGCTTATGGTGAATTACAGTCTGTTTTCGTTCCAATTATTTTGTTACATGTGTTGATTGTTTCGTCTGTGTAATGATTATTCTTTCTTTAATATATGAACTGGAAATCCTTTATAACTCTAATATCTTAAATTGAATCCGTAAATAATTTCTTTTGTAATTGTGTTAATGAGAACCCTGTACTTTTTAATTATAACAATTTAATATCTTAGGATAACCTACCACAGCAGTAGTTTTAAAATGTTTAGCGATATCTTTCTTCTTACTTTTCTGAATGCCTTAAATTTCTCGTGGTCTTATTGAGTTAAGTAATTTTTTTTAAATTTAAAATAACTAATTGTCAAATTTTTTTTTTCGAGCAGCAACAAAAAAAATATAGTTTTTATAGACCCAAATATTCAGATTTTCTTTCGGCCAGAGGCTGGATACCATTTTCAAAACTTACACATATGATTCAAAAGCGAAGGTAAAATAATTTATGATTTCATTCAATCTCTCACAGTTGAACGAATTATCTTTTACAACAAAAGAATGTGTTAATTCTGATTTTAAGAAATGTTGTGAGCTTTTTTAGTGATAGGGATGAAAGCAAAAATTTTTAATGTTCTGCTTCGTTTTCAATTTGGTGGCTCCGGTAGCGTAGTGGTCAAGATAACTGACTCGTGGCTGGCGTGTCATGAGTTCGATCGTGGTACCGCTGAAGACTCACAATGCAGAGGGGGTCGATGCAGGTTAAATATGTCGAGGCTCAAAGATCCTCCCTTTAATATGGTGGGGAAGGTAGGAGAGGTGGTGCCATCTCAGACGTAGTCTTCATCACTTGACTGTAGTTCAAAACGACGAGGTCCGTCACCAACTCGAGTAGCTGAATAAGTGTGTGACGCTAACATTCACACACTCCTTTTCAAATTGCGTTAAAATATAATAATATTAAAATATTATCCCTTCTTTGGGAAATTTAAAATCCCTATGAAATATTCTATTACAATTTGCAATGCACTAAAAAGATTCGGTGTACAATACGATTTTTTCAAGATTTTATTTTGATATATTGTCAAGGCTTCCTTTAAATGAAATAAATATTTACTTCCATTTACCGGATTTACCGTTTATTATTAATTTTTTTCAAACCAACACCACACTATTTACATCTGTTTACAATCATAAAAATGACGTAAGAAAAACTGTTGCATTTTCTTCGTCATGTGCATCCACGCGCGAACCCACGTTTTTTCTTCTCCGTCCCTTTTCGCTCAATGGCCAAAACCAGTTCCACAGCTATTCCACCAGTTCCTCTTCCTAATTTATAGTGCACTAGGTGCCAAGCCTCCAGTCAAGTTTTACTGCGCTACAAGCCAAGCCTTCACACTCACAGTCAAGTTTTTACAGACTAATTATTTCCTCCCATTCTGAAGAAAACTTTTCACGATAGTTGAGGGAAAAGTTTTACTGGTACCTGAAACATACTTGGCCAAGGTTCAGTTTATGCAAAATTAGAGAGTTATGAATTATTAATTGAAATCCTTTTCTTTTGAACGGACACACACAAAAAAAACTTAAAAACGTGCAAGTACCTGTTCTATCCGAAATTAGTACCTTATTTTAAGGAATGCATTAAACTTATCCCTACTAATCTATGTGAAAATGTCAACTTTATGATACACAAAAATATCAGTCGGTGAAATACTGCTACCAAATGTCAAACATTAAATACAAATATTAATTATCAGAAAATTAACATAAAAATTCCAAATATCAAAAAAATAAAATACTAATACCAAATATTAAAACACAAATTCCAAATACCAAAATACAAACACCAAATATCCAAAAATTAAATTACTAATACAAAATATCAAGAAATTTAAAATACAAAAACCAAATATCAAAAAATTAAAATACAAATATCAAAAAATTAAAATACAAACACCAAAAAATTAAAATACAAATATCAAAAAATTAAAATACAAATATCAAAAAATTAAAATATTAATACCAAATATCAAAAAGTTAAAATATTAATACCATCAAAAAATTAAAATATTAATACCATCAAAAAATTAAAATACAAATACCAAATACCAAAAAATTAAAGTACTAATTCCAAATATCAAAAAAATTAAAATACCCACAAATATTAAAAAATTTACTACCAAATATTAAAACATAATTTCCAATTATCAAGAGACAAATACCAAAAATTAAATTCCTAATACCAAATATCATAAATTTAAAATACCAAAACCAAATATCAAAAAAATTAAAATACTAATCTCAAATATTAAAATACAAATACCAATCATTCTATACAAAAAATATATATAAAGAAAATTCTTATTTTCCATCAATTTTATTACAAGTGTGTTTTTGCTAAGTCTTAAAGGATACGACTCAAACTATCCGCATTCTGATTTTGTTTTCCCTTCAGATAAGCAATCTCGTATTTAGATGATTGTAGATTTAAAGCCCACTGTAACGTCGTGGAATTATATTGAAGGTGTACGCTAAGCTAATTATTAAAGAATGCCTTATTACTGTGATCTAATCAAATGTTTATTTGACGACAACATTCAAAAGATCATTGGATAGAGAAAAAATATTAGTTACAAGTGTTCGTTTGGTACAGCCAGCTAGCTCTATTTTATATTGGTGTCTCCATAGGGGTCCGCTCTTTGCTCTTTTTTCAGTCGCCCGTTGGGTACCGCCTCAGGAGTCTCTCGTCGGTATGGATCCGGAGGCTCACGCCTTGTGCTTCCTTCCTATATCCGTCCCTAACGTCTCGCAGGTCAATCGTCGGAGTCGATCGGGGTCCTCCCCTTCTTCCTTCGACCACAGGCTTCTCTTTTGAGTATCTCTCGTAGGAGTCTGTCCGGAGTCTTTCCTCGCTCCTTACTTCGTCAGCAGGCTTCTCTCTTCGGAATCTATCGTCCGAATCTCTCCGGAGTCTGACCGGGTCTCTTCCTCCGTCCGCAGGGTTCAGTTACGGGAATCTCTCGTGGGAGTCAATCAGGAGTCTTTTCGGAGTCTTCTCTCCTTTTTCCGAGTCCACTCTTTTAAACTCTAGGGGTGGGTTCACTCCACGCGCCTCCTCAATCCCCATTGGCCAACCTCAGGGTCCTGCACCCGGCACCAACGGTCCTGCACATCATCCATTCGTGCAAAGATGTCAAAAGTCCGGTCCCTCTCAAAAGTTCCCGGCGACAAGGGCCCGGCTGACATCTGGCACTTCAAACACCTCGCCGCCGCCTGCAGAGGCGCCAGCATTCAAGACGTACAATCACTGCCCATGAATAGAAAATAATGCAGCGATGCCCGGCCCATAGTGTCCGCCAGTCACACCGTCGCCGACGGTCCAGCTGTCTGATACAACACAATACCACCAAAGCCACGTGTTCCCCGGCTGTGGATACGTTTATGAATGGAAGCGCTTTCTCCATTGTGACGACGTCACTCCACCTTGAAAGTCTTGGATTAGTCCCAGTATTTTTCTTTGACCACTCTAAGGGATTATGGTCAGTTTGTATGACAAATTTTTGGTGTCCATCCAGATAACATTTCAACTTTTGCACAGCAAAATTAATGGCTTTGCACTCTTTTTCTGTAGTGCTATATTTTTGTTCCGCAAGTGACAGCTTTTTGCTCAAAAACATGATGGGATGTTCTTCATTTTCTTCTTCATATTGTTCGGTAAAGTTTTCATATAACAACATCATTGGAATTCTCAAATTTCGGCCATGGACTAGTTCAGCTGGACTGAAATCAGTACTATCATGAATAACTGTTCTCAAAGCAAATAGTGCATTGGGTAAAATATTTTCCCAGTCCGCTCCAGCTTCTAAACAAAGCACTCGGAGTATTCAATTCAAAGTCCTGTGCATCCTTTCTACAGGATTACTTTGGGGATGTCGTACAGAACTTCTAACAACTCGAATTCAAAACTAGTCTAAAAACTCTGCTGTAAGCACACTCATGGACGATGTTCCCTGGTCAGATTGCAATTCTATATTCCAAAGCAACTAAAAATTTGTAGCAATGCATCTACGACGGTTGCAAAACACAAATTCGGAGTGGGAATAGCACATCAGGATATTTAGATGACATGCAAATAACTGTTATAATATATTTGTTCCCTGAAGGGCTGACAGGTAAAGGACCGCAAGTATCAACATTCAATTTTAGTGAATATTTCAGAGATAACAGGGACAATTTTGAATGGCGCTTTTTTCTTATCTGTGTGGTTTCCCAACTCGTTGACAATAGTCACAAGTTTTTATAATCTTTTCTACGTCACTATAACAATTAGGCCAAAAAAAGGTCTTGAATAAAGCATCTTTAGTTTTTCCTGCACCTAAATATGCTGCTGTACCTTCATGTGTGACAAAAGGTCTTCAGGCGCTCATTAAACTTTTCTGTGACGACTAAAAGTTTTCTCTCAGTTCCATTTTTGTCTCTTTTCTTGAAGAATAGCCTATTTTTTTCTAAAACATATCTGTGTTTTCTTTAGAAACATTTAATTTTCCTTCTGCAATAAGGGGTTTGAATTGTTTACTTGTGTGCGGTTCCTCCAGAAAGACTGTTGGGGACGTTTTTATTAGATTTTGCACTAATTCTTTTACTACAGGCAAAACTTCTTCAATACTTTTCGTTTCATCTTCGGATATGTTGTCAATCAATTCTTCATCAAACCGTTCAATGGATTGACCTTGAACATCATTTTCCGCTTCCAAAAGTTTCTTCTGAGCTCTAGTTTGTACGGCATTTATCATATGCATTTGCACATCTTCTATTGTTTTGTAATCTTCAAGCAACGCAGTAGTCTTGTTTCCCAGCAAATATCTGCCTTGATCTAGGGAATTTCTGGACAGCAGCCTTGGTTATTACATGTCCCATTTTGCAATACAATTTCATCATTTCCAGCTGATATTGTCGTATTTCCCGAGTCATTCGTTCCTGCTGTTTGCTGTCCTCAATAAGTCTACCTAATATAATCTTTACCTCATCCTCCTGATAAAACTCACTACTTAAAATTAATTTCTTAATTTATACCACTTTACTAGAAGAACCTACTTCCACACCTATTTCTTCACATATTTCCAATAAATCGATTTTTTTAGCTTTTCCTTAGTAAGCCATGATTTAGGGATAAATTAAACAAGATCAGAATGCCCATAAAAAGAATTAAAAATACTATACAAAACAGCTTAATTCTTAGAATAGATTACCCCTCTTCTCCTTTTCTTTTGTTAAAGCAATACCCAATTCAATTAAGCTAACTTACACTTCAGTCAGAATGAAAATATTGATATTAAAAGCTTGTATATA
The DNA here is from genome assembly GCA_019973975.1 of Trichonephila clavata. Lineage (NCBI taxonomy): Eukaryota > Metazoa > Arthropoda > Arachnida > Araneae > Nephilidae > Trichonephila > Trichonephila clavata. The sequence continues at coordinate 63,924 of BMAO01035804.1, read as the reverse complement.
AACATAATACATTGCACCTTCAAATTCTGCTATTTCACAATTTTCATAAAATATTTTTCAAACAACATTAAGTGAAATAGAGTAATTAGGAAACAATTTCTGTTACCAAATATAGAAAATATAAAGCGTAGTTCTGATATTTTCTTAAGAAACACTTCCTCGTTTCTAAATATTTAATCATTCGTATAAAAAAAATTTCAATTATTTTCTAATTAAAATTGAAATTAATCATCAATTTTCATGTGAAAAAACAATATATTTAACAAATATCAATTTGAAAATAATATAAATTCACACTTGACACACAAACAAAAAAAAATGTTCAGTACCATAAAATATAAAATCATTGATCATTACACAAAATACATTAGAGCATGCACATTTTGATCCACTTAATAATTTTTTATCAACATATGTAAATGTAATATGGCTTTTAAAATAATATTTTTCTTATTCGAAGAAAAACGAAATATTTCTTTCAATGAATTATACTTTACAGTTGAGAATATTCATTCTAAGACCTCCTAAACGTTTCAATAATTCGTAAGGGGCTCATAAAACATTCAAATAATACACTGCTAGCCACCGTGAATGCAACACCAATAAAGACAAGAGATAGCACAACAAAATTTATTTTGTAGATAACATGTTGATCAAGTATCAAATGATTAAATATATAGACTTCTGTGAAGTGTGGCTCCTGCCAGAATCAGTAGCCAGAGTAGCCGCCATTGTTGGAGATCACCGCTGCCACACTCCTCGGCATTGATTCAAAGAGACTTTGGATGTGTTCTTGGGTATACAGCAGACCAAGAAACTTCCACACGTTGCCAAAGTTGATCTGGTGTGGCAGCTCGGGGTGTCATCTGGGTCAATCGTTGAGCAACCATGGACCACATGTTTTCTATTGGCGAAAGATCTGGAGAGCAAGCCGGCCAGGATAGCAATTCAATTTGGTGATTGATGAAGAACCTTTGGACAATGCGTGCCACGTGTTATCGTGCATTATCCTGTTGAAATATGGCTGTGGCCAAGCCCTGAAGGTAAGGAAGGATAACTGGGTCCAACACCTCGGAGATGTAGCGCTGGCTGTTTAAAGTACCGGCAATGAGTACTAGAGGAGTGCGAGAGTGATATCCAATACCGCCCCATACCATAATACCCGGTGCAGGACCAGTGTGGCGGTGCATAACGCAGCTGTTCAGCATCCTTTCTCCACGGTGTCTCCAGATTCGAATACGACCATCGTGGTGTTGCAGGCAGATGCGTGACTCGTCAGTAAAGACAACTTCATTCCATTCTGCCGCCCACATCCTTCTTTCATCGCACCATTGGCGGCGGATTCGTCTGTGGTTCTGCGTCAAGGGTAGACCAAGCAATGGGCATCTTGCGGACAGACCACTCTGCTGTAAACGGCGTCTAATGGTACGCGCAGACACTGAATGATGCGTTACAGACTCAATGTGCTGTGCTATGGTTCGTGATGTGACTGAGCGATCCGTCACTGCCATGAGCACAGTTTGCCTGTCCTCACGTGAAGTGGTGCACTGAGGTGGATGCGATCGACCACGTCGGTCCGTCGTACCCTCCTGCATCCAACGGTCACATATCCGCATTACAGTTGTTTGGTTTCGTCCAACACGACTACCGATTTCCCAGAAAGATCATCCACAATCTCGGTAGGCCACTATCCTTCCTCTGTCGAACTCGGATGCTTGATCAAAAGATGATCGCTGTTTTCTACGAGACATAACTGATCGTTTTTTGAAAAAACCACAAGAAAAACACAATTTCCGAACTTGAAATTGTCGAAATCTCCAAGCCTTAAATAGTGCTTTGAGGTGGCGCAACAGGCATGCGTGATGTGTGTCTGCGTTGAAATTCTAATCATTTGCATATCTCACCTCCGCTAATGCATGTTGTAAATTTCATGTTATTTGCGTGCTTCTTTCAGGGTGTTGCATTTACGATGGCCAGCAGTGTACTAACATGAAAGTTATTTACTTTTTCTTATCTCACAATAATACCTGTACACACATTTGTAGAAATTTTTATACTTTCATAAGTTATTCATCATTCACTTTTCAAAAAATTCTTAATATTGTTGTAAGGATCTGATACCCACACCTGGCAATGGATCGAGCATACATGGGAGAACCTGGCAACAGGTGAGACCATGTATGGGGGGATCTGGTAGCGGGTCCGGCATATATAGAGGAGAGACGAGAGGGAGACCAGACCAGACGCGTGGCAGAAAGAAGGCAGCGGAAACGAGAAAGTCGGAGACAAGAAAAATGTGGTTGGAGGAAGAAAGACTGCTGGACAATGGATTTTGCAATCTGTTAATATCTTCATAATTTATTCGTTTTTGTGATTTGTCCCGTAGAAGAGAAAAATAAATTGATGGGACGAAAAACCGACTGTTATTATTTTTTACCAATTCGAACACACCGATCAGTAAAAGAACCCACACAAGGTTAATATTAGTATCAGAACTGGCCTAGATTGAGTGAGATATTAAAGGAAAGAAATATCTTGAAGTGATTGGTGTTTGTTCCATATAATTGTGGTTCTTGTGGATGTTCGATTGGAGCAAAAATTAGCAGACAAGGACTATAAACCCTTCAGTGTTGTTTCAAGTTGATGACCACGTGTATCCCGGTAATTGCAGCAGTTCCAACTGAGAAAAAAATCTTCTACATATGAAGTACTGAATTTTCTTGTTGTTGCTATCATCTTCCCAGTTATACTAGAAGCGAAACAGATGCCTTATATTTCTTCAGTTTCTGATGAATGGAGCGGCGACCTGAAAACTACGAAGGAAATCCCAGTGGTGTTCAAGTGTAGAGACAGCATTTGTGTCGAGGTAAGTGGCTATTGTTCCCCTAAGTTGATATGCGGTTTAAATATTTAAATTAGTAATGGGATGCAAACATGTTTAATTTGTTTTAAGAAATAAAAACAGATATCTGGAAAAGAAAATTTTTATTGGTTTAAAATTGTAATATTCTATTTTGTCGGATTATTGTGTAAATGAAATAATAAGATTATAGTGTACTTTTTTGGTTTGCCGAAAAATATTAAGGTATCATTTTAAATGTTGTAAAATATGTTATTAGAGTTCTTATAAACTTATAATTAATTTGCTTTGATAATAATGTTTGACTGTTTTGAAGTTGTCTCAAAAATTAAAATTTGTGTATAGAAAGTACTTTGCACAACAATTTAGTTAGCAGGATTTTAAAAAAAAAATCAACTGTATTAATGTATCTTGAATTGCTTGAAATAATGGGTGAAAAAAATTGTGTTTGTGGTTGATTCAGCAAAAATATCATTTGATATATATATATGTTTGAGTAGACTCTTCCTGTTAAAATGTTGTAAATAAGAGATTCTGTAGGTTATTTATGACTGGTTTTCATTTTAAAGAAAATAGTTTCAATTTGATTGATGATTTAATGTAGTCTGAGATAATTTCCTATGGTTATAATTTAAGATTTATATTTTTGGTTTTTCCGGCATAAAGTTTTTTTTTTAATGAAAAAAAATAAGAGTAGATTTATTACTCAAGCAATAATTCTATGATAATTTAGGTAAATAATGTTGTTAATTGTGTTTTTGTTTTTTTAAAGAAAATGTTCTGCGGTTTGATTAAAAACAAATAACTGTGTCGCGTATAACTTTTATTGCAAATATCTTTCGTATTGTGTTTCTGGAATTTGAGTACTTTACGAAAAATTAGTGTATTATTTTTTATTTGTTGAATATATAGTACTAGTTCATTTAAATGTTTGTATTTAAATTTTTCACAAGGTAATTTGGCATTAGGTTTAGCTTTTCTAGGGATAAAAAAATGGCATTTCTTATTAGAAGTAGGAAAATTGACTTAATTCAATTAGCGCGAGACTTAGATGAGTCTGATCCGTCTTTGTCTAAAATTGTTTTAAGGGATTTAATAACCTCTAGTAAATATTACAAAGAGGAAGAGGCCAAAGAGTTATTGGAAGTTATTACAGCCGAAAGATTAGAGACAGAACAGCAGCAAAAACTAGAACAACAAGAACAATTATCAATTGAAAAATTACGCTTGGAAGTAGAATTATCTAGGAACGTTAATCAGAGTGCTACTCAAAATAATGGTCAAGCTTCGCATGTAAAATCTTTAGATGAAATAGTTAAAATGGTTATGCTCTTAACAGTAAAGGTACCCAATAAACCAGACGGGTGGGACTATTTCTTTTCTAGTCTAGAAAAAGAATTTGCTAATGAAAATGTCAGCGACGAATTCAAACCTAAGGTTTGTTATGCATGTTAGGGGACAAGGTGTCGAACTTATTAGTTAACCTGGGCGAGGAAGAATTAAAAGATTACGAGTCTTTAAAACAGGTTGTGCTCAAGGAGTATGAACCCTCACCAAAAATGTGTTTAGAAAATTTTAGGAAAGCTAAACGTAACCCTGACGAAACATTCTCTCAGTTCGCGTCCCGCTTAACATCAATCTGGTTATACTACTGTAAGTTAAGAGGAGCGAATGATTTTGAATCAGTCAATCAACTGGTCGTAGCAGATAAAATGTTTGAAATGTTGGATTCTGAGACGGCGACTCATATTGGTGTGCTCCAAGGGGAAGAATGGTACAAACCCAGGGACTTGGGCAAACAATGTGATATATTTTATGCTTCCAAAGGGAAATCCTATGATGCACCTGCGAGAGCTAAATGGAATGATAGTGAAAAGAAAGGTTTTAATAGTAGTTGAGGTAAACAGCCATTTGGGGAGAAAAAGTCAGATAGTAATTTTTCTTCTAGGAAAAACTTTGATAAACCTAAAGTCTTGGAAATTAAAAAATTGACTTGTTTCACCTGTGGATCAGATAAACATTTTAAAAGGGATTGTCCAAAAAACAAAGGGATAGATAATAAAAGGCTTAATGTGAATAAGGTGTCAACGGAAGGGATGGAATTGGAAGATGGTACGGTAGCTGCTGGAGTTGATTTGCTAGGAAAGGTCATTCCTAGGCGGGATATTGAAGACAAATTAAGCAAACTAGTGAAAACATCTATAAGTGTAGATGGGAAATTGGTCCATGCGTTAGTGGATTCTGATACGGGAATTACTGTTGTCAAAAAAGAATTAGTTCCTGGAATCTCGGTTGAAGGAGCTTCCACGATTTATTTGAAAGGTATTTTCGGTCCAGCGGTTAAATGTCCTTTAGTATATGTTCCGATTGGTCTTGCTACCGGTGGCCAGGTTAATGTGGTGCACCAGCAAGTGTTATGTGCTTTGGCAGAAGTTTTGGTAGAAGATGTGTTGCTTCCACCAGACGTTTTGGATATGTTGGGAGGAGCCAGGAGTGAAGAGAATTCACTGGCTCAAAGCTCTTAGGACCTGAGAGATGACTCAGGGAATTTAGATGAAGCTGAGGTTTCATCTGGGATTCTGCTAGAGAAAGCACAGGAAAACATTGAGGATTCTCAAGGGAATATTACTTCATGTCGGAATGAAGTGGGAACAATTGGTACTAAAGATGAGGAAGTGATCGCTGAGATGGATAAAGGAAGCATGGTAGCTGACAGTTTTCGTTCCGAGCAGGAGTGTTGTGCCGAGTTAGAATTGGCATGGAAGCATGCTAACGAAGGCAAAGGAAACTACTATGAAGTAGGGGGGATGGGTATCTATTTCATAGGGATAAAATACTCGGGGAGAGTATTGGACAACTAGTAATTCCGAAATGCAGAAGGACTGAGGTGTTGAGATTAGCTCATACCTCCGTATTCAGTAGCTACATGGGTCCCAAGAAGACGCTTGAACGTATCAAGTATTCTTTCTTTTGGGAGGGTCTGAGGGCCAATGTGAAGAAATTTTGTGAATCATGTAGAGAGTGTCAGCTCACTCGATCGGTTAGGGTCAATGACAGATCACCGATTACACTTGTGGCAAGACCTGAATTACCGTTTCAGGCAGTGAATATGGATCTGATAGGTCCAATTGATCCGCCAAGCTCAAGGGGACATAAATATATTTTACATCTGGTAGATCAGCACACTAGGTGGGGCGAAGCCGTGCCGTTGACTAGTCTTAGTGCGAAGGCAACACACACACACATGTGAAGCGTTGTTAAGCATATTCTCGAGGACAGGGATACCGAAAGTAGTCGCTTCTGATAATGGGATAAATTTCGCAGCCGAGCTAAGGAGATCGAAAAAAGAATAGGGAGCAGTCCGAGATTATCTACCCCAGGTTATCCACAGTCTAATGGTTTAGTGGAAAGGTTTAATAGAACATTAAAAAAATATACTACATAACGTTGTTAGAGAGGAGGGTAGAGGGTGGCATTTGCAAAGTCCATACGTGTCGTGGGCGTATAGGGAAATACCCCATTCAACTACCGGCGTGTCCCCTTTTCAACTTTTGTATGGTAGACAACCGCAAGGTCCTTTGTCTATTTTAAAATCTACTTGGACGGGCAAGCATAACAACTAGCAGTTGTGCACTACCCCCGTTTCCAAATATTTGGAATACTTAAAATCTAAACTGAAAGAATTACTTTGTGAGGTAACTAGTCTTGCTACCCCTGATGCCAATTTACCTTTCCAAGTGCATTGCGATGCATCGGACTAACTGGGCAAGTATCGAGAAAGAGGCCTGGGCAGTGCTATATGGGTTAAACAAATTCGACAGATGGATTTATGGTACTAAGGTGGAGATAATTTCTGATCATAATCCCCTTAAGTACCTAAATCAGATGACTCCAAAAGGTCCCAAGATAACCCGTTGGGCACTTGCGTTACAGAGATGGAATCACTCCATCACTCACAGGCCTGGTATACAGCATAGGAGTGCAGACGCACTGTCTAGATTGAGATGACTGCATTGTATATATTTAGTATTTTTATTTTATTTTATTTTTGTTTTTGTATAATGTATTTTTTTTCAATAATTGATTGCAATCCCATTTCAGTTTAGATCTTTCTGGGAACATAGTCACTTATTTCAATTAGGTGAACTATTTATAGTATTACAGGGTGTTTCTTTTAAGGAACTTTGACCGGATCCATCCTGAGGACTATGGAATGTTGTAATCATTACGTTTTTTTGTTTGTAAATCTTCTGTATCATTATTAATGATGTTCTCTTTGTGTGAAATGGTAAAATCAGCCACAAGGGGCTAATTTTACTCTTAGGTGGGGCATGTAAGGATCTGATACCCACACCTGGCAATGGATCGAGCATACATGGGAGAACCTGGCAACAGGTGAGACCATGTATGGGGGATCTGGCAGCGGGTCCGGCATATATAGAGGAGAGACGAGAGGGAGACCAGACCAAACCGGACCGGACGCGTGGCAGAAAGAAGGCAGCGGAAGCGAGAACGCCGGAGACAAGAAAAACGTGGTTGGAGGAAGAAAGACTGCTGGACGATGGATTTTGCAATCTGTTAATATCTTCATAATTTATTCGTTTTTGTGATGTGTCCCGTAGAAGAGAAAAATAAATCGATGGGACGAAAAACCGACTGTTATTATTTTTTACCAATTTGAACACACCGATCAGTAAAAGAACCCACACAAGGTTAATAATTGTATTTACAATACAGATTTTTAAAACACCTTTGAGAAAAACTTTTAATTTATGTCTGTATATAATAGAAAACACAGTTTTAAATCAGAATACAATAACTCAAACTAAAAAGGAACAATTTTATATACCAATTCAACCGCAGACAAAATAAGTTTTCTTCCTTTTTACAAGATAAATTTTTGTTTTTACTTAAAAGCAAGTCATACATTAACGACCGTAGTAGGGATAAGTATATGGTTTTAAAAAAAATCCAGCATTTAATTCCAAAAGTGAATTAAGAATTATTGGATGTATTTCAATTTTAATACAAAAATTGTGTTTAAATTTCGAATACGCGCGAAGGTACTTTCAGATAGAAAAAGTTCTTCCCCCTATTTCATTTGTTAAAGGCACCGTTTTTAGATACCGCCTCCACCATCTGTCAAGACTTCGTTTAAATGAAATAAATATTGACTTCCATTGACCGGATTTACCGTTTATTATTATTTTTCTTCAAACCACACCACACTATTTACAATCATAAAAATGACATAGGAAAAACTGTTGGCATTTTCTTCGCCATGTGCATACACGAGCCCACGTTTTTTCTTCTCCGTCACTTTTCGCTGAATGGCCAAAACCAGTTCCACAGCTATTCCACCAGTTCCTCTTCCTAATCTATAGTGCGCTACGTGCCAAGCCTCCAGTCAAGTTTGACTGCGCTTCAAGCAAAGCCTTTACAGTCAAGTTTTACTGCGCTACAAGCCAAGCCTTTACAGTCAAGCTTTTACAATATGAACACACAAAAAAAAGGCAAAAATAATAATGTACATTACACCTTTATAAATTCAAATCATAACCCAAATACATTGTAAACATTTTAATTTATTTATAATTAAAAGTAATCAAGTAAATATATTTTAAAATGGAAAAAGTATGTAACATATATTTAATGTCTTCCTGGTCAACTATTGCCCTTTGCAAACGATTTACATAAAGTTCCAGAAATTGTTTTGCTTCCGTCTAAATCAGGAGAGGGCAATTATTTTGGCTCGCGAGAACCCCATTGTGGAAGCAGACGAGACCGAAGGGCTGCACCTTTTGAAAAGTTTACTTTGGATCTCAGAAAGGGGGACCATAGAAAAATCACTGAGTGCAAGTTAAATAAAATAGTGGCAGTTTTATTCAATTTATTTATTTTACTAATTCCTCATCATATATAGCTGAAAGCACATTTAATTTTAGAATCAGTTGAACGAGGCAAATTTACACTGCGGAAAACGGGGGTATTCAGAATTGAGTACAAAATACTCATTTTTGAATACTTCACATACTCAAAATGGCTCCGATGCAAGCATACTCAAATTTGAGAATCGCACATACTCATTTTTGGCAACAAGTACGTACTCAAAATTGAAACTTGACATACTCATTCCAGAATCTGTTACTAGATCAAATTTGAGAATGAATCATCAAAATGAGCATGTAATGTACTCATTTTTGAGTTTGTTGGTTTTAAATAATGAGTATGTATGGCATTTATTTTCGGTACTGTTGTACCTAATACGAGTTTTTAACGGAAATTATAAACCCCAATTTTAAGGGATATAAATGTGTGATATCTAAGTTGTAAATTTCCTTTTCTCCATCTTATATATTATTTGATCTGCATTTTACCATTTTACTTCGAAAGACCAAATTATTTTTGCATTTACTGTGTGAAACAAAAAGGTTCTTACGTATCATCGCATAAGTGCCAACGTTCAAGATAATTTGCCAAGTTGGCAGCTTCGATTTTCCACGTCTCGTACCAGCACCTCCTAGATATACACAAGGCCTCGGGACTGATTTGTGACGTCACAACTAGTAGGGAAACGTTCGCTATCGTATCCGTAGTTACGGAACTCATCTGATGCATTTTTGCATGTTTCCAAAAAATTTTGCTACAAAATTAAACATACAGATTGCAAATTAAAAAAATGTATTAGTAAATTAATCATTAAATTGTGTCTCTACCTTTTAAATAACATTTGAGTGATCATTAATGTATTATTATTTACTTCGAACGTATTTCAATGAACGTAAACTTTTAATGCAACGAATTTAACAAAGCTATGCTTATTCCTTCATCGTTGTTTTTAGAATACTTACAAAATTTAATTCAAATTAGAAACAGTTTTCAAAACAAAAATGACACAAATTTAAAAGCATAACTTTATTGGTATCAAAAACAATCACAACATAAAAAAATACCATTAAATAAGTTTAAAATATATTTTCAGATAAATCTATACAGATACATACAAGAATATAAATAATTTAGTTAGCTGTTTATGTTAGCTACTTTTATTTAGCTTAAAATTTTTAGTATTTTCCCCCTCAACAGTAGCTATTTAATAATGCATTTATTACAAATGTGGATTACATATGTTTTAAAACTTGTATTAGTATCATGCACAGCAAAAAAAAATCACTTTGTAATAAAATCATTAAAATTTAACTTCAAATAAGCTTAAAAAATTATCTTTATTTATAAATCCATACATTTATATATAATTTTAGTTACATAAATGGAAAAAAATATATACATAAGAACATACATAATTTATTTAGCTGTTTGTGAGTAGCTTTTCTTTGCTTAAAATTTTAATATTCCCTCCACAGTAATGCATTTGTTACAAGTATGTATTAAATATGTTTTTTTAAACTATTGGTATTAAGCACAGCAATAAGCAAAAACTCACTCTACAATAACGACATATAAAATTACCATTAAATAAATTATTAAAAATATATTTTTAGATAAATGATATATACATCGAACGATATAAACCTGAAAATAAATATGTATAAATTTAAATAAGTCCATACACATAAAAATAATGCATTTATCTAATAAAGCTTATAGTTTTCTTTATTTCAACTTTTTTAACGTCATTTTTTCCCTACAATAGTTATTTAATAATGCATTTGCAGAAACGAGATAATATGCTTTAAATCTAACTCAGAATCATGTGAATATTGTTCCAAAGTTCATCGTATAAAAAAGTTCACTTGAATTTATCAAACTAATCAATATATCTGCGAGAGAAGCAATTTTACATTGATGTGTTTGTGTAAAGTGTGTGTTTTCATATTCATTTTTAAGAAGTTTCTGGACTATAAAATATTTGTAGAGCACTGCTTGTGACAACAATACAATAAACTTTCTCTAGGCTACGAATTAAATCATAATTAGACTTTAGTTAAGTTGTATTAGATCAAGTGATTTGGAACAAAAGTCACATTTTAATTTTTTTTAAGTGCAGCTCTTGTACAAACACCAGCTACATATCTTAAAAGAGGTAGATCATCTTGGAAGTTTACAGATAGTATTATATTAAAATTGTGTGTAATATTGAGGTCACCTCACTGATTATCAGAGCACTATTCATCCAAATTAAAGCTGCTCATAAGTTTGAAGCAAAAGTTACAGGTGATGAATTTTACATTTGAAGTTTAGTTTTTACTTCATAAAGCTGTCGAACTGATATTAAATATTCAGAAACTTAAAATATCTATATTTTGTAAAATTACTTTCTATTGCATCTGTTTGGATTTTTCTGTAAAGAAAATACTGAAATTTTAATGTATTGATTCAAAATATCTGACTTTTTTGGAGTAAAGCATATGTGGTATGAATAAAAACAAGATGTGCAAGATATGTTACAAAATATAAGCAACACAAAATCAAATGGGGTAGAAAAATCATGGGGAGCTTTACATTTCTACTTTGAGAACCAAATAGTATAATATTTACAAAAAAAATTATTAATTGTAGGGAAATAGGTACTTACTGAATTGATCAGTCTTTGTTCAATCCAAGTCTCTTAGCAAATCTAAGTTTCAATTAACAATCACTGGTTTTTCAAAAACAGGTGTTATGATTCTGTCCAACACAATAATTATTTAATATCTTTATATACTACATTCCATATGCCCTGAAGTTTTTCTGCATTTTGAATACGACATTAGTTGTTGTTATTGTTGTCGTGTATGACAAAGTGTAAAGGTGTAAGGTGCTAGATGGTAAAACCTCGGTGTTCTTGATAGTTGGGGTTTTGATCAGAAATGCCAAGTCTCCTTCAGTGCAAAAGATGTAAATCCTTTTTTTTTTTTTTTTTAAATCTTCTTTTTGGAAACAATGTGCTCTTGGACTGAGCATTCTAACATTTCACTTCTACGGAACACCCGTACACTGTACTACACTGCCAAGGAATTTTCTTCACAATTATCACATAGTAACCTGTGTTTCTTCATACGTTGGATCACCAGCAAAATGCAATTCACAAGCCTAAAATTTAAAAAAAAAAATATAGTGAAGCACACTTAAAGGATTTGTCTCTTTAACATGATTTTTGTAATTTAGAATTAAACTTTTATAGGAAGTACTAAAACCAATGTGTTTTGACCACCCGCTTAAGCAAAATTTGATAAATTTTTATTTTTCAATTAATGGAATTAATTATTCTTTCTGTGCTTATAGTTACTATTAATGTAAGCATGACTAAATGAAATTCTCCTTGTCAGGTTACCGTGTAGTTTACATTAATGGCGATTGTTCTCGAAAGGAATCTGTTGTTGCTGGGTCGTCAGTGATTGGGAAATTGGTACTACTTCCATATGTGGAGGCTTTTACGACATTTGCTGTCATGATTATCAGACTTACAGTGCAGAATTATATGGCTGACGCTGAGTCATGTGCATATTTACGACTTGGCCAGCTTTATTTTTTCTTAAGTTTCTATTCATCCTCAATGTGAAGAAATTGAAATTTAATTACTGTATTGAATGTATTCAATGTTTTACATCTCACGACTTACATTAATGCATAAATCATCATTCAATAGTTGTTTTTGTTTATATTTACAGTGATCATGAACTGCATAATAATGTGCTTCGCGTTGATACAGTGCTAATAATTCTGACCTTTTTTAATGATTCTGTGAAAAAGTTATTGTAAATGATACAAAATGATATGTGTTAGCAACAGCAAAAATACTGAATACATACATCTACAATACATGTGTAGAATCATTTTTAAACAGTGAATTGGGTTATAATCATAATATGTTTCTTACATAAACAAAACATTTCTTGGATTGTAGATAAACAAAAAAAAAAAAAAATACGTACTTTTATTTAAGAAATTGAAAGGAAAGGAAAGACAGAAATGAGTATATTTTCAACTGTTGATATGTAATTATATGTTGTGGAAGTTACAGAGTAACATAATAACATCTTACACTATTAAAATTCGAAGGTAAACAAACGTATCTATGTATCTATGTATCTATGTATCTATCTATGTGCGTCTATCTTCTCACGAACAGCACCACGCAGAAAGTCGCGGAAGGTACCAAAAGATCGGGAATTTTCCGGGGAAGCCGTATTGCCTATTTATATTCCGATATTGTAATTAGTTAAAAAGATATTAATTAAAAACCTTAAAACGCCGAATTATTTTACTCCTGCCGGTTGCTTACTTGGCGGAACTTCCCTTCCGTTTCGGCCGAGCGGTAATCTTACGTTTTCCACCATATTAAAATTGTCATCCGATTTTCGGTGTCGAAATTAGACAAAAAATAATTACAGAATCGGAAAGATCATTTATTTCGCCACGACACGGTGTAATTTTTTTTGTAAAATAACGATATTTTCTATTTTTTTCGAATTTTTTAAAATAGTGTTAAAACTGATGCGTTTTTATGAAAATTATTTCTAAATCGTTGGGTATGAATTACTTTTCGTGTTATTAAATCGATATTCTACACTAATTAACTTCAAGCCTTTCTCTTTTAGATCCATTCATTTAAAAAATAAAATTCACAAAACTTTTTTTTTTTATAGAATTTTTAAAAAGTAGTCTTAATTTTTACTTCACATTGAATAACTTCGTCATTTATGAAGGTAATCTCACAAAACCTTTTTTCCGTGTGTACAGTAATATTATCCGTAACATATACGAAGATTGAAAAAATTGCTTCAAAATTACGGATCCCCTCAATTAAAAATTAAATTCAATTTGAACCGACCATTCATTATTATTGCCTATTTTCTGTTCTGTTACTAACCTGCGTGGCGTGATTGGCTAACGCGCCGCTTTCGCGAAGTATCTTAATTCTTTCTTATGGCTGGGTTCGATTCTAGCGAATTTCATTTTGTTCGTTTCTGCTTATTTTTCCCACGTAAATTAATTTTACTGATAAATACTTATTTTAACATGATCCTCTGTTATTTTAATGTACTTTTCATTTTTTTTTTTTTTTTTTTGCCTTAAAAAAGGTTTTTTTCTGATTTTTAATCATTCAAAGTAATTTCTATCTTTTTCAACAATTCCTAACAAGAAGCTTTCATTTCTGTTTATTTTTCCCACGTAAATTTTCAGTGCTGTAATTTTTTTTGTAAAATAACGATATTTTCTATTTTTTCGAATTTTTTAAAATAGTGTTAAAACTGATGCGTTTTTATGAAAATTATATCTAAATCGTTGGGTATGAATTACTTTTCGTGTTATTAAATCGATATTCTACACTAATTAACTTCAAGCCTTTCTCTTTTAGATCCATTCATTTAAAAAATAAAATTCACAAAACTTTTTTTTTTATAGAATTTTTAAAAAGTAGTCTTAATTTTTACTTCACATTGAATAACTTCGTCATTTATGAAGATAATCTCACAAAACCCTTTTTCCGTGTTTACAGTAATATTATCCGTAACATATACGAAGATTGAAAAAATTGCTTCAAAATTACGGGTTTTAAAGGGAAATCAGTAAATTTGGCAAGTAAAAAAAAAAAAAAAATGCGAGTGAAAAAATTACTTTTTTGTCCTCCCATTCATTATTACTGCCTATTTTCATATCTCGCTACGTGTCTCAATAGCACAGTCGGTAGCGCTTCGCTTCTCTCATTTACACCGTAAAACAGATCGTGTCTTTGCGAGTTCGAATCGTGGATGATCTCTTTTTTTTCATTTCTGCTAATTTTTCCCACGTAAATTAATTTTACTGATAAATACTTATTTTAACATGATCCTCTGTTATTTCAATGTACTTTTAATTTTTTTTTTTTTTTTTTTTTTTTTTTTTTGCCTTCAGAAAGTTTTTTTTCTGATTTTTAATCATTCAAAGTAATTTCTATCTTTTTCAACAATTCGATTTTGTTCATTTCTGCTTATTTTTCCCACCCGTAAATTAATTCTCTCTTCTTCAATGATTGAATTCACTTGCTGCATTGTCGAAATTAGACAAAAAATAATTACAGAATCGGAAAGATCATTTATTTCGCCACGACACGGTATAATTTTTTTTGTAAAATAACGATATTTTCTATTTTTTTCGAATTTTTTAAAATAGTGTTAAAACAGATGCGTTTTTATGAAAATTATTTCTAAATCGTTGGGTATGAATTACTTTTCGTGTTATTAAATCGATATTCTACACTAATTAACTTCAAGCCTTTCTCTTTTAGATCCATTCATTTAAAAAATAAAATTCCCAAAACTTTTTTTTTTATAGAATTTTTAAAAAGTAGTCTTAATTTTTACTTCAACCGAGCCGCCAAAGATCATCGCCTCGAAGCCCCGCCTACCGGCCTGATCGCCACTCATCCAATTGCTAAGCTCCATACTATCCAGCATGAAAATGCAACTAAACCAAGACCTATACAGAACTTTTCCTAGCCAGATAAGGGTCTGAGGGTTCCCAGAAACCCATGAACCCGAAATTATATCCGTATTTTTTCCCCCCCTTGAAAAAGGTTTTTTTCTGATTTTTAATTTTTTTATCGGAAATAGTCAGTTAAATAGACATAAATTCCTTAGGCAAAAAAAAAACCTATGTTCATATTATATATTCTTTATTATTAATTTCTTTTTTAAATATCAAAAATCAATAAATTTTTTACAATACATTTAAATGTAATCGTGAATCGAAATTTTTCAATCGTTATGTGAATATCGTTATGTGACAATCGTGAATCTGGCTGCTCTGGCTTACCGCCATTTCTAAAAATTTTTTGCATTTCTATGGTCAAAGAAAAAAAAGCTAAAAAATTTTTTTGCATTTCTTGGACAAAGAAAAAAAGATAAGTACTCTCTTTTTAAGTTTTAATTAATATTTTTACTTTGTTTGATTGTTTCTGTTTTAGTTTAGTTGTCGATTTTCAAAGGAATTACTCAAACCTAACGTATTTATTTGTAGAGTATAGTGCAAAACTTTAAATTCATTTTGTATGTGTCTTTTTTAAAAGTTAAGCTGTTAAGTTTTAATTAATATTTTTACTTTGTTTGATTGTTTCTATTTTAATTTTGTTGTAGATTTTCAAAGTAATTCTTCAAACGTAACGTATTTATTTGCATAATATTAGATCAGTGATAAACTTTAAATTGTTTTTGTATATGTCTTTCTTAAAAGTAAAAATAGGTGCTTGAAACTTTATTTTGTAGTAATTTATTTAGCATGTTTTAATGTTGAAAATCATTGCATCGTATTAATTCAATTTGTAAATCAGGTCTAGCTCTAAAGTTTTAAATAGTTTTTCCCCCCGCTTTGTTTTGATTGTTTTTCATCTGCAATGCCTAAACGGAAAAGAAGCATTACAGGTGATGCTGCCCGTAGAAGGCAGGCAATTAGAGAAGGCAAAAGAAGAGCCACTGAAACTGAAGGAGAAAGAAGTCACCGATTGGCAGCCATGGCACAACGTGACCAGGAGAGAAGAGCGGAGGAAACGGAAGAACAGAGAAGTCACCGATTGGCAGCCATGGCACAACGTGACCAGGAGATAAGAGCGGAGGAAACGGAAGAACAGAGAAGTCACCGACTGTCAACCATGGCACAACGTGTCCAGGAGAGAAGAGCGGAGGAAACGGAAGAACAGAGAAGTCACCGATTGGCAGCCATGGCACAACGTGACCAGGAGATAAGAGCGGAGGAAACGGAAGAACAGAGAAGTCACCGATTGGCAGCCATGGCACAACGTGACCAGGAGATAAGAGCGGAGGAAACGGAAGAACAGAGAAGTCACCGATTGGCAGCCATGGCACAACGTGACCAGGAGATAAGAGCGGAGGAAACGGAAGAACAGAGAAGTCACCGACTGTCAACCATGGCACAACGTGTCCAGGAGAGAAGAGCGGAGGAAACGGAAGAACAGAGAAGTCACCGATTGGCAGCCATGGCACAACGTGACCAGGAGATAAGAGCGGAGGAAACGGAAGAACAGAGAAGTCACCGACTGTCAACCATGGCACAACGTGTCCAGGAGAGAAGAGCGGAGGAAACGGAAGAACAGAGAAGTCACCGATTGGCAGCCATGGCACAACGTGACCAGGAGAGAAGAGCAGAGGAAACGGAAGAACAGAGAAGTCACCGACTGTCAACCATGGCACAGCATGCAAGAGGACGCCGTCTGAACGTCACTGAAGAACAAAACTTCCTTCAGATACAAACTTTTTATGCCGCAAGAACCTTTCTTTACCCGGTTGTTGAAGAGCATAACTGTGGAGAAATGGGCAATGTTTGTCTGAAATGTGGGGGTTTGTATTTTGGGGCAGAAAAGAATGTCAGAGGAGCTTACACCCATTGCTGCCATAATGGGAAGATAATTGAAGAAGCTTCAACATATCCAGTAGAAATGAAAGGATTGATGGATGGTAGCCATGATTTATCTGAGCATTTCAAGAAAAACATAAGGTCGTACAACAGTGCTCTGTCCTTTGCTTCAATGGGCGCAGAGATTGTACCACCTGCCGGTAGAGGAGCATATTGCTTCAGAATTCATGGTCAAATTTATCACAGGACTTCTCATTTGCATCCAGCTCAAGCAGGAGAAGAAAAATTTGCTCAGTTATATGTTTTGGATTCTGAACTTGCTACTTGTCGACGAATGGAGCGTTGTCAAAATTCTGAATGCAATCTGGAACTTATGAGAAGATTTGATGAGATAATTAGAAGAGTCAACCCTTTTGCTGCTGCGTACAAAATGATGTGGGAACTGGAGCAGCAGGTGATTCGTGAAGAAGGACATGAGGCGTCGGAAAACGTTACCATGTACATCAGTGATAAGAGACTTGATTCTGACCAGCACAGAGGAAGATATAATGCTCCCAAAACAAATGAGGTTGCAATGGTGTTTAAAAGCTCTGATGGCATTCCACCAAATAACCGGGATATCTGCATTTATCCCAAACAACGCCAACTGTTCAGGATTAATACTCTCAATCCTAACTGCGATCCAATGACTTACGTTTTATTTTTTCCATGTGGTGAGAAAGGTTTTCGCGTTCATCAAAGTTTTACCGAGTTACAGTTTTATGTGCACCGCTTATCAGTTAGGAAAGATATTTTCAATCGTATTTTGTATGGAGGTAAGCTTATGCAGCAGTATGTTGTGGATTCTTATGTTAAGGTTGAGGGTAACCGTTTGAATTTCATTCGTCACAATCAGAGAACACTGCGAGTTGAATCGTATTTGGGTCTTGCTGACCACGTGAATGCTCTGGCTACCGAAGCTGGCATGAAGGCAGGTGTTACCCTCATTCTGCCATCAAGTTTCATTGGAAGTCCTAGAGCAATGCAACAGAACTTTCAGGATGCCATGTCGGTTGTTAGAGATTTTGGTAAGCCCGACTTGTTTTTGACTTTCACTTGCAACCCAAAGTGGAAAGAGATCAAAGACAACCTTTTTCCTGGACAAAAGCCTCATGATCGTCCCGACTTAGTTGCCAGAATTTTCGACATCAAGAAGAAAGCACTTTTGCAAGATTTGAAAAAAAACGGTATTTTTGGTCGCATAGTTGCAGACATTCATGTCATAGAGTTTCAGAAGAGAGGACTACCGCACATGCATCTATTGCTCATATTAGCAGAAGAGGATAAAATAAGGGACCCGGAGAGCATCGATCGGTTAGTCTCAGCAGAACTGCCAGACAAGACAGTGGATCCTAGATTGCATGAAATTGTCAAATCTACAATGATTCATGGACTTTGTGGTGTGTTGAACCCCAATGCTCCATGTATCGTTGATGGTGTTTGCACAAAGGGATACCCCAAGCAATTTAGAGAAACAACTGCTGAGAACATCAATGGTTATCCAATGTATAGGCGTCGTGACAACGCAAATCATATTGTGATAAATGGCAATGTTGTTGATAATAGGTGGATTGTGCCGTATAACCCATACCTCACCAAAAAATACAATGCCCATATTAATGTGGAAGTCTGCAGTTCGCTGAAGTCCGTCAAATATATCTTCAAGTACGTTTACAAGGGTCATGACTGTGCAAAGGTTGTCTTCGAGGACAATGGCCAGGGGCTAATTACATGGGATGAGATACAGACCTTTTTGAATGCAAGATATGTATCTGCGCCTGAAGCAATGTGGCGACTTCTAGAAAAGAAAATACACGAGAAATCCCATGCAATCATTCGTTTGCCAGTGCATTTGCCAAACATGCAGCCGGTGTACTTCTTGGATGATGAAGAGCGTCAAGCACTGGAAAGAGCTACTCAAAGGAATACCATGCTGACAGCTTGGTTTGAATTGAACAGAACGGATCCTGATGCCAACAGATACATATATGCTGACATTCCGAAGCATTTTGTTTGGAAGAACAATAAATGGGAGAGACGTGTACGATTGGGAGACCGAATTGTGTCAAGGTTATATTCTGTTAGTCCGAAAGACATTGAACGATTTCATCTACGGATGCTTCTGTTTCATGTTCCGGGAGCTAAGTCTTTTGAAGAGTTACGAACCTTTGAGGGTGTTGAAATGATTTCTTTCAAAGAGGCGTGTCGTGTTAGGAATTTGTTGGAAGATGATGGTGAGTGGAGAAACTGCTTGAGGGAGGCATGTAGCTTTCAAATGCCATCAAAGTTAAGGCAGTTGTTTATTTTTATTTGCGTTTTTTGTAATCCAACATCACCTCTGGCACTTTGGGAAGAATTCAAATCTTATTTGTCTGAAGATTTTGAGTTCCACACCTCAGTGCAGCAAAGTGTAGATCTTGCATTGCACAACATAGCCGATCAACTTCATGCTCACAACATGACCCTCATGAGCATTGGATTGCCAGAACCTGCCATTTCTCACGCATATGTCAATACAGATTTTTACAACTTAGAAGAAGAAAGGCAAGAAGGTGAGAGACTAATGTCAATGTTGAATCCGGAGCAGCGTACAATTTTCAATGCAGTTATTCTTGCAATCCAAGATGTTGACGAGGCTTCATCTAAGGCATTTTGTGTGAATGCTTTTGCTGGGTCTGGCAAAAGTTTTTTATTTAATGCCATAATTCATTCAGTAAGAGGATTGGGGGAAATTGTTGTTCCTGTTGCATGGACTGGAATTTCAGCTATATAATTTTGGAAGGCGGCAGAACAGCGCATTCAAGATTCAAGTTACCGGTCCCCATTCTGGATAATTCATCATGTGGTGTTCGTCATAACACTGAAGAGGGGAAATTTCTTAAGGCGGCGAAGATTATTATCTGGGATGAGTGCACTATGACTCCTCATCATGCTTTGAGTGCAGTTGACAGGCTTTTCAGAGATCTGATGGACTTAGACGTACCGTTTGGAGGCAAAGTTTTTGTTCTTGGTGGTGACTGGAGCCAGATTTTACCTGTTGCAGTACATGCTAATAGAACAGCAATTGTTGAGACTTGCTTGAAGAATTCACCTCTTTGGAGCTCATTCAAGCAATTTTCACTCTTTAGGAATATGAGAACTGAACCCCATGAACAGGATTTTGCAAGTTGGCTTCTGCATCTCGGCAATGGAACTTTGAAGAATGACTGCCAATTAGGAGAAGATATTGTGGAAATTCCCGAAGAATGGGTCGTGAAGGAGTCCATTGTTGATGAAATTTTTGGATCATCTGTTTTTGATATGGAAAATCTGTCGGGAAAGGCTATTTTATGCCCCAAGAATGAGGATTCTCTGAAAATCAACGAACAAGTTTTAGCAAGATTTCCAGGCCAGAATGTTACATATTTCAGCGCAGACAGCATTATTTCTGAAGATCAAGAAGAACAGAACAATTTTCAACTGGATTTCATCAACGGAATAACTCCTTCTGGAATGCCACCACACATACTTAATTTGAAAGTTGGAGCCGTGATTATGTTGCTCAGGAACTTAAATCCATCTGCAGGACTGTGTAATGGAACGCGTTTGATTATTCGGAAACTGATGTCCAATGTAATAGATGCTGAAATTTTGACTGGGCATACAAAAGGCTCACGTGCCTTTATTCCGAGAATTACGCTTCATCCTTCTGACAGCAATCTACCTTTCCAACTTCAAAGGCGACAGTTTCCAGTTCGGCTTGGTTTTGCTATGACCATTAATAAATCTCAGGGACAGACTCTTCAAAAAGTAGGAATATATTTGCCCCAGCCAGTATTTTCTCATGGGATGTTGTATGTTGCCTTCTCAAGAGCTACATCCATGCATTACGTTCGCATTTTGGTAAACGACACGAAGAAACAAGGGAAATTAAATGGTTCAAATAGAGTTTTTACAAAAAATGTTGTTTTCCGTGAAGTTTTACTTTAAGCTTTTGTGATACGTTAGAGTGTAAGATGCCCTTGATTCTCAAATGCATTAAGTTGTCGAATCTACAATGGTTCATGGACCTTGTGGTGTGTTTTACCCCAAGTTTCTGTGTATTGTTGATGGATGGTACTTACTTTTTTGCTTTTTTTATCTAACACAGTTTCTGTGTATTGTTGACGGATGACGTGGTGCATAAAATAGATTTTTGGTGTTCATTGTGGAAAGCATTTTGGATATGATGAGAGTATTCTTCAGTTGGATTTATAACACACATACATATCATATTAATAAAAATGTCACTTTTTCTTTATCAATGTTCTTTTAATTATGTTGTTTTTCGTAAAGTTTTACTTTAAGCTTTTGTGATACGTTACAGTGTAAGATGCCCTTGATTCTCAAATGCATTAAGTTGTCGAATCTACAATGGTTCATGGACCTTGTGGTGTGTTTTACCCCAAGTTTCTGTGTATTGTTGATGGATGGTACTTACTTTTTTGCTTTTTTTATCTAACACAGTTTCTGTGTATTGTTGACGGATGACGTGGTGCATAAAATAGATTTTTGGTGTTCATTGGAAAGCATTTTGGATATGATGAGAGTATTCTTCAGTTGGTTTTATAACACACATACATATCATATTAATAAAAATGTCACTTTTTCTTTATCAATGTTCTTTTAATTATGTTGTTTTTCGTAAAGTTTTACTTTAAGCTTTTGTGATACGTTACAGTGTAAGATGCCCTTGATTCTCAAATGCATTAAGTTGTCGAATCTACAATGGTTCATGGACCTTGTGGTGCGTTTTACCCCAAGTTTCTGTGTATTGTTGATGGATGGTACTTACTTTTTTGCTTTTTTTATCTAACACAGTTTCTGTGTATTGTTGACGGATGACGTGGTGCATAAAATAGATTTTTGGTGTTCATTGGAAAGCATTTTGGATATGATGAGAGTATTCTTCAGTTGGTTTTATAACACACATACATATCATATTAATAAAAATGTCACTTTTTCTTTATCAATGTTCTTTTAATTTCCAAAATTATAAATCATTAATATTTGCATGAAATTTTGTGGTTTGTTGAGCCCCAACTTTCCGTGTATCGTTGACGGTGTAATACATTATGAAAGCTATTTTATTTTCAAAATATTGGTTCCCTTGAAAATTTAAACATGTAGGCATTAATAATGTAAGATAAGTGTATACATAGTCGACTATTAAAACAGTTTTTTATGTAAACACTTATTTTGCAGACTGTGGAGTGACATGTGCAGTTTTTTATGTAAACACTTATTTTGCATAATGATGAGAGTATTCTTCAGTTGGTTTTATAACACACATACATATCATATTAATAAAAATGTCACTTTTTCTTTATCAATGTTCTTTTAATTATGTTGTTTTTCGTAAAGTTTTACTTTAAGCTTTTGTGATACGTTACAGTGTAAGATGCCCTTGATTCTCAAATGCATTAAGTTGTCGAATCTACAATGGTTCATGGACCTTGTGGTGTGTTTTACCCCAAGTTTCTGTGTATTGTTGATGGATGGTACTTACTTTTTTGCTTTAAAAATGTAGGCATTAATAATGCAAGATAAGTGTATACATAATCAACTATTAAAACAGTTTTTTATGTAAACACTTATTTTGCGTACTGTGGAGTGACACGTGGAACAGGGTCCTCGCCCCTCACTCTGGAAACTGTGCTTTAAATATAATATTCAATGCACAGGCTAATGGTTCCACACAATTTTTTTTCGAATAGAAAGGTAGTTATAAATGTTACAAAATGTTATTTCTAAAATTATAAATCATTCATAGTTGTATGAAATTTTTTGATGTGTTGAACCCATATTTCCCATGTAATGTTTACAGTGTAATTATACTTCAAGCATTCTTTAAAGTTACGAAAGTTATTTTAACTTCAAAATATTTTTTCCTTCGTTTTATGAAACATAATGTAATTTTGTAATACTTTTTTTCATTTATGTATCACATATAAAAGTATTTCTTGCATGTGAAAAATATTTTACATGTATAAAATAATGAAAAAAATATAATTAACAAGTTTTTGAATTAAATACCTGCATATTATCTGAAAAACATAATAAAACTGATAATCTTTACTTTTTTTCTTTAAAAAAAAGGGTAGTCTGAAATTTAAAAAGTTAAAATAAATAGACACTTTTACCAATGTACATATGTGCGTTAGTATTTTTTAATTCTGAAATTTAAAAATGTAGACATTAATAATGCAAGATAAGTGTATAGATAATTAACTATTAAAACAGTTTTTTATGTAAACACTTATTTTGTGTATTGTGGAGTGAAATGTGGAACAGGGTCCTCGCCCCTCACTCTGGAAACTGTGCTTTAAATATAATATTCAATGCACAGGCTAATGGTTCCACAAAATTTTTTTTCGAATAGAAAGGTAGTTATAAATGTTACAAAATGTTATTTCTAAAATTATAAATCATTCATAGTTGTATGAAATTTTTTGATGTGTTGAACACATATTTTCCATTTAATGTTTACAGTGTAATTATACTTCAAGCATTCTTTAAAGTTACGAAAGTTATTTTAACTTCAAAATATTTTTTCCTTCGTTTTATGAAACATAATGTAATTTTGTAATACTTTTTTTCATTTATGTATCACATATAAAAGTATTTCTTGCATGTGAAAAATATTTTACATGTATAAAATAATGAAAAAAATATAATTAACAAGTTTTTGAATTAAATACCTGCATATTATCTTTGAAAAACATAATAAAACCGATAATCTTTACTTTTTTTCTTTAAAAAAAAAGGGTAGTCTGAAATTTAAAAAGATAAATTTTTGATTCTGAAAAATATGCACAATTTCTTAAAACTGCAATTGCAAAAGTCAATTTCTTTTTTAAAATGTATGATGTGCTGGTACCCTTGAAAATTTACAAATGTAGACATTAATAATGCAAGATAAGTGTACACATAATTAACTATTAAAACAGTTCTTTATGTAAACACTTATTTTGTGTATTGTGGAGTGAAATGTGGAACAGGGTCCTCGCCCCTCACTCTGGAAACTGTGCTTTAAATATAATATTTAATGCACAGGCTAATGGTTCCACACAATTTTTTTTCCAATACAAAGGTAGTTTTAAATGTTACAAAAATTAAATAAATGGATACTGTTATTATCAATTTCATTTATCATGTTTTTTTAACTGTTAGAAAAAATTTCATACCACTGAATTCATTACCAATAATTTTATGAATTCTTATAAAAAATATTTCTTGAATATGTGAAACATTTTATACACATGTGTAAAATAATGAGCAAAACATAGTTAGCCATATATTTTTAAAAAATATTATAAAACTGATTATCTTTATTTTTTTAAAAAATTTAGTTTCAAAAAAGACACTTTATGAATTTCATTTGTCATTTTGTACGTTTTTTTTTATCAATGCACATATGTATGCACTCGGTAAAAGCCCGTGCAACGCCGGGCCATGAAAGCTAGTATGTAATTATATGTTGCTTCATAAACAGAATAAAGTTACTTACCTTTTAATACTTTGAAGGAAAAAAATATTTCTTCCAATTCCGTGTATCCATTTTCAGTGTTCTGGAATCCACATGTTGAATTCTTTTCATAAAATCCTTTAGGGTGTGTGCTTCATATATCATTTTAAACAAGAGAAAATATCTTACAATCAATGACCACACAGTACAAGCAAGGAAATGGCCAAGACGAACAATCCTGTTCAAACGCGTACAAATTTGACCTGGCTCTCTCTCTTATCCCTACTATGTGTGACGTCACACATACTTTTCGTTGAAGCAGCCAGGCCTTCTATCTTCTAGAAGGTGCTGCTGCACGTACGCGGTGAAATAGCAACCATGTACTTCGTTTTATATTATAAAACGAAGCACATGGGTTGTGGAGGTCAAGTGACGAGAACGACACCTGAACTCTAGTACCTCCTCCCGGAACTTTCACATCACGCCAACGGTAGAACTTTGAGCCTTGACAGATTAATCCGTCTACACGGCGAGTCATGAATGGCACTAGGACTCCAGCCGGAGACTAGGTAACGAAAGCCACGATGACCACTCGATTACCGCGGCAACTAAATTTTACCAAAACAGAAATGAAGTGGGCACAACAAATGAAAGATATTCTCTTATCTATTCTCGATCTATCGAAACATTTTTCTTACCGTAAGCGATTTTTAAGCGCTTAAATTCTTGAGTATTGTTGTTACATATATACTGCTGTTTGTAAAAAATGCAACGCCATGAAGGAATCATCAGAATTTAATGAAATTTAATGCATAAATGACTTGTATTATTGCAAATAAATGACAAAACTTTCGAAGCAAAAAAACAATATTAAGTGTCCGAAATCAGTATTTGGCGTAGCCACCACGCGCTGCAGTAAGTGCTGCTATATTACGTGGCATGGAGTCAAACAGATTTTGAATGTCTGCTTGTGGAAAAGAATTTCATATTGCTTGTATGCGCAGCAAAGGTTTGTCTTTTGAAGCTGCCGGACGTGGATCACACGAGCGAGACGCCGACCAACCAAATCCCACACGTGCTCAATAGGCGACATGTCCGGTGAATAAGCAATCCAAGGAAGAAGTTGCATGTGTTGGGCTGATCAGAAGTCTCGAACAGCCTTTGCAATATGTATGAGTGCATTATCCTGCTGAAAGATAGCTCCAGGGATACCTTGAAGGAAGGGAATTACTTCGGGCTGTAGCACTACTCGGACGTACCTTTTGCTATTGAGATTACCGTCGATTCGTAGCAAATTGGATCTCGTCCATGATACGAAATCACTCCCCAAACCATAACTCTGGGTATTAGTCCACTATGTAGTTCAATTACGCACTCTGGAAGGCAGCGTTCACCGGCATAGCGTCTAACATGAATGCGGCCATCATGGTCCCACAAATTGAAGCGTGATTCATCTGAAAAAACAACTTGGTGCCAATCAGCTTGCCTGGCCTTGTGCTCTTGAGACCATTGCAGACGCAGTCGTCGATGGTTTGCCGTGAGGGGGATCCTGTATAAAGGCACCCTTGCACGCAATCTACGGTGCAGCAGACGAATTGACGAAGCCTACATTAGTACACCTGTAGCAGTAGACCAACGTGCTGCCAAATGCCTGTAGGCAGCTGTACGGTCATTCCCCGCCATGAGGAGCAGTTGCCGATCGTCGTGCACTGATGTCACCTTCACGGACGCTAGTTTTTCGAACTGTTTTGTGCTCGTCGTTTCACCTCTTCCAAACTCGCATCACTGTGAAACTGTTCCGATGCACACGAGCTCCTATTGCGCGACAGGGAAATCCTCCTTCTCGAAGGCCGATAATCCTCCCCCGTTCAAACTCCGTAAGTTGTTGGAATTTCTCCTTATTTCATCGTGGAGGCATACTTACGTTTCACTAAACGTTCGCCACTAACAAATAATCATTAACTATTTTCAACGTCCCGCTACAGCGCTCTATGTATACGCTTTCAACATTAGTTCAGAGGGCAGCCACGCAGGCGTGGTGGCTCTGAAACTTTATTATTTTACGTAACATCCTATAATTGATATTTGCTGCAAAGTTCATTTAATTCTGATGATTACTTCATGGTGTTGCATTTTTTTGCAAATAGAAATTTTTGAAAAGCGATGTTTTGATGAATTCGATAACAATTCTGATACTGATGGATCACAAAATAAAAAAAAATATATTAATTTTCTCCTCACAGAAGGTTAAGGAAAATCTCATAGTTGCAGTTTTTTAATAAATGATTTAAGGAAATTATATCCTTTATGCGAGTGATTTACAAGGAATTATATCTAAATGGAAACCATGTGACAGGCTGTACCTACAGAAATCTCTACGAGATACCTCCTAAGCGTGCAACGTTAATTTACCTCTATTTTTACCTAGTAGGTGACTTAGATCTTTGTTTTGGTTTCAAGTATTATTCGTAACTCAGAGCATCTCTAAAAGTATTGGAATTCGTATCTGGCAAGAGCTTACTGCAGGTCTCAAATATTTCATTTGAACTTATGAAAAATAGGAATTTATATCACTTTGTGACGGGTGCTTACGCGTTTCACTAACCTTCTCTCGAGTCTTTAAATATTTTATTTATTTCAACCAATCTCCGCCGAGAGCCAAAAGTGTGACTTATGCAAATGAGATAATTTCGGGTTTAGCGAGTTCGAAAAAGATATAAAAGGGAGAAATGAATTGAAGAGAACGAGGTTGATTAAGAGGGTGATTTTGAGAGAGTAGTTTATCTAGTGGAAATATATTCGTCGGGAGAAGACTATTGAAAAGTAT
The DNA here is from genome assembly GCA_019973975.1 of Trichonephila clavata. Taxonomy (NCBI): domain Eukaryota; kingdom Metazoa; phylum Arthropoda; class Arachnida; order Araneae; family Nephilidae; genus Trichonephila; species Trichonephila clavata. The sequence continues at coordinate 36,420 of BMAO01035804.1, read as the reverse complement.
TCATTAATTCGGTTCGGGACGGAACTGAAAAATAGCTAAGATTGAAGCCGCTCCTTAAAGCAATCCAGAATTAGAGAAACCTGCCTTAAGAAAAAGGTATCAGGTCAGTTATTTTCATAAATTAGATATAAATGCGTAGTTTGATTGTATGCGTTATTCTCCGTGGATTCAGTTAGGATTCCGTCGTTCATAATCAGATTCTTCTCGCACTCCACTGAACTTTGTTGATCTTAAAGTTTGAATAATATTTGTGTATTTCTCTATTAAGAAAGGTCAATAAATAAGATTGATTTATTAAATAAGTAGTCATTAATCATGAATCCAACATACCTAGAATTAGATAATACTCGAAGGGGAGTTAATAATCATAGGGGTAGTGATAGACTACGACAACTTGGTGAGATTATATTTGGGCGTTTTCTAAATCGAAGAATTCAAGAACAAAACTAATAAAATCCAAGCTCAACCGACCTTATATTTACATCTCGTAGAAACTTTGTCGAATCTCTAGCAATTTTGAAATATCCAATGGCTTTAATGCAAAAAAATATTTTTCGTCTCTCTCTGTCTCTCTCAACTAGAAAGAATCGAACACAGAAGCGATCCTTGGAGAATAAAAGTGGCAATAAAGTCCTCCTGCTGCTGCCACAGAGTGGGAAGTGTTGAAAAAATATATAAATAGACAGGAAGGAATTTAATAGAGGAAGTATAGCTTGTAATATCCTTCTCTGCTTGTAACTCTACCCCCTGGGATATGGCTGAAAGAAGGCACTGCTGGAAGGCTTGGAGTTGCTGCTCTCGGAAGAATTCCTGAATTTATAAAGAGGAACTCGCGCGTTGAACAAGACACGTGTCGAGATTCTCTCCCACCTCGGGAGGAGACTGCTTTTTAAAACATTTTCCGAATGAAATTTTTATGTGATTAAAAGAATTGTTTTCTTTTCTAATTGAATATTTCAACAGAACATCCTCTTTATACGGTCAGTATTTCTTTGTTATTCATTTAGTAGCCTTACTTATAGAAGTACGATTTATTTAAAAGAGAAAGAAGGGTAACATATTTTAAAATATTAGATATGGTTCTATTCAAATGAGATTCAAATGTTAGAGAATTCAAATAAGCAACGAAAAGAGCATTACCTAAAAATTAGCCAAACTGCAAAAAAATGTCTTGTTTTTGTGCCATATTGGCAGTCAACTGAATACTTTAAATTATTATATAACACTCAAAACCCTTACCAAGTCAACATTAACTTATTTTATAGTTTAAGAAATGAAACTTCGCATTCGTGAAGCATTCTTCTAGGCTTTGAATTTTTTATAATCTTACAGTTATTGCTACAGATTTCAAATAATATATCGCATAACGTAACAGTTTGCTCATCAGTTAACAGCAAAGAGCAATCATTAAGCAACATTTAAAAAATTGGAAAAACTTTCAGTTCTTAAGGAAATATTTGGATTGGATGACGTTTACAAACATTTTAAATATCACGTCTTACGTGGGCAATAGCTGTTCTTGTTTCATTTTTTACGATTGTCAACCTCTAGTGGGTTTTTCTTTTTCTTTTTTATGTGTATGTCTTAATATTCGTAAATGTAGAAAACTCAGGCTCTTAGAAGTAGGATGCAGAAAATTGTAATAAAGTGTTATAGCTTTTTCTCGGAAATAGTTGCATGCTCATTTTGAATGAAAACCCAAAATTTTTCTATGCCGTATATTTCGATGTGTAAGCCGAGAATTTTGGAACTTTAAAAGTCAAAGTAAGGGGTCGGCTTACATACGGATCCACTTATCTCAAAAAAAATTATTTAGGTAAAAACACTTGGAAAAAATCCATTAGCATCCATTGAATGGGACTTTTACTCTATAAGAGGAAAAAGTCACATAAAAATCCTTTAAAGTTAATGTCAGAATCCTAGTTTCTGTATATATAGTTTTTTTTCAAAATTTCCATGTACTTATTGGGATAGCTTAATGCATATGATCATCGCGGCGAATTTTCCCTCCAGGGCATCAAACATAGTCCGACGATCAGTTGTCATATAGAAATTTCTCTTCCCACTCATTTCTTACAAATAAAAAAAATGGTTCAGAAAGCAAAACTATGACAGATTATGTACAAGATAACAAATGAATGGGGAAAAAATGTATCCACTTTAGATGGGATGAACAAAAATGTCATGTTAACAAAAAATCATTGGAGTCTTACTTTATAACAATTGGATTGGAAAATATCTCACGCGTTTTACCCCCTAGGCAACATGTTTAAAGCTAACTGGAAAATCTTTTGCACAATTAATCTTATATTCGGGTTTTGGGAAAATTTTTAAGAAAAAAGCACTCTTCGACTTATATACACGGATCGGCTTATATTCAGAAATATACGGTTCTTAAAAAAAGCTCCTCGTACATATGATATCAGTGGAAAATAATAATCCTATGGTTATTGGTCATTCACTCAATAGTTATTTTACGGAGTTAGAAATAGGATGCTTAGGAAGGCGAATGAATCCGAGGAAAAACACCCTTTTCTTCTCAAAAAATCAAAAAGAAATGATCTGGACATATCTACAAAATAAAATTCCACTTGATCTCTGTACACCTAAAATTTTCATGTTTCGTACTGTATAAAACACTAATTTTCAAACACGTCATATAATAGAAATAATAGATTTCCGCGAGTCAACGCGCATGAATTTTATCCACTAATTTTTCGGAAAAATCTACGTTAATTAGAAATAAATAACTTATCTACTCACTAATTCTTGGGGCCTTTATAATTAATGCCTATTCAGCTTGTGGTCATGAAGTAAAAATTCGTATAAATCTGTCAGAAAAAATTCAAACTTTAATTTAAAGACAACTAGTAAATTCTTTACTAAATTACGCACACCTTACAAACATTGTAAAAGTTGAATTTTCAGAAAGATAGTAAACATGAAAAAAGAGACGTGAACTATTATTGCATGTTTACAATTGCTTATTGAGTATTTGCAATAATACATAACTTGTATTATCCTTTTCTTTCACTTTTAAAAATTAAAAGGATTGAGTCAATCTTTTTTTCTCCTTATTCTAAGCTTATTAATATTTCGAAGCGATTTGATTGGTTACAATTTTGTGACGCAAGAACCAACTCCAGCAATTGAAGTTATTTGGATCAAATGAATTTCCCTAGTCTACAAAATACATTCTCTTGCTTTGGGCTTTCATACATTTAGATAAATCATGTTAAGTTTATTTCTAAAATAAGGAGTTTTTCTCTAATATGTAAAGAATTGCTTTTAATTGTAATTTTCTTTTTCAAAATCTCCTTTCTCAATGAAAGACATAGTCTATTAGTTGAGTAGTTCTCAAATTCTGTATCACTATTTGAAGATAATAAGATATTCCAGTCTCTGTAGATTTAAAAATCTAGAAGATCGAGGTTGATTTTTTCATATTTTTTTATCACTATTTGATTGCGAATTAACATGGCCTAATACAATCTAACTGGCAAGAAATATTGATTAAAGCCATACATTTTATTGATAAGTATTCATCGAAATTATTTTTTTTTAAATTTGTTCGAGTAACGAAACTATTGAAATTGACAAATAATTGAATTTTATCAGATATGAAGGAGATCGTAGAATTTCTTCAAATGAATAGAAAGAGCTGCATTCCTTAATGAAAAAATGTCTCCCTTACACATTAGTTTTAAATTTATTTTACTGGAATTAATAAGCTATAAGAATCATTGTATAAACCAAGAACGCAATATAAACTACCGTTGTTCAAAATACTTTATTTCCCTTTTCTTATGTCGCACCATAAAAAGTAAATTTTATATTAATAGAAATTAATGTTTTTTTTATTTGTATTTATGAAAGTTCTCTGAAAATACAAATTCAAAAAGAAGTCGTTCAATTTTCCTTGTATAACTTTTTGTGCTTATTTCATAAATTTTTTAAGTTGTTAGTTTTACTCAATTTAAATTTAGAGTTCGATTTTTTAATAAAGAAAGGAATAAGAAAGATATAAGAAATATTAGTATATATAAACAACGTGCATGTCTAATAGCTGGAGTGGTGTTTTTTTCACTGACCACAGTTCTTTTTGTAGTTTTTTCGTTATTGTAAATTTTAAATATAAATATAATTAAATTGAATTTCAGTTCCTTTTTACCATATAATTCGAATACAAATTAAATAAGAATATATTTTCATTGCATTTCCTCAAATTTTCAACATGCATGAGGTAAGTGTTATGTATAATATATATATATATATACATACACATATAAAATCTAATATATCACGCTGCATTTTTTTGCATAAAAGATCTATCAAAGTTATAACAATAAAAATGCATTGTATGGATAGTTTTTTAATTGCACGATACACTAATAGAATAAAACAAAAGTTAAACTGGAAAAAAAACTGTTTCTATTGCTGCAAGCATTACATTGAAAAATGAATTTATACAAGTTTGATCTAGTTATGCAGTTATTCAAATAGTAACATTTATGTTTAGTTGAAAGTAAAGTATCCTCACACACACATGCTTTGATTTAACATTGTCTCATTTTAGCTATAACGTTAAGTTTTATTTAACTATGGATATTATACTTATCGTTTCAAAGCCATTTAACTAAATAAGTAAGCCCATTGCGAGTGTAATTTTGAAAATTCTGTATCTGTGAGGGGGGGGGGGAAGAGAACTGATGCCATTTTTTAACATTTATATTTAATGCAAATGATATTAATTTTTGTTTTAAAATTTAATTCATCTTCATCGGAGATTGTTTTAATTTCCCAAAATTCGGATTACTTTTATTGTGGTTCAGTAAATAATAATTTACACCATATTAAAAATATGATTCTTAGACTTTTAACTTTTTTAGTAATACTTTACTATTGTTCCTTTCTTCTGGGTTTTTTGAACATATTATGATACCTCCCCTTTTATTTAGAATCAGTAATTAATTTAATTAAAACTTAATTCACACACACATTTCGGATGTAGCAAAAATATGTACGGAAAACAAAGGCGCTTTCTTTAAATTCATTCTGCCGTACATTCAAATCAATTAAAAAAGTTAATTAATTCAAATTCTGTTAAGAAAAGTTAATGTAGTAGAATTCTTTTAGAAATTTCTCTATTAAAATACATTAATGAGATGTTCCTTTTTGAAAATAAGAATGGTACTACTCGTGTTTTAAATGATGGAGCTAATGAACACTTCACGGATTTTATATCTATATACAATCCCAGTACACCTTCAAAAGAAGATATGTCTTCTGAAACATCGCAATAATTCAGATGTAAAATCAATTTCAAGTGAATTATCATTAAAACTATTGAATAAACATATTTGCAATTCAAATTCAAGTTGTACGCTTAAAAATATTTTCTAAATTTTAAAGAAATTGATGAATTTGAATTTCGTTGCAAACAGCTTTCATATCTTTAGTTGAGGATACAATTCAATACATACATACAGTGCTCGTATTATAGTTCTTAATTAAGTTGCATTCAAAGAAAAGCATTTCACATTTACAATTTTATTTTAGGAAAAATATTTCCAAAGAGTGAGTAACCAAGTATGTGCAAATTTATCATTATTTTAGTAAACACAAAATCAAAAATAACCTACATAATAGTATGAATAATTCATGCACTAAAATAGATTTTATTTTCTCAAAATTAAGTGTCTGAAAGAGAAAGGGAACACACACATTCCGTTTTCAAAATAATTCCTTTTTGATGTAAATTAAATATGATAAATTTGAATTATAATGAATACGTTTTTTTTTTTTTTGGATTTTTAAAAATTGAAATCATAAGGTAAATGATTCGGATATTTATGTATTAATTATTTAACTACGTACTTAATTTGTGTTCTAATTACTTACTTAAATTAACAATTAGCAAAACAAGCAACTAGAAAGAAACCTATAGCACTGAAAAATGCTAAATAAGTAAACATTGTATGTTTTCATGCATAAGCTAAATTTTTGGAATTTTTTTAAGGCTGAAGTATAGCGTTGGTTTTCATATACGGATCCACTAACCTTGGGAAAAATACTATTTTCTTATCATTTTTCCATTAGTTATGTGCAAGCGCTTTTAACTATCAGGATATTTTGAATGAAACTTTAATTCTAAAAGAAGAAAAAAAGTCGCATAAAAAATTTCAAATTAGTGTCTAAATCCGAGTTTATTCTCACAATTCGTAAAATTCCTTTTCACTCATTTTGATGTCTGAATGCTCATGCTCAAAAAGCAGAGTCCCCCCCCCCCGGGGGTGCATGGAACATAGGTCGACGATCCATCTGCCATTTACAAATTTCTCTTTCATTTCATAACAAAATCTCGGTTTTACATAACAAATAAAAAATGGTGCAGAAAACCTGGCTATAGCTCAGAGTGTACGATAATAAATAAACGGAAAAAAATGTTTTGGCTTCAGAAATGGTTACCAGAAATAGAACTATAGTCGTTGCCCCCTCTGGCGTTTTACTTTATAGAAATTTTACTGTAAAATATTCCTCCGGTTGACAACATTTTCGACTTCATGGCAGTATACTTAAAAATTACTGTTAATCGAATTTTTTTTTCAATTCGTACAGCATACAAAATTCGAGTTTTGGCTAAATTTTTAAAGAAAAAACGCACTGTCGTCTTATATTTGGAAATGCGATAGTTTATTTACTTTTTTTTGGTAAATATTTCAATCCGATGGTAAAGTGTCTTCTTGTAACGAAAATGCAAAAGATGTTTTGACTGTAAAAAAATTAATTTCATATGCAATCATAATTTTCAATATACAATGCGGGAAAGTATAATTCCTAGTTTTTTCTAATATTTAAAGTGTTCCTTTGAAATAGAAATTATTTCATCAGTATTGGTAATTTGAAAGAAAAAATGTTGTAGTGGGTTTTCACACACTTTTACCTTAAACAACCTCTTGGGCTACTTTATGAAGTTATGAAGTAATTGTGATGTATACTTATGAGAATTGAGACATATATATATTTCAAAAATATACACAAAATAGTTATAAACCTAAGATAACTATAGTCATGATAGAATAAAGTTTTAGCCACAGTAGTACTAAAGCAAACTCCTGACCTTAGGAACCAGGATTGCAGGTTTAAGCAAAGTCTTGCGCCCAGTCAACCTTCACATGTATTTGCCAATACCCTGGGCCATATGGAAAGTAAGAAATTTCTAGAGAAGTTTAACTATTATTAAAAATAAAACCATAATCTATTAATAAAACGATAATATTATAGCTTATAATAATTACTAGAATATGTAAAACAAACTAAAACAACTTTATATATACTACTTTATATATATATATATATATATATATATATATATGTAATGACTTCTTCTAACTCTCCTTAACTGTACCCCGTGAAATTATTTCCTAGTTCTTTCGCCTAAGACTGTCATAATCTTAATCTAATTGCACGCGCGCATAATCTTAATCTTAATCTAATTGCTCCCGCGCATTTGCAGCCAATCACGACTCCTGTTGCAAAAGAGTCGTACGACCTTCACCGCCACTATAAAAACTCTGAACACACGGTTACGCGCGCTTCTTCTCTCTTTGTGCTTTGTCTGTTTTGTCGACTATGTGTCCGTGTCGCTGCTAAGTGTTACTTCTGCTTTGTGTGTGTGAAACTCCGTAAATTATGTTAATGTGACTGCCCTTGCTTTTGGGTGATGTTCAATGAACGAAAAATGAAACCTACAATGGAGCAGTATTCTTTCAAGACATAGCTATCCCTCAACCAAATCTTTATATATATATATATAATGAAAAAGAAATAAATTATACACAGGAAAATGTCACGAATTGTTGGTGGATGTTTGCAAAGCGATAGGGGACAGCTCTGAAATTAAAAAGCCTAAGAGTGAGATTGGCTCAGTGAAAGTTCTTGAGTTATCTCTTAAAGATATTACTACATTATTCAAAGTTAGTTGAGGAAAGGCTTCAATTAAAGAAAAGATATTATTAAATATGGTCAAGATATATGAGGGGCTACACATGCGTATAATTTTTGATATTTTATTGAAGCCGAATAAACCCTATATTAAAAGTACTGCCATGTCTGAGGTTGATTCTGACCCCACAATGTCCCAGGGTCCTTTTTCATCACGTTTTTTTTTAATGGTATCCATTCTCCAAAGTAATTTTATTAAATTTTGTCAGTTTGTCACATTGATTGTTAAAATATTTTCATCTTTACCTAGCATGCAAGCATTCACATTATTTAGGTATTGGAAGATATGCTATATACCTACATGCTATTTTGACACCCTAAATATCGTTTATAAGAAGGGAAAAATCCATTGGTATATAAATGCATATACTCTAAAGAAAATGTTTTTCAGCTCTGTAAATATGTGTAGTTTTGTAAATCTTATTACCCTGGTACAGAAAATAAATCATCATCTCGTAAAAGAAATGTTAAGGTATCCGACTACCCTAAAATCGTGAATTTTGCTAAAAATTGACAATTTTTTCATGATTTTATTTTATAAGCCATCTTATTAGCTTTATAAAAATAACAAGTTTATTATTTTCCGTTCATTAGAGCAAAAACTTCAAGTGTTTAAGTAAAAGCAAATGCCGTCATTACTTTAAGCACGTTATGCCATACTTTAAAACGCGTTTTATTCGAAATGTGTTTTTTTTTAAATACTCAAATGGGGACAGCGATTGCTCAAAAAGTTTTGAAAATATTAACTGAATTTCTTCGTGTATGTTCTGTATATTAGTAGAAGTGTTTTAACCTTCAGATTTATTAATCACCGTTTTATTACAAAATTTACATTCCCTTATGTGAATATAATCACTGTTTTTTTAAGCAATTTCGTATAACTAAGATAAAGTGTTCTAGTTTTTGTAAAAATTAAAATATCTCTTATCCAGAAGGTCACTTCAAAAATGAGTAACATAGCAACACATCAGAATTGAAAAATTGAAAATTAGTTTATAAACTTTTGGTACAGAATGGGCCCCGTTTATGTTATTTTTTGGTCAATTTTTCCCCATTTAACTAATAATAATTTCTTTTTCTCTTCTTAATTTTAACGTATTTTTCATAAAATGTACTAAACAAATCTAAAAACAAAAAAAATCCCCATACCTCCATTTTTTAAAAAAAAAGTTGTCGTAAGTAGTCGGATACCTTAATGTATTTAGGAGAAAAGCGACTCACTCATTTATCACGAGTAATCACTCATCTTTATTAGAAATGCAATCATGTTTATTTTGCTACGTAAAGATTCTATGTGAGAAAAGGTTCGGCGAAAATCGATTCCCAAGAGGGTTTGTGGGGATTTACAGTGCGTTATACAAAAAAAAATTAATTTTTGAACTATTAGACCTATAGGTTTGAAATTTGGTAAGCAGGTTACTTTTGTTGAGTAGAGATCTGCTAAGAACGGATTTTTTACGGAAATTGATTCCCAAGGGAGGTTGCGATTGGTTAAGAAGCGTTATAGTAAAAATGCCTCGTTTTTGAACTATAAGACATCAGATTTGAACTTATTTCTTTTGTTGGGTACATATCCGCTAAAATGTGTTATGTGAAAATCCGAATATGACGTAAAAAATAATTATACTTCTGCGCTTTATAGAAATTCAAGTCCTTCCCTTTTTGAATCAAGAGGAGGGGGCAATAAAAATGTTTTTTCAATGCAATCAAAAGCTTCATACTAGGACTTAGATATCTATTACTTAAAAAAAAAGTATACAGTCCTACAATATAAGGAAATAACCAACGAAGCGGGAGAGTAACGTCTAGTATTAAATGTAAAGAATAATGCCTATTTTTTTGGCTTCATATGTAATAATCAAGTGCATATTTTAATTTATTTAACTGTGCGTGTTAAAAAAAATGGAATTTGTTTCAAGTGGAAATAATATTAGACGGTAATTGGCGATACTTACAGTAAAATACATTAAAGTGCTACTGAATTAGGGATAGCAAGGACTATGCAAATTGTGTAGGCCGGCGCATCCTTTATGCGCACTGTGGTAACTGCATATATAGCGAGTATTGTGGTTGTTCTTCCGCCCTATTTAACCTCTATCTTAACGATACCTCGAAAACAGACAACATCTGCATTGACGCAGATGACACAGTGGTGCTGAGCCAAAGTCAAAATCCGACACTAATTGCTCAATTATATCTCATCATTCACATCGCTCTCCTGAAGGACTGGTACAAAGATTGGAAGATTGTTATTAACGCAACTAAAACTGAAGCGATATTCTTCTTCTAATAACATCAGAAAACTTCCCAAAATTTACATTAATGACTTCCTAATACCAACAAACAAAATACCTAGGTGTTGTTCTAGATAATCGCCTCACTTTCAAACATTATGTCACTTATGTAAGAAATAAATTTAAGAAATCGGTCTGTAAAATCTACCCCTTAATTGCAAGAAACTCTGCATTGAGCAGTGAAAATAAACTGCTTTTCCCCACATTGATCCTTAGGCCAATTCTGACCTATGCCGCACCAATTTGGGCGCATGCTGCAAAATCTCATATTAATCAAATTGAAGCCTCTCAAAGTATTGTACTCAGACAAATTTTAAAAGCTCGCTGGTTCATGAGGAATAAAGACCTCAGATTTGCGAGTAAAATGATTTCTATTAGAAACTTTGTAAAAAAAATTAGCAACCACAACTTTTTTCAAAATATTGATAACTCAAATAATCCTTTGATCTTGGAAATTGAAAAATATGTTCTTGATCTAAATTTTAACAGATTCAGAAATATATTCTTGTGTGGATCCCCTTTTCAATTAAAACTCTTCTTTAATTTCAATTTCGACCTTCCATCCATTATCAAAGCCTTCTTTCACCTCTTACCATGGGTCGTCACGGCTCAGTGGTTAGAGCGATTAATTCTAATCAACTCAAATCATCTTCAATTACCGCGATATTGATTTTTTCAATTCTCCTTGTTTTTCCTCTGAAAATTAAATTTACTGATCTGCATTTATTTTTCCATGTTTCCTAAATATTTTATGCACTTTATATATTTTTAAGCGTTTAAAAAAGCTGTTTTTTTTTTAATTTTTATTCATTCAAAGTAACTTCTCTCATTTTCGACGATTGAGCTCACTTGCTGCATCCCCATTGGTCAGGCTTCGCCCCGCCCACCTACTGATCTGAATTTGACTTCATTTTCAGTGTTTTGCGTTGTTTTTGAAGTTATTTTTCAAGGAATTAATGCATTTTAATATTTTTAAAGTCTTATTTTTATTTTTTTACATTAAGTTTATTTCACTTTTTAAGTATTTTAAATTAACAAAGGGCAAACGTTATAACGTCAAAGCCACTCAAAATCCTAACGATTAGAGATTACACCTCGAAAGAGCTAGGCAATCTGCTCATACATCCAGCAATCAAATTAGTTGTTGGAATTGCCAGTATGGGTAAACTGTTTGATTTAGACGCCTTCGATCGCTGACAAATCGTAGGTGCGCGACGTGTGGGCCATTCAATTTCCGAAATTGTCAGACAGCTAAGATTTTCAAGGTCAACAGTGTCAAGAGTACATGCATGGTGGACAAAAAACCAGCAATCGGGCAAATTGCAAAGGACAATTAGCCTTGACAGTGTGTGGTGATAGACGGCTCAGCCAGACGGTGTACGTACCCAGCGAAGCCAAACATTAGCTCAAATTACCACCCAGTTGTACTGTCAGTAAACGGACTGAGCAACGCTCGCTTCACCGTATGGGTTTCGGGAGCCGTCGACCTACGAGAGTACCATTGCTCAATGTTCGCCATCAGGCTGCACGTCTTACTTGGGCAAGAGAGCACAAAGACTGGAGTGTAGAGGATTGGAAATGAGTAGCATGGAGTGATGAGTCTTGATTTCGACTACTTAACTCCAACGGGAGGCTAAGAATATGGCGTCAGGCTCATGTAGCCATGGATTCTGCATGTCAGGTAAGAACTGTACAAGGGCATGGAGGCTCAATCATGGTCTGGAATATTTTATCGTGGCCCTGTGTTTGGGATCTTTGGTGCGTGTATCAACCACCCTCAATGCAATTCGGTACTTAGAGTTTCTGGGTGATCACCTCCATCCGTTTATGCTGTTCTGTTATCCGCACGGAGTGGAATTTTCCAGTAAGACAGCTATATCTCTCACAAGTCCCGGTTGGCTACTGGCTGGTTGGATGATCATTCCTCTGACTTTTCTATCATAAATTGGCCACCTAGAAGCCCAGACTTAAATCCTATTGAGCATTTTCGGGATCTTTTGAAACAAGGTGTGAAAGGCCATCAGGCAGCACCAACGAACCTTAGTGAATTATGAACCGCTTTAGTCAATATTTGGCAAGTCATTCCCGTGGAACGTTTCCAGAAACTTGTTGAATCAATGCCTCGTCGTGTGGCAGCCATTATCAAGGCCAGAGGAGGCCCAACTCGTTACTAGGTAAGTATCCCTAATTCAGTGGTATTTCAGTGTAGTTAAAAATTTTAGAATTAACAAGATATAAAAGTATTCCTTTTACTAAACGGACTCCTAAGCATGACATTTCTGCAATTTAAATCTAAAGTGTAATTTATGATTAATTACTCTTACGGTATCATTCCATAATTAATAAGAAATAAACATTTACTTTATTATTGATTATTTTCATTTGTATTCTTAAAAATATAAATAAGTTTTAACATTTTCTTGTCCTTCGTAAAATATACAAGGGCTGTTTTTTAATTAAGGTCCGTTTGTTTTTTAAAAAACAACAACAATATTTGGTTTCAAAAAACCTTTATTTTAGGATTGCACATACATTTGTCTATTTTTCTACATATTTGCCGAGTTTCTTAATGCACTTGTCATACCTTAGAACTAAGTTTTGAAAATCCTCTTCAAACAAGTCTGCCGCCTGGTCGGACAGCCTAGAGTTCCCGGCTGCTTTCACTTCTTCATTGTCACTGAAGCGCTTCCCACCAAGACTGTGTTTGAGGTACCAGAAAATGTTGAAGTCGCTAAGAGCAAGGTCGGGGCTGTGTGGTGCATGTCGCAAAACCTCCCAGCCAAAAGATTCGATTACGTCCCGAGTCGTTTGAGAAGTGTGAGGCCTTGCATTATCGTGGAGGAGCAAAACACCTTTTTTCAGCTTATCACGCCGTTTGTTTTACTATGCTCATCGGAGTTTCCATAGAGTTGCGCAGTAGGCACCTGAGCTGATCGTTGTCACTTTTGGCACTAAGCCCACCAGCAAAACAAAGCGCCGGACTCAGAACACCGTTGCCATAATTTTGCACTTTGACAGCGTTTGTTTTGCTTTGACCTCGACGGTCGCCATTCCATCAGCTGTTGCTTTGACTCCGAGGTGATATGGTATACCCGTGTTTCATCTCCAGTAACTATTCGACTCAAAGCATGTAATCCCCTTCTTCCTCGTAACGAAGCAAAAAGTCCAATGAACTGGTAAACTTCTTCTCTTTGTGTTTCGCTTTGAGGAGTCTGAGTACCCACCGAGAACACAATTTCTTACAGTTGAGGTCTTCAGTCACAATTTGTACGCCACCGACCGAGAAACGTCGGGAAATTCCAATGAAAGAGTGGTTATCGCGAATTTCCTGTTCTCACGAATTTTTGTTTCAACTGCTTGTATCAAATCATCAGTGATTACAGAGGGGGCCGGCCTGAGCGTTCTTCGTCATTGATGTTTGTACTTGCATTTAAAAATTTCCTGACCCATTTTCGAACTTTGCTATCACTCATTGCTTCAGTGCCATAAACTTCTGATACCTGAGGATGAATGTCTGCAGCCGACAATGTTTCTCGCAGTAAAAGAAAACGGATAACAAACCGTATCTCACACTTGGTGGGCGATTCAATCACCTTAAACGTTTTATAGACGCATAGCGAAGCTTAAACGACTGCTACAGAGCTGGAAATGACGCAAGTGTGTTCGCAAAGGATGCTGGTCAATGACGCAGAGACTCATTGTGGCGTACGAGAGAACTAGGGAACTATACGCGCCAACGGACCTTACTTAAAAAATAGCCCTCGTATTCCTTACAAATTAAAATTTTTAACACTGCTAGAAAAACTTTCAGCAATACGCATATTTTTCACTTATTTGAATAAAGTAATCTATATATATAAATTAGAAAAGCGACTCACTCACTGTGTGTGTGTGTGTGTGTGTGTGTGTGTGTGTGTGTGTGTGTGTGTGTGTGTGTGTGTGTGTGTGTGTGTGTGTGTGTGTGTGTGGTGTGTGTGTGTGTGTGTGTGTGTGTGTGTGTGTGTGTGTGTGTGTGTGTGTGTGTGTGACTGACTGACTGACTGACTAATCACGAAATCTCTGGAACTATTCAACCTACAAACTTGAAATTTTGTAGACATGTTCCTTTGATAGAGTAGACATCAGCTAAGAAAGGATTTTCCGAAATTCGAAACGCAAGGGGCGTTACGGGGGGGGGGGGTTAAGGGATTTAATAATAATTGTTTCCATGTTTAAACTACTTGATGTACAATCTTGAAATTGGGTAAGCGGATTCCTTTCAGAGAGTAGAGATCCGCTACAAAATGAGTTTGCTGAAAATCGACCCCCAAGTGGCGATGCAGGGGCTTAGGGAGCGTTATAGATAATTATTTCCATTTTTAAACTATTTGACGCACTGTCTTTAAATTTGATATATATATAGATTCCTTTCGTAGAATAATGATCAGTTACAAAACGGGTTTTGTGAAAACAGACTTCTAAGTGGCGTTGCGGGGGATTAAGGGGCGTAATAGATAAATATATCCGTTTTTAAACTACTTCACCTACCTGCTTGAAAATTGGTAGGTAAGTTTCTTTCCTGGAGTAAATATCCGCTACAAAATGGGTTTTGGGAAAATTGACCCCCAAGGGGTGTTGCGGGGGCGGGGGGTTTAAGGGGCGTTATAAATTCCTATTTTTAAGTTATTAGACGTACAGTCTTGAAACTTAGTAAGCAGATTCCTCTCATAGGGTAGAGATACGCTAAAAATGGGTTTCGTGAAAATTGCCCCCAAGTGGCGTTGAGGGGACTTAAGGGGCGTTATAGATAATTATTTCCATTTTTAAACTATTAGACGCACAGTCTTTATATTTGATAAAGAGATTTCTTTCATAGAGTAGAGATGAGATATAAGAAGGTTTTGTGAAAACAGACCTCTAAGTGGCGTTGCAGGGGAATAAGTGGCGTAAGAGACAAATATTTTCGTTTTTAAACTATTTGACCTACCTGCTTGAAAATTGGTAGGAGTGTTTCTTTTATGGAGTAAATATCCGCTACAAAACGGGTTTGGAGAAAATTGACCCCCAAGGGGGGTTAAGGGGGGTTAAGGGCAGATATAAATAATTATTTCTTTTTTTAAACTATTAGACTCATAGTCTTGAAATTTGGTTAGCAGATTCCTCTCATAGGATAGAAATACACTGCAAAATGTGTTTTGTGAAAATCGACCCCTAGGTGGTGTTGCGGGGGTTCAAGGGGCGTTATTGATAAATTATTTGCATTTTTAATTAATTGGACGCAAAGTCTTCAAATTTTGCTAAGCAGATTCCTTTCATAGAGTGCAATTCCCCTACAAAATGGGTTTTGTGAAAACAGACCCAGAAGTGGCGTTGCGGGGGCTCAAGCGGCGTTATAGACAATTATCTCCATTTTTAAACTGTTAGACGTACAGTCTTGAAATTTGATAAGCAGATTCCTTTCGTAAAGTAGAGAACCGCTACAAAATGGGTTTCGCGAATATCAACTACTAAGTTTAATTTCGAGAGATTAAGAGGCGTAATCGATAAATATTTCCATTTTTAAACTACTTGATCATCCTGCTTGAAAATTGGTAGGCATGTTCCTTTCATGAAATAGAGTTCCTCTAACAAAGAGTAAAATGAAAATTGACCCCCAAAGATGTTTGCGAGGGGTCAAGAGGAGTTACAGAAAAAAATTACTGTTTTTAATTGTTAGACCCATATACTTGAAATTTGTTAAGCATGTTTCTTTTGTTGAATAGGGATCCACTAAGAATAAATTTTGAGCAAATCAAGTTCTGGGGGTTGCAGGGGGTTACTGGGACGTATTGACAAAAAAAATTAGTTTTTCGAGCTACAAGGACTATAATAATAAAATTTTATTTGCATTTTTCTTTTGTTGAATTGAATTCCGCTAAGAGCGGTTATTTTGGAAAACGGCTCTCAACGAGATTACGGGGATATTGATAGTAAAACTTTTGTTTTTTTCTGTTAGATTTAGACTTGAAATTTGGCTTGCATGTTCAATTTACGGAGTAGAGATCCACCGAAAATTAGTCTTGCGGGAATCCACTTGGTTTTTGGGTTACGAAAGAGCAAATATCATTCTATACTTCAATTTTAGAGATTTTTAGGAAATACAAATTAGATGAGTTCTGCCCTTTTTTTTGCGACAGTTAAAGGTATAAGTATATTTTTTAATACAATCGAATTCTTAATGCTAGGACTTAGATATCAATAATTTATACAAATATATTAGCAGTAAAAATTTATAAAACATCATGAAATATCCAGCGAAGCGGGCGGGTAACAGCTAGTTTTCTCATATATAAACAAAACTTCACATATTTTTATGATACCTTTCTCATATTTCAAAAACTATTTGCATTCGGTTTTGTGATGCTTGAATAAAAGTTTTATACTAGTCCTCTTGTTAACTACAATGGCTTTGAAACTCTAACACATTCTTGGTCGTTAAAATTTGTTTGACTTTTGAAATATTTTTTTATTATGAAGACTCGCTATAAATAATATTTATATGGTTTAAATTAAGATGCTTTAGATAAAATAATGCGGAATTATATGAAAATCAGATGTAAAAAAGGGAAAGAAAAAATAACCACTGTAAATAAAAATTTTAAAGCCAATTGTAAAATGTATATCATTAAAATCCGAAATCTTTTCCAGAAATAATGCTGTATGCATAAAAATTCTAATCTTTGAACATATTTATAAGAGACAAAAAGTCAAGCAATTTTAGCATCTCGTGTGAAATGTAATTTATTTTACCAATATACTTGTTTTATTAATGCATTGAGAAAAATCTAACTTTCGGTTTTCTCAATAAAAAACACATTATATTATATATATTAGTTGGCAGTTTTTCCACACAAAAATCTTTATTTTATTGTATTTTATCAGGAATCTGCTTTCTTATAATATATATATATATATATATATATATATATATATTAATATTATATACATATTATAGTAATTCTTAAATAATATTATATTGAATTTGAGGGATTTTTTCAATTTAAGGGACATGTAAAAAAATTGGTACCTTTATTTTAGGAAATTGTAAATTGTTATTGTATTGGAATTGTTTATTGTAAAAATCATTATTGTAGGAAACTTTGGAAAACTAAAGATTTGAATTCCATATTTGTTTTGAAGCTTATTTTCCTCAATGAACATCACAAATGTTTATAGTTAAGTGTTTAACCTTCTTCCTTTTGTACATGCTTAGAAGTACCATTCAATTTTTTGTTCATTGCGCAAATGATGAACTTAATTCACATGAGTTTTCGTAATGGAAAGCATAATCACAATTACACGTAATTGTTATTTAAAACACTTAAGTTTTTTAATCAATCAAAATAAAATGTAGGAAACCTTATCTCATCAATGGAGTTTATATCTAAAAATTGTAAATCTTACAATCAGAATAAAAAAAGTAAACATGTTGTAGAATTAGATTTCACATCGATTTTTGTATATAACACATTGCACATTTATTACAAATTAGGCTGTAACACATAATACAGATTAACAGAAAATGAATAATAATCCTGATAAATTCTTTAAAAAAAAGTATAGAAATATGTTAAATCTGTCTTAAATAAAAATCTAAATAAAGTAAATAAAAGAACGATGCAAACAACTTTTGAAAAAATATATTTAGATAAATTTCTAACACTTACTTTTTATAAAACTTTTCCTTTAACCTTATTTACAGATTCTTTTGCTCTAGCTCTGCAAAATATAAAAAAGAAAAAAATATGCTTCTCTATTTCTTGAAGTAATATATTTCTTACAAATACAGATTTTTTATTCATTACATGGAGATTCTTTTAAACTATATACTTCTTATGAATTTTAAAGTCCTTATTATGTCAGTCCTCTCTCTCTCCTTTGATCTTATTTGCATCTTTAATAAACCTATAACAAAGGAAATTAGGAAAAGATTCAATATTTTAAACTTAATACTTTTTTTACAAATGCAAACTTCTTATAGAAGAGAAATATCACAGAACCTCCCAATAACTACCTCTCTCTTTCTCATTTTCTGTTTTGCTCTCTTCCTCTTATTTTAATTTTTTTAAATAACTGTAATGTCCTTCTCAATCTCTTACCGATTTACAATATATTTATTTACAGGTGTTTCTTCTTCCTGTTAAGTAGTGAGTTTTCATAACGATAGAGTAATTTAAGGAAGATATGAATTTTTTTCTATAAAAAGGAGCCCCTTTAAAAATAAAGCAAAATTCTTGAAATTTTGTAGCTTTGATTAAAAAATTGTAATCTACAACCTTTCCCGTGTACGAATTACAATGTATCTGTACACATAAAACCGATAAAAAAAATAGTGATAAGGTGATAGATAAGGTGGTTAATACTCAAATAATTAGTTACTATTCAAACTTTTCAATTGAAACAAGCTTTGTTGAGCTAGACCTATTGCTATATATCTGCAGGGTCGGATCTGCGTATGGGCTTAATGGGCTGCAGCCCAAGGGCCCCCGTGTTCTAGGGGCCCCCAATCACCATTGAAGATAACAAACAGAAAAAGATCTTTTTTAATCAAAATAGTAATGAAATAATAACCAGTAAAAAAATACATTTAAAAAAATTCCAAAATACCATACAAAATTTATTTTTTATTTCGAAAGCAAGAGCCCAATTTACTTTTGTTCTTCCACCTTACTACGGAAATTAATAATTAATAGACATAGACTCTATCATAGAACGGTGCCGATGAGCATTAAGCACTTATACAAACGTAGTGGCCCTTTTTCTGTGGCCATTTATTTTTGTGCAATAGGTGTAATCAGGTTTTCGGCCCCAAACCGGATCTTACAAAGGATTGAAAAACCATAGCATAACATAAGCTTTGCCCCCCCCCCAATGCGGGGTTGCAGGGGTGTACTTTACACCACTGAAGTGAAAGGGATAGGAACTTAGCCAAAGAAAATGGAGAAACACAACAAGCAAATATATTAATGAGGAAAATATGCAAGATCTCGATAACCAGCAGCCTTCTGAAAAAATATGTTGTTCAGAACAAAGGACATCAGTAATGCCCCGACCGAAAAGTGTTTACAACATGTTGGGTTTGAGTTTAAAAAATACGTTGAAATGGGTTCGTGGCCTAAATTGCTAAGTAATAATTTTATTGATTATATCATTTCACATGAAATGGGTTATTTTCAAAATAAAAATCCAAACAATATATATTTATGTTTCGATAAGAGAATACAAAGGACAAAAGAGATCACATTTACGAATAATCATTTCATTAAAAAAATGGCCAAGTGCTGGAAAAATCTTTTGGCTATGTTATTCAACTAGTATTGGTAGTGTTTTTTGTTTGACCTGTAAACTTTTTTCTAAAACAAATTCTCAATACACAACCGACTTCTCTGATAGGAAACACTTAATAAGTTGTTTAGAAAATCAGGAAAATTCTATTGAACATAAAAATTCAGTGTTAGTTTGGTTGACACGAAAAGAAAATAAATCTGTTTTACAAGGGGAGGACATGACTAAGGAAATTCATTTAGGGACGAGACTTTGTGTATTAGCAGTACTCCTTTAGGACAATGGTCTTCAAACGTTTTCAACTCATGGAAACCCTAGAACTTTTTAAGTGCTTTCGTGTAGTCCCTGGAACTGGAAAGTGCTTTCGTGGAACAACTTGAACTAGAAAGTATTTTCGTGGAACCCAATTCCAAACGCATAGTCGAAGAATACATCTCAAAATAGTATTTTAATTAGGCCAACATGTTACAGGCACTTAATGTAAAAGCACAAAAAAAGTATTTGTATTTGTTATTTTAAAAAATTCTAATCTAATTTTATTAATATAATTTACTCATTAATAATATTAATATATGATTCACACACACACACACAAGTGTCACCTATCATGCATTATATTTAGAAACTTAGATATGTGCTTCCTTTTTTTCACATGGTCGAAGTCTCGGTCTATTGAGATTAAGTGCAATCGCATTACTTATTTTGAGATTAATTTGCTTTTATACTTTGTTTTTGTAGCCACTTATGTTAAGAAATATGTTTCACTTAAACACAATGCTCTGAATGGCATAAAAATGTGTATAGATGTATGAGAAATTCCGTGTATTTTGCTGAGAGAGAATTTGAAACCTAAAATTTAGAAGCTGTTCTTGCTTAAATTTAGATTTTAACATCCACTCTGTTAACATGTTGTTCGTTTTCATTCATTATTGGTGTGGTTCTCCCTAAATGTAAAAAGGTGCATTTTCCATTAGAAAAGTATTTAGTTTGCATGGCATTGTGCTAACTAACAAGTATAAAATTATCTCGTGGAACCCAAGATAGTAAACAAAAGAATATTCACAATCTAGTAGGAAGTTTATATAAATTAAACGTTTTATTATTCTTTTATTATTTTATAATGTTTAAAAAGTGTTGCAAATAAATAAAATTTTCAGTTTTAATGAATAGGCGAGGGGGGGAGAAGGCGATGAGCTTTAGATACTTGTAACTTATAAACTTCCTAGAGAACGTGAATCCATTTTGCATACATATTTATTTCTTCTAGATTTCTTATTATGACTCGTAGAACCCCTGAGTATGCCTTGTGGAACATCAGGGTTCCATGGAACACAGTTTGAAGACCACTGCTTTAGGATGTTTAACCCTCAACCAGGATGAGCAGTCAATGTGGAGGAAATAGCAATCGAAATTCTTACTATACAATTCATTTTATACAATTAAGTTTTAATCTGCTCCACATCGATGCAGTGGCATAGGTGATAGCGCGTTTTTTGCTATCGGCCAGGGTTCGAGTGGCGTGGTAGACTTACTTTTTTCCAATTCGTTTAATTATTTTTACAATTAAATAATTTTTCCTATCAAATATTTTATATTTTTACAAAATAATTGTAATAATAAAATATAAACAATCTTACATATTATAAAACTATTTGTAATTATTTTACTTTTTAAAATACAAAATACTTTAATAAAATATCATTTAATATAATATATTTTTATAATAAATATTATGTTAATAATATTATAATAATTATAATATCATATTAATATAATATATTTATAAAATATAATATAAATATTTATATAATTATAGTAATTGTTTTAGTTTTTAAAATATAAAATAATTATATAAAACATTTAATAAGCTTTTTTTAAATAAATTTATTTAGTTGTAAAAATAATTATTTGAATTGAAAAGAAAATCGAGTTGATCGCGCGATTCGAGCCCTGACAGACTGCACGGAACGCAGGTGTACTACCATCTATGCCACTGCATCACTGGAGCTGAAAAAAACTTAATTGTATAAAAACTAAGTACGAATTTCGAAAGCTATTTTCTCGGAAATGTTTGTCTTTTCAGCGCTATTGTAGTGACGATTCAACACCCTAAAGGAGTACTACTATTACACAAAATCCTGTCCCCAAATGAATTTTCTTAGTCGTGCCCTCTCTTTGTCACATAAAGGTACAGGAGCAACTAAGAAAAGATGCACAATATAATATTACCACAATGTCCTCAAACGTGTTATTACGGTAGGAGAGTATTTGGCTATAAGAGGTTTAGTATTTAGAAGTACCGAAGAAGTTTTTGGTTCTCCGTATAAAAAGGTAATTTTATGGTTGCCCTGGAACTGCTAGCAGAGTTCGACCCATTCGTTCGTGAACATATTAAAAAGCGAGAACTACGAACAAAATTGTTAATTTCGTACTTATCAAAAACGATATATTAGCAAATAATGGAGATCATGGACAAGCAAATCATTAAAACAATTACAACTCAAATAGCGTTTACACAAAGTACTGTTCAATTGTGATGGATTTCACCCCAAATTTGTTCCACAATTGCCAATAAGCTATTGTACTACGATATTATTTTCAAGGAAAAGTGTATGAAAGATGTCTTATTAATAAAGATTAGTAGTCACACTGGGTTATGCTTATTTAATTATCTACAAGAATTTTTAGCAACAAATGGACTGCTAGTGGATAATTGTAGGGACAGTCATTTGACAACGCTACCAATATGTCCGGTTGATATAATGGTGTGCAAGCTCTTCTAAAAGAAAAAATAAATAAATTCGCTAATTATGCGCCGTGTGATGCCCATTCTCTTAGTCTGGTTGGTGCAGAATCAGTTAAGGTTGAAACTGAAATAGTGAACTTCTTTGGTTTAGTGCAGCAAATATATGTTTTCTTTTCTGCTTCGACGCGTAGGTGGGAACTTCTAAATCGTAAAATTAAACTGAAATTTACCTTAAAAAGTTTAAGTCAGATCAGGTAGTCTTGTCACTACGATGCTATTGAAGCCTTAAAAGATAGTTATGGTAATAACATGAATATTCTTAAAACATTTAGTGACAATGAAAATAAAAAAGATTGATTTCTGAAAAAACGCAGTAATTTTTTTTAACAAATTAACAAAACTCGAAACTTCCATTTTAATTATATTTTAGGAAGAAATTTTTGAAAGATTTAATTTTCTGTTCACAAAAAATTACAAACTCCTGGTTTGGACATCTGTGAAGGAAATATGTTAACTATGTCAGTAAAAACGTTTATAAGCAATGTACATGAATCAGATCAAAAACTAAAGGAGTATCAAGACGCATCCAAAAAATTAAGTCCTAGTGTAGAAACAGAATATAGTGATGTGAACAAGAGACGGGATATTTCAAAATTTGCAAATAAATTGAAAGAAAAAGCTCTGTGTGGGACAAAAAAATTTAAAAGGGACACGCTTTGTATCGTTATATAAGCTAACCCCCTTGATTTAAATAGAAGTCAAGTATAGGTAGAATGTAGTAAGATATTTAAATTTTTGATAGATTTGCAAGATCAAAGTAAAGAGAGAAAATCGATTCGGAGAGTGTACTCCCTATTCAGAGGACGTAGATCAACTTTTAGAAAATGAATGTGTTCAACTCAAAACTTATCTAAAACAAACTGAGCTGTCCTATACTTGTATTGATATGTTAAATTTTATTTTTGTAAAGAAACTTGTTGGCGTTTATCGAAATCTACCATTTTAAAGATTTTTATAACGCTCCTTATTACTAGTGAAGCGAAGCGTATATTCTCTAAAATGTCCTATACAGAAATATAGAACAACAATGACAAATACTAGACTCACTTATTTATCACTTCTTTCTATTAATACCGATCTCACTAAAGACTTAAAATGTGATGAGCAAATGAAAGAATTTGCAACACAAAAGTGTAGAAAAGTTTTTTTTTCTTTGTAAATTATATTATTTTTTATAACGCATTTAAATTGTTTGAAATAAAAAAAAAACCTTAAGAGAAAGAGAGAGTTTCGTTTATTTAAAAAAATTTCCCACTAAATTTTTTTAGGAAAATGGCAAAATTTTTTATTTAGGGCGCCCCCAGGTATCATTAGCCCAGGGCCCCCAAAGGTCATGGTCCGGCTCTGTATATCTGTATTATATTCCTAGTCTGATCATATGTAAGAACTGCATTAACACTCAGCATTCGTAAGAACATCTATTAAAAAGCACTAAAAAAGAAAAACAAATCAAATGATAGGATAGAGAAAGAAGTATCAACTGAACCTTTAATCTTGGACCCAAATGACAAAATCCGTTTTTCATGGCTTACTGGGTAGTTTTAAAGTGGCGTTAAGAAAAGAAACCGTTTCTATATAATGTGACTTTTGTTTATAGTTAAAATCTTTGTATTTAAATCATTAAAACAAAATTTAAATTCATTGTCGATCACATTAGTATAAATCTTAAATCTTAATTTAATAACCATATAAGCATTATTATAATATTCGAAATTTTTAATTTATTTCCAAAAACTAGTTTAGGCTTATTCCCGCAACTTATTTCATAATAAATTTTCATTTCAATATTTTTTAAAACATTTCAATACGTGTAAATGTAACGCAGTCGTTCTGAATTGATCTATTGAAAAATCCGAGCTTTCGTTTCCTAGTATAAGTTTAACAGTTGGGGGAAATTGTGGCTAAAAATTTCTTTCATTTTTATTACTACTTTGTTTTAATAACTGAAGCACTATGATGAATAGTTTTGTGTAGCTTCTTTCATATCATGCTAATTATTGTGCTTTCGCGCAGTATATGACACGCTGAATTGATGGCGAAAGAATGTATGGCCTAAATCCAATTGATCTTGAATGCATCCCACTGACTACAGTCTAGTTGAGTCAGTGAATGTATGAAGGACTTCTTAAGACCAACCGTTGGGTAGATTCAAGGCGAGAGAAAAAGTTCGGCGGCCAAAGAAGTAGATAGGGCTCTGAAACGAGATGCTCGAACATGAACAAGAAAACTGGGCTAAGTAATCTGGGCTGCAGTCTCTTTTAAATAACAATTGACTACGTCTTTGAGAAATAACAAACTCTAATTTAAATCCAAAATTTGGGTAATGGGAAGTGGAATACTTTTTTAATATATAGGAATCATAAATTATATTAATTTAATTTTGGTACGAATTTAACTTTGTTCTTTCATTTGTTATAAAATGGGAGAAACGTAGTGAAAAGAAAAAGGGAAAAAATTTAGAGTTGAATTAAGATTTTAGAGCAAACTTTGTTTTTAATTAAAACAAGTTGAGTTGTTTTAATTTTTAACTAAAATAACTCAGTGTACTTTAATTTAAAAACATTTAGAGACCTCTATTTTAAACATAAAAAATAGTATTTGATACTCTTCATCTTAAATCAATATTAATATCCAGTGCTTTCTTTTTGAAACTAAAAAGGAATTAAACATTTATTTTTAATTAAAATGAATATTATAAACACTAAAATTTGTCAAAATGCATATTTAAGTGAATTGACAATATAATTACTAATTTCTGCTTTTAACTTTTTATTTGGATCTAGTTTTGATGGAAAAATATTTTTTTAAATTAAATCTCGACTATATACCGTCTTTATGTAATATTCATTAAGCTTATCATTACTTTTGATGAATGCAATTATTCAGCGGCTCAAATACTAGAACAAAGATTAAAAGCAGAAAAATTTTCTTAATCATTTAATGTATTTGTAACGCTTTATCCGTTCAGTAAAAATCAGTTAGCAATTTTAAACCCTTAAGATTCTTTAGTAATAAATTTTTCATGTGAGCATTATTTCTATTAAAGCCTTTTATAAAAAAAATAATCAATATTTTAAATTGCACCATTTTCTTGCTGCTTGTTTTTGTTTATTTGTGAGTAATTAGTTACCGTAAAACGCATTTCTTATGAATGATCACAAAACCAATGAAGGAAAACCATGCGCACAACACAATACAAGAAGGAAAAGTATGCCATTTAATGTTTTTTTTTTGTACTAAGGTAAGGTGTATATGTTAAAATTTTCAACACCTCTAAAATCCCATTGATACGGGTCAATTACTTAAGCTCCTGCCTTCAAAAGAAGGAAGTTGAGATGAAGATGAAAAATGTATGTTCCTGTTTGGTCCGATGTCTTTGAAAGAAGCAGATTCAAAGAATTCCAGGCGTTATTCTTTGGTCCTAACATGCGAAATGTTAGTGTCTGGCTGATCAACTGAAAGCGATCTTCTAACCTTCGTGCGGGGGCGTGAGAAAGATCTGACCAACAAAGAATCACGAAACGTTCTGTTTCTATCTGGAAATGACCTTGTTTTTCGTCGCAATTACCATTTAGGTTAAGAATGATCTTCATCTTTCGCAGATATTTAAAAAACAGTAATTATTTACATAAATGATAGTAATATAGCATGCCATTGTGAGTTTGAGTTGAAAACCTTCGAGGACTAATGCTCCTTTTATTGTTATTTTTCTTTTTGTCACGAAAATAGGTAGCGTTGGGACGGTTTCTAAAGACTTTTTGAAGTCGATGCATCTCTGGAATTAGTGAAGAAGTTTACCGCGCGCTAGGAAAATGAAATGACACTCTTTCAACGTTAGTAGTGTTTATTAAATAGAGTTTTTGTTGTGGATAAGATTTAGTAGCTCCTAAATATTTCGAAATTTCGCTTACAAATAGAGAAAAAACTGATTAAATGTTTGTAAACGGATGATGTTTTGTGTGTGTGAATGGATTCACTTTCACTGTTAACAGTCAATGTTAGATTTTTTTAAAAAATTGCAACGGGTCTATCCGCGAGCCTCCTACTAATCCTCTCGGTAAAAACTATTTCTTTAAATATTGTTGTATTGAAAACTTTCTCCCGAAGAAGACGCGCTTTATGTAAATGTAAGCTAATATTTAAGCATTAACTTTTTGGTTCGAGAGAGAGAAGTTAGGAGTTACATGAGAGATACAAGTTAATGATTAGTGCAAAGTAATGGAAAGCTAGTCGAGAACGGCTTGACAATTATTTGCTTAATATTTAAAGATTTGTTAATTGACAATTGAGTCAATAAATTATAACTGAATAATATTGACCAGAGGTCGAATTGCTGAGAAAGGAATTACGGTAATTCAGACCGTAAATAATCAGAGTGCTCAACGTAAGGTAATTAAATTACGATTATTACATATATATTCTGCCTTGATTTTGTTCCTAAAGTAAAGGTCCATTTCCTACCCTGGGTAGTAGATATTTAGTAAGGAATAATTAACTGGAATTGTTCTGACAATGTGGATGCTCTTTAATCGATCTCCTAAACATCAATGAACGGGGCAGCCTGTTCATTACAAAGGGAAAGAAGTGTATTGAACTCTTAAGTGAATTTAAAATGGGTAATTGATTAATAATTGATAACGGAGACTTTTTTACATTGCTTATAATTTAAGTAAGTATCCTAAATTTTAGTATGAAAAGCTTCAGTACATTATTTTATTCATATTTTATTTCATCAGTCTTCTAGAGTTAATTTTATGCACTAAATATTTTTTAACTTCAATTGAACAATATGATATCGAATGTTTTGCCATTGAATCTATTTAAATCATGTTCCAAATGAAACGCATTACCCCTAGTATTCATTTGTAGCGCGACGTTAATATAACTCTCCCTCACTTGTTCACTCCAAATTTAAGGCTTATTCTTATATACTAAACGTAGGATATATATATGTAACAGAGAGGGTGGTGTCTAGGGGTATGTTGAATGAAAAAGAAGACGTTACGGTTTAAGGATATTTAATGACATCTACAGGTTGTTAAACCTGACTAGGCGCGCGCTGCTGGGAGAAGGGTAAGTCTATTTCTTCTCCCCCTTACATCTGGGGTTTACAGAGAGTGGCGCTGGTGTCGCCTGAGCGTATACAACACTCGTCCATCCTGATGTGGTCGGTCCCCGACCAGGCTGGAAAATATGCAAGTAAAAATTATACAAATACTACAACTGAAAAGAAAAAAAAAAGATTAAACAAATTTTTAAAGTTCAGATTTTCTTGAGTATATAGAGAAAAAAAATAAAGTCATTAGAGTTCTGGAAAGAAAAGTCTTAGGGATTATCCCATGGTTTCATCAGATCAGCAGATGTGGACGTCAAATTCGGGCCTTCTTGTCTTCCTATTTTCTTTACATCGTACCTGTCGTTTGGACGAACTTTCACGACTTCATATGGGCCAAAAAATTTTGGTCGCAATTTCACACCTACACCAAACTGGGTTTTCTTGATTGCAATTCTGTCACCTTCTTTGTATTTTCTTGCTTCTTTGCGATGTTTATTGTAGTGTAGTCTACTTTGTTCTTGTAATTTCAGGATATTAGATTTGGCATCTTCTCTCATTTGTTGTTTATTCTGTAAAGATAATTGAAAATTTTCTTCCTCGAGAATGGCTTTGATTTTGATGTCATCTTTATTTTTCATTTTGACGCCTGTTAAAAGTTTAAATGGTGTATATTTGTTGGCTATGGAAACAGTGCTGTTAATTATTCGTTGAACTGATGATACGTGTTTATACCATTTATTGGTATCTTCAAGTGAAAGCCTTGTTAGGACTGGTATTAACGTTGCATGAATTTTTTCTACCTGACCGTTCCCACGCGGTATACACCTGTTGTGATTGAAATAAACTCGATATCTTCATCCTGACAAAATTTCTGAAATTCTGTAGAAGTGAATGCTGTTCCTTTGTCTGAAATTATTCGTCTGGGACTTCCAAAGGTTACTTGTTGTAATTTTAATTTGTCTAAAGCATCGTTAGCTGAAGGAGACTTTACAGGATAAATCCACAAAAATTTGGTGAAAGCGTCGATGACAGTAAAGATATATTTGTAATTTTTGTTGGTACTTGGGAGTGGACCCAAAAAGTCAATATGGTAGGTATCAAGTGGAATATCACCTTTTGGTATGGGATGTAGAAATCCTTCTCGTTTGCCAAATTTTTTGGATGGAAGAATGCAAGGAATACAATTTGCAATAACATTTTCTACAGTCTTACGCATATTTGGGAAAAAGAATTGTTGTTTGACTAAATTTTCAGTTTTGTTGATGCCGAAATGTCCTTTAGAATGTTCAAGTTGTACGATTTGTTTTTGCATTTCAAGTGGAACGACTAGAAGTTCTTGGTCGTTGACAATTTTGTACAGCACATCGTTTTTTAATGTATAATAAGAGGCTGAAGATGATTGTAATAGTTGTTTAATACTGGATGTAAACTCATCATTAATTTGTGCTTTTTTAATTTTCTGTGTTGTCTCGTTGTATTGTATGAGCATGACTGGATAACGACTGAGTGCGTCAACATGTTGAATTTGTTTACCTGCCCTGTGAAGTATTTCGTAATCGAAGTCTTCTAAGAAGAGAGCCCATCGTGCTATTCTAGGTGGTAAATCTTTCTTTGACATAGTTTTTTGAAATGCTTGGCAATCTGTGATTATTTGAAATTTTGTGCCGACGAGGTAGTGTCGAAATTTTTTTAATGCTGTAACTATCGCTAAGACCTCTAGCTCGTAGCTGCAGTATTTCTCTTCTTGAGGAGAAGTTTTACGACTCATATAGTGTATTGGCCGCCCATCCGGTATAGTGGTCAGTGAAGCTGACTGCAGTGCCGCAGGGACTGGGTTCGAATCCCAGAGAAGGCATGGATGTTTGTGTTGTAATCCTTTCTTCTGTCTGTGTTGTTTACCCCCGTGTTATACGTTCGGTGGTGCACGGGGCTTATAAATGTTTAAAAAATATATATATATATAGTGTATTGGATGAAAGTTCTTATTTGTGAGTCCATTTGTAGAAGTATAGCACCAAACCCTTTCGCACTGGCATCGCAGTGTATTTGTAATGGAGCGTTTTGCTGATAAAGATGTAATACAGGTTCCTGAGACAAAATTTGCTTCAAAGAGAGAAAAGCTTGTTTTTGTATAGGACCAAAGGTGAATGGAACTTTGTCTCGTAAAAGATCGCTTAAAGGTCGTGCGATTGATGCATAGTCCTTAATAAATTTTCTAAAATAGCCTGTTAGTCCTAAAAATGATAGGACATGCCGAGTGTTTTTAGGTGTTTGGAAATTCATGACTGCATTTGTTTTAGCTGCTGAAGGACGAATAGTACCTTCTTCAATAATATGGCCAAGAAAAGTTAATTTCCGCTGTAGAAAATTACACTTTTTAAAGTTAAACTCTAAACCATAAGTAGCAGCAACATCAAATACTTTTTTAAGCTTTGCAATCCCTTCACATTCAGAATTTGCCGGAATTAAAATGTCGTCCATGTATATAATAACAGTATTGTCTTTTAAGAGATCTTTAAACACAATTTGAATGTATTTTTGAAATAGTGAGGGAGAATTACACAAACCAAAAGGAACTCTATTAAATTGGTATTGACCATTATGTGTTATGAAACTGGTGTATTTACGGCTATCAGGATCAATTTTGATGTGAAAAAAACTGTTTTTTAAGTCCAGATTGGAAAAGAGTATTGCTCCATGCAGTTGGTCAAAAATGTCTTCAATGAGGGGTAGTGGAAATCTTTGTTTAATTGTTTTAGAATTAAGAGCACGAAAACCAACACAGAGTCTGGTTGACTGGTCTTTTTTCTTGACAAGAACTAAAGGTGCGGAAAAATTAGATGAACTTGGGGAAATTATTCCATCAGACAGCCATTGCTCAATTTGGTTTTCGACGATATTTTTTTCCGCTTGACTTAATCTTCTAGGACGTAACGCGATGGGTGTGTCATCAGAAAGGATAATTTGCATCTGTAAGTTTGTATCTTTAATTTTATTTGGTTTGTAAGATTGGATAAGGTTTTCAACTTCGCGACGCGTATCAACGTTCAAAATATGCGATAAATCTACTTGAGCATAAATTACATTTAAATTTGATAAATAACAATTCTCATTTTGAAAAAAACAAAGAGAGAGAGATTCGTTTTTATTATTAACTGATAAAGAATTACAGTCGCTAATTTTCAATTCAGAAAAAGATTTGTTTACGTTAGCTTCGCGCTGAAAATCAGTTATATAACATGTTTGATCGGATCTGGGCTGGGACGTCAGTTCATATTTCTTATTTTCTTTTTCATCGAATAATTTCTGTTTTGAAGAATTTAACGATTCTTTTTTATTCATTGGGTGTTTTACATTACTCGCACTGTAAATGTTTGGAAATTGAATTGAGCCATTTGGCCTTGAACCTTCGCCGGAATGATTTGGGATAGTTTGCGGTGCAAAAGAATGCAAGCTCGACATATTTTGGCTAGCGAAATTATTTTGTCTATCATTTTTATTTTTATGCGAAAGAGTGTTCTTAGAATGAGAGGAAGTAGGATTTTTTTCTGAAATCCCTGCATTTTCTTTTTCTGCTTTATTTAAATCATCAAAAATATTAGGCGGAACTATTAAATCACAATACAATTTATTACAGACAGCTGCAGTTACTATTATCGGGTTTTCACGAAAACTTCGAAGAGCTAATTTAATTTTAGTAAGTTCAGCTTGAATTTCATTTCCGAAAGCACATGTTAATTGAACAGTTCCTAAATATTTTGTTTCGGGTGGAATGAGGGAGGATTTCACACACACAATATTCGCTCCCGAATCGATTAAAGTTTTCACGATTTTATCATTAACAAAAATATTTTCGTATTGCAATTCATGTAAGGATTCATTAAACATTTTACCTTCGACTTTACAAACAGGACCGTGATTTGAATTAGGTCTAGAATTGAAATAAGTTTCGTTTCTGTAAGAACTACGACGCGGGTTATTTGTTGAAGTGTTTCGTGAATAATTAGTGAAATTTTTATCACGCGAGTAGTAGCGATTAAAGCCCTGAGACGAGTTGTATTTTTGTTTTCTGCTGTCATATGGTGGTTGACGATACTGTGTTTTGTCGGAATACGACTTTCGCTTTGCAACGAAGAAAACATCGCATTCCCTAGCCAATTCAGTAGGCTTGTGACGGGTGCTTACGCGTTTCACTAACCTTCTCTCAAATCTTTAAATATTTTAGTTATATCAACCAATCTTCCGAGAGCCAAAAGTGTGACTTATGCAAACAAGATAGTTTCGGGTTTAGCGAGTTCGAAAAAGATATAAAAGGGAGAAATGAAATGAAGAGAAAGAGAATGATTACGAGGTTGATTAAGAAGGTGATTCTGAGAGATTAGTTTATCTAGTGGAAATATATTCGTCGGGAGAAGACGATTGAAAAGTGTTCATTAATTCGGTTCGGGATGGAACTGAAAGATATCTAAGATTGAAGCCGCTCCTTAAAGCAATCCAGAATTAGGGAAACCTGCCTTAAGAAAAAGGTATCAGGTCAGTTATTTTCATAAATTAGATATAAATGCGTAGTTTGATTGTATGCGTTATTCTCCGTGGACTCAGTTAGGATTCCGTCGTTCATAATCGGATTCTTCTCGCACTCCACTGTAATTTGTTGTTCTTATAGTTTGAATAATATTTGTGTATTTCTCAATTAAGAAAGATAAATAAATAAGATTGATTTATTAATTTAGTTGTAATTAATTATGGATCCCACATATTCGGATTTAGATAATATACGAAGGGGAGTTAATAATCATAGGGGTAGCGAAAGGCTACGACACTGGCGCCCAAACGAAATACCGGAATTAAGAGCAAGTGCAGGATGTAGAGTTTTGCCGGAATTATTTTTTTTCGGGTAAAGAAAATGTTTCTGAGTTTATATCTAATATAGATGACAATATATCCTACTATGAAATACCGGCGAATCTAGCATGTGCATATTTAAAAGGTCATTTAATTGGAAAAGCGTTTGACTGGTTTGACGTTATAGGGTTCGAGTGTGTAAATGAAGAAGCGACTGCATTTGCAACGCTTAAAAAGAAATTGTCAGATAGTTTTCCTGTAATACGAAATAAATCAGAGTTAGAGGCTCAGTTTTTTTCATCGAAACAACGGAGAGGTCAAGCCCCGTCAGACTTTATTTTTCAGCTATTAAAAATTCATAAAGCTTTAAATTTGAATTATGATGAGATAAAATTGGTCGATCACATAGTAATGGGTCTAGAACCCCAAATAATGGATTATTTAGAAGTTCGAAGCCCCACAACGAAAGCTCAGGTGATAGAGTTGGTAGACCGGTATGAGGAACATCATAGCCGCAGGGAAAACCAGGGTTTGAGTAATAATTTTGCTAGACGAAGTTGGGATAAGAGTAGGAATCCTGAGGAAAGAAGGAATAATAGAAATTGGAGAGATACTGGGGTCGGAAATAGTCAAAATGATCAAAGAGGACTAGGCAGGGGTGCGAATAATTTTTCTCGTCATAATTATCAAAATCAAGGATTCGAGGGAGGAAATCGCTACAATCAGCCAAATCAGTGAACAGACCGGTATCAGAACCGTAGGATGGTGGTTAGGAAGGGTCCTAGTAATGATTCAGCAAAGCAGAATTGGAGGCGTGTTGATTGCAACAGCGGAAGGCAAAGGAATGCCAATTTAAACTTTCAAAGAGATCATATTGAGTCAAATCCTCCTAAAAGAATTAAACTTAATTCATTACGATTATCACCAGTTGAACTTCCGTATGTGCCGATTCTATTGCATGATACTTTTTTAAAAGCGCTCTGGGATACAGGTGCGGAAAAGTCATTTATTTCAGAAAAAACATACCGATCATGTTTTTCTTTCTGTCCTATTAAGAAATCGTTAGCTGAAGTAGTTACAGCTCAAGGGTCACAATGCAGAAATTTAGGCACAGTTGAGTTAAGAATTAAAATAACAGAATTTTCGAAGTTGTGGAAATTTCATGTGATTGCTGAGATGCAATATCCATGCATCATAGGTATTGATTTTATGTCACATGCAAGGATCAGTTTTGATTTTGTTAAATAATCGTTAATCATTCCGGACTCGCAGATTGAGAAATTAGCAATTTCGGACGAACCGGTACGGATAGATTTATTAAAGACTAAGTTAAATACAGGGCAAAAACAAAAATTTGGCGAATTTTAATGTAGAATGGGAACATCGCCCAGGTACGCAAAATTTAGTGGCTGATGTGTTGTCTAGAAACCCGTTAGAAAGTAATGAAGAACCAAAGGTGTCTTGTGCGATGATTAGATCGTTAGTATTATCATCTAGAGAACAGTTGAGAGAGGAACAGAGAAATGATCCGGAGCTAGGTCATATCTTGAGGTTTTTGGAAAATCCGGACGATAGTTCCATTAATGAATCAATCTGTAGAAATTGGTCCCGAGACTTTAAAATCATTGACGGATTGCTATATTATGCAAAATATACAACCACACTAGGTGAATTAAGGGTATTTATACCTAAAACATTACGTAAAGATGTTATGCGAGAATTCCATGACTCGCCGATGGAAGGCCATTTAGGCAAAAAGAAAACCTACTTAAAATTAAAAGACGCGTGTTATTTCCCGTACATGAGGAAATACATTTATAAATATGTAGCAACCTGCGACCAATGCCAAAAAGTCAATTATAAAAACGGATTACCAGCTGGGCAATTAATTCCGATAGTAACGAATTTTCCGAATGAAATCGTATCTTTAGATTTGTTAGGCCCATACCCTGCAACTAGTCCAGAACGCTATAAATTTATTTTAGTAATTACAGATAATTTTTCTAAATGGGTTGAAATAGTTCCCTTAAGGAAAGCTTCGGCTAAAGCAATTGCCAATGCATTTTTTGAGAATTATATTTCGCGTTATGGAGCTCCTGTTAAGTTAGTCACCGACAACGGCCCCCAAATGATATCCGAAGTTTCTGAGCAAGTATGTCGCAGGTTGAACATAAAACACGTTAAAACTGTGGTATATCGTCCACAAGCTAATCAAACGGAAAGAGTTAATCGCACTCTTTTAAAAATGATTTCGAGTTTTGTCGGGGATAATCACACTAACTGGGATCAATTTCTGCAAGAGTTCGGATATGCTATTAGGACAGCAGTACATGAGACAACGGGTAAAACACCGGCGGAATTATTTTTAGGTCGAAACTTAAGCACCCCTTTTCAAAATTTAGTTATGGTAACTGATGGATCAGATTTATTTTGTGGGAACATAGAAAGGTTGTTTGAGGAGGCTAGAATTCATACAAAGCGCCAGCACGAGAAGTGGGCGAAATATTATAATAAAAAGAGGCGTGAAAGTAATGTGAAAGTTGATGATCTAGTATTAGTTCAAACTCACCCGTTAAATTCGGCAAGTAAGAAAATAGTGGGTAAATTTATGCCAAATTTTGAGGGCCCATATAAAGTTCTGAGTGTAAAAAATAATAATAATTTAGTAATATTAAAATTTGGTAAAAGAATAACTGTTAATATGGACCAGGTGAGAATTTACCATTAAAGAGAAGACAGTGTTGCCGAGTCGGAAAGTGCCAATAGTAGTGATCATGGTGCAGTGGCATCAGTCAGGTCGGATGATGGGCAGTCGAGATTGGTGCAATCGGAGAGTGGTGGGGGTTGTCGTAGAGGATCGAAATCACGAAATTTAGATGGTAGTAGAGATATAGTTACGAATAGACGCGATGGAGTGGAGGTGAGAAGAAAAAAACGTGGGCGAACGGAGTCTGCTGTTTCTTCGGGGGGTGATGTGTATAATTACAGGGGAAAAATCCGTATTGGACTGAGAGAGAGAAAAGAGGAAGACCAGACTCTTGGAGAGAAAACATACAAAAGAAGAAGAGACCAGAGGCCCAGGTATCCCGAGACAAGAGAAGGTTGACCTCGTCAATGCCGTCTCGTCCCTCCAGAAAGCGGTATAGAAAGGTGGAAGAAAATACTTCTGAAAGAGCAGTTCCAGGACCATCCCACAGATTCAAGTACAACAGACCTCATCAGGAAAGGAGCTGTCCATACAACCTTCGGAGCCGACATCAAGTGGACAACAGCCAAGTTCCAAATCTGACAACCCAAAAGAACGCCTCAGCAGGAGCATATCAACTTCAACGGACTCAATGGAAGAGGAGACCCAGAAGGTGGGAGCGCAGAGAGGACAACCCTAGGACAAGGTCATCCAGCACAGAGGCCATGGTTGGAGACAAAGCCTATGCAGATTGGATCTAAATACTAGCCAGGTTGTATAATTCTAATTTGTTTATTTTTCCTCTGACAGACAGTTCGGAGTATTTTCGATGTGGGCTAGTCTATTTTTTTTGTAAAATTTCCGTACAAAAGTTACTGCGTTATGTGTATTTTCATATCGGTTGAAAAAGCTTTTGTATTTAATTTTTTTTCCAAATTGTGGAAAAACATTTGTTGAATTGCAATTGTTTTGCTACACATTAAAGACGAGGCTTTATATGTGAGATTACTTGTATTGTTTGTTGTAATATATTCTATGTAAAAAATGTATATATTTTTGTGTGTAATTATTAAGATGTATAAGTAGTGTCTGGTTTCTGGGCGCGGCGTAATTAGGAATACTAACAAAAAAACATTAACAGCGCAGCGCGATTGATTCGGAATTTTTTGAAAATGAAACCAGATAAAGGTTATTTTGTTATGAAACTATATATATATAATATAATATATGCCATATTTTATGTCAATAAGGAAGTTGTATAAAAGTTCTGTGCATTTAATGTCATGTTTTAGAAAAAATTGACAAGGTTTCCTTTCAGGGCAGCAGTCCCTGAACATAGTGATGAGATGAAAACTTTGATGTCGTGAGAAGATATTAATGTAAAATTTTATATTTATTAGCACTTAAGTAAAGTGCATGATCAGGG